>CM066036.1:17165899-17863399 GCA_033557465.1 Ichthyophis bannanicus | reverse complement strand
AGTGGAGGGGTCAAATGGCACAACCAAACTTGAAGATGATGACACAAGAGAAACTGCCTTGGGGTATCAAACACCAGACGGCGGGGCCTGAGAGGGAGGGGAATCGCGGAGAGTGCTTGTTTGCAGGCAGAGAAGAAGTGGCTCTCTGAGAACCACTACTAATGTCTGGAGCAGACAAGTCTATCTTAGAAGAAGGCTGGGGTAGAGGTGTATGGCAACCGGATCTCAAGGAGGTTTCAATATCCAAAGTATTTCTCAAGGTTGTAGAAAGAGGCAAAGCAACAGGCTGCACATGGAGGTCCATAGGCCTCTTGACTGGGACTGCTCCTCCAGGACCTCCCGATGCCTTGTTCTTCATTTTCCACTTACCCATAACAATTCAGAGCTTCTTCCGGTGCTCATTCTCTGAAGGAACTCCAAAGTGGCAGAATGTGCCCTTTTGGTCACATCCCTTTGAACACGTGCCTGCAGTCACACACCCGCAGCCTCGTCCCATGAGAAAACTGAGCTTTTACCTCCAATACTGATCACGGGGGGGGGGGAGTAATCTTATAGCTGGTTTCTGCAGGGGTACAATTGCTAGAGATGGTATAGAAGCAAAAGCAAACAGTCTCTCTTCAACAACTCTTCCCCTTCACCACATTTTATGATACTAAATCAAAATCCTCTGTTGAATTACATTATTCTTTTACTTGTTTTTAATTGTGTGTCCTGTCTGCCTTTATTGATTAGATTGTAGGCTCTGTTCATAGAGAGGGTCATGTTAAAAGAACACTCTACAGATTAAGCAATCTTTTGTCCATGGAGATATACTTGTATACAATTCCCCTTCTGATATGTGGATAAAAGTGGTGGAATTGCAAGTAGACACTATAGATGTGTACACTCTGCACCCCTATTTGAGACAATCTCTGGGGGGACAGAGACTGGGTAAAGTCATACTTTTATTTTAAAAAGTATAGGCCCATTTATTAAAACGTGACAAAGTTTTGCACTTTCTGCATGGTAACTGTTCAAATTGCTGTGCGGTAAGTGCAAAGCCTGCACAGTAACTTTTCAGAGTGTTCCTGATGTGTTCCATTACTGTCACTGCACAAAATTTTATTTATTTTTTATTTTATTTATTTATTTAGACAGTTTTTGTATACCGCCTTATCCTTCAATCAAAGCGGTCACAACACAATTGGGGGATACATTTAACATGTGCTAAGTAGTGTTTTACTTTCCTTAAGTGTACTTATAGAGAACAAGGGCACTTATCACTCCCCATTTAAAGTACATCTGCACTGCCTGCATCAGCATCAGACCATGGAAAGGAACTGTGCACTAACTGCAGTTTGTAGTCCATGCCCATTTCCACCCATAATCCACTCATTTCCTTCCCATTATAGGGTATGCATTTAAAGACATGTTTGCCAAAGCATGCTACCAAGTTGCATGGGGTTCGGTGTTCACCCAGTGTATTATTGGTGCACACTCCCTATCGATGTGGCACCCAAGCTGGTCATGCCAAAGGGAATGAGTGTAGAGGTGGTGCAATAGCCTCACATTTAACATGGGGACATGTCAGACATGCCTCCATTGACTATCACGGGTCAAGCGCCACCCCTGCACTCGTCTTCAGGGCTGTTCACATGCTAGTGGCTCACCACTTAGTAAGTATGCTCCTTAATGCATGAATTAGCATGCACTGTCGTGGATGTGCACTACCATGTGCTAATTTTTGCACAAACTGCATAGCGCACAATAGTGAAAAGATCTCAAGTTACTAACTTTTCACAGCATAACTACCCACACCAAATAACAAGTATGTGAATGGTTTTGCCATGGTAACTTTCAAAAGAAATGTATGTAAAAATGGCAACATATGTGTGGAGGTAATTTTATAAAGTCATCCCTATGCACACGTGACTACATACTACTGCTACTGAATAGTGCTACAAGGTGCACGGAGCGCTGAGCAGGCACATGTAAAAAGAAGGTCCCTTCTCATTAGAGCTCACAATCTAGTTAAGACAGACATCACAAGAGTTGAGGACAAGAATCCATCTAGGGGGTATGGTAAGGAAGACTAAGTAGATCAGGCTCCAAAAGCAGCCTCAAAGAGGTGAGCTTTGAGCCTGGACTTGAAAAGGGCCAGAGATGAAGCCTGACAAACAGACCAAGGAAGTTTGTTCCAGGCATAAGGAGCAACAAGGTGAAAGGAATGAAGTCTGGAGAAGGCAGTGGAAGAGAAGAGCATAGATAGAAGGGACATACCAGAAAAGCGGAGCTCCCAAGGAGGGGTGTAGGGAGTGATAAGAGAGGAGAGATAATGAGGAGCAGCAGAATGAATGCACTTATAGGACAGTAGAAGCTTGAACTTGATACAGAAATGGAAGGGGAGACAGTGAAGCGACTTGAGAAGGGTGTTATATGAGCATATCGAAGCTGATAGAAGATTAACCGCACAGCCGAGTTTTGAACAGATTGAAAGGAGAGAGATGACTCAGAGGGAGACCAGCAAGGAGGAAGTTGCTTAGGTGGGAGGTGACTAAAGAATGGATAAGTGTCTGAGTAGTATGTTCAGAAAAGAAGGAGTGAATTTTGCTGATGTTATCGAGAAAGAAGCAACACATTTTAGCTATCTGTTGGATGTGTGTGGAGAAGGAGAGGGAAGAGTCAAAGATGAGCCCAAGGTTACAAGGTGAGGAAACAGGGAGAAGTAAAGTATTATCCATAGAGACTGAGAAAGGAGGAAGTGGGGAGGTGGGCTTAGGGGGAAGGATGCACGTACATGCATAAATGACCTCTTAAGAAATGCTGATTGACTTAAAAGCTCGTGTTTTGGCATGAAGGTGCATACTTTGAAAGTAGCCTAAAATCTAAGATAAGGCAATATGGAAAACCTGTTAAATAAATAAATAGCTGTAGCTAGTGTAAACCTCTAGATGGAATGCAGGCAGATATCTCATATCCGTGTGTAGATATAAAATGCCTTAATTTAACATTTATACCTGCTCATGAATAGGTGTAAGCAATCATGCCAACATTCAATGTATGTTCTCGGCCACATGTACTAGTATTTTATAAAGACAAGTAGGCACCTGATATGTGCACTGTAGAATTCTGAACCATTTCCAAACTCCTAAAGATATTTGGAAATCCCCGTTAACCACAGCATAGACATAGGGGTATGATTACTAAGCTGGGATAACATGGGATCTAATTTCAAATAGTGCATGCTAACCACTAGCCTAGCTTTGTAAACATGTCCCATAGAGGACTGTTTTGATCAAATAAGAAATATGTGAGTCACAACTGGTGCAGATGAAAAAAAAAATATATACGATTAACAGTGTAATATTTTGTTTAAATGAAAGTTGAGAGTCTTATATATAGGGTTGCCAACTGGCCGGTATTCAGCCGGCCTGGCCGGTTTTTCCATGGCCAGGCCGGCTGCCGGCAGAGAAGTAAAACCGGTCCTTGAAAAGCCGTTTTTTTGCTCTGGCCGCAAGATCGGGAGCGGCCAGAGCAAAAAACTGGCTTTTCTCCCAAAGTCTGCGGGGGAGGGAGCCAGGGAAGCCCGTGTGAGGCCCCGGCTCCCTCTGTACAACCGCCAGCGTGAAGATCTCTTTCCTTCACGCTGGCGGCTGTTAATGTGAAGCCGCAATTGCTGGGAAAGGTTAAAGTCAATACCCTTTAACTTTTCCCAGCATTCGCGGCTTCACAGAAACAACCGCCAGCGTGAAGGAAAAAGATTTTCACGCTGGCGGTTGTACAGAGGGAGCCAGGGCCTTGTGCGGGCTTCCCTGGCTCCCTCTGAAGCACCTCAGACAGCCGCGGGGTTGGTCGGGGGGGGGGGGGGAGGCTAGGACTACAAATGGGCTTTGATGGGAGGGAGGGGGGGCAAGGACTGGATGGGCTATGGGGGGGGGGACCTGGACTGGAAATAGGCAATGGGGGGGGGGACTGGACTGGAATTGGGCTATGGGGGGTGTACCTGCACTGGAAATGGGCTATAGGGGGGGAACCTAGACTGGAATTGGACTATGGGGGGTGGATCTGGACTGGAATTGGGATATGGGGGGGGGGGGGTACCTGGACTGGAAATGGGCTATGGGGGAGGAACCAAGACTGGAAATGGGCAATGGGAGGGGGGAACCTAAACTGGAATTGGACTATGGGGGGGGGGTGGAACATGTACTGGAAATAGGCTATGGGGGGGTTCTGGACTGGAATTGGGCTATGGGGGGGGGGTACCTGGACTGGAAATGGGCTATGGGGGGGGGGGGCTGGACTGGAAATAGGCTATGGGGGGGAAACCTGGACGGGAAATGGGCTATGATGGGGCCTGGACTGGAATTGGGCTATGGGGGGGGGGGGAACCTGG
Source organism: Ichthyophis bannanicus (assembly GCA_033557465.1). Lineage (NCBI taxonomy): Eukaryota > Metazoa > Chordata > Amphibia > Gymnophiona > Ichthyophiidae > Ichthyophis > Ichthyophis bannanicus. The sequence goes on along the minus strand of CM066036.1, from coordinate 17,859,027 downwards.
ACTGGAATTGGGCTATGGAGGGGGTGTACCTGGACTGTAAATGGGCTATGGGGGGGACCCCAGACTGGAAAGGGGCTATGGGGGGGGGAACCTAGACTGGAAATGGGCTATGGGGGGGGGGGGTGGAATCTGGACTGGAAATAGGCTATGGGGGGATCTGGACTGGAATTGGGCTATGGGGGGGGTGTAGCTGGACTGGAAATAGCCTAAGGCCGGGGGCCTGGACTGGAATTGGGCTATGGGGGGGAACCTGGACAGTAATTGGGCTATGGGGGGGGGGAAACCTGGACTGGAAATGGGCTATGGGGGGGAACATAGACTGGAAATGGGCTATGGGAGGGGGGAACCTAGACTGGAATTGGGCTATGGGGGTGTGTGTGTGGAATCTGGACTGGAAATAGCCTATGGGGGGATCTGGACTGGAATTGGGCTATGGGGGGGGGGGGTGTACCTGGACTGGAAATGGGCTATGGGGGGTGTACCTGGACTGGAAATAGGCTATGGGGGGGGGCCTGGACTGGAATTGGGCTATGGGGGGAACCTAGACTGGAAATGGGCTATGGGGGGGGGGAACCTAGACTGGAATTGGGCTATGGGGGAGGGGGTGGAACTTGGGCTGGAAATAGGCTATGGGTGGGATCTGGACTGGAATTGGGCTATGGGGGGGGGTGGTACCTGGACTGGAAAAGGGCTATGGGGGGGGGAAACCTGGACTGGAAATGGGCTATGAGGGGGCCTGGACTGGAAATGGGCTATGGGAGAGGGGAACCTAGACTGGAATTGGGCTATGGGGGGGGTGGAATCTGGACTGGAAATAGGCTATGGGGGGGATCTGGACTGGAAATGAGCTATGGGGGGGTGTACCTGGACTGGAAATGGGCTATGGGGGGGGACCTGGACTGGAAATAGGCTATGGGGGGGGGCCTGGACTGGAATTGGGCTATGGGGGGGAACCTGGACAGTAATTGGGCTATGGGGGGGGAAACCTGGACTGGAAATGGGCTATGGGGGGGGGAACCTAGACTGGAAATGGGCTATGGGAGGGGGGAACCTAGACTGGAATTGGGCTATGGGGGGGTGTGTGTGGAATCTGGACTGGAAATAGGCTATGGGGGGATCTGGACTGTTATTGGGCTATGGGGGGGGGGTGTACCTGGACTGGAAATGGGCTATGGGGGGTGTTCCTGGACTAGAAATAGGCTATGGGGGGGGGGGCTGGACTGGAATTGGGCTACGGGGGAGGGGGAGGGGTGTACCTGGACTGTAAATGGGCTATGGGGGGAACCTAGACTGGAAATGGGCTATGGGGGGGAACCTAGACTGGAATTGGGCTATGGGGGAGGGGGTGGAACCTGGACTGGAAATAGGCTATGGGCGGGATCTGGACTGGAATTGGGCTATGGGGGGGGGGGGGTAACTGGACTGGAAATGGGCTATGGTGGGGGGGGGAAACCTGGACTGGAAATGGGCGATGAGGGGGCCTGGACTGGAAATGGGCTATGGGGGGGGGGGGGTACCTAGACTGGAAATGGGCTATGGGAGGGGGGAACCTAGACTGGATTTGGGCTATGGGGGGGTGGAATCTGGACTGGAAATAGGCTATGGGGGGATCTGGACTGGAATTGGGCTATGGGGGGGGGTGTACCTGGACTGGAAATGGGCTATGGGGGGGGGGCCTGGACTGGAAATAGGCTATGGGGGGGGGAACCTGGACTGGAATTGGGCTATGGGGGGGAAATCTGGACTGGAAATAGGTATGAGGGGGCCTGGACTGGAAATGGGCTATGGGGGGGGGGAACCTAGACTGTAAATGGGCTATGGGAGGGGGGAATCTAGACTGGAATTGGGCTCTGGGGGCGGGGGTGGAATCTGGACTGGAAATAGGCTATGGGGGGGAAACCTGGACTGGAAATGGGCTATGAGGGGGCCTGGACTGGAATTGGGCTAAGGGGGGGAACCTAGACTGGAATTGGGCTATGGGTGAGGGGGTGGAACCTGGACTGGAAATAGGCTATGGGTGGGATCTGGACTGGAAATGGGCTATGGGGGGGGGGGTACCTGGACTGGAAATGGGCTATGGGGGGGGAAACCTGGACTGGAAATGGGCTATGAGGGGGCCTGGACTGGAAAAGGGCTATGGCGGGGGACCTAGACTGGAAATGGGCTATGGGAGGGGGGAACCTAGACTGGAATTGGGCTATGGGGGGTGGAATCTGGACTGGAAATAGGCTATGGGGGGATCTGGACTGGAATTGGGCTATGGGGGGTGTAACTGGACTGGAAATGGGCTATGGAGGGGGGACCTGGACTGGAAATAGGCTATGGGGGAGCCTGGACTGGAATTGGGCTATGGGGGGGGGGGGAACCTCGACTGGAATTAGGCTATGGGGGGAAACCTGGACTGGAAATGGGCTATGAGGGGGCCTGGACTGGAAATGGGCTATGGGGGGGGGGGGGAAACCTAGACTGGAAATGGGCTATGGGAGGGGGGACCCTAGACTGGAATTGGGCTATGGGGGGGGGTGGATTCTGGACTGGAAATAGGCTATGGGGGGGATCTGGACTGGAATTGGGCTATAGGGGGGTGTACCTGGACTGGAAATGGGCTATGGGGGGGACCTGGACTGGAAATAGTCTATGGGGGGGGGGCCTTGACTGGAATTGGGCTATGGGGGGGGTGTACCTGGACTGTAAATGGGCTATGGGGGGAACCTAGACTGTAAATGGGCTATGGGGGGGAACCTAGACTGGAATTGGGCTATAGGGGAGGGGGTGGAACCTGGACTGGAAATAGGCTATGGGCGGGATCTGGACTGGAATTGGGCTATGGGGGGGGGGGGTGGAATCTGGACTGGAAATAGGCTATGGGGGATCTGGACTGGAATTGGGCTATGGGGGGGGTGTACCTGGACTGGAAATGGGCTATGGGGGGGGACCTGGACTGGAAATAGGCTATGGGGGAGCCTGGACTGGAATTGGGCTATGGGGGGGGGGGAACCTCGACTGGAATTGGGCTATGGGGGAAAACCTGGACTGGAAATGAGCTATGAGGGGGCCTGGACTGGAAATGGGCTATGGGGGGGGGGAAACCTAGACTGGAAATGGGCTATGGGAGGGGGGAACCTAGACTGGAATTGGGCTATGGGAGGGTGGAATCTGGACTGGAAATAGGCTATGGGGGGGATCTGGACTGGAATTGGGCTATGGGGGGGGGTGTACCTGGACTGGAAATGGGCTATGGGGGGGACCTGGACTGTAAATAGGCTATGGGGGGGCCTGGAATGGAATTGGGCTATTGGGAGGAACCTGGACTGGAATTTGGCTATGGGGGGGGGGGGGTGTACCTGGACTGGAAATGGGCTATGGGGGGGAACCTAGACTGGAATTGGGCTATGGGGGAGGGGGGTGGAACCAGGACTGGAAATAGGCTATGGGTGGGATCTGGACTGGAATTGGGCTATGGGGAGGGGGGGTACCTGGACTGGAAATGGGCTATGGGGGGAAACCTGGACTGGAAATGGGCTATGAGGGGGCCTGGACTAGAGTTGGGCTATGGGAGGGGACCTGAACTGGAAATGGACTATGGGTGGGGGGGGCTGAAATGGAATTGGGCTATGGGGGGGGGACCTGGACTGGAATTGGGCTATGGTGGGGGGAGGGGGAACGTGGACTGCAAATGGGCTGTGATGGTGGGGGGGCCCTAGGACTGGAAATAGGCTGTGATGGGGGGCTAGGACTGGATAGAGGCTGTGATGGGGGAGCTAGGACAGGAAATGGCCTGTGATGGGAGGGCTAGCACTGGAAATGAGCTGATGAAGAGCTGGAATAGGACTGGAAATGGGCTGATGGGGGCTGGAATAGGACTGGAAGTGGGCTGACGAGGGGGGCTAGGATTGGAAATTGGCTGATGGGGGAGCTTGGAGTGGAAATTGGCTGATGGGGGACTGGAATGAAACTGAATAATAGCATATGTGGGGCTAGGACTGGAAACGGGCTGATGAGCTGGAAGAGGACTAGAACTGGGCTGATGGGGGAGCTTGGACTGCAAATGGGTGATGGGCTAGAATAGGACTGGAAATGGGCTGATGTGCTGGCATGGGAGAATGGGACTAGAAGGGAGTGGATGCTGGGTGGGTCTAGAACTATAAGGGAGCTGATTTGGGGGTGGACTAGAAGGGGATGGGGATGGGGAATGAGAATGGAGAGTGGAAAAGAGATTTTGTGTGGAAGAAAAGTCTATGATGGGCCGGGTATTGGGAGAGTAAGAGGGGATTGAGAATGGAAGGGTGAAATTTGAGTGGATGATAAAGGAATAAGGAAAGAAATGGGGGAAAGAGCAAAAGGGAAATGATCAGTATGTTAAAGCAGATATAGAGAGAGAATGAAAAACATGTAAAAGAGAAGAAAGGACAAATGGATAGCTCGCAGAAGACACGAAGAAACCAGAAGAAAGTGACTGGAGCAATTGCAACTGAGAAATAAAATTCCCAAACAGAAGGTAGAAAAATATTTTTTATTTTGAATTTATTAACTGGAATATGTCTGGTCTGGGAAGTGTGTATTGCTAACATCTTTGCGTTTTTGTTTACTGCAAGAGGAAATTACTTTAAAGTTTTATTTCTCCAGTGTTGTACATTTCATGTTTGGCTTTTGGGGTTCCCAGTTTAATTATTATCTGACCAAGGGAGTGAGCCTACACTTATCCTTGGTAATTTTTGTGGGTGGGGCTGGGGTGCAGCATGGGTGGGACTGGGGGTGGGGCAGGGGTGGGGCTAGGGGCGGAGAATGGGTGGGGCATGGAGAGCCACAAGTGTCGGGTTTTTCTCAGTGAAAAAGTTGGCAACCCTACTTATATACTGTCTATCCCAAAGAAGTCTCTGAAGCAGATTACAACAAATCAGATAAAACAACAATAATAAAACAATAATAAAATAAAACAAATTATATGCTATTACAAATAGGCATGATTTGCATAATTTTCAAAAAGATAAAAGATCAGACTCTATATTTTCTTCAAATGGTAATCTATACCACAGCATCAAACCTACAAAACCTACAAAAGAAAAATCTTGTTGTCTTGTAATATATATCCTAAACTTATTACAAACTTCTAAAGACTTCTACTGGGAACACTTAGCAATATGTTTACTAAAGTGGGGTAGCCAGTGGTGTAGGGCTAAAATGTGTTTTGTCTGTGTGATAATGAGCACATGACCCAAAGGAAACCACGCTAAAAATTCCATGCTACCTGAACAGCATGTAAATAGGTGGGGTTAAGGCAGAGAGTGTGTGGAGAGTATTCGGGGATATAGCACACAGTTGGGGTGGCCACACTAGTCACACACATGTGACACAAACATGATGCTAGCGTGGGCACAATGAATGCCTGCTTCTGACCAGGCAGTATTTACACCTGTCTTGCTAACACATTGCAAACGTGTGGTTCATAAGCAAGTGTTAGGAAATAGGAAGGGTTGAAACAGGGCAACTACAATGGATGAAAAAAAAAGCAATGATAGCAAAATACAGTATCTAGGCACCTGCCTAGGCCAGCAGGGAGGAAAGACCGCATGGTGCAGTTGCCATGGCAGTACACTACAGCAGTATAATGGCCCCAAAACCAGGACCTGCAGCTCAGAAGCGACCCTGCTGGGAGAGTGGGCAAGCATCCACAGACACATTAACAGCTGTCCCGATGGGCTGATGTTCATGTCTGCATATGTAAGGAATAGATATCAGAAGGATCCTGGTGTTGTATACTGTGGAGGTGTCAGGAGATAGGGCCTGGACTCTCTGCTTCATACAGTATTGGCCACGAAGCCAGAGTTGGAGCCAGCAGAGTACAGTGGGGGGTGTGGTATGCAAATTAGGTGTTCACATACTGGTAACATGATGTGACTTCAAAAGGCGCCATGCAACCAGGGCCAGTGCAAGGACTGCAGGCACCTAGGAGTGCTCTCCATCCTGCCACCCTAGCTGCTCCCACCATACCTATTGCTGCTGCTGGCACCCCTTTCCAGGGCCGACAGCAGTGGCAAATACCCTGAAACCATGACACAGCACTTACCCTCTGTCTCCGGGGCTGCTGATTGAATAGAAAGAAACTGTGATGCATAAGAACATAAAAAATGCCATACTGGGTCAGACCAAGGTCCATCAAGCCCAATATCCTGTTTCCGAAAGTGGCCAATCCAGGTCACAGATACCTGGCAGGGTCCCAAAAAAGCACAGAGGTTCCACAATGCTTGCCCCAGGGTAAGCAGTGGATTTCCTGGGCCCTCTTTAATAATAGTAATAATAATAATAATAATAATCTCCAAATCAGACCTCAACTTCCAGATTGTGGACTCTTCTAGCACAAACAGCCTGGACACCCTCTCTGTTGCTAACCAACAATGCTCCCTTACCCTGTTATATAGAACACCATCTACTTCTCCAGTTGACCTTCCAACCATCATTTACCTTGCAGCTAACACCCGCACTCCCAACAAACCAAATTGGATAATTGGATAATGGGTGATTTCAATCTCCCATCGCTACACCAAAACCACGCAAATGCGTTCCTTGATGCAATGGAAAACCTGGGTCTCAAACAAATCATAAATGAACCCACACATACAAAAGGGAACATTCTGGACATGGTTTTTGTGCCACATCCAGTCAAGGACAAAAGCCACAATCTGCCAACATCAGTCGTGGATGTACCCTGGTCCGACCACAAATTGATCATTATCCAGATTCCCAGCAACAATGACCAGCTGAACAGAAGCCAACCCACGAACATCACCTCTCGAACTTCCACTAGATGCTTCCGCCCCTTCGATAGGGAACTCATCCTTTCGGAGACCCCATCACTCATCAACAAAACAACACCTGACCTTGATGAACTAATCTCTTGCTGGAATTCCAGCCTGCTTGCCATCTCACAACACCCAAACCCTAAAAATACAGCAAGAGCGAAAAGAAGATCCTCCCCATGGTTCTCTCCTGAGCTACGCGCTTCCCTCATGCAACTACGTAGACTCGAACGCCGATGGCGCCGATCACGCTCACCGGAAGATCAGACCGCATACCTAACCCACCTTGCAATACATCGAGAAACAATCTCTACCAGAATGAGACAATATCACACTGACACCCTAAAGAGGTCATTGAATAAACCTCGTGACCTCTTCAATTTGGTCAAATCCCTCTCAAAGGAACCATCACCCGAGCAACACATCAACATACACCCACAAGAATTCGCTGATTATCTGCAATCCAAGATTGTACAAACTATCAAGGTCTCAGCAGTCCAATATCAAGAACCGGCGGACCTCTCTCCACTTAACTTTTTTTCCACACCATCCAATAAATGTATTGAGAACACCATAGCATCACTCAACACCTCCACTGCACAGACCGACCCATGTCCAGCTTTTTGGATCAAGGAGCTACGTGATGTGCTCAGTCCTGTCATCGCAAATATAATGAAACTCTCCTTTACAACAGGCTATTTTCCCACTTCACTCAAGCAGACTTCCATTAGGCCATTACTGAAAAACCCCAAACTGGACCCCCAAAGGGTTGACTCCTATCGACCAATAGCTAGCATCCCCATCTTAGCCAAAATAATTGAGAAAGAAGCACAACGGCAAATTCAAGATCACATAGACTCTGTTGCTCCCTTAGATAACTGCCAACATGGGTTCAGAGAACATCATGGGGTTGAGACACTACTTACTGGTCTATTCAACAATATCATCACAGGAATTGACAACATCCATCAAGGTTTTGTCCTCATTTTCCTAGACATCGCCGCGGCATTTGACTCCGTGAGTCACGAAATCCTCCTTGGAAGACTAAAAGAAAAGGGTGTCTGCAACAATGCACTAAAATGGTGTAAGTCTTATCTGGACGATAGATGGCAATATGTGAAGTCTGGATCAGAAGAGTCTAGCCACTTCCATCAAAAACAAGGGGTACCTCAAGGATCCTCATTATCCTCCTTACTCTTCAATATCTACATGCAGCCCATATGCAATATCATAAGATCATTCAACGTAAACTGCATGATATATGCAGATGACATTCTTTTATACATGCCTTTCTCCACAACCCACATGGACCTGACACCACTCACAGATTGTTTCAATGCAGTTTCAACATGGCTCCAGACACAGAACCTACGTATCCAGCATAAAAAAACAGAGGTCCTTTTCATCTCCAGAGACTCCAACTTTACGCCCCCGTCCCACGTCAGTGTCAAGGAAGCTGATTTGCAAACTAAAGATGCAATAAAATACTTGGGAGTTACCCTGGACCAACATCTAGGGCAGAGTTTTAAAGCCCTCAAGGAGCCCGCAGATAGTCTGGTGCCAGATAGTTGTTCAGCGCAGTGCCGGGGGAGCAAATGCACACTCCAGCTGCAAGGACCCGCACACACAGGACGCCAACGAGCTCCGTCTACGCCTGCACTCCAGGGCTCAGTCACCCAAATTGAGTTTCCTTTAAATATGTTGTTCTCTTGGAAAACAAAATCCATATCCTCTTTGAATCTTCTCAGCTGTAGTTTTTTTCTGGATGCTAAGGTGTACTCCATGGTCTTTATAGTGTTTTTTGTTAATGTTTTTCTTTTGTGTTCATTTTCTTTTAAAGTTTTTTTCTTTGCTGTAGTATGATTTTGAAAAAAAAAAAATTAAAATAAGCACATGCCCATTGCAACTCCATTCCAGCTCTGCCTAAACTGAGAATGGAAAGTCAATGCAGTTTAACTAACAGTGGGAAAAATGTACAAAATTGGACCTTCTTTACACATGGAACATGCTTTATAAAATTACCCACATACTGTATTAGGATTTTTATGTGTAGCACATTAATATTAGATAATATTATTTCATATTAGCTAAAACTCAGAGTATTTCTGGTCAACTAATACCAGTCTTTTCTCTTGCCTTCTCATTTTGCCTTCATAACACTCTCAGCCCTTCAACTTCTCCTCAAGGGTTTTCTCCCCTCACAGGTCTCCAAGTGTCAGACTTCCTTCTCCTTCTCCTTAAAAGATTTCTCCTTTCTGAATCTTACCCCATCCCACTGCAATTTCCAAGGTGAATCTCTTTCTCTTAATCTCTCTCTGTCCCCTCAGTTTTCCCCTCTCACTTTCTCAGCCACTTCATCGACCCCTTCTTTCACGATCCCCCATTGCTGCTGGTTCCTCCATTTCATGTTTTCTCATCCTGAATTTGATTTCAACCTACATCAGAAGACATATGAGAAGAGACTTGTAGTCCTAGATATGTATACCCTAGAGGAGAGGAGGTGCAGGGGAGATATGATACAGACCTTTAAATATTTAAAGGCTATTAATGAACAAACAAACCTTTTTCAAAGAAGGGGAAGCTGTAAAACTATAGGGTATAACAAGAAGCTGTGAGGAGGTAAACAAGAGCAACATTAGGAAATATTTTCTAACTGAAAATGTGGTACAGTAGATGCTTGGAATGCCCTTCTGATGGAGGTAATGGGGCAAATACAATGACAGAAATCAAAATGACATCAGACAGACATGGTGGATCCCTTTATAGTGAGGCAGCCAGGAAGGTAGCTGTGAGGGTAACCCCTCCCCTCTCAGCCTGAGTTACAGTGAAACAAAACTTAGGGGCTTGTTTACAAAGCTGCGGTAGCGGTTCGCGATCGTTATCGGAGCCGCGGCCCCATTGATTTCAATGGGGCCGCGGCTCCGATAACGACCGCGAACCGCTACCGCGGCTTTGTAAACAAGCCCCTTAAACACATACCCTTTCGTCCAGAGTCCAGCAGACCGGAGCATACCAGTTTAGACAGGTCATTTAGGCATGCTATATGATAGCCCACAACCCCCCCCAGGGGCTACTGATTGGTGGAGAGGGGATACCTGAGACAAATGAGAAGCTAGTATGGGTTTGAAAACTTACTGTATATAAGACAGTGTGTGACGCCACTTGGGCTCTCAGATCGTTTTGTTCAGGGTGCCGGCTCTGCCTGAGACTGTGCACACAATAAACAGCATGTGTTTGCATACCGGTCTGTCTCTGTGTTTTCATCTGAGGGTTGGAGGGACAGACTTCGAATAGATAATAGATCTCCTGCTACAATAGCAAGAGGATGAAATTAAACTTAAATATCTTTATACTTCAACAAATAGAGGGAGTGACCTACATGGAGCAGCAAGTACAAACCTAAACAAAGGCAAAGAGGGGGAACAGAGCGGCGGTTACAACTACTTTAGCCACCTTACTGAGCAGACTAGATGGACAATGCTTATCTTTATCTGCTGTCATATACTATATTACTATGTTATCTTGGATTCTAATCTCCTTACTTCTCCCTTGTTGCCATCTTCCACATTTTCTTTTATCTTGCACTTTTACTCACCCCCTCATCATCAGAGAAAAAAGAAGAGAAGAATCAATATTTGGAAAGATGCAACAAAGATGCAAATAGAAGAAAAAATAGCCAATGCAGTACAATGGGGAGCATGATATTTTTCAGATATGTTAGTGAAAGGAAGAAGTGGAATTATCAGACTCAAAGGTGAAGGGGAGGAATATGTAGAAGCTGATTAGGATAAAGTGGACTTGCTTAACAAATATTTTTGTTTTATGTTCACAGATGAAGGCCAGGAGCAGGACCTCAGAAAATATCACCAAATTGAAACAATAGTGAAGGGGATCTTAAACAATTTTCATAAGACTGTGCTTATGAGGAACTAGCTAACTAAAAGTAGACTGGGAAGAACAATGTAGATAAGAGACAGAAATTGAGATAGGGAAATAAAAGAACAGGAACATAGAAACATGATGGCAGATAAAGATCATACAGCCTATCCAATCTGTCATTCTATACGAAATGCTACAGTCTTTTTTTTTTTCCTTTAGAAATCTACTGTGCTTGTTCCATGCTTTCTTGAATTCAGATAATGTCCTGGTCTTTACTACCTCCACTGGGAGACTGTTCCACACATCTACTACTCTTTCCATAAAGAAATATTTCCACATATTACTCCTGAGCCTATTCCCTTTCACCTTCATCCTATGCCCTCTCGTTGCAGAGCTTTCTTTCAGTAAAAGAGGCTCTCCTTCTGTACATTATGCCACAGTGGTATTTAAATGCCTCTATGATGATATCTCCTCTCTCCTACCTTTCTTCCAAAGTATACATTTTGAGATCTCTAAGTCTGCACCCATATGCTTTATGATGAAGCCCTCTGACCATTTTGGTAGCCACCCTCTGCATCAACTCCATGTTGTTTATATCCTTTTGAAGGTGGGGTTTCCAGAATTGCATATAATGTTTCAAATGGGCTCTCACTGAAGATTTATACATAAGCACTACCACCTCCTTCTTCCTACTGACCATTCCTCTCTCTATGCACCCAAACATTCTTCTAACTTTTGTCATCACCTTCTCTACCTGCTTAGCCACCTTCAGATAATCAGAAACAATCATGTCCAGGTCCCATTCTTCTTTCATGGACTGAAACAGCTCTATACTGTACAGCTCTATTGTATTTTTGCAGCCCAAATGCGTGACCCTGCATTTTTTAGCATTAAATCTCAGCTGCCAAATTCTCAACCATTCTTCAAGCTTAGCTAGATCCCTCCTCATGTTTTCTTATCTTTCCTGTGTGTCTCTCTATTGCAGATTTTGGTATCTGCAAAGAGGCAAACATTATCCAACAGTACTTCCAGAATATCACTAACAAAAATGTTAAAAAGGATGGGACCAAGGACAGATCCCTGCTGCAGACCACTGATAACATTCTTCTCCTTGGAGTAAGAACCATTTACCTGTACCCTTTGTCGCCTCCCACACAAACAATTTCTAACCCAGTCAATCACTTTAGAGTCTCTTCCTAAGATGCTCAATTTATTTATAAGTTGTCTGTGCAGTGTCCAAGGCTTTATTGAAGTCTAAGTACATCACATCTAGGGCTTTCCCTCAGTCCAACTCTCTGATCACCCAGCCAAAGAAATTAATTAGATTAGTCTGACACGATCTGTCCCTAATAAAACCATGCTGCCTTGATGCCTGCAAGCCATTGGACTCCAGACACTTTACTATCCTCTGTCTTAGCAGCATTTCCATTAATTTACTCACTATAGAGGTCAGACCAACCAGTCTGTAGTTCTCCACCTCATCCTTTCTTCTGTTTTGTGTAAAGGGACCACATGGACCTTTTTCCAGTCCTCTGGTACCACTCCTGACTCTAAAGAAACATTGAAAAATCAGACAATGGAGCCACTAGACCTTCCCCAAGTTTCTTCAATACTCTCGGATATATCCCATCCAGTTCCATCACTTTCTCCCTATTTAGTTTTGCTAGCTCATCCCAAACACAGTCTTCTGAACATTTTTCAAAATCCCCTCACTTCTTTTCCTATCTGTGTGTGTTTTCTGAGGTCCTGCTCCTGGCCCTTCATCTATGAACCCAGAACAAAAATATTTATTAAGCAATCCCACTTCATCTTCATCACCTTCTACGTATTCTTTTGCCTCATCCTTCAATCTGACAATTCCACTTTTGCACTTCCTCCTCTAACTAACATATCTGAAAAATATTTTGTTCTTCCATTTTACTTCATGAGCTATTTTTCTTCCATTAGTATTTTTGCTTTCCTGGCTCCTTTCCTAGCTTCTCTTAGTTTTTCCAAATGTTGATGCTTGTCTTTCTCTTTCTGTGATCTCTTATATTTTATGAAGGCCAACATTTTCCCTCACCATTTCAGATATGTCTTTTGAGAACCATAATAGCCTCCTTTTCCTCTTACATTTATTTACTTTCCTAACAAAAAGGTTATTTGCCTTTATATGCCAGTTTCACCCACTGCTTTTCTACATCCTCAGCTGTTTGGTTAATACTGGGAAAACATTGTCAAAGATGGAACTATCTGAAATCTTGTGGACAGCTGTACTTTGAACTAACTATAAGTTGAAAAGCCTATTTTTCAGAAGGTGTAGACAGTAATCAATCTCGGAATTACCAGAGATTGAACAACTCACCTTAACTGATTCTTTTAAGTAATGAACCAACTGGATTGAACACCAAGCACTCCTAGAAACATTAAGAATATGATTATGTATAGCTCCAAGGGACACAATGAGCATACTGAGGGGCATGTTTAATAACCGTGGTAATCTTTTGCAGCTATTATAGGACAACAGCTGCAAAAGGTCCACGGTAATGGAAAAAGTGCCATGGTAGGGGGTATTCCCAGTCTTAACCCTGCAGATACAGTGGAGCAATTGCACTTACCATGGAGACCTGTGACCCTGCATTAGAAGGTAGTGCAGGATATCCCATGGAGTTAGTGGGCCTGATTTCCTGAGTGCAGCTGAGGCCTGCATAAAAGGCTCCAGTGCCCTGCCCTGTTGAGGCTTTCCTAACCAGGGCTCTACAGATCAACAAACAGTAAGGATTTGAGGGTTTGTTTGTTTGTTTGTTTTTATTATATAACATTGCTATCTCTCTGACTGGGAGCTCTTAAAAGGATTTTTTGTATATTTTTTAAAGCAAGGTTACTTACTTTTTGGTGCTTTAGGGGAACTTTCCTTGAGCACAGTGGGTTGCTGAACTCTAGTTACCTCCTCAGGTTTAGAAACTGCTAACACCTAATCAGGAGTTAGTGAGCCTGATTTCCTGAGTGCAGCTGAGGCCTGCATAAAAGGCTCCAGTGCCCTGTCCTGTTGAGGCTTTCCTAACCAGGGCTCTACAGATCAACAAACAGTAAGGATTTGAGGGTTTGTTTGTTTGTTTTTATTATATTACATTGCTAGCTCTCTGACTGGGAGCTCTTAAAAGGGTTTTTTGTATATTTTTTAAAGCAAGGTTACTTTCTTTTTGGTGCTTTAGGGGAACTTTCCTTGAGCACAGTAGGTTGCTGAACTCCAGTAACCTCCTCAGGTTTAGAAACTGCTAACACCTAATCAGGTATTAATTCCCTCCCTACCCACCCCGACTCCCACCCACCCCTAGTGAGCAGTCTTGCTTTATAGGGCACCTCCCCCTTTAACAAATCACAGAGAATTGGACCAGCACATTTTGAATATAATTAAAGAGATTTAACTGCTTTTTCTCTGAAAGGACAGCTGGGAAACCGGCTGGTACTTGGTAGATCTCTCTCTTTTGCTTTAACAGATACATAAGCTCCACGAACAGAACAATGGCTGGGAAAAATCATATTTCTAAAGCTGTTGCCCCCCGTTAAAGCTTCTGCCTCGGTCCAGACAGAAGTCCTAATGCCAATTGAAGGACCAGTTCCATTTGCAGGGTGCCTGCATACTGAAGCTCTGAGGAAACAAGTGGAGGAACTCAGAGAGGAGGTGACGAGGCTGAGGAGCATTCAAGACAGTGAGAAGTACATTGATGAGATGCTTCTTGCAGCAACCCAGCTCTCCAGCACAGGAGAAGATGGGTGCCAACAGAATGTCGATGGTTGGACACAAGTCACCAGGGCCTGCAAAATCACCAATCCAACTTCTCCAGCCCTTAAATTGAAGAACCATTAAGCAGCCCTGGAAGTGGAGGAGGTGAAAGCATCATTGGAAAGGGAAGAACCAGAGTTCAAGTACCTCAAAGTTGCAGAATCAGTGACCAGAAGGAAACAAAGGGTAGTGGTGGTTGAAGACTCTCTTCTGAGGTGTACTGAGGCGTCCATCTGCCGACCAGACTTGATGTCCAGAGAGGTATGCTGTCTGCCTGGTGCCAAAATCCAAGATGTTATGGAGAGTTTGCCGAGACTCATCAAGCCCACTGACTATTACCCAATGTTGCTAATCCATGTTGGAACAAATGATACTGCCAGGTATACCTTGGAATGTATCAAAAGTGACTTCATGGCTCTGGGACAGAGGGTGAAGCAGTTAAGTGCACAGGTGGTGTTCTCTTCAATCCTCCCTGTTGAGGGTAAAGGCCAAGGCAGAGAGGCTCGCATCCTGGAGATGAATGCGTGGATGGTGTCATCGAGAGCGTTTTGGTTTCCTAGACCATGGGATGCTGTTCCAAGGGTTGCAGAGCAGAGATGGCATCCATCTGTCCAAGAAAGGTCAACACAACTTCAGTAGTAGACTGGCTAATCTACTGAAGAGGGCTTTAAACTAGATTCGTTGGGGATGGGTGAAGAAAGCACCCAGGTAAGTGAAAGCCCCCAGGTAGGTGATACATTAAATACCTTTATGGAAATGGGTAACAGGGGTAACATATGGAAAGCAGTGTATATAAATGCCCGTAGCATGGGAAATAAGATCCCTGATGTTGAAGCTTTGGTGGGAGTGGCTGACTTGGATTTAGTGGCAGTTACAGAAACATGGTTCACAGAAAACCATGATTGGGATGTAACTATACCTGGCTATACTTTATTCAGAAAGGACAGGGTAGGAAGAAGAGGAGGAGGAGTGGCACTATATAAAAACTACTATTAAAGCTTTGGAATTACAGAGCTTAAAAGGGAGAGAGGAGGCATTGTGGGTTAAACTAGAAAGAGGAAAAGAGAAATCTATTTGCATTGGTGTGATATACAGACCACCCTCACAAGAGGAAGAGGTGGACAGAGAGTTAATTGAAGACATACGCAGCATTGCTAGGAAAGGGGAAGTGCTACTGATATGAGATTTCAATATGCCAGATGTTGATTGGCACATTCCTGCTGCAGTATCATCTAGAAGTAAGGAGATCCTGGATTCTCTACAGGGAGAACTATTCAGGCAATTGGTAACAGACCCCACATGTGAAGGGGCCATACTGGACTTGGTGCTTACCAATGGTGAAAGTGTTTCTGATGTTGTAGTGGGAGATCATTTTGCATCCAGTGATCACCAGATGGTGTGGTTCAGTATTAGGACTAGGGCTGTTAGAATCCATTCAAAGGTGAGGATCTTAGACTTTAGGAAGACTAACTTTGCGAAGATGGGCCAATACCTCAGGGAGTCGTTAGTGGGATGGGAACAGCTGGGGGATGTAGAAAAACAGTGGGCAAAACTGAAAGGGGGTATTTTAAGGGCAACCAACCTTTTTGTTAAAATAGTAAATAAAGGCAAAAGGAAAAGGAGACCGCTATGGTTTTCGAAGGGAAGTAGCTGAAAAAGTGAAGAAAAAGAGGGAGGCCTTCATGAAATACAAGAGATCACAGAGAGAGGAAGACAGGCATCTGTATTTGGAAAAACTTAGAGAAGCTAGCAAAGTAGTCAAGAGGGCAAAGATTCAAAAGGAGGAGGAAATAGCCAATGCAATAAAATGGGGGGATAAGACATTTTTCAGATATATTAGTGAGAAGAGGAAGGGCAAAAGTGGTATTGTCAGACTCAAGGGTGCAGGGGGGGGGGAATATGTAGAAGCTGATAAGGATAAAGCGGAATTGCTTAACAAATATTTTTGTTCTGTGTTCACAGATGAAGAACCAGGAGCAGGACCTCAGAAAACACCCACAAATAGGAACAGAAGCGAGGGACATCTGGAATAATTTTCAGAAGACTGTGTTCGTGAGAAACTAGCTCAACTTAAAGTAGACAAAGCGATGGGACTGGATGGGATACACCCTAGAATACTGAGGGAACTTGGGGACGTTCTAGCAGCTCCACTGACTGACCTTTTCAATGCCTCTTTGGAGTCGGGAGTGGTGCCAAAGGACTGGAGAAAGGCTCATGTGGTGCCTTTACACAAAAGCGGAAGTAAGGATGTGGTTGAAAACCACAGGCCGGTTAGTTTAACTTCGGTGGTGGGTAAATTATTGGAAACGCTGCTGAAAGAGAAAATAGTGAGTTTTCTGGAGTCCAGCGGATTACAGGATCCGAGGCAGCATGGATTCACCAGAGGCAGGTCTTGACAGACAAATCTGATTGATTTCTTTGACTGGGTGACCAGGAAGTTGGACCGAGGGAGAGCTCTAGATGTGGTATATTTAGATTTCAGTAAAGCCTTTGACACTGTTCCTCACAGGTGACTTATAAACAAACGTAGCACCCTAGGGTTGGACCCTAAAGTTACTGCTTGGGTTAGAAATTGGTTGGGTGGGAGGCGACAAAGAGTACAAGTAAATGGAGCTCACTCTGAGAAGAAGGATGTTACCAGTGGTGTGCCCAAGGGATCTGTCCTTGGTCCGATTCTTTTTAACATCTTTCTAAGTGATATAGCGGAAGGGCTGTCGGGTAAGGTTTGCTTCTTTGCAGATGATACCAAAATCTGCAATAGAGTAGACACCCAGGAAGGGGTAGATAACATGAGAAGGGATCTAGCTAAGCTTGAAGAATGGTCTAAAATTTGGCAGCTGGGATTTAATGTTAAAAAATGTAAGGTCGTGCATTTGGGCTGCAGCAATCCAAGGGAGCAAAACAGTATAGGAGGTGAAGTACTTTTGTCCACTAAAGAAGAGCGGGACCTTGGCGTGGTTGTGTCTGATGATCTTAAAGTAGCTAAACAGGTAGAAAAGGCGATGGCAAAAGCTAGAAGAATGCTTGGGTGCATACGGAGAGGAATGGCTAGCAGAAAAAAGGAGGTGATAATGCCTCTGTATAAGTCTTTGGTGGGACCTCATTTGGAGTATAGTGTGCAATTCTGGAGACCGCACCTTCAAAAGGATATGAACAGGATGGAGTCGGTGCAGAGGGTGGCTACTAAAATGATTAGTGGGCTTCATTATAAAGCATATGATGACAGACTTAAGGATCTTAATATGTACACCTTAGAGGAAAGGCGGGATAGAGGTGATATGATTGAGATGTTTAAATAGCTCCTTGGCATAAATGCACAGGGAGAGAGCCTCTTTCAATTGAAAGCAAGTTCTGCTACGAGGGGACATGGGATGAGGGTGAAGGGAGATAGATTCAGGAGTGATAAGCGGAAATATTTCTTTACGGAAAGAGTAGTGGATCCATGGAATAGTCTCCCAGTGGAGGTGGTAGAGATGAGGACAGTAACTGAATTCAAAAAAGCATGGGACCAACACAGAAGATCTCTAAAGGTAAAAAGTGGACTGTTGTAGTTGTTGATATGGAAGGACAGACTAGATAGGCCATGTGGTCTTTTTCTGTCATCATGTTTCTCTGTTTCTATTTTTCTATGGTGTCTCCCAATGCAGGGATTGCAGGATATATGGCAAGTGCAAGGTGAGGACTGAGCTAGTGATATCTCTGTTCTTCTGATCACCACTGATCTCCCCCAATGCACCGATCCCTCTCCCCCACCTAACAACATTGTCAGTGTGTTGCAGCTTTGACAAGGTAAACCATGCACCCCCCATCAGCACCCCATTGGATCTAATTAACAATGAATCATAAAACTATTCTTCAGAGAAGAAACACATTCAGACTTCAAGGTAGTCAGCTGAATCTCCACTTTCATGACTCTTGTTTCAAAGACATGCAATTTAAAATCATGGTTCAAAAGTTTATCAACCATCTCTTTGGAAAATTTTGAGAACTTTTCCAAAAGGTTGCAAAGAGCTTCAGTACAGGTTCAGTACAAGTTACCACTTCTCAGATGTCTTTAAGTAAAATTTCTTTGTCCTTAGAGGGAACAGGCAGAGCAATTGTAGACGGTAAATGCACTATTCTGGATAAGGGGAGAATATCCACTCTACTAGTTTCAGAGAGCACTTAAGATTGTTCCCTTCCAGGAATATAAAACATCTCATGCTGATGCTTTTCATTGCTATGGGAGGCACACTTGGCCCTATTTCATGTATCACAGATAGACAAGGTAGGAGGAGGAGCTACAGTATCTGTAGAAGACTCAGTACTTAGATTTCCACTGAATCCTCTTTCCTCAGCAGTACCTTAATATGTTGGCCCACAGAGCCAGAAATCTTAACAATCTTCTTTCCTGACTCTTCCTCTGTCTTTTTCCCATTCTCAATAAAGATAGTGTCCTGCTCCTTGTTCCTCAGTGTTCTGAAGAGGCTTTTATGGGCACACACCTTCGGCCATGCACCCACAGTCATATCCTGCAGCTCGGCCACAGATTATAAAGGCCCCTGTAATGTCAACAGCAAGGGCTCTCTCAGGCACTGGAGGGATTGGCAGCACTCTCAACCAGGTAACAATAGGCAGCCTCTCAATCTTCCTTTCTGCAGGTTTTTATTGTTGTTAAGAGAGATGGCCATTTCTAAATATTTAGACCTTCGAATTCAAAGTTCATCAGAACAGATCTATTTTCTTCAGGAGCATAAATTCCATTCAAGCCATTCCTGTGGAACAGGGGCTCAGAGAAAAAATGAACCCATTTATAGCCACTCCCATATCTTCTGAGGAGGATTCTTCCCTGCTCTGGGGGCCCTTTCAGATATTTAGCTTGGGAGCTCTCAAATTGTATTTCTGCCACTGATTTTCTTTACATTTCACAGAAAATAAATTATATTTATTAGAAATAGCCTTGAGATTTTATCTTTGGCATGGTGTTGATACCCAGTTTTCATTTGTTTCCATCCTTCACCCGATATTTAAATGTTCTAGTTCTAAACATATAAAAAACAAAGTTTCTTGAAACAGGAATTCCTAAGAGAGACATTTGAGGACAATAGTGCCCTTTATACTGATTAATATAATGCAATGTGATATAATAGGAAATTGTAAATTATCCACTCATGAGTTGGATTATTAGTTCATTAGATAGTTTGCCATTTTCCTTTTTCCTAAGGTAAAGCAAATGAAGATATATATTTCTTCTTCAAGTTATAATTAAATTCAGATAACTGGGTTTCTCTGTTCCCTTCTGCATTTCTGCAGGAAGGCAGCTCCAGCTATCAGGAAATTTACTTCCTGTTTTTCCTTGAATACTGATACTGGGGGGCTAGGACTGGAAATGGGCTGATGCTAGGAAATGGAGAGCCTGGGATTGCATGAGAGATGATGCTGGGAGGGATTGGGACTGGAGGAGGACTGATACTGGGGGAGGGGGGAAAGGGAGGGGTTGAGGCTAGGATTGGAAATGTGCTGATACTCACCCAGTCAAAGAACTCAATCAGATTTGTTTGGCAAGATCATCCTTTGGTAAAACCATGTTGCCTCGGATCATGCAACCTGTTGGTTTCAAGGAAGTCCATTATTTGCTCTTTCAGGAGCGCTTCCATTACTTTTCCTGCCACCAAGGTTGCACAGAGCTTACAATCCTGTCAAGACAGACAACACAACAGCTGAGGACAAGGATATATCTAGGGGAACATTAAGGAAACATATAGTGACTAAGCAGATTAGGATACAAAAGCAGCCTTGAATAGGTGAGTTTTCGGCCTGGATTTGAAAAGGGCCAGAGATGAAGCCTGACATACAGACTCAGGTAGTTTGTTCCATGCTTAAACAGCAGCATGGTGGAAGGATCAAAGTCTGGATTTGGCAGTAGAAGAGAAGGGCAGAGATAGAAGGGATCTGCCCTAAGAGCGGAGTTCCTGAGGTGGGGTGTAGGGAGAGATAAGAAAGGAAAAGCAGTGAGAAGCATCAAAAGGAGTGCATTTATAGGTCAGTAGGAGAAGTTTGAATTTGATACAGAAACAGATAGGGAGCCAATGAAGCAACTTGATAAGAGGGGTTATATGAGGATATCAAGGATGGTAGAAGATTAGCTGCGCAGCTGAGTTTTGGACAGATTGAAGGGGAGAGAGATGTTTCAGAGGGATACCAGTAAGGAGAAGGTTGCAATAGTCTAGATGGTAGTCTAGAGTGGATAGGTTTCTTAGTAGTGGGTTCAGAAAGGAAGAAGCAAATTTTACTGATGCTATAGATAAAGAAATGACAGGTTTTAGCTATAATTTGGATGTGTGTGGAGAAGGAGAGGAAGGAGTCAAAGATGACCACAAGTTTGTGAGCTGAGGAAACAGGGAGGAGTAAGCACAGTTACTTACCTGTAACAGGTGATCTCTGGGAACAGCAGGAATAAGTCTTCACATATGGGTACGTCGGTACCAACGGAGCCTGCGCGGGAACGCTTCCCAGCATCCAATCAGAAAGCTTTTGGAAGCATCCCACCACGCCTGCATGCTGCCTTCCCGCCTTTCCCAACTGCCTCTCCTCAGTTAAGTTTTAAAGCTGAGACAAAGAGAGAGAGAGAGGAAAGGAAAGATAGATAGAGAGATACAACTCCTAGGGGAGGTGGGAGGGTTGTGAAGACTTGTTCCTGCTGTTCCCAGAGATCACCTGTTACAGGTAAGTAACTGTGCTATCTCCAGGAGCAAGCAGGAATGAGTCTTCACATATGGGGACTATGTGGAGTCTCAGCATGTTATGGATTGGAACATGCTACACCTCATATGGCCAGGCATCCCAGGATGGTGAGAAGGAGTTGAAACAGAAAGGTGCTGTAAAAGACAGCTAACCTAACATAGGACTACCGATAAGAAGTCCCTGTGTGGATGACAATTATCATCAAATATATTGAAAATGAAATATTGCAATATGGACCTCCCCTAACAGGATTGTACAAAAGTATGGAGGTTCATGGGATCTACTGGGGATCCAGTAGAGGAACCTCAAGGAGGACCTCACTGCAACAGTAGAGGTAATAAACATGTAGGAAAACATAATGGAGGTCAGGAATTCTGAAAGGTAAGAGGTAACCCCAGGGGTAAACTGGGATAGTACCAAAACTGTAAGCCGTCAGCGGAAGGCTTTATGAAAAAAGCCCAAACTCTTTTGGCTACAGAGTGACTCACTGATAGGAGCAAAAAGAGGAAAAGGCTGACTGATTTGGACAAACAGGCCTAGTCCTTTTGGGAAGAAGGGTTATGGAAAACCCTTATATCCCAAAAGAAAGGACAGATGCCCGAGGCGTTAGCCTCAGAATGACTGAAGATCTGCAATGTCTTTCCTAACTGATGTCAGGTAGGAAATATACTGGAACATGGAGAGCTTCATGGGTACCTAACCTTTAAGGTTATGGTAGAAAAGTTGTTAACTATTACTGGAATGGTGGTGTGTGTAGCACCCCAAACATGCTGGAACAGCATGGTATGGGTAGAGCCCAACTGTCAGAATCATATAGAGATATATATATCTATATGAGCATAGACAGTCCGATAGATAAGTATGTAAATACATATCTGCCTATAATAACACACAAATGACAGACATATATATATATATATATATAGATAGATATGAATATATAGGCCTATATATAAGTGTCTGCAATTAAGCAGACAGAGATATGCCTATAGAAAGTATATTCACATAGGAGATGTGAAGAGGAAAGATTCATCTAATAACAAGAAGGTGGAACCTACTTGAGAAGATATATAGAGAATCTATTCCCCCTGGTTGGGATGGAAGGAGTCAGGGGAAAAATCTCCCTGACAATGAACAGACTAGATTACTGCAAGAATGCTAGCCAGTGAAATAACCAGGATGGTTACGTGAAAAGCAGAGGATCATATCAATCTGCAGGCAGCAAGTCCCGAGTCCCTCAGAACTCTGGCATGGTAAATGGACAGAAGACGCATAGGAATGAGATACCATGTTGACCTACTTGAGGGGCAAAGGGTATCATGCGTTCTTTAGCTAAATATGCGCTGTCCATGAAGGATTAGGATACCATGAGGACAAGCTGCAAGGAAAAAGAGAGAGCATATTCCTGGTGGGAATCCTGAGGACCAAACAAGGGAATTGAACAACTCTTTAAGCTTTCACGTAAGAGAAGGCCCATGTCCTTTGCTTTAGAAAGGAGATAGTAGGGTAGGAAGAACCCTTCCAGTCATGAGGGGCATGACTGAGGGAGCCTTTTCCAACCATCTAGGACAGTTGTTTGAGGAAATCCTAATGCTCTCTAGCAAGGGCCCATAGTGGAAAGCTTCTCTGTAAGATTGCAGAGAGCATAATGCAGGAGAGTTAGGAGATAGAACTGGCTGCCCAGCACCTAGTTCGACTATGCTGCCAAACCCAAGGGAACTGGAAATGGCAAGAATAGAAAACAATCTGAGAAGCCTGTAGTGATAAGATTTGCCAAGAAAGATGAATGCACCGTCTTGGAGTCACTACTAAGGCCAGAAAGAATATAGTGGAGGACAACTCTGGATGCTTGTGGGGAAGAACCAGTGGTCCAATCCTGCATGGGCAGCTGCTAGTAAGACATCAGAAAGAAACTTCCTGTTAAAAAACAGAAAGAACAGACAGAACAGGAGTAAGAAAACTCTGGACCTGTCTGAAAGCTGCCCCAAGCAAAAAAGAAGAAGGAGTTAACTCAGAGAGGAAAACTCCACACTGGAATAGTGACAAAACTAGAAGGGCTGAAGAGAAGCACTCCAGTGTAATAATACCACTCTTACAGGGGAAATGCTTGATAAGAGGGTAGAGAAGATGGAGCTGAATGGAGACTTACAATGTGATAAGTCTATAGAAAGGAAAAATTCATGCTGGTACAGAAAACTATTGTTTGATAGTTGTTAAACCTCTTTCCCTAGCAGGAAGAAGAGGAGAAGCTGTGACCTATAGGCATGAACATCCTAAGAGCTCGTATAACAGAGAAAAATGGATGTCTTGTGAAGAGATCCATGCCTAGAGTTTAGAATGAAGCAGTGGAAGGCTTCTACTGAGAAGAAGCCAACTGCAGGCTCTAAACCCCAAGAGACACAAAAAATATGTGATTAATCAGAAACCCTGCAGATGCTGGGTTTGGTGAGCCTGGTGAGAGTTTGGATTCTTCAGACTAGGGCGATGTTTCCTCTGTTTGGGAACATCTGTGTGATGGGCAGAAGATGAATAAAACCTTCTCCCCCTAGGGGAAGAAAGTTTGGTAGGACATTTCCTACCTACTGGGAAAGAAGAGGGCGTAGGACAGCCCTTAGAAACAGGCAAGTCAGTGAACCACTGAGTAACCTGACGTAAAGACTCCTTATTGAAGAGATTTTCTCCAGTGCAAGGAGTGTTACCCAGTCTTTGTTGTGCCCATGTGTCTAAGTCTGAAGCCTGGAGCCAGGCTCTACGTCGTGCCCCTATAGCTATGGCAGAAGTCCTGCTAACAGACTCAAATGAGTCTAGGGAAGCACGAGTAAGAAACCAAGAGATATTTTGAATATGACTAAGCAGTGAGGAATAGTCTGCAGTCTTGGGTTCTGAAAGAAAGGGAGTCAAAAGATGCAATTTCTTTGTGACCTCTTCAAGAGATAGAATCATATAAAAAATATATGAGAGAATTCTTGCTGAAAGCATGGATGTCTGGAAGGTTTGACGTCCAAAGGCATCTAATGTCTTAGACTCACGACCTGGCGGATAAGAAGAGTGCTTTTTCTTACTCTTCACCCGCCTCATTGCTGATTCCACTACAATGGAATGATGATGAAGTTGAGTCTTTTGAAACCCTGGAGAGGGGGGCACCTGATATAGGAGATCAGTTGCTCTGGAAGGTGGGGGGTACCCTTAAAGGTGCTTCCCACATTCCTAGAAGAAGATCCTGCAAGGAATGATGCAAAGGAAGCATTATGTTTTCCTTTGCTTCGGTAGAAACAGAGCCTTGTGTAGGATCATGTTCAGGGATAGAGATGGCAAGTGATCTTTCCATATCCCAGAGGAAACTCTGAAAAGAAGGATCTCCAAAGAGAACCTCTCTTGGACAGGTTAGCTCTGAGGAACTAGCCTGGGCATCGAAGGATGTATCTGCACGGTGCAATATGGGATCCTTAACGGATGGACGCTGGTACTGGAGGTCAGGACCAGCGACAGTCAGTAGCACATCATCCATGCCAGGTATCGACTCCAAACTTGGTATAGAAGGGAGCGATCCTGTTGAAAGAAGCATGGAAGGAGCTGGCCATGATGCTACAGTGGATACCGGTACCGATACCGGTACCGACGTCACAACCGAACCAGACACAGACATCGGAACAGCCATCGGTGACAGCTCAATCGGTACCGAGGTAACCGAAAACTTTCGGCAGTCACCCTCGGCACCGAGCCTCCAGTATCGACAGGTCACGGTACCAAGGCGTGTCGGAACCGCGTCTTCCAGACTAGAGATCGAGTCCAAACTCGGCATTGAGGATAATGTAGACATCGGTACCGACTTCGGTACCGTGTCTGATACCAATGGATGAAACCCAGCTGGTGGCAATCCAAACGGCATCGGAGGAACCGAGAGTTGTGGATCCGAACCATCGGAACCGAGCCTTCGGTACCGATGGGAGCCGGTACCAAGGCGAGTCGGTACACAGTCCTCCAGACTGGAGATCGATTCTAGACTCGGCATCGAAGGAAGCGAGTTTATCGATGCATGTCTGGAGGGTACTGACGTTGGAGGTAGTATCGGTGCCGGTACCGATAGTGGAAAGTCAGTCTGGAATGTATACACCGGTCCTGTAGGTACCGAGGATGGCAGACGACGATCTCTGGTGAGGAGTGTTTTGTCCAACACCAGTGCCAATGCCGGGGTATCGGTACCGCTCGAAGCGGATGCCACCACCGGACACGGCTCAGGAATGTTCTGTGAGGGTGAACCCCAGGAACAACCTGAAACCCCACATAGGCTTTGGAGGCTGAAGACTCCCGCTGTGGTTTTGAAGCCAATGGGCCCTCGAGGGCAAGGCCGGAGCCGTCTACATGCTGTGCATGAGACCTACCACTCGAGGGTTGGCTAGTCTTAACAGACTGTTTGTGGGTTACCTGATCCTGTGTAGAAGAAGAAATGGTCGGTGCCCTGAAGTTTGAAGGGAACATCATATAGAGGGAAACTCGATGTTGAAAACCTCTTCTCACAATAGTGTTGCCCGAGGGCTCCGGAGGAAAAAGGTCAGGACCCAAACAGCTTAGACACCAATTATGAGAGTATAAAAATAAAGTTGTACCGCCACAGTTTGAACATTTCTTAGAGAAAGTGGCTGGCGGTTCCATGAAGGATATGGAGAGGCCTGGAAGGCCTGAAAAACCGTAAGACTCTGAGAAGAAAAAATATTTCCTAAAAGGAAAAAAATTTACAAGAAAAGAGAAAGAAACACCGGCGGTACCGGTGGTGTCTGGGAGACAGCCGCGACCACAAGAAAACTAAAGGATTAAAAGAAGAATTTTCTGCGGTGACAGGAGGACGTCCTGCCGGCTCCGTGGAAAAACGAAAACTGAGGAGAGGCAGTTGGGAAAGGCGGGAAGGCAGCACGCAGGCATGGTGGGATGCTTCCAAAAGCTTTCTGATTGGACGCTGGGAAGCGTTTCCGCGCAAGCTCCGTCGGTACCGATGTACCCCATATGTGAAGACACATTCCTGCTTGTTCCTGGAGATAAGTGTTATCCACAGAGACTAAGGGGCTTGTTTACAAAGCCGCGGTAGTGGTTTGCGATCGCAACCGCAACCGCGGCCCCATTGAAATCAATGGGGCCGCGGCTCCGATTACGATCACAAACCGCTACCGCGGCTTTGTAAACAAGCCCCTAAGAAAGGAGGAAGGGGAAAGGAGGGTTTAGGGGGAAAAATAAGAAACTCAGTTTTGGCCATTTTCAATTTCAAATGGCAGTGAGACATCCAGGCAGCAATGTCAGATAGGCAGGCAGAGATCCGGGACTGGATTGCTAGAGAGATTTGAGGTGTAGAGAGGTAGATCTGAGAGTCATCAATGTGAAGATGGTACTGAAAACCATGGAAGGAGTGCACCAAGGGACTGGGTATAGAGAGAGAAAAGAAGTGGACCCAAGACAGAATCTTGTGGTATGCCAACTGAGAAAGGTATAGCAGTAGGGGAGGATCATTCAGAGCAAACACTGGAAGTGCAGTGGGAAAGATAAAAAGAGAACCAGGATAGCACAGAGCCCTTAAAATCAAGCAAGAATAAGTTATCGAGGAGAAGATGGTAGTCAACTGTGCAAAAAGGACTAGAAAGGTCAAGAAGGATGAGGTTCGAGTAAAGGTCTTTGATGTTTTCCAGGAACAGGTCACTGGAGATTTTGGCAAGAGCCGTTTCAGTAGAATGTAAAGGACGAAAGCCAGATTGCAATGGATTCAGAAGGGCTTAAGAGGAGAGAAAGTCAATGCAATGGCAGTGAACCAGACATTCAAGCAGTTTAGAAATGAAAGTGAGGAGGGGAGATCAGTCAATAATTAGAAGTCTAGGTATGTTTATGTTTATTTTTATTTGATTAACCGCCCTTAACAAATGCATCAGAGTGATGTCAATAAAACACATAGAGAAAGAAAAAGGAAATGGAACACTATAGTCTTGATATGAAAGGAAAGCCATACATTCAGGAGAGGAAAAGAGGTACTAAGAGAAGGGCGACCTAGATGGGTTAATGAGGTAAGGATCGAATGCTTTCTAGAAAATGAGCATCTTGCAGAGTGACTTGAATCTGGAATGTGATGGCTCGAGGCAGATGTCAGGAGCTAGGGCATTCCAAAGGGAGGTGCCAAGGAAGTAGAAAGTGAAATGGTGGGTTATCTCCAGTCTAGCACAGGAGGCAGGGGGTAGATGAGGGTTTTTGAGGAGAGATGTAACCACAGCATGCTTGAAGGCTGCAGGAACAGTTGCAGTGGAAAGCAATTGCTTGAGAATATGAGAGATGGAAGGGATGACATTGGAGGAGATGGAGCTTAGGAGACAGGTGGGAATAGGATTAGAGGAGCAGGTAGGGAGTTTTGAGGAGGAAAGAAGATGTGTGGTTTCCTCCCTTTCCTTTTCTACACATATTCAACATATAGCTAAAACCTGCCATTTCTTTCTCTACAACATTAAGAAAATTAATCCTTTCCTCTCTGATCACACTACTAAGGCTCTTATCTATTCTTTGGTCACCTCCCATCGACTATTGCAACCTCCTCCTTCCTGGTCTCAGTGTAATCTTTCTACTCTTCAATTTATTCAGAACTCTGCTGTGCAGCTAATCTAACGCCAGCCCCAATACACTCATATAGCCCCTCTTCTAAGGTCACTTCACTGGCTCCACTTCTGTTTTCATATCCAATTCAAACTTATCCTTCTAACTTATAAATGCATTTGCTCTACTGCCCCTTATTATCTTTCTTCTCTTCTCTCTCCCTACATACCTCCATGTGAACTCCGCTTCTCCTCTGGCTTTCTTCTCTCTATGCCCTTTTTTTCTGCAAACTCCGATATTTTCATCTTGCTGCTCCTATGCTTTGAACAAACTAACTCTATCTCTTCTCTACCCCTCTTCAAATCCATGCTAAATGCTTACTTCTTTGAGGCCGCATTTGGATCCTAATCCCTTGTTCTCCTTGTATCTCCTTCCCTATTTGAACCCCCTTTTTCTCTTGTATTGTTCTGTCTATCTTAATTAGATTGTAAGCTCTATGAGCAGGGACTGTCTTCTCTATGTGTTTGTACAGTGCTGCATATGCCTTGTAGCACTTTATAAATGATTAATAGTAGTAGTAGTAGTAGTAGTAATAGTAAAGAGATGGTGAGGGTCAGAGGCAAGAGATTTAGTCAGATGGACATAATAGTCTTGTTTGGCGTGGGCTATGGCTGACTGGAAAGAGGCAAGCATGAATGTGAAGTATAAAAAGTCCACAAGGTTGCGGGATTTAAACCAAATATTCTCAGCTGGGTGGGCACAGGAACGTAGGTAGTGGGTAGTCAAAGATAGCCAGGGCTAAGGTACAGTGCCCACCCAGGATGTGGCACAGGATGTGGCATGGGAGGAGCAAGAGCACCCAGAGCAGAGGAGAGTGTCATAGGAAGCTACTGCCTCATCAACAAACTCAGATGACATGGTGGAGGAAAGAGGTGATGAGATAGTAGTAGAAAGAGCCAATGGGTCGATAGCATGACTATTTCTAAAGAGGTTGGAGGAGACTGGGCGAAACTGAGACAGGGGGTGACGAAAAATGAAGCTCCCCTCTTCTGCTTTCCCATTCATTCCCAGTTCTCTCCTACATGGTTTGCAGATACTATATCCACAGTTTATCAAGTACTATCTGACCCAGAGAGTAAAAAACTTAACATGAGAATTGAGCTCAAGTTTTTTTGTATGTTACTGTGCAGCATGACCAATCAACAAGCCTCTTTTCACTATCATTCTAATGGAATTAGAAGAAAATGAAAGATGGTGGCATGGATTAGTTCCCACATCTTCCTACAGGAGGAAACAAAAAAGAAAACTATTTTTCTCACACAGAGAAGAACTGGAGTTTCATGGGCAAAATAGCAGCTGCCTGGGCTTATACCTGCTTTCAACAAGAGAAACTCTAACCATGAGCAAAGCAGAGTTCAACAATGGAGAATATAGAGAGACTTCACTTCCCGCCTACTTCAATTTTTTTTTTGGGGGGGGGGGGTGTTTTCATATAAAGGGATTGGATTTAATTCACGCCTTTTCTCAGGAGTTCAAGGTGAATATAGGTATTTTCCTGCCCCCCGAGGGCTTACAATCTAGTTTGTACCTGAGGCAATGGAACATTGTTGCAGTTTTTGAAATCAGCATGAATAGTGACCAAATATCCCCTTTAAGATCGGCAGTAGTACAGGAAAATACAGCATCCAGTCATGATTTCACTTTGCAAGGCCCACAGCTCCAAGGGTGAACTCAGCCTTTGAATACTGCAAAGTCTACGCATAAGGATACTTTTGCAATCAGAATTCTCATCTGACTATTGTGTGAGTCAGTGAACCTCACTGTCTTTTAGATACAGCAAGTTAGAATACTTAAAAAAAATATATATTTCCTGCATACGTGCTAGGAAATGTGTTTTCAAATGTCATTGACTAGAAAGGGAAGTGAAGTAAAGAAAGATATGGGAAGAGAAATTGTGTCCAGGAGCAAAATAAAGTAGCTTAAAAAAATGTCCCCCTCCTTCCATTTCAAGAGCATGAATCATTCTACAATTTTCTAGAAATAATAAAAAAAAAATGGAAAGCTAGCAACTCTTATTCCCACATGACATGTTGCAAAAAAGTACAACTTATTCTTTGTGCACGAAATGGTTTTAGTACCCAATATTATATGGTTAGCAACAGATAGTAGTGCATAATATTTAAGAACTTTGGTGGAAATACCATTCCTTTTGGCTTCCTGGAGCAGTTTGCTAGAAGTTTGTATAGTGTAAATGCATGAGGTTGGGAAATCCCATGCAGTCCTTGGCAAAGTCTGAGTCCTTAACAAGAAGCTTTGTGAAAGGCAGATGAGAAATTCATTAATCTTCCATTGAAATGCAGCGGAGGGAAAGAAATTGGAAGAAAAAGAAAGTGGGATAAAAAGTGCATTTCTGGGGATCAAATCAGAGGCAGTTCTTGGCCTGAACACGGAAAACTGGCAACTTTTGTCTCAACCTGTCAGCAAAGCAGAGTTTAACTCATTCCTTTGTGTACTAACTTTTCAAAATGTTTCACAGAGGCAGAACAAATTCCATTAGGGTAGATTAGCAAATCCACTTTTTGTTATAGATGTTTAGGTTCACAGGAATTCAGTGTAAGGTTTGAACTGAAATATTAATTTCCAGAACATTTTTTAAATGTGATACTGTTGAATCCTTTATGAAAGACAACTGTAAATTGCAAAATAGTAGAGAATAAAAACATAATTACTGCTTTCATTCCTACATACCATATTAATGTAATATAATTATCTAGTAGGCAGACAGAATCTTATGAATATTCAACATAAGCCACAAAATGGTTAGACTAAAGAACACATAAAAATGAACACTTTAAAGGGAAAATCATTTTCCTTTAAAAATAAAAAGATGAATGCTGTGAACTTCAAAGTAATAACACATAAATACCTTGTGTTAGAATTTCAATAGAAATTTTATGGCAAGAAATAAATGACACACATATCAAGTAAGTTATGCAAAGTTTACTACTATCATGACGGCTTTTTTTTATTGTTTTTATTCAGCTTTTAGATATTTATTTCATTCTTAAGGGGAAACTACTGTAAATGTAAATGGCAAACATCTCTGTGTCTGCTAGCCCAGTCTTTTCTTGTTAGAAATCAGAAGGTCATGAACTTATGATCCTTTGTTTCAGTATCCCATCACTTTTTATTTTTTTTGTGCTGTCATGTCAAAGCTGACTCTTGGAGACCCAGAAGCCCCTTCATTTTCTTGGCATGGTATAACCAGAAGTAGATTGCCAGGCCTTGTCTTCCAAGGCAATGCAGGGTAAAGTGACTCACCCAAGGTCACAAGGAGTGCCAGTGGTAGGACCATTGCCCCCCCCCCCACACCAAGCTACTGCCGCTGAGCCACACTAGCCCCCTCTGCCGCCAATTTAATCTTTAAGGGGGATTGGTGGGTAGCAGCGGTAGTATTTTAAAAGCGGATGTTTTGTACCACCACTTTGTTGCCTGCAGGCCATGTGCTTCAGCACACATGTTCTGCCACTTCTGACCCTCCTCTGACAGTAAGCTGCATTGGAGGAAGATCAGAAGTGGCAGGTTATGTGTGTTGAAGCACATGACTTGCCGCAGGCAATGAAGTGGCCACACAAAGCCGCCCAACTGGTTGACCACCCTAGGCAGCCACCTAGCTCACCTGGCCAGTGGGAAATGAACACTGATCTCTTGGGGACTAGGCAATTCCTCTACTCCCTTCACATTAATTGGTCTAGAACATTGGCATGTGTTGGAGGTTACATTTCTGGACATACAGGGAGAAATTGTATAAAGCACTTTCCATGTATAAAGCATGTTTTACAAGCATTAATTTACTAGTAGTGATTAGAGGTGCGCATAGCCAAAAAAAAAGTTGTGTTAGTCTTCATTTGAAACAAAGTTTTTGCATTTGTCATGTTTTTTATGCAGTCGTGTTTTCTGTGCATATTGTATGCATGAAGGACTATTTTATATATGAAAATTGATTGAACACATGTTAATTCATATGTATATGTGCACACAAGTAATATGTGCTCTGTCATGAAGCTAAAGCTACTAAGAGTGCAGACTTAGAAAAAAAACCTGTCTTTAACAGAGCTGTTGATGTGCAGAGGATGCAATTACCTTGCAACCCAGCTAGAGGGAGCAGGAGCAAAACTACTGAGGCTGAGTTAACACACCCAGCCACTGATTATGTAAGAGCTAATCAGCTGCACCTGTCGACAAGCCCGGGAAACTCAAAGGTAGAATGCCTTTATAAGAGAAAGGCAGTGCAGAGGAAAGCAGGCCAGCAGAAGGAACCAGTCCAGAGGAAAGCAGGCCAGCAGAAGGAACCAGTCCAGAGGAAAGCAGGCCATCAGGAGGAACCAGTCCAGAGGAAAGCAGACCAGCAGAAGGAACCAGTCCAGAGGAAGGCAGGCCAGGAGAAGGAACCAGTTCAGAGGAAAGCAGGCCAGGAGAAGGAACCAGTTCAGAGGGAACCGGTCCAGAGGGAAGAGGTCTGGAGGAAAGCAGTCCAGAGAGGGACAGTCCAGAGAGAGACTGCCAGGAGAAGCACTTCAGACGGAAGGAGTGACACCTCCAGCCCAAGCAGCATAGCTGGATCAAGCAGAACACCCAGAATAGTAAGTGCTGGAAAAGGAGCAGAGAAAGTCAGAAAGAAAGACAGCTCAAGGAGAGTCAGTCTGGAGAGAGACTCGGTAGCAGAGGACCGCAGAAGCAAAGAGCTTGGGAGGAGAAAGCCATGCTTTGAGAGAGGCCTACGCTCACTGGAGGAGTCTGAATCAGGATTAAGAGGTACAAGAAGGAAAGGTTCTGATAGCAGAGCTACCTTTACCCAGAAGCAAGGAAATCCGGATTCCTCACCAGGTTTTCCTGAACTACAGAAAGGTAAAGCACTGCTCAGAAGGTTCCAAGAGAAAGCCTGTTTCCAGAGAGAGGTGCCTCAGAGAGAAAACTCCAGTTATACTGGCTACAGGAGGAAGCCCAGGTATGGTGCCACTTCATTTATAAAAGAAAGTTTATCTCCTAGAAGCTCTGGTGAAACAGATGCTCAGTGCAGGAGAAAAGGAAACAAGTCAGAGCTTTACAAACCAGTATTTAAGGGCAGAAGAACAGTCCATGTTCGTTTGGGAGCCTTAGAACAGCCCTATTGGAAACAAGCAAACAGAGACAGAGTCTGGGAAAGTATAGCAGCAAGGGAGACATCCAATTCAGAGGGAGAGGCCAGTGACCCAGAGTCCATGGAAATAGACCTAGAGAACCCTATTCCCATGCCTCCAGATGAATTTATGGATTGTACCTTGTGTATTGCTAGTAGCCTTGAGTCATTAGCAGAACTGTGAATTGAACATACCTTTTTGCTTTGAGAATGCTCATACTTTGTACAAAATGCCAGAGAACTGTTTTGCTTATTTAATTTGCTCTGAAGTAAGAGAATCTTTCAGTTAATCTCTCCAATCAACTGTGAAACTTGTAACAGTTTTTCTTCTTGCTTATGTTTGGTGAAACCCTGAAAGAAAGGACTTTCTTTATTTATGTGCCTTACTGAGCCTTTGCGTTAAAGGGGAAATAAAAGCCTTAATACCCTCTATTTGGCTTATACAATTTGTTCATACAAGGAGCTGGACTACAAAGACCAACCTACACTTGGCCTTAAAGAGCCCTTTCCTCCTTGAAACAATAAAAATGCTCAGCCTATCCTTACAGCCACTGGCCACTAGGGAGTGCTGATGACAGCTCACTAACATTTTTTAGGTGCCCAAGAGGGTGAATATGCATTACACACTGATGTATGTGCACCACTATTAATGTGCATTCATTAGTTCACTTTTGGTTCATTAGTGTTCTTTAAAAAAGATTGTGTTTACAAACTTGCTGTAAGGTATGTTAACCTATGAATTAATTCATATACAGTTGATTTACATATGTTAAAAGGTTTCAAGGTGTATTAACATGTATCAGCACGTGCACCGATGTTTCCTTATATAATAAGCCTAGCTGAAAGTGTTTTTAGGTATGTTATGATTATATATCCCTACAGTTACACTGTTCACCAACATCTTTGTAGTACTAAGCTTTTTCACTTCTGTGTGCCATTCCTCAACCTAAACTCCTCCTTGATTATTATAGGTCCTACTTTTCATCACCCTACCTGACTGGACTTATCAGGGGATTCCCTGCTATCTTGTGGGACCAAAGCAGGAGCAGTCTCATCTGCTCCTGCCCCTGCTGCCACTGCTTTCAATATGATTACTCCTGACTTGGCCCCCCCTGACACTGGGGAGTTCCTGGGGGAAGTCCTGGGGATGGAACGGATGGAGTGATGAAAGAAAGGGAGGTCTTTGGTAATCAGGAAGGGGGTACTGGTTTTGTAAGGAAGGGTTCTTATAAGCTAGATCTTCTATTAGGGAGGTCTGGATGAGGAAGGAGATGTCTGTTGCGAGGGTCTCATCATGCTGTTTTGTAGATTTCTGATGGATGCTACAAGGATAGTCAGAGCTTTTGGGTCAAGGGATTTTTGAGCGTGGGTGGGAGGATCAGAGAAGGGGGGGGATCAAAATGGGGGTATTTTCAATAGGGGGGATGTGATGGGGGATCATCGTTGTGTATTGTCCAAGGGTCATGGTGCCTGAATTTGTGCTACATTTCTGCCTCAGGCAGCTGCCAACTCCTGCTCCTGGCTGACAGTTGACTCATACCATTTCCTGGAGTATTCATGAGCAGCATGTCTACATTGCCTAAAGCTGCCCCCAACTACACTTGTAACACCCATTGCACTCTGGAACACATCCTTCAACATTCTTAACCTGTCCTGCTTCCCCTTCTATGGTGATATATAAATGAAGCAATTGCTATCCAAAAAAGATATGCCTGCTTCTATAATATCCTTATAGATGAAACCCCTAAACCATGGTTTTGAAAGGAGAGCTGGGGTAAAGGTTCACAGGGGGGAAAGTGTGAATCAGAGAACTTCCTGCAACAAGCCAGGGGAACCAAGGTTGAAGGCAGGGGAGGGACACTGATGTGAGTGGCAGATGAATGATCCACAGCATACAAATGCCACCACAGAAGGGAAATCCATTTGTCAATCAGACAATCAAAAAAGTCCCCAAAATAGCAGTGACACCACTAGTGATATATAAATGAAACAACTGCTTTCCAAAAATATATACTTGCTTCTACATTATCCTTATACATGCAACCCCAAAACCACAGCTGACCTCAGTTCTCTACTATTCTGGGCTTAACAAAGTGGTTCATGTAAATCAGGCCATTTTTATGCTCTAAAATATAGCATCATTGGTCTAATCATTGGTATTCAAAAAGTATGTATATATATATACATGTATAACTGTTGAACTGTTAAACTATTACACCTACCTTCACACACATCAAAGGTCAATATGCTGCAATAATCTATTACTCCTGCCTGTATAGTTTACTTCGTTTAAAGAGAAAATTTCTTCTCTCTTTTGCAGGGAAACAATTGAATGGTCTATATGTTCCTGTTTCATGTTGGAATGCAGATGCTCTTGAATCCTTACAATTGTTCAGAGACTCCCTAAAAGTACTTTTTTGGATGTTGGCAGTTTTATCAGATATTTGGAAATTGGAAATTGTATAATAGGTGAATTAAATTATAGAAGGATAGTGACCTGTGATGTGAGTGTCTGCTTTAATCCCTATGGTGATTAATTTCACCACATGTAGGGGTAAGGCCATCCTGAGGTCACATATGCTTTATTGAATTGTGCAATAATTAGCTGTTAAAAAGGTTGGTGGATAAGGTTTTTTTTTTATATTAGTAGATAATTGGTGTTTATTAAGGGTATTGGTGTATAGTGATTTAGTTTTGTGCATACCATGACAGTCATGAACCTCACTCCTAAGTCAGGGAATGTGCAGTATGATCACAGTCTCTCAAATTTACTACTAATGCTCACTGTAGTACTTGCATTGTGCCAAAGAGAGCCTCCTTCTGGAGTTCATAAAATGTAACATGTACAATATGGGTAATTTATCAAGGTGTGATTGGTGCTATTAGGACCAGCATATGATAATATTCAAACCACAGCATTAACTGCTGGGAGCATGGAAAGCATGTTTCTTGCAATTACCATAGTGCACGCTTCCCTACCATGGTGCAACAATAGAGCGAGAGCACTCAACGTCACCCACGGAGGTGGTGATGAGTGCACCTGTGCTACTAGCTGACCTCAAACATGCAACCCTAATGTGCCATGTACAGTTAGCACCAAAATCCAACGGCACTGTCATGACCCCATGTCAAACATGCACCATTAGCACACACCACAACCATGCTGACAGTTAGTGCTCTTTAGTAAAAGACCCCCAGAGAAGGGACTAGAAATTTGTCTTGATACTCATGGGTTATAAACAGGAGCAAAAAGGTCAGGATCCAAAAGCAGCATCAAAGAGATGGGTTTTTAACTTATTGCACTAATGAATGTCAGTTCTAGTATGACTTAATTTGAATTTATTATTAGTACATATTGTATTAACATTGTGAATTTTAGAAACTGTAAATGGGCCAAACCATGTGATATTTTGCTGCTTTTATTCTGGTTTAGTTCATATATGCTCCAGTTTTCAATTTTCACAAGCTAGTGGTTTTGTTCCAAGTAAAGTCAACACTGTGGAAATTTACAGAATGCAATGAGACCCTGACACAGACCTTTATCTTACCTTGATAAATTATTGGTCATACCCCATGACTCACAGTCTTATACTAGCAGAAATATTTTATAACCATAAGTTGTGGACAAGGCAGTCACACATGTTAGCCTCTGATCCTGAGAATCACCCGGAAAAGTTAACTGATAAGATTATGCATAGAAAAATAGAGAAAAGCTACCTTGAACTGGATAGAGGCTAACTCTATTGTTCTAGCACATGCCATGATTTTCACTGTTGATCCAACTTCTTTTTCAGCTCAAAAACATTGCTATCATATAGGTCTGCCATTTTCAAATGAAAAAACGTGACCTCATTTGTCCATTTATTTTCTTTACATATTTCTTTTTCATTGATGCTTTTGTTTGCTACATCTAGAATGCAGCTACATTCTGCTTGAATTTTCCTGTATTCTTATACTTTTCCTCTCCAGCCTCTACTGAATTGTGTGGTACCCTCCATTTATCTTGGTTTACTTAAATTTTCTCATCTTTTTTTTTTCTGCTGAATTCTTCATCAATATAGGGGTATGTTTACAAAGCAGCGGTAGCGGTCTCTGTACAATTTCAGTGGGGCCGCAGCTCTGATATCACATGGAGGCCGCTACTGCTGCTTTGTAAACATACTCCATAGTTTTTATTTCAATCTTTTGTTTTCATATCTTGTATCTTTTTTTCTTTCTAAGCAGCCTGTGCATGAAAGTGGGTTAATATGTTTTTCTCATGATTTTTTTCGCTGAAAAAATGATATCACAAAATGCACTAAAGAGTAACCATTTTTAAGAGTTAAATACTTGGGAGGGAGTGGCCTAGTGGTTAGGACAAGGTACTTCAGGCCAGAGGGCTGTGGGTTCAAGTCCCACCTGGGGACAGCAATCTCAGGCCAGAGGGACTGGGATTTCTAGTCCTATAGGCACTCCTTGTGGTCTTGAGCAAGCCACTTAACACTCCATTGCCCATGTTCCCTGTAAGTATTAGCATATGTGTGTCATATCCCCTTGTGTTAAATGTATCTCCCAGTTGACCACTTTGACCCAGTGAAAAGCAGGATATAAATACAGCTAAAATAAAATAAATAAATACTTCCCTACCCCTTCCCCCACACATTGAATGGATAAATTATATGCATTCAAATTGTTGCCAACATAAAATTTATCCCATCAACAGAGTATAGGCTGAAGATATTCCCAGCATGTGCTTCAACTTTAGATGGTCAGAACTAATATTCAGTGCAGAATAGCTTAAAAAACACAGGTGAATTTTGACAGGAAAAAAACATATTGATAAGTTTATCTGGATATATTCAAGTCAGGCTTATCTCATCTGTAATACCTGAACTCATCTGTAATACCTGAAGATTGGAGGATGGCCAATGTAACATCAATTTTTAAAAAGGGTTTCAGGGGTGAACCGGGAAACTAAAGACCGGTGACCCTGATGTCAGTACCGGGAAAAATGGTAGAAACCATCACAATAAAATGGGGGGATAAGACATTTTTCAGATATGTTAGTGAGAAAAGGAAGGGCAAAAGTGGTATTGTCATACTCAAGGGTGAAGGGGAGGAATATGTAGAAGCTGATGAGGATAAAGCGGAATTGCTTAACAAATATTTCTGTTCTGTGTTCACAGATGAAGAACCAGTAGCAGGACTTCAGAAAACACCAACAAACAGGAACAGAAGCGAGGGACATCTTGAACAATTTTCAGAAGACTGTGTTCGTGAGAAACTAGCTCAACTTAAAGTAGACAAAGCGATGGGACCGGATGGGATATACCCTAGAATACTGAGGGAACTTGGGGACGTTCTAGCAGCTCCACTGACTGACCTTTTCAATGCCTCGTTGGAGTTGGGAGTGGTGCCAAAGGACTGGAGAGAGGCTCACGTGGTGCCTTTACACAAAGGTGGAAGTAAGGATGTGGTTGAAAACTACAGGCCAGTTAGTTTAACTTCGGTGGTGAGTAAATTATTGGAAACACTGCTGAAAGAGAAAATAGTAAGGTTTATGGAGTCCAGCGGATTACGGGATCTGAGGCAGCAAGGATTCAACAGAGGCAGGTCTTGTCAGACAAACCTGATTGATTTCTTTGACTGGGTGACCAGGGAGTTGGACCGAGGGAGAGCCCTAGATGTGGTGTATTTCAATTTCAGTAAAGCCTTTGACACTGTTCCTCACAGGTGACTTATAAACAAACTGAGCACCCTAGGGATGGACCCTAAAGTTACTGCTTGGGTTAGAAATTGGTTGGGTGGGAGGCGACAAAGAGTACAGGTAAATAGATCTCACTCTGAGGAGAAGGATGTTACCAGTGATGTGACCCAGGGATCTGTCCTTGGTCCGATTCTTTTTAACATCTTTGTTAGTGATATAGCAGAAGGGCTGTAGGGTAAGGTTTGCCTCTTTGCGGATGATACCAAAATCTGCAACAGAGTAGACACCCAGGAAGGTGTAGATAACATGAGGAGGGATCTAGCTACACTTGAAAATGGTCTAGAATTTGGCATCTGGGATTTAATGTTAAAAAATGTAAGGTCATGCATTTAGACTGTAGCTATCCAAGGGAGCAATATAGTATAGGGGGTAAAGTACTTTTGTCCACTAAAGAAGAGCGGGACCTAGGCGTGGTTGTGTCTGATGATCTTAAAGTAGCTAAACAAGTAGAAAAGGCAATGGCAAAAGCTAGAAGGATCCTTGGGTGCATATGGAGAGGAATGGCTAGCAGAAAAAAGGAGGTGATAGTGCCTCTGTATAAGTCTTTGGTGTGACCTCATTTGGAGTATAGTGTGCAATTCTGGAGAGCCCACCTTCAAAAGGATATAAACAGGATGGAGTCAGTACAGAGGGTGGCTACTAAAATGGTTAGTGGTCTTTATTATAAAGCATATGAGGACAGACTTAAGGATCTTAATATGTACACCTTAGAGGAAAGGCGGGATAAAGTGATAAGATTGAGATGTTTAAATAGCTCCTTGGCATAAATGCACAGGGGGAGAGCCTCTTTCGATTGAAAGCAAGTTCTGCTATGAGGGGACCTGGGATGAGGGTGACAGGGGATAGATTCAGGAGTGATATGTGGAAATATTTCTTTACGGAAAGAGTGGTAGATCTATGGAATAGTCTCCCAGTGGAGGTGGTAGAGATGAGGACAGTATCTGAATTCAAAAAAGCATGAGACAAACGCAGAGGATCTCTAAAGGAAAAAAGGGGACTCTTGTAGTTGTTGATATGGAATGACAGACTAGATAGGCCATACAGTTTTTTTCTGTCATCATTTTTCTATGTTTCTATGTTCCTTACTCTTCAACATCTACATGCAACCACTATGTACAACTATCCAATCACACAACATCTACTATCATATCTACACCAATGATATCATGCTGTATGCACCATTCAATTTAGACAAACCATCCTACACTGGCCTACAATAATGCTTCACCACCGTCTCCCAATGGCTTGCTACAAATCACCTATCCACAAACCTCAAGAAAACCAAAGCCATGTTTATTATCAAGAACGGCTTGTTCACCCCCCCCCCTCCCATCACCCTAAACCACACAGAAATCCAAGTCAGATCCAAAGTAAAATACTAGGAATCCCCCCAGATCACCACCTCATCCTGAAGACACAGATGAGGAACACAACAAAAACAGTCTACTACAACACCCGATCTCTATAGCATCTTCAAATATTATTTGATCCATCTGACTTCCACTCAGCACTACAAAACCTTATTCTCCACATTGACTATTGCAACTCTATCTATCATGGATTACCTCACTCAACCCTCCTACCTCTGCAGACAGTCCTCCATACAACAGCCTGGATCATTCAAGGAGCTTCGAGATATGATCATATAACTCCCATCCTATACCAACTTCACTGGCTCCCCCTACAGCACAGAATACAATACAAAATCCTCCTGATAATATTCAAGACTCTCAACAACCTATCGTCCCCTCATTTGCAAACACTCATTAATACACCCCAGACAAACAGACCCGAATGGCACTCCACAACGAACTTCCTAGCCACACACCCCCCTCCAAAAAAACAGGAAGCACCCAACAAGCATGCACCAGATCCTTTGAACTCTATGCTCCTACTATATGGAACTCTCTCCCCGACATGATAAGGAACACCAAAGACCTCCTAACATTCCAAAAACTTCTCCAAACCCAACTATTCACTCTACATCTTGGTTCCCCCACCTAACTCCCACCCTATCATTTCAGAATTGTCCCAACATTATCCTAACCTTTTCCCCCCACCCAAGACTGCTATGCAAATAGGTTAAGGATTGAATGTCCTAGTCAAATTGTTAATGTAAATAGTTCCAGTTCTTTGGAAATGTTGAAATGTGTTCAATGTACACTGTTTTGACTGGTGAAAAGTGGTATAAAAGCTCTGCCAAATAAATAAATAGTTATTTATTTAAAAACTCTAAAGTGAGGTGCCATTGATCTGCTTTCTTTTTAAACTCTAACAGTCTACCTAAGTCTAACAGAAATGTATTTAAAACCTCTAAAGCAAGTTGCTATTTGCCTGTTTTGCTTTCAGACTACAAGGGCCTACTTAAATCTATAAGAAATGAATTAAAAACCTCTAAAGTGTTTACAGTGAAGAAGAAAGACATGAAGAAAATTGATGGTGCTGGGGGAGAATACTGTGGACTGCCTGAAGAACAAATCGGTTGGTAGTGTAAGAGATCAAACTTAAGCTTTCTTTAGAAGCTCTAATGACAAGACTTTGGGGCTTGTTTACAAAGCCGCGGTAGCGAGTCGCGATCGTTATCGGAGCCGCGGCCCCATTGGGGCCGCGGCTCCGATAACGATCGCGAACCACTACCGCAACTTTGTAAACAAGCCCCTTTGTCTTTGCAACTTTGGACACATCAAGTGACAAGAAGGATCATTTAAGAAAGATATTATGTTTGGCAAGGCTGGAGGTAAACACAAAAGAAGTCCAGCCATGTGATGGACTGATGCAATAACAGCAGCTATGGATGCCACTCTCTCAACAATTAGACATCTGACTGAAGACCCAACACAGTTTAGAACAACTATCCACAGGATCACCGTAAGTTGACATTGACTGGATGGTAGTTAATTTCCCTATTCTGAAGGAGCTCCTGGATAAATGTCATCTTTCCAACATTATCTAATTTAAAGGCTGTTCTTTCTCCTTTTTAGTGCTAGCAGCCTGGTTCTACTCTGGTTAGGGTATAACCCATCCTTCTGGAAAAAGCTCCTGTTCCCCAGAATGTTGCCCAGTTCCTATCAAATGTAAAATCCTCTTCCCTGCTCTATCATCTCATGCACACATTGAAATTCTGGAGCTCTGCCTGCCTTTTCTATCCTGCACAGGAAACAGGGAGTATTTTGAAAAATGCTACCCTGGAGGTCCTGAATTTCAAATTTCTACCTAAAGTCTAAATTTGACTTCAAAGCCTTCCTCCCACATTTCTCTATCTTTTCGGTGCTCACATGTACCAAGACAGCTGGATCTCCACCAGAATTGTCTAAAATCCTATCTAGGTTATGCATAAGGTCTGACTGCCTTCATACCTGGATTGCAAGTGACCAAGCAATCCTCATGCCCGCCAGCCATCCAGCTATCTCCTAATGATTGAATCACCTAATGATTGAATCACCAAGTATAATGGCTATAATAACTCTTTCATTCTGAGTGTAAGTCTCTAATCCTTGGTATGAGAGGATACTGCATCTCTGAAGGACATATCCTGGCTATAGGATCATTTCCTAAGTCCAACACAGAAGCAGACAGGATGCCCGCAGAAACACTAATCAGCAAACAGGAGTGAGTCATCAGATGATTATTAAAAAGCTTTATTCAGGGGTACAGTGCAACCACAGCTATCTTGGCCATATTTCAGCACCTGTCTTTCTCAGGGGTGTGTTGATACTACAACAAACAGCTATGCAAATTACAACACATATATGAATAAATACACATGAAATCACATAAAATATAATAAAATCATAAAATTAGTACATGCATTGAATCAAATCAAATCAAATAAAAATGAAATGAATACAAAACATGAAAAGACATTCACAAATAATGTATACAAATATATAACAAATATAACATATAATATACAAATGACAATGAACACAATTGTAAAACACAACTTTAACAAATGAATGAACCTATTGCTCCAAAAAGTGAGTAAAATGTACAACACAATCATTTAGCAATGCATAGAGGGACAAACAGTTTAGATTCTTCTTTCTGGATTCCTCTCACCCCACTCTTATTTTTGGGGATTTTAACATTCATGTTGATAACCCCGCTGATCCTTATGCTTTAAAACTCCTTTCTCCTTTCTTCTCATTCGATCTCCAGCTTTGCTCTACTGCTCCTACTCACCAGCATGACCTTGACCTTCTCTCCTCTTAAGTCATGAACATGAATTGCTAAAATTAACAAAAACTTAATACGTACTACAGATGTGTTTATACATGTTCAAAGAGACCTGAACATGAATCGCTAAACATTAGCAAAAGGAAATTAAAATGTATGCACCATGCATATCTGCCAATCATATGGTGGCTTAAATAAATAGTTATACTATCCAAGAAAGGTCAACGCGTCTTCAGAAGTAGACTGGCTAATCTACTGAAGAGGGCTTTAAACTAGATTCGTTGGGGATGGGTGAAGAAAGCCCCCAGGTAAATGAAAGCCCCCAGGTAGGTGATACATTAAATAACTTTATGGAAATGGGTAACAGGGGTAACATATGGAAAGCAGTGTGTATAAATGCCCGTAGCATGGGAAATAAGATCCCTGATGTTGAAGCTTTGGTGGGAGTGGCTGACTTGGATTTAGTGGCAGTTACAGAAACATGGTTCACAGAAAACCATGATTGGGATGTAACTATACCTGGCTATACTTTATTCAGAAAGGACAGGGTAGGAAGTTGGGGAGGAGGAGTGGCACTATATGTAAAAACTACTATTAAAGCTTTGGAATTACAGAGCTTAAAAAGGATAGGGGAGGCATTGTGGGTTAAACTAGAAAGAGGGAAAGATAAATCTATTTACATTGGTGTGATATACAAACCTCCCTCACAAGAGGAAGAGGTGGACAGAGAGTTAATTGAAGACATGCGCAGCATTGCTAGGAAAGGGGAAGTGCTACTGATAGGAGATTTCAATATGCCAGATGTTGATTGGCACATTCCTGCTGCAGTATCATCTAGAAGTAAGGAGATCCTGGATTCTCTACAGGGAGAACTATTCAGGCAATTGGTAACTGACTCCACACGTGAAGGGGCCATACTGAACTTGGTGCTTACTATTGGTGAAAGTGTTTCTGATGATGTAGTGGGAGATTTTTGCATCCAGTGATCACCAGATGGT
Organism: Ichthyophis bannanicus; assembly: GCA_033557465.1. Classification (NCBI taxonomy): domain Eukaryota; kingdom Metazoa; phylum Chordata; class Amphibia; order Gymnophiona; family Ichthyophiidae; genus Ichthyophis; species Ichthyophis bannanicus. Next base: position 17,815,202 of record CM066036.1, on the reverse strand, counting down.
GTGGTTCAGTATTAGGACTAGGGCTGTTAGAATCCATTCAAAGGCGAGGATCTTAGACTTTAGGAAGATTAACTTTGTGAAGATGGGCCAATACCTCAGGGAGTCGTTAGTTGGATGGGAACAGCTGAGGGATGTAGAAAAACAGTGGGAAAAACTGAAAGGGGATATTTTAAGGGCAACCAACCCTTTTGTTAAAATGGTAAATAAAGGTAAAAGGAAAAGGAGACCACTATGGTTTTCGAAAGAAGTAGCTGAAAAAGTAAAGAAAAAGAGGGAGGCCTTCATGAAATACAAGAGATCACAAAGAGAGGAAGACAGGCATCTGTATTTAGAAAAACGTAGAGAAGCTAGCAAAGTAGTCTAGAAGGCAAAGATTCAAAAGGAGGAGGAAATAGCCAATGCAATAAAATGGGGGGATAAGATATTTTTCAGATATATTAGTGAGAAGAGGAAGGGCAAGAGTGGTATTGTCAGACTCAAGGGTGCAGGGGAGGAATATGTAGAAGCTGATAAGGATAAAGCGGAATTGCTTAACAAATATTTTTGTTCTATGTTCACAGATGAAGAACCAGGAGCAGGACCTCAGAAAACACCCACAAATAGGAACAGAAGCAAAGGACATCTTGAACAATTTTCAAAAGACTGTGTTCGTGAGAAACTATCTCAACTTAAAGTAGACAAAGTGATGGGACCGGATGGGATACACCTGAGAATACTGAGGGAACTTGGGGACATTCTAGCAGCAACACTGACTGACCTTTTCAATGCTTCGTTGGAGTCGGGAGTGGTGCCAAAGGACTGGAGAGAGGCTCATGTGGTGCCTTTACACAAAAGCGCACATAAGGATGTGGTTGAAAACTACAGGCCAGTTAGTTTAACTTTGGTGGTGAGTAAATTATTAGAAATGCTGCTGAAAGAGAAAATAGTGAGGTTTCTGGAGTCCAGTGGATTACAGGATCCGAGGCAGCATGGATTCACCAGAGGCAGGTCTTGTCAGACAAATCTGATTGATTTCTTTGACTGGGTGACCAGGGAGTTGGACTGAGGGAGAGCTCTAGATGTGGTGTATTTAGATTTCAGTAAAGCCTTTGACACTGTTCCTCACAGGCGACTTATAAACAAACTGAGCACCCTAGGGATGGACCCTAAAGTTACTGCTTAGGTTAGAAATTGGTTAGGTGGGAAGCGACAAAGAGTACAAGTAAATGGAGCTCACTCTGAGGAGAAGGATGTTATCGGTGGTGTGCCCCAGGGGTCTGTCCTTGGTCCGATTCTTTTTAACATCTTTGTTAGTGATATAGCGGAAGGGCTTTCAGGTAAGGTTTGCCTCTTTGTGGATGATTCCAAAATCTGCAATAGAGTAGACACCCAGGAAGGGGTAGATAACATGAGGAGGGATCTAGCTAAGCTTGAAGAATGGTCTAGAATATGGCCGCTGGGATTTAATGTTAAAAAATGTAAGGTCATGCATTTGGGCTGCAGCAATCCAAGGGAGCAATATAGTATAGGGGGGTGAAGTACTTTTGTCCACTAAAGAAGAGCGGGACCTAGGCGTGGTTGTGACTGATGATCTTAAAGTAGCTAAAGAGGTAGAAAAGGTGACAGCAAAAGCTAGAAGGATGCTTGGGTGCATATGGAGAGGAATGGCTAGCAGAAAAAAGGAGGTGATACTGCCTCTGTATAAGTCTTTGGTGCGACCTCATTTGGAGTATAGTGTGCAATTCTGGAGATCGCACCTTCAAAAGGATGTGAACAGTATGGAGTCGGTGCAGAGGGTGGCTACTAAAATGATTAGTGGTCTTCATTATAAAGCATATGAAGACAGACTGAAGGATCTTAATATGTACACCTTAGAGGAAAGGCAGGATAGAGGTGATATGACTGAGATGTTTAAATACCTCCGTGGCATAAATGTTCAGGGAGAGAGCCTCTTTCAATTGAAAGCAAGTTCTGCTATGAGGGGACATGGGATGAGGGTGAAGGGAGATAGATTCAGGCGTGATATGCGGAAATATTTCTTTACGGAAAGAGTAGTGGATCCGTGGAATAGTCTCTCCGTGGAGGTGGTAGAGATGAGGACAGTAACTGAATTCAAAAAAGCATGGGACAAACACAGAGGATCTCTAATGGTAAAAAGGGGACTGTTGTAGTTGTTATGGAAGGACAGACTAGATAGGCCATGTGGTCTTTTTCTGTCGTCATATTTCTATGTTTCTATGTTTCTACTAGAATAACAATTCACAAGCTCTAGAGATATGGTAGTGTTTAAGTTATAATGCATAGATCTGTTTGGACAGAAGTGCAAAAGCCATTAGCATATATATAGCGATTAATCTGAAGGAAAGAGACTGCAATAGCAATTGATTCTAATGATTTCAGGACATCTATACAGTACCTTAGCAGTGAACCCCGGTACTTTTCAATCTTGATGGCAGCCAATCAAATGAAATGCACCCACTGATCATAGCGTGTTTTTTTAAAGAGATGCTTTGGTGCCAAACACAGGAGAGATGGGGGAGAAGTGGGAAGAAGGAGATTTTTGATCCTAAATGACTATTTCTCAAAACAAAAAACAAAAATCAAGGAAAAAAACTTTCTTGAATGCTATAATACTGAGAGGGAAACTGGATCTCATTAAATGAAATTAAACCATATTGTTAAAAAGTCCATATATGCAAATGAAAGGTACCAAGGTGTCATGGCTAAAATGTTCTCTGATGTGGGCAAAAAAATTGTGCAGGGATATAAGAATTTTATGTCCTCCCTACCCTGGTCCAAATATTTTTATTTATAGTTTTTATTTTACTTTTATTTTATTTTCAAAAACTTTTTTTGGTATGACTTTCTTATTTTTAAAGCAAAAAAGAGGCACACTTTGAGGTTCAAAACTTGTTTATGCCCTCCGATCCCACTTTTATTTATTTACTAATTATTTAATTATAAGCTAATGTTTAGCTTGCATCTGTATTTGTAAGTGCATTTTGTGAGGGTAGCATTCTGCCACTACTTGAATCATTTTTAATGCCTTGTTGTTTAGAAGAGATATATTTTGGATTTTAATTTTATTCTCTAAAAAAAATGTTTTCGTTTTAGTTTTAACCTCAGGTGGGTATTGCCAGTATATATGCTTCCCTCTTTGTTGTACAGAAAGATTTTGTGAGAAGCAATGGCTTTGTTTTTACTGGCTTATCTGTTTTTTACTTATTTAGTTCCAATCTTCTCTTTTTATCCCTCCCATACTGTCATACAATAAAATTAGGGTGATTACAGCAATCTTTGTATGTTATGTCATAACAGCCTCTCTATTTTCCACTGATCTGGTTCTGCAACAGGCTCCTCCCTTTCATCAGTGAATAAAATAACATTGGATATTTGTATCAGACAATTTTTTATCCATGACATCTTGGTACTTTCATTTCCATATATGGAGTTTTTAACTATGAGCGTCATTGAGAATAGCATTTAGTGGGGATGTACATCCGGTATGGATGTACATCCCCACTAAACGACATGGGGCCGATACCCATCCAAAAGCTCCCCGCACAAACAGCAGTGATGTGCGGGGAACTCTGGACATGGGTGGGAAGGGTGGTGACAGGAAGAAGACAGAACAGAGTGGAGGCAGGATCCTGACCTTCGATGTACAGGGTCAATTACGGTCACGGCGCTGTACGTCCAAGCCTGGTGATTTGGATGGAAGACTTATACCACCTTGGGAGTGGAATAAATCCCCCCCTGACATTGGCAGACATCCAGACCAGGCCCCCATGAAGAGATGAACAGGGGAGGGGGTTCCCCATAGTCTGATCCTGGCTTTGGAAGGCCCAATCGGGGGTCGGGCAGTGGGGAACTGTAATCTAAAGCAGTTGCGGCCTATCGGGGCAACTGTATGGCGTTCCAGTGCCAAGGTGATGGGACCCCATGGCACTGGGGCTACATGGAGGCAGCCCAACTGGGTTGGACGGGGAGATGGCTGGACATCCAGTCCCTCAGATTCAGGGCACAATCTGCCCATCTGTGTCCTCTGCACCCGATTCTCATCCTGTAGGGAACCCCTTTAGGATCAGAATCGGGTGCAGATTTGGCCCATTCAGATTCTGGACATGTGAATGGGCTGGATGTGCCCCGACCATGATGGGGCCCTATATGGTTTAATTTTATTAATGAGATCCAGTTTCCCTCTCAGTATTATAGAATTCAATTTAGGTTTTTTTCCTTGATTTTTGATTTTTGTTTTGAGAGATAGCCCGCCTTGGATCAAAACTTTCCTTCTTTTCCTTTCTCCCCCACCTCTCCTGTTTTTGGCGCCAAAGCATCTCTTTATAAAAGACGCTATGATCAGTGGGTGCATTTCATTTGATTGCAGCCATCAAGACTGAAAGTACTGGCATTCACTACTACGATATTCTGTAGACATCCTGACATTATTAGAATCAATCGCTACTACAGTCTCTTTCTTTCAAATTACATTAACAGATTCTGCACTTCTGTCCAAACAGATCTGTGCTAGTATAACTATTTATTTGAGTTATAGCATGATTGACAGATATGCATGGTACATACGCTCTAATTCCCATTTGCTAATATTTAGTGATTCGTGGGTTTCTATTAACATGTATAAACACACCTTTAGTATGTATTAATTTTTTATTAATTTTAATAATTTATGTTCTACATTGCCTTAGCCATCGGCATATGTGAATGGGTCGGTTTCAATACTATAATAACCTCATTCATACCGCGATAATGGTTCCTCTCCCTCCAGAATGGTTTCATAAGACAGTTTTCTTTTTTTCAAAAATAAACATTTTAGAACTAATATGATACTCCAATCAGTTCACTTGTTTCTGTTCAGTGTTCCCTTGGAAGTTGAGTTATACATGAAGACGTATCAACAGTACTGCAGTAACGGGTAATATGCCAGTTGTTCTATTCCCCGATTCTTCACTGCCTTGCATAAATTTGGGTTCTAGTACTGCTCGTCCCTCTATGCATCGCTATTTTTGGTAGTAATAGGTTCATTCATTTGTAAAAGTTATGATTTACAATAGTGGTCATTATCATTTTTATATTATATGTTATATTTTTATACATTTTCATACATTATTTATTTGTGAATGGCTTTTTATATTTTGTATTTATTTCATTTCATTTTTATTTGATTTGATTTGATTTGATTTAATGTGTGTACTAGTTTTATGATTTTATTATATTTTATGTGATTTCATATATATTTATTCATATATGTGTTGTAATCTGTAAAAGTGTTTGTTTGTAGTGTCAAAATACCCCAAGAAAGGCAGGGGCCGAAACATGGCAGTATTGGGTGCGGCTGCACTGTACCCCTGAATGACGTTTCTGAATAGCCATCTGATGACTCGCTCCTGTTTGCTGTACAGGATCATTTCCTGCCACACTAAGGTAATGTTCTCCTTCCAGGTGACCTCTCTCCTACAGGGCATCATTGAGGCTGCCAGTTTGGAGGTGGAACTTCTTGCTTATGTCCTCATAGATCTCCACTATATACCTCTCTGTCTGCCTCAGCTCCTTCAAGTCTTCTGTTCTGTCCTCCAGAGGCTGGAAGCGTTCTTTAAAAGCCAAGAGTTCTTTGTGCCAAGGGCACACAGATAACCTCTCACCAACTGGGAGATAATCATATACGTGGCAGTCAATGCAAAAGATTTGATACCTCGTAGTGCCATCTCATTACTGGACTTGACTCTGCATGTTTGTATTGGTAAATTTTCTTGTTTAGTATTACTAAAGGAAAAGAGATACCTAGACTAATTTAAAGGCCCTTAGGATTATTTGGTATATTTTATGTTATTTTGAGTTATTTCCCAATGAATTGGTTAAGGATTTAACACTTGCAGAAGAAAATACACTGTGGTATCTAATTTCAATCTTTCACTTATAATTGGGATAACTAACTATAAATCAAGGGATTCAAGTTAGGTTGGAGTGGAAGGGAAAAAGACTAGTTACCTGTCTGCTTTCTTTTAAGAATATAAAGGCCTACCAGTATCTAAGAAGAATTAAATTTAAATCCTAAAGCAAACTGAATGCTATTTTTCTCTTTCAATGAAATGAAGAACTCAGTTTTTCAAATAAACCTACAATCTCTCCTCTATCCCAAGTATTAAGTCACCAATTTTCCTGGAAATTAATACTCACGTATTCACCGAGGCTTCATTCACCCTCAGCTTTTCCTCTGAACAGAGAGAACTTATTTGGTTTCTCTTCCATTTCTCTTTCTTTTAGTTCTTTTATGATTTTTACTTATTTTAATACATGCAAACCGCTGTGATATTTCTAAGAATGGTAGTAAATCAAATTATTACAGTAAACTAAACGACTATCTAGGTAAAAGGGCTTCTTGGAAAAATGCCTACTCTGCATGTGGATACAAGTAAAGATGTCGGGCCCAATATTCAGTGGCGGCGGTGGCTTGCACTTCTAAAGTGCCTATCTGTCACCGCTCCACCTTAACCCTGGATATTCATTGCCGGAGCATATCCAGCCACCGGCATTGAATATCCAGGTCTGCTACATGGTGCAGGTGCTAACCAGGGAGCGGCAATATTGAGCTGCTGCTCAGTTAGCTCCCTTAGGTAAAGATAGGGCAGCTTTTCCCGCACCTATCTTTACCTTCAGGTCACTAAGCGGGCAGCAGTTCAATATCACTGTTATGTGGTTAATGACAGGTGCCACCTCCACGTCACCCCAGAACACCCACGATACGCCCCAATGCTACACGGCTAGCATCGGGATGTGTAACGGCATAACCCGTGCTCGTGCCATTGGATATCCCTCTGAGCAGCATTTATATGGTTTACAGGTCTGTAAACCATGTAAATGCCTTTGAATATTTGGCCCATTGTTTACTGAGGCATTCCTGGGACAGAATTAGATCAGAGGAGATAATTCACATGGTTTTGCTTTTTCAGCCACCTGCGCTTGAAATTCAGACCTGGATATTCAATGTCGGATTCGTATCCTGCTCCTGTATTGAATATCTGGGTTTGCCACATTGCTACAAGGCTAATCAGGCAGCAAGGATATTGAGTCGCTGCCTGGTCAGCTAACATGTTGAAAGGTAGGCCAGGGTTAACCTACTTCCGCCATGTATCGCTAACTGGACAGCAGCTCAACAGCGCTGCCACCCTGTTAGCTATGGTGCTGCCTCTGCTTTGCCCCAGCATGCTGGCAGAACACCTCGATGCTAACCGCTTAGCTTTGGGGTGCAGCGGCAGCACTGGGGGACATCTCTTGATTGCTAGAAGTATTGAAGGTTCCACAAGAACTCATACCACCTCTAGCTAAAGTATATTATCTTTCTGCTGGAAAAAAGGAGTCAGCTCAGCAGGATGGGGGTGATGGGGTATCTAATATGGATAATTTGAATCTTTCTGGTTTTCTAGAAGTCTTTGACCAAGAAATATACAGCGCATTGCAAAAGTATTCATCCCTTCTGTGTTTGTCCTGTTTTGTCACAATACAACCTGGAATTAAAATGGAGTTTTGGGAGTTAGCACCATGTGATGTACACAACATGCCTACGACTTTGAAGGTGTAAAATATCCTTTATTGTGACACAAACAATAATTAAGACAAAAAAGAAAACATGAAAGCAAGCGTATTCATATGTATGCACCCCCAAAGTCAATGTTCTAGAGCAACCTTATGCTGCAATTACAGCTGCAAGTCTCTTGGGGTATGTCTCTATTAGCTTAACAAATCTAGCCACTGGGATTTTCACCCATTCCTTAAGGCAAAACTGTTCCATTTCCTTCAAGTTAGATGGGTTGCATTGGTGTACGACAATCTTCAAGTCATGCAACAGATTCTCAATAGGATTGCAGTCTCAGCTTTGCTTAGGCCATTCCAAAACATTTAAAGTTTCACTTTAAACCAGCTTTAGTAGTATGTTTAGGGTCATTGTCCTGCTGGAAGGTGAACCTTCTTCCTATTCTCGAAGCTCTGGCAGACTGAAACAGATCTTTCTCAAGAATTGCCCTGTATTTAGTGCCATCCATCGTTCCTTCAATCCTGACCAGTTTTCCTGCCCCTGCCAATGAAAAACATCCCCACAGCATGATGCTGCCACCACCATGTTTCACTGTGGGAATGGCGTTATCGGGGTGATGGGAAGTGCTGGGTTTGCACCACACAAGGCATTTCCCATGATGGCCAAAAAAGTTCAATTTTCATCTCATCTGACCAGAGAACTTTCTTCCATGTGTTTGGGGGGTCCGCCACATGCTGTTGTGCAAATTCCAAACATGTTTTCTTATTTCTTTCTATAAGCAATGACTTTTTTCTGCCCACTCTTCCATAAAGCCCCTCTCTGTGGAGTGTATGGCTTAAAGTGCTCCTATAGACAGATACTCCCATCTCCACTGTGGATCTTTGCAGCTCCTTCAATGTTATCATTGGTGTCTTTTTAGCATCTCTGATTAATGCCCTCCTTGCCCGGTCTGGTGGGCGGCCTTCTTTTGTCAGATTTGTAGTGGTGCCATATTCTTTCTATTTTGCTATAACGGGTTTAATGGTGCTTCATGGGATATTCAGAATCTGGGATATATTTTTATAATGCAGCCCTGATCTATACTTCTCCACAACTTTGTCTCTGACCTGTTTGGAGTGCTCCTTCGTCTTCTTGTTGCTTGCTTAGTGGTGTTGCAGAGTCAGAGGCTTTTCAGAACAGGTATATTTACACAGGTATCATGTGACAGATCATGTGACCCTCATTGCTCACAGGTGGACCCTAATCAACTAATTTTGTGACTTCTGAGTTATTTGGTTGGACCAGATCTTATTTAGGGGTTTCATAGCAAAAGGGATGAATACATATACACTCAGAACTCTTCCACCCTCATCATACCTCCGCCTTCTACCACTGTCTCTCAAACATGGAACACATTCAGGGATGTCCCCCCTGAAGAATTGATTAATATCATCTCACACATTAACACCACTGCTTCTCCTCTTGATCCCTGTCCAGTAAACTGGATAAAACTAACGTAGACACTAATGTTACCATTTATTTCTAACATCCTACACACATCACTCACCCAGCCTACCTCCCATCTACCCTCAAACAAGCATCCGTGAGACCCCTCCTATAGAAACACAATCTCGATCCCAATTTACCCACATCATATAGACCCATAGCCAATGTATCCTTCCTTTCCAAAATAATTGAGAAAGAAGTCCAGATTCAGCTTCAAGAGCATATTGACAGATATGTTCCTCTCAATCACAATCAGCATGGTTTCTGTCCCTTTCACAGTGCCAAAATGCTACTCATCTCCCTCTTAAACATACTCATTATTGGTACAGAAAAACCCTTTGTGCTGCTTTTTCTTGACGTCTCTGCAGCATTCAATACTGTATCCCACCAGACTCTCCTCAATCAGCTCAACAACAATGGTGTTCAGGGATTACCTCTCAAAATGGATCCACTCATACTTTTTTCAGTGCATTCAACTAATAAGGATCGGAAACCAATCCTCAATGCCTTACACCCTCCCACAAGGAGTCTCACAAGGTTCCGCCTCTCCTCCCTTTTGTTTAACATCTACATCAGACCTCTGTGTTACATCATCCAGAAAGTCAGTGTCGGCTACCAACTCTATGCTGATGAAATAATGATATTTACCCCCTTCCACAATACCTCCCCTGACTACTCCAGCCTTACCTCCTGCTTCAATGAAATTGTCTCATGGCTAAACCGACACAACCTTGCAGTACACTTCACCAAAACAGAGATCCTTCATGTAACCAGAGACCCCTACTTCACACCCTCTACAGTCATTAAACTTGGACACTGAAATCCAAGTCAGGCCACAAATCAAAAACCTGGGCATTACCCTAGATCACCAGCTAAGCTTTGAATCCCACATTGAAAATACTACCAAAAGCATCTACTTCAAACTTTGAATCTTCCGCAACCTATGCCCCCTCCTACTTCCTAATAGCTTCCATGCAGTATGTCAAGCCTCTTTCACACCACTACTTGACTACTCAACTGTCCTCAATAGGCTCCCTAAGTCTGCCATAGCCCCCATGCAGCTGGCCCAAAATACTGCCACACACATTATAGCCAGAGCCCCCAAACATTCACACATCACCCCAATTTAAAGTCTCTTCACTGGCTCCCCGTTGCCTCTTGAATCAACTTTAAGGTACTTGCCATCACACACAGAGCCCTTACGAACACCTCCTCTCAACAACTTCAATCTTTTATCAGACATCCCGACAACAATAGGCTCCATGGACAGAATGCTTTGAATCTCCTCCTCCCACCAACACAGATTCGTAAAAGATTACAATGAACATCCACAAAAGCCTTTGAATATTAGGCTTCCACCCATTGGAACCAACTACCACCCACATTACGTTGCATCCAGTCCCACACCCTATTGAAAAAGCACCTCAAAACTCTCCTCTTCGAGGAACACTATGGCACACCCCTAGCAAGAGACCCCCAGCAGGAACATCTTCTCCTCCCCCGCACCATCCCCATCACCCCTCACCCATAACCACCCAAGATCATACCAGCCCCCTTGCTACATCTTATTTATTTATTTATTTTTTATTTATTTACATTTCTTATATACCGCGCTATTAAAAATCAGTGTGGTTCACAGTGAACAGAACAATGCTACAATGCGACAACGACACAATGCGCTTACAGAGAACAGGGCAATAGCTTAGGGGAGAACTTGGGAAACTTGAGAACTTGGGACATCCCTTCCTCAACACCCCACCTGACCCACTTCCTCCCTCTCCCTTCCCCCAACTTATATCATAAGGATTCTGTAATATAGTTCTAGTTATGCCCCCATTGCTTAAGTTGCCCTCTTTTATCTATGTTCCAAGTTTAAAGTTACCTGTACAAGTTTTTTCAACTGTTCCTTGTAAACCATTTGTTCTATGTAAACCATTTTGCCTTGTAGAAAAACAGCATATTAAAAACAGTTAAATAAATAAATACTTGCTTTTTTTTATTTATACAAGGTATTTTATTATCATTTAACTTCATCAACTTGGACTGTATTGTTAGGTCCATTAACTAACATCCAAATGAACCTCCATTTTCATTCCAGGTTGTACGTAATGCAACAAAACAGGACAAAACCAAGGGGATGAATACTTTCGCAAGGCACTGTATCAGTCTGCTACCTTATTGGTCTCTTGTGCATTAGCAATGGACAAAGAATGGATACTTAAGATTTTCTATAAAAGGAGAACGTATAAATTCTGTGGTTTTCAAATTGCAATGTTTCCAGATTTTGCTAAAGAGACGGAGAAAAGGAGGAAGCAATTTTTTACTTCAAAAATTAGGGGTTTTGCAGTTGGGGGGTACTTTTCATCTTAGAATTCCATGTAATTGTTTAGTAATGTATAAGTCTATCAGATATGTTTTCTTTCAGCCAAACGCTTTGACCACCTTTATTAATGCCAGGCTACCTGTTGTAGTGCAGGTTGTACCTGATGCAACAGTAGATACGACCTAGTCACATCAGTATTGTATTATTCCTTGGGTCACCTCCAACCATCTTTTTCCTATAATTTTCCTTAATATCCTATGGGTTTGTTTCTCTTACCATTAGGAGTGTTTTTCTTGGTCTCCTCACTTACTGGTGGACTAGAAGGAATTTTTCTTTAAACAATATTTCTTTAAAAGAATGGTTAGGCTGTGTTTCAATTCTTGAAGATTCCTTTTCTGTATGAGACTGTGGGGTATGTTTACTAAGCCGTCTTAATATTACCGGCGCTAGTTGCAGCGTTAATGTGAAGAATGCCTTATAAGGTAGTGGGCGGTCCGGCGGCAAGGTAGCAAGAATCTATATCACGACATTGTGGGTGCTGTGGCACATTAACACGTGTTAAAACTAAGGTCATGCCAGCGCAATGTTAGCAGTTATAAAGATGTAGCCCACTGGTTACTGCAATGACTGTGGAGGCAGAGGTCATGGGTTCAATCCCACAGTGGTGTTATGTAAGAAGGCTGTCTGAGGCATCTCCATTTTAAATTTAAATCAGTGCTGTCTGAGGCATTTCCTTTTTTAAGTTAAATCAGTGCTGCCAGCAAAAACACTCTCACAGTGCCGTAACCTAAGGTGCCGCATAAGGCGCCCTATAAGGCACACCATAGGGCACATTAGAAAGTGCCCTGTCCGCCAAGGCACCTTATAATGTGTCCTATAGGGTGCTTTATAGGATGCCTTAAGAGGCACCTTAGGCTACAGCACTGTGAGGGTGCCTTTTGCTGGCAGCACTGATTTAAATTAAAAGGAAATGCCTCATTAAACAACACCACTGTGGGATCAAACCCATAACCTCTACCTCCACAGTCATTGCAGCAACCAGTGGGCTACATCTCTATAGTGTCTAACACACCACTGGCTGGCTACAGAAAGAAGGCAGGTCACTACACAAACTGTCTGCTGTGGTTACCAGGATAGGGTAAACCCACCCGTACACATGATGCACTGCACATGCAGATCAGCAGCCTACATCTGCTCACAAGATGGGGTATGCGCCTCTATAGCACCCTGGCCTGGTAGGGGAACTGACCGTGTGTGTTACTGGCACAGAGTAGCTACAGACTGTGACATTGTTTGGTTCCTGTGCTCACCCTGAAGGTGAGGTGGGGTGCCCAGCACCAGGTCTGCAGCACCTTGCTTGGCTGAGGCAGGCTGTGCTGCAGGTCCCCATCAGTGCCAGTGTGTGATAAGTAGTCCTTGCAGGCACACTTAGGATACCCTGTGTCCACCTGTATATCCCAGTCATGTTTAGACCTTGTGGACTATGATGCACCCAGAATAGTGCATATCCTGTGTAGTTGCCATGGTCACATGTTATATGACAAGGGTGGTGCGTGGACCCAAAAATGGATTATGAAGTACCACTTAACCCATCCCCTGTGGGTCAGGGCGGGGGACAGGATCTCCCACCAACAGATCCACATTCTACATCTCTGTAGTGGTAGCAGTAGAGGGGACCATCAACCCCAGTCCTGCTAGGGAATAGTCACCCTACAGAGCAGTCAATGCAGATCTGTACGCATCACATAGGGCACTGGCAGACAGGCAGTAGGCCTGGGAAAGCTCAGCTGCTCCCCACCACTATCTGACATTCACCAGCAGAGGGCACAGCCAGTCTCCACCCGCTGCACCCTGCAAGGTGTTCCAGCCATGTACATGCTAACTGCAGACAGTCTGCTAGCTAGTACATAGTGAATCTTCCTGGAGGAACTGTGTGCACCCAAAAATGGGATGTGAGCACACACACACCAAGCAGTTATGTCAGTGACTGGGCTCCAGAAAAGAGAACTCACAGATATCACTTGAGAGAAATACTGCATAGCACTATGGCGGAACCTAGCCATGCCATGGTCACTGCTCAGTCAGGGTGAGAGTGGCCACCCTGTCTGTGCAGGTGGTATTCGGGCACTACAATGTCCCAGCCATTGCCCTATGCCCTGTACAGATGCGTCCTGCCCAGGCCGCCCTGTCCGGGCCATACCCACAGTACCTTGCTCCTCATTATGCACATTGGCAGGCTAACACTAGAAACAGTGCAAGCATTGTGGACTCAGTAAGGTGTAGGCAGCCACAACACACTGGATAGACATGCACACACTCCCACACATATTTCAGCATTGTGCAAATATAGAGGTGATTGGCAGCCCTGGCCGCCACACCAGTCCTGGACACAGTGCAGGCATTGCTATGGTACTCAACACTGTTAGGGTCACTCCCCGGGGTGGTAAACACTGTCAGAAACAAAAACTGAAACACACTCCACAAATATCAGAAAGGTTGCTATGATGAATCTCTGTCAACAAATTGTGTTTAAGTTAGGATTTGTTATCTGACATTAATCATAGCAACCTTTTGATATATGTAGAACATGTGTCCAAGTTTAAAATGGCATTGCTTAGGTACGCAGGTGCTAGTATTGGTAGATGCTGCTCCGCGCAGGGCCCAACAGCCTGACTCTCCATGAGGCTTTGGATAGTGGAGCCTGTGGGTGGGGGTGTTTGTGCCCCTGTTGGCTGCTGCTCTAGGGCAGAGGTTCCCAACTCTGGTCCTTGTGGGCCAAACATGGTTCAGGTTTTTGTGCTGTCCCTAATGAATATGCATGAGATACATTTGCATACAATGGGGGCGGTGCAGAGAAATGCATCACAGGCATATTTATTAGGGACAGCATGAAACCTGAATGGTGTTTGGCCCTCCAGGACTGCAGTTGGGAAACTCTGCTCTAGGGATTGCACATGTTTATGGTGTATGTGCTCTGTAGGGTAAAGTATAGGTGTTTATGGCATGTTTATTTTATCTGCAATAAAGGTTCCATCTTTATTACCATGGTTTAGTACTGGATAAATATTGGGACATGGTCTGCAGGAGCCACAGCTGGGACTTGAACCTGTAACCTTCTGCCTTTGAAGATACTGGCTGTGTGTACCAAACTGTTGCCACAGGGGCAGATCATTCCCTGGGGATACCATGACTATTTGTCAGACAGACCTTGTCTGTTGCAGTGCACGACACCCACTTAAACAGGGCTTGGTCTTGGTCTGCTGTGGGCAGATGCCACTGCCACCTCCACCACCAGCACCCCTTCGCCATCATGCTGACATGCCCTTGTGCCGGTGGTGCTGGTGGTATGCAGTCCCAGGCCATCCAGTGTGCCAGTAGGCGGCTGCCTAGGGTGTGTGATGTGGGGTAGGGGTGCCTGCATAGACATCCACGCTACCCTTGGCACCGCCTGCCAATGCTATGTGCCCTTTGGGGTACTTGCTGGGTACTGTCCCCTGGGACACTGTGGGACACACACTCGTGGGCATGTTTGCTCTTGGTCAGTTGCTGGCTTGCTGGTTTTCCATTTCTACATTCATATGTGTCACCTAGGCATCTGCCTAGTCCACACTGTTCCCCTGCTGCCCCACTGCATGTCCCGCCTGCAGCCCCCTGTACCCCATTTGCAGCCTCATCGTCGTGCCCTTTCGTACTTGGGCACTATGCTGTTGCTGCACATGTGAAAGCCACATAAGCAAGCTGCCCAATATACACCACAGCAAACCCCCATCAACACTATCAATGTTGGAACATTCACTTTGTGGGGGGAATCAGAATTGACCTTTCCAAAAGTGACATCTTCCTTTTTCTTCTTTATGGGTAGTGTTGATTACCGTTTATCATTGTTTTTTCTATTGGCCAGCTCGGTGTTTTGAATGTCTATTTTGGTTCTGGTCATTATCTCTCTGGTTTTTGCATGTTTTGTTACTGCACATGTATCACTACTATCACTTATCTGGGTCTCCCTGCCTTTGTTGTACATTGCTGACTGAACTGGTTTCTCTCTCCTGCAAATGTGCCTCTAATACAAGGTTTTCAGTGGCATTAATTTTCAGACCCTGATTTCACAGCGTTAGTGTGCCTGGAGCCTCTCCCCGCCCACTCTCTGCCCATTGACCTCTTATCTCTGCCCTCTGAGGAGCCTTATTCCACCCTCTGCACAACTTAACGCCGCCGGAGACGTTATCGCGCAATTCGTGACGTTATTGCACGGTAATGCGCTATTATCGTGCAATAACATCACTTATCGCGTGATAACTTCGCAGCTGTGATGTTAGCGCTGTTTAGTAAACATACCCCTTTGTCTTGATTGTATTGTTAAAATGTTCAATAAATATATAAATAATCAAAAAAATATATACATATATATAAATGAGTCAACTAAAACAAGTACAATAAAATAATATAACATCAAAATGCAGAGCTGGAGAAAAAAATGTGACAATCATGCAGGACATAATCATAAAGTAAAAAACAGAGTGTCTTTGACTCTACTCACCAGCAGATGTATTAAGTAACATTTACTAATGGTAAGACACCTAGAGAAGAGGGTACAATTATCAGAAAAAAAAACTTATTGCCATAGGCATCAAGGGATGTGATTGGAAAGGATATACTGTACAAATACATCTGACTAAGCATCAGCACACAGTAGAAGCCAATCTGAGAACTCCGAGGTGGGGTCAATCGTGCATGTGAAATATTAAGCTAAACATGAATGTATGTATGCAGCACATAGCAGCAGGAGATAGAAATTACTAATGCATTATTTTGAGCTGTTGCTGCAAGCTAAGTTAAAAAAGAAATAGTCATAATTCAAAGAATAAGTCCACTAGTAATCCTAAAAGCATTCTGAAATTCTATGCTCTCCTTAGTTGTCCTCAAGGCATAAAATTGCTCACCATCAAACCTTCCAGCATGTATGTAACAAAGTAACAAGCGATAACTGAGGGTGCCAAATTAAAGTAAGGCATCATTGACGTCATCAAGGCTGCAAATTGGTGTAGTTTAGATGCTCGTAGTGTTTTAAAATTAACGTTGTGGATGAAACATATCAAGGATGGCTTTAACATTATATCCACAAGATGTTGGGGGAGTGGTCTAATTCTAAGATGGCGTTCGAGAGGATCTGAGCTCATGCCGAAATGCAAGGGAAAGCCTAAAGCTCCCCACGCGGAGTTGACGGCTGTTGCTGTGGGTCCAATGGACAAATTCGTAAAGCTCAGTGTGGATCAAATAGGGGAGATCAGAGAAGGCTTGGTTTCGCCACATGAGGAAAGTGCGACGTCTTCCGCCCTTGATTTGTCTCTCTCCCCAGATGGTCGTTCACCTCCGGTGGCTCCTGGATCTTCGGGGATCTCTCTAGTGCGTGGCCCTTCTCCTCTCCCGGTGCTGGATGTGGTGAAGGACCAGAAGCGGGGCGCGCTGAGTCGAAGTTCCGGAGTGCAGCTGCCGGCTTTTGAGGCGGCTATTTGTGTACCTGGAGCCACAACTTCTACCGAGGTGAGCAAGGAAGCTGGTCTGGTAAATGACATTGTACCATCGCAGGAAAGTTCCAACCCAACTGGGCTTCCATTTCCCTTTGTACTTGTTCGACCGACTGTGGTGACTTTGGATAACATTTGGGAAGCGATTAGTCAGCTCTCACAGGCTGTGTCTCAACAATTGACTTTCTCGTCTTCCACCGTTTCTAAACTTGAGGGGGATGTGCTTCTTCTGTCTAATGATCTTGTGGAAGTCAAGAATAATGCTGTTGCTACTGATCAGAAGCTCTCACAGGTTTCTGACCTAACCTTTTCCCTAATGAAGGACAATTTATTGTTGAAAACGAAGTTGGAGACTTTGGAGAATGCTACTAGGGCTTCTAACCTCAGGTTACTAAATTTTCCCATGGTTCCGGATGTAGCACCATTGGAACTATTCAAGAAGTATCTTCATGAAACCTTAATGGTCCCTACAGATTTAATTCCTCCTGTGCAGAGAGTTTTCTATTTACCTTTGGGTAAAAAAGTGGGCCAGACTGTACAAGGAACTGTGGATTTTGATTTTCTCAATGTCTCCGCCATGCTTAGTTCTCCTGGGGAGGGTGAAATTAGAACTTCTACTTTGCTGGTATCTCTTGCCCTATCGTCAGATAGGTATTGGCTCCTTAAATGGTTTTACAAGAAGAGAGTCAATTTGTTTATGGGGAAAAAGATATCTGTTTTCCCGGATGTTTCAAAGGAAACCCAGAAACGTCGTAAAGCTTTTCTTCTGTTAAAATCTGGGGTTACTCAATTGGAGGCTTCATTCATGCTCAGGTTTCCATGTTAATGTATAATACTTTTTAGGTCTCAGAAATATGTCTTTTTTCAGCCTGGAGATCTGTCGTCATTTATCAGTTCGCATATTACAACGTCTTTGTCTTCTTAAGGGCTTACCATCTGTTGATAAGTAATGATCCTAATCTCTCGTTACCATCTTAATTATTGAATTGTTTTCTTTCTTAAACTGTGGGTTTTTTCCTACCTTCAGTTAAGTATTCTGTAACCACTCCCCCTACCTTGGGGACTAATGATGTCTCTTGTTATCTATTTTCAGTTAATATGAATGTTTCTTTTGTATTTATTCACAAGAATTTATCTTTTCTGTAAACATTATTGATTGATGTTTAAATTTGTAAAATTGCATAAATAGAAAATAAAAAAAAAAACAAAAAAAACCCCCATTATATCCACAAGGGGATACAATGTTGAAGTCATCCTTAATTCTCTTTCACTCTCCTCATGTTAATTTTAATACCACTATTCCATCTAGTAATTATTTATTTATGTCTTTTACCATATGTTTAATTGTTCTTATAATTATCTGTTTTTTAACTTCGGTTTCATACATCTACACATTTATATATTTTCATAATTTGTCACATTTTGTTTATTTTTAATTGGTATTATCATGATTTTAATTTGTTGTTTGTTTTTTGAGGTTTTAGTCCTCTGAAGAAGGTTCCTGGTTGAAACATGTGTTGGGCTGACCTCATGTTTTGGTTTAATACACTGTCCTTTCCACAGTGAATTAGTTGTCCTTCTTTTTCTGTAATTGGTGATGCTGCAGGAGGGGTGCCCTCTTTGTTCCTTCAGAAGGAGGCAGCCTGATGGTCAGGGTGAGGTTATGGAGCATGCAACAGTCCATAAAGATGTCACATGTCTTGTAGGGGTGGTAGAGAAGATCTCCCCATGATATGTCCACTCACCTAAAGAATGTTTTCAACAGCACAAAAGTAATTTCTATGACTGTCCTTGTCTGCCTATGAGTTATGGTTTAGCACTTCTGTGCTTACTTTTCTGATTGGTGATGGCAGTCATAAGCCATATCTTGAAGGGATAGGCTCTATCACCTATTGGTAACGGAATATGAAGAATACTGATGGAACATGAACACTCTAGCAAATCACCAGCACCCATCACTCTTCCGCACACCAGGTCCCAAAAGACAAGTTGTTCAAAATTTAGGCATTATTTATGGCAGGGGTAAAATTGGACATTCACTTTTATTTATTTTATTTAGTTGTGAAATGTGCTATACTGCTTTACACACAAACATTGGCATCATAGTGGTTTACAAAAAAAAAAAAAAAATCAATTCAAACATAGGACATAAACAGACCAATAAGGTAAAGTGTAAATAAAGTAATAAAATCAATCCAACAGAGTCAGATAAAAACTGCAAACATTAGGGGGCATGTTTACTAAAATCCGCAAAATAGCGTGCCGCAAAATAGCGCACGGCAACGCGGCACTGAAACGCACAGAAACGCGTTTAAACGCCCCGCACACGTGCGTGTCACCCCCGCACAGGTACGCGGCTCACTAACGGGCCCCGTACAAGTGCGGGCCCGCAAATGTCCGATAGAGGCGTGGAACGGCGAAAGGAGGGCGGAGGAAGGCTCCGGAGGGGCGGAGGGACGGGGTCAATGGGTGGAGAGTGGGAGGGGAGAGGCTCCCCGCACAGTATCGGGCCCGAATTTGCATGTAAAAACTACCGCGAGTGAAACACTCGCGGTAGAAAGCATTTAAAGGGAAGAGAAACCATTTACGTCAGCAATGTACAGGAAAACCGGGGAAACCAGCAAAACGTGAGCAGTGTGATATATGTGCACAGCACAAAAGTGAAAATAAAAATAGAAAATGACCGCAACAGAACTATTAAAAATAGTAATTCAGCTGGGGAACAGTTATAGTGATGGGCAATTACAGAAATCACACCCAGCAAAGCTCCAGAAAAAAGAAATGAATTTTGGAAGGGTCTACTGAGAGGAGACTCTTCCAAAAAACATTTCCACGTTTTGGAGCTTTCCTGGGAGTGTTTGCTATGGTTGCCCATTAATATCACTGTTGCCCAGCGTGGTGATATTTTGTCCCACATTTCCCGTGGTCATTTCCGGGGTTTATGTGCACGTTTGTCACCAGACAGGGTGCATATGCCCACAGTAGAATTGCGTAGAGCAGGGTTTGTGACTCCATCCTGCCAGGCTTACTGCCTCCAGGGGCTGCACTGTCTCTGTGGTCAAAGTGTGGTACAGCGGACAGAGTCATTACCTCTAGGACCAGAGGGCAGAGGTTCAAAACCCAGCTGGGGCACCTGCCAGCCCAGTCCCTATATTTTACCCACCACTAAATAAAGATAGCGCAGACACCCCTGTATGCATGGGGAAAACACCCATATTTTACCCAACACCGCACACACACCACAACAATGGGCATTACCTACAGCCAAGTCCCCCAAATGCAGTCCCATACTGCCACATTGCAAGCAGGTCAACTGCTTTTTCTGAGAGAAGTTCATGCCAGCATGTTGGCGGACAAGTACATGTGGTGCAGGGGGCAGTGGCTGCTAACCACAGAAGACAGAGGCCTAGCCATGTGCAGGCTGGCACAGTCCACTGCAACAGACAGGTCCTGCCGGATCCACAGTCATGGACAGTCCAGGGAATCCAACCAATCTGTGGCTACACAGTGGTGCAGTGCACACAGACAGTGCATACAAGAACAGAAGGTCACAGGTTCAAAGCCCAGCTGGGGCTACTGCCAATCCTGCCCACATATTTTTCCCACAACTAAACAGTGATAGTAAGGACACACCTTTCATGGCGGGGACATATGCAATGGTAAGACATCTATCTTTTACCCCACTGAGCACAGACACCATGAACAGGGGCAGTACCTAGAGCAGAATCACCCAAATGCAGTCCTGGTGGGCCACACACCAGTCAGGTTCCATGCTGACACTCATACAAATGCCTGTGCTATATATCTATGCACCACCCCCATGGCATGTAGATGTAGGCCATGCATATTCATGAGGGATAGCAGGAAAACCCGAACAGTGTGATGCAAACCTGGACTGGAGTTGGGAATCTGTGCCGTAAAGCAGCAGCCATCAAGGGCAGACACACCCACACCCACAGGCCCCATTGGCCAATGTCTCCTGGAAAGGCAGAACATTGGACCGTGCATGCAGCACCCAAAACGAGCACTTGCATAACTTACCAATGTCACCCTACACCTGAGGTATACGGTACACAGCTCGGAGACGTTTGCTAGGAGCACAGGCAGGCAGTTATCCATACGTTACGTACATACTGCTAGTTGACCCCATCCAAACAATCTGTTAGGTGTTTGCGGGGCATGCTCCAGGCCTGGCCTCTGACGGTGCTTACCACCCTGGGGAGTGACCACCAGCTGTAATGCGTACCATATCCATGCCTTGTCGTGCTCAGGACCGGTTTGGTGGGCAAGGCTACTTACCCCCTCAATCGTAGCACCATGATGGCAGAGGTGTGGAAGTGTGTGTCTGTCTATGCAGTGGGTGTTGGCTGCAAGCCCCTTCAACAGCCCGCACTGCCAGCACTGTTGCCAGTATTGGCCAGTCAATGTGCATAATGAGGTGCAAGGTACCATGGGTATAGCCAGGGCAGGGTGGCGTGGCCAGGATGCATCTGCACTGGGCATAGGGCCCTGGCAGGGACATTGGCTGGGATATTGTAGTGTCCGGCCACCACCTACACAGACAGGGTGGCCAAAGCATGTCCTTCTGGGGGATCACGCTCACCCTGACTGTGCAGTGACCACAGCATGGCTAGGTCCCCCCATAGTGCTGTATAGTAGTTCTCTCATGTGATAGATATGGGTTTCTTTTTGGGGCCCAGTCACTGATCTATCTGCTTGCTGTGTATGCAGACAGCCCAGTTCTGGGTGCATGCATCTCCATTGGGAACATGCAGTATGGACTAACCAGCAGACTGTTTGTAGCTGGTAAATGTCTTGCTATAATGGCTTGCAGGGTGCAGTGGCTGTTGGCTTGCTGCAGGGGAATATCTGGTGGTGGAGTGCAGCTTACCATACCCTGGGCTTATGTCTGTCTGCTATTGTGTTATGGTTGTGTATGGAGCTGCCTGCCGGGGGGGGGGGGGGAAAAGAATGGTGGTGTTCCTCAGCAGGACTGGGGTTGATGTTGCCCTCTACTGCCACCTTTGCAGGGAGGTAAAGTGTGGATCCCTTGATGGGGACCATGTTTGCCACCCGGGGGGGGGGGTGCCTGATGGCGGCAGACAGGGATATCCATGGTGTTTGTGCAGAAACTAGCTATCTTACACATTAACACTGCTTTGGAACGCCTGCTTGGCCTCCATCAGCCATGGCGGGTGTTGTTGACCTGGTCCTGGACACCTCATTGCACACTCAGGGTGAGCACAGTACCCGCACGATGTAACGGTGTGTGGCTACTCTGTGCCAGTAAAACACCCGGTCAGTGCCCCCTACTAGGCCAAGGTGCTGTGTGGGTGCACCCGGTCACTTCCCCCAACAGGGCCGAGGTGCTGTGGGGGTGCATTCCCCATCTTGTGTCCATCTGCGGACAGCTAATTTGCATGTGCAGTGCATCATGGGTACGGGTGGCCTAACCCTATCCTGTTGACACCAGCAGACTGTCTGTGAGGTGACGTGTAGGCTATCTGCAGCCAGCCAGGGGCCTGCTTACAGCTGTGGAGCTGTAGCGCAATGGTTACATCACTGCCTATGCAGCCAGAGGTCATGGGTTCAAACCCACAGTGGGGCCCTTTGGTAGGGCTGTCCACAGCTTTATTTTTATTTACTGTACATATGTCTATGCCGGCAAGACCACCCTCAGCTTACTATACCCATTAGGTGCCTCTGAGGGTGCTTCATAGGGCGCCCTGTAGGCCACCTTATGGTTGCCATCCCTATAGGGTGCACTATACATTATCCTGTGTCGCAACATACATGCTGCCCTATAGGGGTCATTCAAGGGTGCCTTGGCGAACAGTGCACTGTAACATGTGCCTTATGGGCCGCCGTATGTTAACATGCTGGGAGAGTGCGTTTGCTAGTAGTGATAACAAAATAAAATTATACAGCCTCCTACAGCACTCCACAACATAATACATACTGCCTCAGCAGGCATTTTTCACTGGGCATTGTGAGGAGTTGAACCCCTGATCCCTGCACCATTGGTCAGTGTTTTAACCATTGTGCTGTGGCTCTGTTCCTGTGCTTGTGCATCAGCGCGCCGCCTTGTGCCTATCAGCGCGCCGCCTTCTGCCGCCCAAGGGGACCAGTGCGCCGCCTTCTGCTGCCCAAAAATAACTGTGCGCCGCCTTATGCCGCCCAAAAATAACTGTGCGCCGCCTTATGCCGTTCCAAATTAATTTGCCTCTTAAAACAATGTTAATCATTACAGTTACTGCCTCAGCTGACCTTTGTCGTTGCACACACTGGGGGATTGAACCCATGGCCCCTGCACCATTGGTCAGTGTCTTCACCGTTGTACCACCGCTCTGTTGTTTTGTATACTCAGCAGCGCGCCACTTTGCCTTTCCACGCGCTAATGTCGACCCCCGCACATTAGCGCGACGCACACACGTCCGGTTGCTTACTACCGTTTTTTTTCTATTTTCTGCCTGAACCGCCCACTCCTTATATGGCACAGGCACACTAGCACGGCCCCGCACGTTAGGAATGTTTAGTAAACATGCCCCTAGGTTTTGTTGATGTTGGCACATAATTACATTCTAAAATAAATAGTATGAGTCTAGTTATATGCTCTGGCCAGTAAAAGCCCATCCGTGCCCAGAACATGCCCTTCTGGGAGGCACAAACCTCTCTGCATGATGGTTTATGTCCACACATATTCCCCTATATAAAATAGCACTAAACCCTCTATTTAAATATGTATATGTCACATTTACATGCACATATTGGACATAAAAAGGCACATTCCATTGAGTGCATGCAGGCTCCTGTGCATTTGATCAGAATCTAGACACACAGAGGCAGACCTGATTCTGAACCCAATGGGGCTAGACGTGCCCTGCAGGATCAGAATCGGGTCTGGGCCCGTATGTGCAGGCTGGAACCCGATTCAGATCGGCCTGCATGTACAGATCTCTGCCCGGCTCAGTCAGACTCCTGAATGGAATCATGGTGCTATAGCGTCCCATTGCCATGACACCAAGGCTCAATTCAGGAGCTGCAATCCCTGGCTGCTGACCTCAATCTTCATTCCCTTCAGCCTGACTTCCGATCTGGCCTTCCATGGTCAGGTTTAGGCTGCAGTGAACCCCCTACACCCCTTCACCTCTCTGCCACTGCCCGGGACTGCCGTCCCCTGATGTCCAGGGGAACTTATTCCACCTCCGTGATGGAATATGTCTCCCATCTAGGTTCAAGGCCCTGGATGTACAGGACCAACTTCAGAATTGGCCCTGTACATCCAGGGCCTCAGACTGCCCACTGCCCATCATCACTCTACCTCCTCAATACCCCCTCCTGTCCCCGTCTAAGACTCTCCATACAAATGCCTTGTTCATATGGAGAGACTTTTGCTGGGGACAGAAGGGAGGCGAATAGCAGGGATGGACATTCCAACAGGACATCCACCCCAGCTATTCACAGTACAGTTTATAAATTCAACCCTTAGGAGCAGTGGTGGATTTGAACTGGGTGGAACCTGGTTCAGTCCATCCCTCTATCAGTTGGGACACACGAGTGGCAGCCCTGCAAGCGGTAGCATTGTGGGAGCCGCACGCTCGTTCTGCTGCCATCCGCATCGTGAGAGCAACTCCCTGGTGGGCCACTGGCCTGATCCCCCCACCTGTCAGTAGATTGTTGGCATCAGGAGCAGCTCCCAATGCCACAATCCCCCCAATGCCTTCAAATCACTGTCAGAAGCGGGAATTCCCACCAGTCCAGAGCCGGGGTTGCAATGCTGTGTTCAGCCTGGTTCGGCGAACATGGGCTGTGGCAGGAACTGGTTCACACAAACTGGGCCAAACCGGCTGAATCCCCACAATGCTTAGGAGGTAATTTTATGAAGTCATTCCCACATGCATGCATAAAAGTACACATTTTGGCATGAAGGTGCTTACTTTGTCACTAGACATAATTGAGGGTGCAGTTTGGGTGGAGTGGAGACAAAGATTTCATATGCACATGTAGATTATATACTACCTTAATCTATGTGCATACATGTGTAAAATACATTTGTGAGCAGGTGTAAGTAATTGCACTTATATTTGAGGAGCATTCTCTGCCACGCACATACTGTAGTCCTTAGACTGGTCATATTACACATTGACTATTGTAACTCAGTTTACGCCGGCTTGCCCAACTTTCGACTCAAATGACTGCAAAATATTCAGAATACTACCATTCCTATCTTCCCTCATACCAGAAATATGATTGTGTAGCCTCTCTTTAGATCCATTTCCATTTATTCCCAGCTAAAGTGTCCATATGTTATAAGATCGTAACCTTAGGGGGTCATTCTGAACTCTGTTTGGCAGGTCTGGATGTCTGATTCAGACATCCAGACCCATTAAACGGCCTGGCAGCTTGCCGGAGCAGAGCTTCCCATTCAAACAGGCAATTTGTATGGGGAGTTTTGTTTGTGGGAGGGAGGGGCGGGACAGAGGATGAGCTATGGTGGGTGGTGGGCAAAGAGCGACTCCTGATGTACAGGGCTGATTCTGAGGTTGGCCCTGTATGTTCGGGGTCACCCTTGGAGACGGGGGACCGCGGTGCTGGGTAGAAGCAAAAGGTGAGAGGTGCAGGGCAATCCCCATAGCCTGATCCTGGCCATGGGAAGCTAGATTGGGGTTCAGGCTGCGGGGAAAGGAGGGTGTCACTGTCAGCTGGAGATCGCAGCTCCTGAATGGAGCAGCGGTGCCATGGACGCCATGGCACTGAGGCTCCATTCAGGAGCCTGGCTGAGTTAGCTGAGTATGAGGGCTGGGCACGCGGCTGATTAGAATCAGAACCTGGCCTGCACCTCCAGACCATAGAGCTGATTCTGATCCCATGGGCATATCTAGCCCCAACGGGATCAGAATTGAGTCTACTTATGTGTGCCCCGATTCTGATTGGCTGTACAGGAGCTAGACAGCCAGTACCGAATCGGCCTCTCTGCTTATAAGAAGTCCATCAAGATGCCCCAGATTATTTCTCATCTCTGATCACCCCTTATTGTCCAATTAGTTCTCTCCATTCCAATCACGGAAATTATTCCACAGACCAGGCAGCACTTCTTAGAAGTAGGCATGTAGCTGTGCCAACAATGCAAGGCTGAGATGCTGCCAACAGCCCATATAGGCTTCAGGTGTGCTGAAAGAGAACCCTAAATGCATGCTACAGTCATGTGGGCACTAGCACTGCATACACAGATTGAGCACATTTTTAACACACAGCATAGTATGGCTCATACAAAAGCACACAAAGTGCAGTTACTGCATGCAGGCAGCTCAGCGAGACGGGAAAATGATGGGAAAGCACCATACTAACTGAAACCCTGAGCGGCCCAAACCTGACAGTTGCCCAGGATGAGGTTGGGTAGCCCCCACAAAATAAGTCAAACAAAGAAAAACAAAAGACTTTAGTTTTATTACTGACCCCTGGGAAGCCTAAGACAGGCAAACCATTGCCAGGCTCAGTGCTACTCCCCTGCTGCCTGGGCCTACAGGCACATACCTCTGAAAAGCCTTCTAATCTTTGGAGGAGAGCCAAGGGGGGTAGGGGAGGAGGAGGAGAGTGCATTGAGGTTGTGTGTAGCTTGAAGAATCTTTTCCCAAATCTTTTACAAACTTCTGGCTACTCAACTGGCCCATAGAAATATAAGGCATATGGCAATACCCAAAAGATCACCAGTTTTAAGGACGACTCTAGTGCAGCCTCAAGTGCTGTGCAAAAATTCAACCTCAGATTTTTTTTCAAATTTCATCAGAGATGTAAAAACTTGCATCCACCATCTGCTGGAGACAGAAATACTAGAACGTGCCCCTAGGGGTACTGGTTGTTAATGGCACGATGATGTCGAGGAGAGGAGGGACAGGGGAGATATGATACAGACATTAAAATACTTAAACGGTATTAATGAACAACAATGACAGAATTCAAAATGGCGTGGGACAGACACAGTGGATCCTTTATAGCAACAGGATAAAATCAAAATAGATGTAACTATTTCTTATATCTCAATAAATAGGAGTGACCTGCATGAAGTGGTGGGTACACCCCTAAACAAAGGCATGGGGAAGGGTGACCTGCACGGAGAAGCAGGTTCACCTATTCTTGCCACCTTGCTGGGCAGACTAGGTGAGCCATGCTGGTCTTTATCTGCCATCATACACTATGTTACTATGTTGCTATGGGCTCGATTCTTGGACACGGGTTGCAGACCTGCACGTCCCAGTGGGACATGCAGCTCTGCAAGTCGTCCGGGCCTAATTCCCCCTCCGGCTCTCCCCATACGTCCTGAGCATTAGGACAGGGAGAGCTGGTGGGGGGCAGAAGGGGGCGGGATCGGGGTGGAGTGGGGGTGGGCCAGTCCAGCAGGACGTAAAGGGACAATTCAGGTCATGGCCCTGTACGTTCTGCCAGGTCCATGGGGACACACTGCTTAGTCCACCTCAAAGGTGGAATAAGCAGCAAAAACCTGATGATTGGGCCTGGGGATCCCCCCTAGGGCTGGGGCCAGGTGCAGGGGGTCCCCGCCACCTGATCCAGGCCAAGGCAGATCAGCCTTAGGTTGGGCAGTGGGGAAAAAGAGGGCTGAGGACATGGGAGTCGGAGATGCCTGCAAGAAGGACGTCCCTGCAGGCAGCAGAGGCAAGCCAGGCCATCCTCGGGACCAATTCTAGTTATCGCGGGAACGTTTTATTCCCGCAGTCCAGAATCAGGTCCAAACAGGCCCGTCTTGCTTGGGGCCACCCAGAGGGCCCAGACGTGCCCCAATCTGAATTGGGCTCCATGTTTACATTTACCATTCAGAGCCCGCTGTGAATCTACCAGACAATCTGCTTTCTTTTTTCTAGCTACTATGTTATGGAATAGACTCCTCCCCCCCCCCCCCCCCAAACTCTGACTACAAAACTCCTTAAGAGTTTTAAAACCAACTTAAAGATCCTTCTGTCTAAACAGGTTTTCAATGTAATGGACTGATTCTGGACTCCCTGCTGCCGAAAAAGATTGTGTATTTACCCTTCCTAGAGGTTCTATTAGTCTCTTCTAAGGCTGCCTGTCTTCCTATTTTCTCTGTCCTATGTAAATTTTATAGTTCCTTTCTTTTCTTCTATTTAGCTAATTTGTTAGATGTAAACCGCTTTGTATTGTTGTAAAAGGTAGCATAGCAAATAGAAGTAAACCGTAAACATATTGTATAAAGACATAGGAGTCTACTTATTTTTATAAAATAGTGTCTGCCCAGGTTGATGTACTTTCCAATGTGTGTATTTTATGCCTATTTTGAAAAATACCTGCATACTTCAGAAAATAGGGGTGTAAGTGGTAAGATATGCATGCAAAATCTAGGCATGAACACTTATACCAAACCTGGACTTGGTATAAATGCCTGCACTTTAATTTATAAAGAACACACTGTTCTTTAGGTGATACGGATGGTAACTCTTATATTATAAAAAAATTATTTCTATTGGTTGGCTTGGTGTACACAGTGGTACAAAATGTATCCTCCTTTGGTGTGATCTTAACATCTAAGAAGTGTATAGCTTGGGTATCATTTACCATTTCAAACTGTAAGCAAGGTTTACAACTATTAAGAAAGATAAGAAAAGTTAACAATGTTTGTGCATCAGTCCAAAGGTCAAATATATCATCTATGTACCGCTTCCAGATATAAAACGCATGCTGTGTATATAGTTGTCATCACAATCTGTTCTTCAAAAGAGGGGGCAAATGAAGCATTCATAGCAGATCCTAATGTCTGCAAGTAGAATTGTTCTTTAAAAAAATAATAGCTATAAACCTCTTTTACAATTTTAAATGGTGATACCCAAATTTTATACTTCTTAGATGTTAAGATCCTACCTAAAATGAAATTAGTTCTTACCTGCTAATTATCTTTCCTTGAGCATTCTCCGGGCCAGTCCAGGGAAGGTTAGGTTGTCAATCCCCCTCAGCAGCTGAGGACATAAAGACATCAAGTTTTCTTGCTCGATGAAGCCACTCCCCTGAAGCCAACTGCCAGTCTTCTTTTGACAAAGCAACTAACTATTATAGAATTTAAAACAAAAAGCTTACTCATAATAAAACTGATTATATTTTATAGTCCTTCAGGAAAACATAAGCAAATAATTTGTGCTTATTAAAAATTTTTTTTTTTTTTCCAAACTAAATAAATTCCAACTTAATTTGAGAAAGAAATATTAGCCCCAATAACTAAAGGGTGGGACCCTGGACTGGCCCGGAGAATGCTCAAGGAAAGATAATTAGCAGGTAAGAACTAATTTCATTTTCCTTTTCGCCTCTCCGGGCCAGCCCAGGGAAGGTTAGGGCAATACCAGAGCAGTACCTAAACTCGGGAGGGACCCGCCAGTCCAGCAATGAGAGCCGACGTTCCCACTTTTGCATCTTCCCTGGCCTGAACATCTAGACGATAATGCTTTGTAAAGGTATGCAACGAAGACCATGTAGCCGCCCTACAGATATCTACTGGAGGAACAAAAGCAAATTCTGCCCAGGATGCCGCTTGTGCTCTAGTAGAATGCGCCCTCAGACCATTAGGAGGAGAGCGTCCTCTGGTCTGATAAGCTGCCACAATAGCAGATCGTACCCATCGAGCAATTGTGGACTTCGAAGCCGGCTTCCCTTTATTAGGTCCAGCATACTGCACAAACAATCTATCTGTTTTACGAAATGGTTCTGAAATTTTAAGGTATGTCTTTAAGACACGACCAAGACCCAATTTTCAAAGAGCTCTATCAATAGGAGAATTTGATAAATCCAAAAAAGTTGGCAAAAGTATTGACTGATTAATATGAAAAGCAGATAGCACTTTTGGTAAAAATGAAGGAACTGTACGTAATAAAACTCGTTCAGGGAGAAATTGCAAATAAGGCTCACGGCAAGACAAAGCCTGTAAATCCGAAATTCTTCGCGCTGAACACAAAGCTACCAGAAAAGCTGTCTTCCATGAACACTCCTTAGGAGATTGGGAGGAAATTGATGTTAATGACGAACTCGACAACGCCTCCAAAACAATATTCTTCATGAACACTCCTTTGGAGATCGGGAGGAAATCGACGCTAATGACAAACTCGACAACGCCTCCAAAACAATATTCAAATCCCACGGAGGCACAATGTGCCGCAGCGGAGGACGAATAATCTTAGCCGCTCTGAAAAATCTTTGCACATCCGGATGCAAGGATAGCTTGCAATTTTGGACTAATTCCCTAAAACATGCAAGTGCGGCTACCTGAACCTTAAGGGTATTAATTGCCAACCCTTTATCCAAACCTTCCTGGAGAAATAAAAGCAACTGAGGCAAGGAAGCCGAACGAGGAAGAATATCATGCCGTTCACACCAAGACTCGAAAATCTGCCATATCCGGACATACGCAAGAGATGTCCCAGGTCTTCTAGATTTAAGTAAGGTAGCCACTACAGAATTCGCATAACCTTTGCGAGTCAAGCGAGACCTCTCAAGAGCCAAGCCATAAGCAAGAAGCGATCCACGTGTGGCATGAGCACGGGTCCCTGATTTAACAGATTGACCCGGACTAGAAGACGCCAAGGTGGAGCTATTAGAAGCCGAACTAGATCGGCATACCAAGGACGCCGAGGCCAATCCGGCACAATCAGAATCACTGAACCGCAGCGCTTCGTTATGCGTTGAACAACTCGGCTCACCATTGGCCAAGGTGGGAAAACATACAATAGAATGTTCTCCGGCCAAGGCTGAGCTAGAGCATCGAGCCCTTCTGACATGCATTCCCTGTGTCTACTGAAAAAACGGTTCGACTTTGCATTGTTGAACGTCACCATTAAATCCATAACCGGTTGTCCTCACTTTAAGGTTATTTTGTGAAAAACTGCTACGTTCAACTCCCATTCTCCTGGATCGAGGAGAGACCGACTGGGATAATCGGCCTGAACATTCTCTTTGCCCGCATTGTCGGAGAACAAACGAACTGCCTTCTTTATGAGAAGGTGCTCGAAGTGCTGAAGAGCAAGCCGGGCAGCGCGTAGCTCTAGCATGTTGATCGACCACAATGTTTCCTCTTTTGACCAAAACCCTTGAGTTATTTGCGACTGACAATGCGCTCCCCAGCCTATCAGACTGGCATCTGTGGTGACTAACACCCACGCGGGCTCCTGCAAAGGAATACCCGCCTTGAGATGTACCGGGTCCAACCACCATTCTAGACTTTCCCTTACCGTTTCCGGACAAAACAGGCGCTGCGATAGAGGATGCAGCTGCGGTGACCATCGGGAAAGTAAGGCCTGTTGTAAGGGCCGCATGTGAGTCCTGGCCCACAGAACCAGATCCAAGGCAGCCGCCATGGAACCCAAAAACTGTAAGTACTTCCAAGCCGATGGAGCTTGAACTCTTAAAAAAGCTTGCACTTGTTGCAAAATCTTGACTATTCTTTTTTTTTTTTTTTTTTTTTCCCGGCAAGAAAAACTGCTTCTCGAGCCGTATCGAAGTAGGCCCCTAGATAAGTCAGTTGTTGAACTGGCTGCAAGTGACTCTTTGCTTGATTTATCACCCAGCCTAGCTGTTCCAAAAGTTGAACAACTCGAGACGTCGCCACTACGGAGGCCAGATGAGAATTGGCTCTAATTAGCCAATCATCGAGGTATGGATGAACACGGATCCCTTCTTTTCGCAGCGCAGCTGCTACCACTACCATGAGCTTTGTGAAGGTTCTTGGAGCCGTGGCCAGACCGAAGGGCCGAAACTGGAAGTGACCCATTGGAAGGGCAAAACGCAAAAATTGCTGATGAGATGGCCTGATGGGAATGTGAAGAGGAATTCCCCCAGCCGTATTGCCCGAATCATTGTACGCAGCGTTTCCATGCGAAAATGAGGTACCCGCAAAGCACGGTTGACCCCTCTGAGATCGAGAATTGGTCGAAAAGAAGCCTCCTTTTTGGGAACCATGAAATAAATCGAGTATCGACCGCGACCGTATTGGTCTCGGGGTACAGGGACTATTGCTCAAAGGTGTAATAGACGCAAAACCGTGTCTAACACGGCTTTCTCTTTTAGCCCCTTCGCACAGGGAGAGCGAACGAAGGCGGGTAGCAGATTGTAAGCGAAATCCAGCGCATACCCTTTTTGAATTATTTCTAACACCCACTTATCTGCAGTAATCTCGGTCCAGGCTGAGAGAAAATCCTGCAGGCGTCCCCCTAGAGGTACTAACGCCTGAACCAAGAGACCTTCATTGTGGTTTCTTAGCTGCGGATTGAGAAGCCGCGAAGTAAGATCTATTGAAACCTCTTTTGAGAGATTGCAAATAGATCATGTGTGCCCTCTTCCATTAACAGCTAGGGAAAATAGATCTTTACTCACTGTTGTTGATTCCTTTTCTCATTGGGTAGAAGCTTTCCATGTCACAGATCCTAGCAGTATTGGAAACACATCACCCAGTTGAAACCATATGGGTAATACATGTTGTATGAATCTTTGTTTTCAGATACCATCTGAAGACAGCACGGACAGCTGCTTTCTGAAGACAGCACGGATAGCTGCTTTCTGAAGACAGCACGGATAGCTGCTTTCTGAACAAAAGTTGTTTGAGGATGGGAACTATTTACTTCTGCTGTATAGTTGACGTGTCCTAGATACTGGACATGTATCTAATAGTTATGTAAATAAGTAGTAAAAATTATTTTTGTTGTTGCATAGTATAAGTGAGGAGCACTAGTTTACTCCGTAGTAGAGTAAAACAAGTTAGCTTTTATTATGTCTCGGTTTCCTGTTGTTCTTGTATCTGCTCTCCTCTACCCAAGTCTCATTACAGGAACTATCATCCGAATATGCACGATTGGCTAAATCCACAGATGGGGTATATCGCTATCAAGAAATACCCCCACCTTTCCCCGAAGGAAAGTATCTGGTCATCCTGAGTTTCTGTTCCATACAGGACCAGCCAGTGTTCTACTCATTAAACATCACTCAAATACTGTGGGCGCCACCAGTTTCCACTTCTCTAGAAAGGACAGAAGAAGTGAGGGCACCTCCAGAACATTACTTTTTAGGTCCTCCTGCCTAGATTTTGTACAATATTTCTTGCCAGGATAAAGAATGTTTCTTTTTCAGTTGCTCCCAGAATGCATGACACCCGCCTTCCTAAGAACACTTTGTTGTACAGTTTAAACAATACCTGGTGCAGTCATACACCACTGGTCTCCATCACCATTGACGGGACAACTTATTCCACACCGCTGGTTACCAATGACTCTATGGACATTCCAGACTTTATCTCATATGCTGTGCATCCATTACCACTTGGCATGGGAGAAAAGACACTACATAAACTGTTCAACTTTACAGAACTCCATGCCTATATTGATCACCTTAAAACAACTGTAACCGTTTTGTTTTTTTATTTAGAGTGTGTGCCACTTATTTTGATGAAGTATGCAGTTGAGGAATAAAACTGATTTTCTCCTGTGGAATTTGGTTGGAGTTCTACTGCTTCATCTGCATATCTCATAAAGAGGTCTCTGATTGGCTAAAGGACCTAGGGAGCAGATGGATGATATCAGCAGAGTCCTTGTTTCCTAGACAACAGGAAGAAAGTTGGATTTGAGTTTTTGACCTTGAACAGAAAACAGAAATGTTTAAGTTGTGTTTTGATTTTGAATAGAGAGAGATGTAAGTTGACCGGAGAAAAACCGCTGGCTCAAATCAGCAGGAAACAATGCCTCTCGCTGAAATCACGCCGCTGTGGAAAACAAACACTGCACCGGTAGTCACACAGGTGGTTTGTTAAAGTTTTATTCCGCTGCTAGCGGAAGCAGGAAACAGCTGACTCAAAGTTTTGTTCCGCTGCTAGCGGAAACAGTAAAAGCATAGCATCACCAACGCAGAGGAGGTACTGGGGCTCCCAGTCTCAATCTGCCACAGTTTTGTTCCGCTGCTAGCGGAAGCAGGAAACAGCTGACTCAATAAAGTTTTGTTCCGCTGCTAGCGGAAACAGGAAGAGCATAGCATCACCAACGCAGAGGAGGTACTGGGGCTCCCAGTCTCAATCTGCCACAGGAGTCAGAGACGGAATAAAAAGACAGGCAGGCTCTACCTGAAACCGTTGCGCTCCAATTCTCTCTGCTGGCAAAGCAGGTAAATTAAATTAAATGCTCTGTTAGGACTATAACTAAATCAGCTCTGCTAGAGCCAACTTAAAGAATTACAAATAAATTAATAAATAACAAAAACTTAAGGGAGAGATTTAAATCGATCCTCTTCAGCTGCTGAGGACAAACAGACTGGCAGTTGGCTTCAGGGGGAGTGGCTTCATCGAGCAAGAAAACTTGATGTCTTTATGTCCTCAGCTGCTGAGGGGGATTGACAACCTAACCTTCCCTGGGCTGGCCCGGAGAGGCGAAAAGGAAAGAACAGCTTACCATTTTCTCAATTTTACGATATCGATGTATTTGTTCAGACACAGCTGATTTCAAGGCTCAAGCTAAGAGACTGGGTAAGAAATTGTTGAATAGAGGATATCCATGCATATAAGAGCATATAAGAGGGATTTTTACAATAATCATTTGCTCTTGTTACAGTCCAGAGATGATAAAAATTTGATCCAAACTAGATTCATATGTGTTTTGTGGTATTCACCAACAGAAAATACGATGTCAGCTATCATAAACAAAGAAATATATATATTGGTCAATTGTACACCTACATGACTGTTTTCAGGAGTAAACAGTGTTTTCATATAGTTGTAATCAAAATCTGAAGGATTTATTAGTCCTTTTGATATTGACTAAAAATTGAGGAAAACATCAGGAGATGTGGGACATTACAAATATGGACATTATAGCGTGAAAATATGTAAGAAGTTATGTCATTCAAAAATCTTTTTACAGGTTATGTATACCAGTTGAAAAATGAATCCACATATGAAATTGATCATGTAGTATATAAGATTGAATGCCCTTGTGGAATAAACTATATGGGGAGGACTATCCCACTATTAAACACTAGGGTAAATGAACATAGGTATTATCTACTACATGAGGGAGGAGTGGCCTAGTGGTTGGGTTGTGGAGGGTTGTGGGTTGTGGATTCATAGTCCCACCTGGGAACAGTAATCTCTAATCAGAGAAACTGAGGTTTCTAGTCATATAGGCAAGCCACTTAACCATCCAGTGCCTCAGGTACACATAGATTGTGAGCCCTTTGGGGACAAGGGAATATATCCAGTACCTTTTTTGTAGTAATTACATAATGTAAAACTGCTTTGATTGAACGATAAGACAGTATAGAAAACTGGTTACATAAATAGATAAGGCAATATTTGCACCTGTTGTTCTACACTGTATTGAACATTCACAACATTTTTTTTTTTGCATTAATGATTACGGCAATTGATCTTGTTCCACATAGTACCCATTGTGGCAACAGGTAAAGAAGATTATTATAACTTGGGACAAAGTGCAACTATAATTTGCATACATTGTTTCCTGATGGATTGAATTCTTCCTTAAAATTTCACAGGTTTTATTGATTTTTCACTGCAATGATTCCTGGTACAGAAGATCTGTTATAGATAATGAGATAAGGAGGTGGAATGGTGGGTTTATTGATTAAATCTGTTTTATGAATTAAATTTACAGTATCTAAGTAATAATTCTAAAGTTCCAGGGTTTAGCCAATCTTGGGATCACTGGTCCTTTAAGGATAGAGTGCAAAGTACTGTATTATGCCATCATCAACTTTCAACATTAAAATTTGGGGCCTCTATTCAATGAATTTAACCGTTGGCCAACTGGGAGGTATCAGTGGATCACCTGGGATAATCCAATTGAGAATGTCAATGTCAGTGGGCAAGTACCAGCTTTTGTCACTGTTGATAAAATTATTGTAGCGGTGATGTCATTGAGGTTCCGGTTCCGGTTTCAGCAGCCCTGTGGTTAAGCTAATAAGCACCTTTTTAAATAGAGATGCCATGATTCAAGCATCATCCCCAATGGCAGCCTGTAGACCTTCCAAAAGTTACTTGCAGTAAGTAATCTTTATTTTAAGCAACAATCCAAACAAAGATGGGGGTTGAAACCAGCATGTTCCTGCGTGGTTAACCCTTTTATATTGATCTTAATGATCATCACTTAAGAACTTTAAATCTATAGGAATGTTAAAAAAAATAAAGTTAAGTATGGGTTTTAAGCCATAAGAACTTATTAAAATTGTATTGTTCTGATTAGAAACTTAAGGTGGTCAGCCAACAGAAAAATATGCAAGAGGTTTTTATTGGAGTTGCATGCTATTTAAGGAGGTAGCAGTATAAGGCTTGGTGAGGGCCAACAAAAAGCCATTCTTAATTCTTTAATCATACCATATATATATTCTCTAGGTTACACCCCATGAGTTGCTCTGATGCTGCAGAAATTCTGAGAAACATAGGCCTCGTTGAGTGTGCTGCCTGGTGGACTACAACAGGATGATAAGTTTTCATCTGGGTTTGGGTGTATTTTATAATATCTGATATTAATATAAGTTTGAAAAATTGACAAAATAGTGTTTTTTAAAATAGATTTGACAGGGGTTATTTCTTGTCCCATGAGGAGGAGTCCTGGTAACCTTCAGATACCTCTGAAAGGAACAATCCATGGTTAAAAACTTAAAAATAATGTATTCTGAGGTGTTCTTTCCCTATATTTAATTCAATTTGGTGCTGTGGTTTTGTTCATTTCAGTGATAATGTATAGTAAGTACAGAGGAACCATACATGATCAGAAGGGAAGCCAGACTCAACAGCAAGTTATGGTTTTGCAAAAAGAAGGGAATAGGGCATACTCTAAAAAAAAAAAAAAAGACCTGCTACCTGTGTTTGCATAAGGCAGTCTGGCTGGAATAGGTGAGTCTAGAGTATCGCTGTGAGTATAACAAAGTCAGGTCTACAAGGTGTCACATCTATTTTCCTATCCATAACTTCTATTACACAGCTACTACTGCCCATGTAGATGCCCCAGTTCTGTTGAAGGTGGTTCTTCAAGGTACATATCTATGCATACCTATTGGGACGACACTTCCTTTTAAGTGGAATAGATGCTAGAAATTATGTGAAAGGGATGATTGCCAAACATGCATGGAAACACCTGTAGCCACCATGAAGGATTGTACGTAATCTAGTCATGTTCATGAACTCTCCAAGAATTATGTGTTCTAACTCATGGATGTTGCTCCTAAACGGTCTGCCTAATAGTTGCCACAGCCATGGTGAAATTGAGGGCAAATTTCCAGATCATCTCCTCAACACTAGACATCCAATTTTGCCCTCATATTAAGCTCTCTCTTTACACCCCAACCTACTGATGTACATTCTTAGAATTAGTATATGTTAACTCATTTGTTCTTTGCCACTATCCTTCCGCCAAGAGCTCTTTCATCCCATAGAACTGAAACTTATAGCACAATTCATGCTACTTGCTCACATTACTTCCACAACTTTATTTTTTTCTCAGGTGACTAGCATTTCCCTCCAGTATCAGCTTCAGATTTATTTATTTATTTAACAGTATTTATATACCACCTTTTCCTTAAATCAAGGTGGTTTACATTGAACTTAATTTTATCTTGTGAAACAAGGTGGTTTTACATTAAACTCCATCATTGAACTTAATTATTTATATTGTAACAGGTGTTTTAAAAGCTCTTGAACTTGTAATCATCATTGGGGTATGTTTACTAAAACAACGGAAAAGTGCGGGCCGCGGTAGTGTGCGGGTGCCATATAAGGAGTGGGCGTTCCCCGCTGAAGAAGAAACGCCATAATTTACATATGCGCTAAGGTGCATGGCGCCCATGTTCGCCCTGCACCTTAGCGCATGGGATAGCTGCACGAGAGGCATAAGTGGCGCGCTGAAGTACAAAAAAAAGAGCAGAGCCACAGCACAATGGCTAAGACACTGACCAACAGTGGAGGGAGCAGGGGTTTGATCCCCACAGTGCCCTATGAAGATGGCTGGTTGAGGCAGTAATTTATGAGGCACAGAAATACTGGGTGTCATAAGGCAGCATGCTGATGTTTTTGGCAGCATATTAATACTGGGCGTCATAAGGCGGCACGATGATGTTTTTGGCGGCATATTAATACTGGGCGTCATAAGGCGGCACGATGATGTTTTTGGCGGCATATTAATACTGGGCAGCATAAGGTGGCGCGCTGATGTTTTTGGCGGCATAGTAATACTGGGTGGCATAAGGCGCTGATGTCTATGGAAGCAGTATAATACTGGGCGGTATAAGTGGCGCGCTGAAGTGCAAAAAGAAGAGTAGAGCCACAGCACAATGGTTAAGACACTGACCAATAGTGCAGGGTTCAGGGGTTCAATCTCCCACAGTGCCCAATGGAGACAGCTGGCTGAGGCATTATTTTAGGAGGCATATAAATGATGGGCGGCATAAGGTGGCGCGCTGATGTGCAATCACAGGAACAGAACCACAGCACAATGGTTAAGACACTGACCAATAGTGCAGGGATCAGGGGTTAAAGTGCCCAATGAACAAGGCTGGCTGAGGCATAACATATTATGGGGAAGATTGCTTTAGGAGGCATTTTATTCATATTTTAATTACCACTACTAGCAAACACACTCCCAAAGCGTGTTAACAGCAGGTGCCCTATAAGGCACATTTTAAAGTGCACTGTCAGCCAAGGCACCCTAGATTGTTGCTTATAGGGCGCTTTAGAGGGTGCCGTATGAGGTACCACAAGGTCAGTGTACTGTTCTTTATGGCAGCACTGTGCAGTTTAAGGAATGAAAAGCATACGTAGGTGCGCTGACAGGCAAGGAGGAGCAGCAGTGGAGCACAATGGTTAAGGCACTGACTGCTGATACAGGGGTCATGCGTTTGCTCCCCAGTGTGCCTAATATGTAAGGCTGGCTGTGACATCAGCTTTGCATTGTACATATCTTGTCCTGCAGCACTTTATTTTTATGTTATTAATTGCTGCCAGCAAACACGCCCTCACGTGCCGTAATTGAAGGTGCCGTATAAGGCACCCTATAAGGCACTCCATAGGGCACATTATAAATTGCACTGTCTGCCACAGCACCCTAACATGTCCCCTATAGGGCACCCTATAGGTTGCATCACAGGAGAATGTATAGTGCACCTTATATGGACGGGAACCATAAGGTTCCCTATAGGGCGCCCTATAAAGCACCCTCAGAGGCACCTTATGGGTACAGTATGCTGAGGGTGTTTTTGCTGGCATCAAAATATGTACATTAAAAAACAATAATGCATTGGACAACCCTATCAAATAACCTCACTGTGGGTTTGAACCCATGATCTCTGGCATCAGAGGCAGTGCAGTAACCATTGGGCTACAGCTGTATAGCTGCTAGTGGGTCCCTGGCTGGCTGCAGAGAGCATGCACGTCACCACACAGACAGTCTGCTGTGGTCACCAGGATAGGGTTAGCCTACCCATACCCATGATGCACTGCACATGCAAATCATCTGTCCACAGATTAACACAAGATGGGCAATGCACCCCCACAGCACCTCGGCCCGGTAGAGGGAAGTGACCATGTGCACCCACACACCACCTCGGCCTGGTAGGGGGTACTGACCGTGTGTTTTACTGGCACAGAGTAGCTACACACCGTCACATTGTGCGGGTACTGTGCTCACCCTGAGGGTGCAATGAGGCACCCTGGACCAGGTCCACAACACCTTCCATGACTGAAAGAGGCCATGCCGGAGGTCCAAAGCAGTGTTAATGTGTGAGATAGTTAGTTTCTGTACAAACACCTTGGATATCTCTGTCTGTTTCAGTCAGGTGTAGCCCCTATGGACTCCTAGGTGGGCTATGTACCACCACCACCCTCCTCCTCCAGGGCTGAGGGTGGCAAACAGGGTCTCCCATCAATAGATCCACATTCTACCTCCCTGCAAAGGTGGCAGTAGAGGGGACCATCAACCCTGATCCTGCTGAGGAACAGACACCCCACAGGGCAGTCAATGCAGCTCTATACACATCCATACCACAATAGCAGACAGACATTAGGCCTGGATATGGTGAGCTGCACCCCACCACTATCTGATATTCTCCTGCAGCAAGTCATCAGCCGCTGCTCCATCAAGACACATACCAGCTACAAACAGTGTGCTAGTTAGTCCACAGTGCATGTTCCTGGTGAAGATGCGTGCACAGCAAGCAGTTACATCAGTGACTGGGCCCCAAAAAGAAACCCATATCTATCACATGAGAGAAATGCTATATAGCACTATGGGGGTGCCTAGCCATGCTGTGGTCACTGCACAGTCAGGGTGAGAGAGATCTCTCAGCAGAACATACTGAGGTCACCCTGTCTGTGTAGGTGGTGGCCGGGCACTAATATGTCCCAGTCAGTGCCCTGTGCAGATGCACCCTGGCCAGGCCACCCTGTCCGGCCTATTCCCATGGTACCTTGCTCCTCATTATGCACATTGGCAGCCCAATACTGGCAACATTGCTGGCAGTGTGGGCTGTGGAAGGTGTTTGCAGCCACCACACACTGGATAGGCAGACAGCCACCCCCACACCTATGCCAGCATTGTGCTACTATAGAGGAGTCCAGCAGCCATACCCACCACACCAGTCCTGGGCACAGTACAGGCATGGATATGGGACGCACTACTGTTGGGGGTCACTCCCCAGGGTGGTAAACATTGTCAGAGACCAGACCTGCAGCGCACACCGCAGACATCACAATGATTGTTATGGTGGAGGTCAATGAGCAACATGTGCTTAACGTAGGAATTGATATCTGCCAGTTATCATGGGCAATGTTTGATAGCTGTGTACCATATACCCAGGTGTAGGGTGGCATTGCTAAGGTATGCAACTGCTAGTATTGGGGGATACAGGCAGGGCCCAATGTCCTGCCTCTCTAGGAGTCATTGGCCAATGGGGCCAGGGGGGGGGGGGGTGTCTGGCCCTGTTGGCTGCTGCTTTACGGCAGAGTGTCCCAACTCCAGTCCTGGTGTTCCAACCACTGTTCGGGTTTTCATGCTGTCCCTCATAAATATGCATGAGCTACATCAGCATACCATGGGGGTGGTGCAGAGATATGCAGCACAGGCATCTTTAGCAGAGGCAGCATGGATCCTGAATGGTGTGGGGCCCTCCAGGACTGCATTTGGGAGACTCTGCTCTGGGTAATGCGGCTGTTTATGGTGTCTGTGTTTGGTGTCATAAAATATAGGCATGTGAACCATGCGTATGTTCTCAGCAATAAAGGTTTCTCCTTACTATCACGGTTTAGTTGTAGGAAAAATATGTGGACTGAATTGGCAGTAGCCCCAGCTGGGCTTTGAACCTGTGACCATCTGTTTCTGCACACGCTGTCTGTGTGCACTGCACCACCGTGTTGCCACAGATATGATGTGTTCCCTGGGGAGTCCATGACTGTACATCCGACAGAGCCTGTCTGTTACAGTGGACGATGCCAGCCTGCACAGGCCTAGGCCACTGTCTGCTGTGGTTTGCAGCCACTGCCCCCTCCACCACCTGTACGCTTCTGCCAACATGCAGACATGTCCCTATCTGGAAAAAGCATATGACCTGATTGAGTTGTGGCACTCCAGGACTGAATTTGGGGGACTCGGCTGTCGGTAATGCCCATTGTTATGGTTTGTGTGCGGTGTGGGGTAAAATATAGGTGTTGGAACCATGCTTATGTTCTCTGCCATACAGGAGTGTCTGTACTATCACTGTTTAGTGGTGGGTAAAACAATGGGAACTGGGTTGGCAGGATCCCCAGTTGGGATTTGAACCTGTGACCCTTTGGTCCTACAGGCACTGGCTGTGTCTGCTGCACCACACTGTGGCCACAGAGACAGTGTAGTCTCTGGAGATAGGAAACCTGGCCGCACGAGTCAGACACCCTGCTCTGCACAATTTTACTGTGGGCTCTTTTACCTTTTATGGGGACAGGGGTGCAATTAAACCTCAAAAATGACCTCCAAAAAAGGGGAAAAAAACAAAACCAAGCTGGGCAACAGTGATATTAATGGGTAACCAGAAAAAACACTCCCAGGAAAGCTTCATTAAAATGCAGTGATTTTTGAACGGGTCTACGGAGCATAGACCCTTTCAAAAATCATTTCTTTTTTTTGGAGCTTTCCTGGGAGTGTTTTTTCTGGTTGCCCATTAATATCACTGTCGCCCAGATGGATTATGATTTATTTGGAATTTGTTGTGGTCATTTTCAATTTATATTTGCTATTTTGTTCTGTGCACATGTATCACACTGCTCACGTTTTTCAGGTTTCCCCGGTTTTGCTGTACATTGCTGACGCAAATGGTTTCTCTTCCCTTTAAATGGGCTCTAATGCGAGGGTTTCACTCGCGGTATTTTTAATGCCAAGATTCAGCCCCGCTCCTGTGCGGGGAGCCTCTCCCCTCCCACTCTCCACCCATTGACCCCGTCCCCCCGCCCCTCGGGAGCCTTCCTCCGCCCTCCGTAAACGTTTCCCCGCCTCTATCGCACATGAGCGCCCCGCACGCGTGCGCCGGCCCGTTAATGTGACGCACACGCATGCGCGGTGCTTAAGAGCACTTAAGTGCATCATTATCATCCGCTCTTGTGCGCCGCGCACGTGTGCGCGGTTTAGTAAACATACCCCATTGTGTCATAGCAGTATGTCTCATAACTTAATTACATAAGTAACCTTTTTACAGTTTGTGGTCATGTTGTATGGTCATGGGTATTGTTGAGTGGTCATTGTCCAGGTCTGGTGTGGGAAGATGGTTTAGGTAATTTCTATGTGATATTGCCATAGTGTTCAATGAATAGGAATGTCTTCAGCATTTTCCTGAATTCTTTAGTGTCTTTGTGTATCTGATGCCCAATCTTAAGCACAGGTGGTAGCAATAGCAATGCTAGAGGTAGCTATTCCCATGAAGTCTACACTTCCCACCATTTTGTTCCTCTTTCCCTGTCATCCAATACCACTAGAGCCACCCTGTGTTTTGCCTATGGATACCAAATACAAAGGTTCTCATATACTACTCTGGAGAAGGTCCCACTGCCGAATGGCTGTGATCAGGCCATGCCTGCATCTGACCATCTGCAGAATCACATGCCAGGTTCTAGGGAAGATCTCTTGCTCCTCCTACTAGTCCTGGCTCAAACATAAATTACTTTAGTGCAACAGTGCTAGGTGGTAACCAGCATTCAGTGGTACCTAAGGGAATGGGGGACATAGATTGAATGGTTAGTTAATATCAGTAAATGTTCATCAACATTTTGGAGATTGTTACTGTTGCTCTTGAACGTTTGACTTGTCTCATATTCTCTGTCCGATGTTGTCCTTAAGACTGGGTCTATTTGCCAGGATGTCTGCTCAGTTCCTTGGGGTCCTTTTTGTTCTACCCTTTTTTGCCTTCCTAAATTTTACATTTCCATCTCACAATGTTTTAAATAAAAAAATTGCATACTTCTACAAAAGCCTTCATTCAAGTGTCTTGTGTCCATGCATGAGGCTCAGTTACCCTTCACTCAAGATGCCACCAGATTTTTATAATATGCAAAACACCCAGGGGAATTCAATCTTACAACACAATACACCTATCCCCTATCTATACCCCTATTACTATGTGTGATTGAAAGATGTTTTTGTCGGACTATTTGTTTTAGGAGGACAACCTCTCCTGTAGCAAATATTCCTTTTATTTGTTTTAATGAGATTACATTTAACTCAATTTTCACCCAATCAGTGAAAACCCAAGAAGACTCACATCCTGTGTTCACCTTTAATGCTTTAAAATAAAGCCCACTTAGCTTTTATATGAATATTCAAAGAAACCTCAAACAGGTTT
Source organism: Ichthyophis bannanicus (assembly GCA_033557465.1). NCBI lineage: Eukaryota > Metazoa > Chordata > Amphibia > Gymnophiona > Ichthyophiidae > Ichthyophis > Ichthyophis bannanicus. Next base: position 17,771,485 of record CM066036.1, on the reverse strand, counting down.
CAGTAAGCAGCTCCAGCTGAACAGGGTTTCTCATTTTCACAAACAGCGGTTCAACTTCATTTCTTCAGATCCCTCTTAAAAAACGAAGCCGTCAATCTTCTCACTCTTGTGAACGACTATCGAAATCACCAGCACAAGCTACATAGCACCATGTTTCAAATCTGAGAATCCTCTTGATCCTTCATCAGGCTCACACTCAGGCAAATAGTCAGACAAAAACATCTTTCAATCACACATAGTAATAGGGGTATAAATAGGGGATAGGTGTATTGTGTTACCAGATTTTTATAGGCAACACAGATATAAAGACAGATGGAGAGCTCCTAGAGGGAGGTAAAACCCAAATTTCCATCTCAAAGAGGTTCTTCTTGATGGGGTCATCCTCCATGGTGAGGATCTCCTTAACTGCACTCCATCCTATTGCTGAAATTTGTGTGGAGAGTGAAGGGCATCATAGGCAGATCTCACTCTGAAGCTAATCAGCTAAGGAAAGACCTGTGTCTGCTTTTATACTGTTCCTAATGCCAAGGCATGGTACCCAGCTCTTCAGTTGTTTGGGCTCAAGCCTTATTTGATGGGGCTTCTCAAGCACAACTTCACGGGCAACATTAGAAGATGGGTTTAGCCGATGGTGCACATCAATATTTGGAAAGTACACACGTATATATGTGCCATAGGAGACCTGGTCCTTGGTGGTAATTAATATACCTTTCTTTGCACTCTGGCTATTGTACATGATTCTATTGCTTGTAACCACCAATCTCCTTTTTTGTCTTGAACTCACCGCAGCCCTATTCCTTCAAAAACATTAAACACAATATTTGCACAACATTTAAAAAAAAAATGTATTTATGCAATTTCAAAACAAAAACAACACAACATCTTGTAAGGAAAACAGTTTATACCAGACCGATGTTAAATCTTTTAAAATATCATCTGCACAAGTCCCCAGAGCTTCAATTTTCTTTTCCAAAGCAGACACAGCATTTTATACCACAAATAAATATGCAACATTCTTAGATATGGCTACATCATTACTTCAAACTTGAACCTGTAAGTCTTGTATTTGTGGGATCAAAGCTTCACCAAGTCAGGAGATGGCATCCCAAATAGCGCCCAGAGACATTTTCTCTGGTCTAGGCAGTCAAAACCCAGGAGCAGACAGTGAACTTGAAGCAACGCCAGGAACTTTTGTTGCAAAATCAGAAGGCACCACTCCAGTGACTGAGGAGTCCACAACAAGGGCCGCACCACTCTGAGCCTCTTTAACAGCTACTGATTGTTGTATTCATGGTGCAACTCCAGCTCCCACAATTTCGGCAGAGGACTGACCCCTTTGATAACCTCAACCATTCTGGTGCTACAGCAGCTGGCAGAATCAAAGGAATCCACAACTCCAGGGAGAGTGATATGTCATCATCTGCGCTTGACACCGTGCCACCCAACATCAGGGTCGAGCCCACCGCGCTTGACACCGTGTCACCCAACATCAGGGTTGAGACCACTGGGCCCACACTGGTGTTCTCACATAACAAAAAAGGATTCCAACCTCGGCTGATCAGACAAGGGCAGAAGAGAGCAGGTAACAGCAGCAGCAGCAGTGGGTTTGGAAGCTACCTTCCCCTTCCTCTTGCCCATATTTTGAGGAAAATGCTGAGAGAGCTCACCTGGACTCCACCCAATATTTGCACAACTTTAGAAACAGGAAATTTATTCATAGAAACAAATAGGATGCTTTATTGACTCAAAGGCAGAGCTGTTTGAAACAGCACAACTTTTAAATAGCTGCCCTTACATCACCCAGCATAGATAAATTCCCACTGCAGTAATCCTGTACAGCTCATAAAGAAAGACAGGTGAAGGCTAGATGAAAGACATGCATTTGCACATTATACTGGATCTACAAAGAGTCATGCACTGTCTTTTACGTATGGACATTAACCTTTCAGGTGGAGTCAAGACAAGAAGGCCTTGGAGTTAAGGCACTGATTATGTCCTTGCATTGGGAAATGTCTGCCAGGAGAGTTGGTTTTCTAACTGGCTACAGATATGCCTGAGATACTGATCCTGTCTTGTCCCACTCCATGCTTGCAGTTATACTTCTTAATTGCTTAGAAAATACCAGAGGGGAAACATAACTACAAGTTCCCTGCATGCATAAAACCAGCACTGAATCAAGCAGTCCATCAACAGTGCAGGGTATATGAAAAGAAGGCAAATAGGTAGATGCTGGTCCAGCTGATAGTTTCATTAGACTGCAAGCATACACCTTATAGGCCATACCTGAAGCACACAAGGAGTGGAGGTGTAGCCTAGTGGTTAGAACACTGGCTTGGTAACCAAGCAACCAGGATTCAATTCCCACTAGTACACCTTGGGCAAGTCACTTAACCCTCCATTGCCTCCAAAGAAAGGCCTGGCAATCTACTTCTGGTGACACTGCCAAGAAAACCAAGGAGCTTCTGCGTCATCAGGACTGACTCAAAGGCACACATTGCATTTTGAAGCACACATCTTAGAGGACTCTGAGAAAACACTGCTGCCCTAAAAGACTTTCCCTTTATACAGAGAATGTGTCATAAATGTCATTAGTATGGAGGTGAAAGACACAAAAGAAAAACTCTACTCTGGTAACAGACAGAGTATGCTGTTAGGTAGGCATCTGAGAAATAAATTGAATAAATTTGATTTCAAGGCACAGGTTTGGTAGGAGTAATATTGCACAAAAATGGGAACATAGGGGTATGTTTACTAAACGTGAATAACGCGCGTAGTATGACGTTAACGACCGTAAGTGCAGTGTAACGCGCGTAAACACGCGCCAACGACCGGTAACGTCGTACTACGCGCGGTAACCGCGCTTAACGATCGTAAAGCCCCGCGGCGCGTTAAAACAGCGCAGAAGGTGGAGAGTGGACGGAGAGAAGGGATCAATGGGCGGAGAGGGGGCGTGGAGAGGCTCCCCCTCACTAACGCGCTGTAATTCTGAGCTCAATTCCAACACGAATGAAAACCTGCCGTTAAAGGCATTTAAAGGGAAGAGAAACCATTTCCGTCAGCAATGTACAGAAAAACCGGGGAAACACACAAAACGTGAGCAGTGTGATACATGTGCACTGAACAAAATAGCACATAAAACGTTAAAAATGACCACAGGAAACATTTTAAAAAGCATAATACAGCTGGGCAACAGTGATAGCAATGGGCAACAAGGAACAACACTGCCTGGAAAGCACCAAATAAAAAAGAAATGATGTGTGGAAGGGTCTACGCTTCACAGACCCTTTTAAATATCATTTCATTGTAATGGATTGTCCTGGGAGTGTTGTGTAATGTTTCCCAATGATATCATTGTTGCCCAGCTTGGTTATGGGTGTGTGCCCCTTTTGTGAGGTATTCTCTGAGGTTTATGTGCACCGTTGTCTGCATACAAGGTAAATGAGGTCACAATAAACCTGTTGCAGAGCAGGGTTTCTGACTCGTCAGGCCGGTTTAACTAACTCCAGGGACTGTACTGTCTCTGTGGCTACAGTGTGGTGCAACAGACACAGCCAGTGCCTGTAAGACCAGAGGGTCACAGGTTCAAATCCCAGCTGGTGCTCCTGCCAACCCAGTCCCCATAGCTTTACCCACCACTAAACATTGATAGTAAAGACACACCTTTATTGCAGAGAACATACACATGGCCTATATTTTACCACACCAGAAACAGGCACATTACCGTAAAGCAGAATTTCACAAATGTAGTCCTGGAGGGCCCCACAACATTCCGGTTTCATGCTGCCTCCAATAAAGATGCCTGTGCTGCATAGCTATGCACCACCCCCATGTTGTGCAGATGTAGCTCATGCATATTTATGAGGGACAGCATGAAAACCCGAACAGTGTTTGGAACACCAGGACTGGAGTTGGGGAAATCTGCCGTAAAGCAGCAGCCAACAGGGCCACACACCCACCCACAGGCCCCATTGGCCAATGCCACCTGGAGAGGCAAGAAATTGGGTCCTGCCTGTATCTCCCAATACTAGCAGTTGCATACCTTAGCAATGCCACCCTACACCTGGGTATATGGTACACAGCTATCAAACGTTTGCTATGAGAACTGGCAGATATCAATTCCTCTGTTAAGCACATTTTGCTCATTGAGCTCCACCATAACAATCATGCTGATGTCTGCGGTGTGTGCTGCAGGTCTGGTCTCTGACAGTGTTCACCACCCTGGGGAGTGACCCCCCAACAGTCTTGTGTACCATATCCATGCCTGTACTATGCCCAGGACTGGTGTGGTGTGTATGGCTGCTGACCACCTCTATAGTAGCACAATGCTGACATCGGTGTGGGGGTGGTTGTCTGTCTATCCAGTGTGTGGTGGCTGCAAACACCTTCCACAGGCCACACTGCCAGCAATGTTGCCAGTATTGGGCTGCCAATGTGCATAATGAGGAGCAAGGTACCATGGGTATAGGCCGGACAGGGTGGCCTGGCCAGGGCGCATCTGCACAGGGCATAGGGCAGTGACAGGCACATTGTAGTGGCCGGCCACCACCTACACAGACAGAGTGACCTCAGTATGTGCTGCTGAGAGATCACTCTCACCCTGACTGTGCAGTGACCACAGCATGGCTAGGCACCCCCATAGTGCTATCTAGTATTTCTCTCATGTGATATATGTGGGTTGCCTTTTGGGGCCCTGTCACTGATTTAACTGTGTATGCTGACATCCCAGTTCTGGGTGTAGGCATCTCCACTGGGCACTAGCAGACTATTTGCAGCTGGTATGTGTTGTGATGGAGTGGCTTGCAGGGTGCAGTGGCTGATGGCTTGCACCATGGGAATATCAGATAGTGGTGGGGTGCAGCATGCCATATCTAGGCCTAATGTCTGTCTGCTATTGTGTTCTGGATATGTACAGAGCTGCATTGACTGCTCTGTGGGGTGTGTGTCCCTCAGCAGGACTCGGGTTGATGTTCCCCTCTATGTCCACCTTGCAGGGAGGTAGATGCTGTATCTTTTGATAGGAGACCCTGTTTGCTGCCCTGGGGGAGGGGGTGGTGGTCCATGGGGGCTACACCTGACTGATACAGACAGAGATGTCCAAGGTGTTTCTGCAGAAACTACCTCTCACACTATAACACTGCTGTGGACCTGCACCATGGCCTCTTTCAGCCATGGACAGTGCTGTGGACCTAGTGCTGGGCGCCTCACTGCACCCTCAGGGTGAGCACAGTACCCGCACAATGTGACGGTGTGTAGCTACTCTGTGCCAGTACAACACACGGTCGGTACCCCCTATCAGGCCGAGGTGCTGTGGGGGTGTATTCCCCATGGTGTGTATGTGTGGACAGCTGATTTGCATGTGCAGTGCTTCATGGGTGTGACTGGCCCAATCCAACCCTGTGAAACACCAGCACCTGCTCACAGGCTCTGCTAAACCATAGGCCATCACACGTACATCTGTTAGCATAATGCATAGGTGCAGGACACCCTACACAGTCTGTAATATAAGATGCCCACACTGGTAAAAACACACGTACCCACGCACGTAAACAAACACGTACCCACGCACGAATGTATGCGCGCAGCTACGCACTTACCAATGCACGCACCAACGTACGTGGCTAGGCACACTCCGAGGGTGTTTTTCTGACACCAATACTCAGCGTAACGAAAAACATGCCTCCTCTTTCCTTCTGTAATGTATAGGATGATGCCTGAGACAGCCTTTTGCGTTAGGCACACTGGGGGCTCGAACCCATGCTGCCTGTAACAGAGGTCAGTACCGTAACCATTGTGCTACAGCTCTGTTTCAGTGCTTTGTGTCTGTACGTCTTCTTACGATTAACGCGCAGTAACGCGGCACGGCGCCCGGTAACGCTCGTTAATTTTTCTAACGCGCGGTAGTGGTAACGATGTACCGCCCATGTCCTTATTTGGGGTTTCTTTCACTACCGCGGCTCCTAACGCGAACTGCACTAACGCGATTTAGTAAACATACCCCATAGACACTCTAATTAGCAAGTGTGTTTGTAGTAGCTTCATGAAGTTTTAGAAAGGTGTGCTGGCTAGATGGTCATACAGTTCAGAATGGTAACCTAGGCAATACAGTATTTAGTAGTAGGACATTAATACTGGAGAGCCAAAGAGGTACTAAATATGCTTCGCTTTCTATGCAATCAGTATGGTAAGGTAGAGAGATACTTAAGAATTCATAGGCACCAATGCAGAATGGAGCAAAAGTGTCAGGGCCTGCAACTGTGTGCCACAGCAATAGAAAAATAGCAGTGGAAGAAAGAGGTGAAAAACAATTTCGTGACTAATCCAGCTGCCTTCCAAGCACTTCTGAAGTAAAGAAACTTTCACTGAGATGGGGGATGTGTATTCTCTAGGGTGTGTTTGGTTCTTTAAGGAGTATTAAAAATGTTTTTACAAATTCAGTTTAATGATCGTTAATCTATGAATTAATGCATGCACAGTAGATGCCCATTTATTTTATTTTTTTTAATATGGGTTAATTTTTTAAACAAATGCAGTAGGTAGAAATGAATTGGAAAAATCAATTAAAATAGGAGGAAAAGCCAAATTTTTTGAAAACTAGCCATGTTGTCCCTTGTGCACATTCCTAATGACTGTATCAGACCTACTTCTTAAAGGGCAAATTATCTGAAGTAATCAGGATGGACAAAAATTGCCTGGTTCAGATCTTTCAATTAGGGGAACAACTATTTAAAACACATAGATACATAGCTAGGATTAGGTCAAATTAGACACACACAAGTAGAGCACTTAAAATTAACTACATTTTGCAAATTTTCACTCACAAAAATTACTTCACTAAGTAATTATCTATATATGAGTGTCTGATTATGTGCCCAGTTGCCAATGCAATATACATGCACTTATTTGCTATTGAGTATTCACATAATGGCAGCAAAGGGTCATGCTCCTCAGGAAGACTAACTTTTCTGCAAAGGAGGCTAAATTGCTGGTATTTGTCTGCATCAAAATAAATGCCTATCACAAACAAAAAACATTGCAGGCTATCTACTCCAAGTGGCATTTTCCACAACAACAGGAATATAGAGGACTTTTACAAAAAATGGAGAAACCAAGAAAAATGCAAAGGCTAAACCTTGCTACATATCTATATATTGCTATATAATTACCACATGTCTATATGTTGCCATATATTTGCTTCGTGTCTATATAATGCTACACATCTATACATTGATAATATAGCCAAGCCTGGATAAAACAACTCACGCGGCATAGCCTATTAACTCTAGCAACCCCACTAGACTACTAACCAACCACAAGTAACACAACACAGAGAATCAAGACACCACTACCAATGCAGAACTTCACATATAGGACCCACAGAATTACACCTACATGACCCAACTCAAGTTGAGCCCAGGTTAGTAAACCATAAACCTAATCCCAGGTCAGTAAACCACAAACCACAAAATGCACTCCACTACCCACTACCTCATGATCTACCTCACACTTCTACATATGTTCGCACCCTGCACACATAGCATCAGACTCAATGAGCAAATTCCCTTGTTCAACATACATACCACCCAACCCAGATGCACACCAGCATCACACCTATCCAAAGAACGCCAACAACCAAAGCATACAGCCCACAAACCATACAATGCCACACATAATACACCCACACACCACACAAATAATGAACATACAAACCCAATCATAACAACAAACATCAGGTGTGCTCTTCTAAACGCCAGATCTATCAGGAACAAACCAAATACTATCCTTGACCTAATCCACGGCAAGAAGCTAGATATAATATGCATCACCGAGACCTGGCTAGACGACTCGGACCAGGTCATATTAAACCAAGTAACCCCAACAGGATACTCGGCATTTAACTGTATCAGAGCACAAAGGAGAGGAGGAATATTAATACTTACCAGAAAAGAATACAGATTCAAAACAATCGACACCACTAACACAATTGAATCCAACACACTCACTATAGCTAACATGTACCTAAGCATACCCCTCACATACAGATCACCTGGAACAACAACTGAACACCTATCCACAGTAGTCGAAACGATATGCGCACATAACAGAAGACACAAACCTCTCATTGCACTAGGAGACTACAACCTAACATCCGCTCCCACCAGAGAAACCGCAACGTTCTTAAAAGCCATGGAGTCATTAAAATACTGCCAGACAATTAATGCCCCAATGCACCAGCATGGTACAACTCCAGATTTGGTCTTCATGCCAATGAAATTAGTGGAACAGAACAAGACCACAAAACCAACAATCACGCCAGTCCCCTGGTCAGACCACCATGTAATTGAATTCACCATGACCCTGAATAACCCCACCTTATGCAAAGAAGATGAAAGAATAATCAGACAGTTCAAAACATTTAACAGAGACTCATTCATAAACGAAATCACTCCACAACTTCAATATGAGCACGACACCCTTGACCTAAATATAGAAGAATGGAACACAATAATATCTATCCTAGCATCTGCCCCAGCTATCAAAGAACCACAAACACTCAAGAGATCTAACGCCCCATGGTACTCACATGAAATCAGAGTTGCAAAACACGCACTCAGAAGACTGGAAAGAAAATGGAGACGGAACAAATCACATAACCTCCTAACCCAATACAGAGACAAACGATGGGAATATAACAATCTAAAAAATGAGCGTAGACAGCAACACCATACCAACCTGATCATGAAAGCTACTAATAGACCAAGAGAACTCTTTAGCATTGTCCAAAAGCTCACCAAGGATGACACGCAACAAAGCACCTACCAACTTGACCCACAAAAATATGCAGACTACATGAAGTAAAAAAACACCAACCAAACATGCTCTACTACACCACAAACAAACGATCACATGATAAATAAACAACATCAAACATGGGAGAGCTTCAACATACCAACAAAGCAGCAAGTAAAAGACATTATATCTGGACTAAACACTACAACTTCACCATCAGACCCATGCCCAGTAACATGGCTCAAAGCTACAAAAAGCCAACTCTCTCATCCCATTCAAAAAATGGTCAAAGATTCACTCCAACAAGGATACATGCCCCAACCCCTAAAGCATGCAATGATACGATCAATACTTAAAAGTAGCAATCTGAGCCCCTCCAAACCAAAATCATCCCATCCCATCTCCAGCCTGTCATTCCTTGCTAAAATCTTGGAAAAGGCAGTGCAAAAGCAACTTCAGGACCATATTGATATTAATGCCCCACTGGACATACATCAGCATGGATTTAAACCCCAACACGGCATGGAAACACTACTAACCTCCCTCTTTGCAACCTACTAAGAGGCATGGACAACATAAAAAACGGCTTCCTGCTAGTGTTCATGGACATCTCGGCGGCCTTTGACACTGTGTCCCACACCAAGCTATTGCAACGCTTACAACAGATAGGACTATGCAAGAATACCCTGAAGTGGTTCACATCAAACTTGGAAGGGCGAACGCAAAAAGTCAAATGTGACCAAAAGAAAACATTACAATTCCCTGTCACACAGGGAATACCTCAAGGCTCAGCCCTATCATCAATACTCTTTAACATCTACATACAGCCCATATGCAACATCATCAAGCACCACAAACTTCACTATCACATTTATGCTGACAACATCATGGTGCACGCTCCAATCAACATACTTGCACTAAACACAACAGCAATAACCAAATGCCTCAAAGACATGAATGACTGGCTCAGAGCCAATAACTTAACGGTCAACTACGATAAAACTGAAGCAATGTTCGTCACCAGGAACCCCACCTTCATACCTCCACAAACTATCAGCATCCTAGACAAACACATAGTAATCAAAGAAGAAGTTAAGTAATTGGGCATCACACTAGTCAGAGCTTTAAACCTGAAATCCCACATCACCAAAACTGCAAACAAGGCCTATCAATGATTGAAAACAATCAGACAAATCAAACCAATGCTCCGCCAGGACCACTTCCACACAGTGTGCCAAGCTTGATTACGGAAACTCACTATATCAAGGCCTACCTCAACAGACACTCCACCCACTACAGATGGTACAAAACACCACAGCACGCATCATTACTGACACACCAAGGACCGAGCACATCACTCCCATCCTACAGCAACTGCACTGGCTCACATTGGTGACAAGAGCTAAATACAAAACAATCATGATCATCTTCAAAGTCATTAACCATCTCTCAGCAGACATACTCCAAAATGTCATAACAAGAGACATAAGCAATAGACCAAGAAGAACCAATAATGACAACATGATTGGCACACCTGCAGGCTATCACAAAACCAAACAAACAACATCAAAAAGAGCACCATCGCTACTGGCATCCACACTATGGAACTCCCTCCCAACGAGCCTGAGTACATTAGATGACCTCAAAGACTTCCGCAAAGACCTCAAAACATATTTAGTTATAGAAACATATTAGCATCCAGGCAACATCCCATACCCAAACTGAAATACCACCTACCCCGCCAACTAAACACGCACCCATCCTATCCACACACACAAGTTTATCATACAACGTTATTAAATACCCTCATGTTAAATGTTACCTTTAATTGTACTGTCTAAATGCTGTTATGTAACTGTACTGCCTAAATGTTTACATGTACACTAATGTTAATTGCAACCCTCCAATTGTGATGTGACGTGACCACCTTGATTGAAGGATAAGGTGGTATACAAGTCTGTCTAAATAAATAAATAAATAAACGGGTGGCCATCATCTGCCAGGCTTCTTCCAGTCAAGAGTCTCTTTTCCAGAGAGAGCACAAGATCAGATGAAAACTGGATAATACCACAATCTCTGCCATCAGCCCACTGGATTCCTCTTGCCCTCAGTAACGTAACATTCCAATGCGATATGCCACCATACCTCGCTTTTTTCTGTCCATCCTACCTGCCTCTAATGCAAGGATTCCACAAAGTTGCATGGGAGTCCTCCACCCACATAGCTGCTGGTGGGGAAGGGGGTGCAATATCATGCTTTTGGTCTTCCAGGATGAAACGTTTGGTATCTCAATACCTCCCCTCACTGGCAGCAGCATGGGTGGAAGACTCCCACACAGCTTTGCAGGAATGTTGCTCTAATTTGGTCAGTTTTTCACCTCTCTTTGTGAAACCATCTGTCTCACAAATGTCAAGACATTGCCTGGCCCTACCAGGTCCCAATATTCCTCTCCTCTTAGCAAAATAATCCCCACTTTAGGAAGGCCTGTGACAGCATCTTTAATGCCTTTCTAACATCTTATAAGGGTCCTTTAGTAGCTAAGATTTGTCAAAACATTCTTGACAGATAGTTGTGACATGTGCAGGACCTGGCCTAGAGACAATTGCATTGAAACCATCAACTTCCTCTCTGGTTCCTATGTTGGCTCAGTTTCTGAAAAACCCTAGACTGGGTTTGCTGCCATCTTTTTATTTAAGATCAAACATTTTATTCAAAGCTTTAATGTAAGAAAGAGATAACAAACAAGTTATACAAAAAAAAAAAGAAAAGAAAAAGATGAGAATCAGTGGTATAAATTCCACCGAACCAGCCCCTCCAAACCTGGGCAGAAAGGGAGTCCACATAGCAGAGGTAAGGCAGCGTGACAAACTTACTTGATCCTCTTTGCCATGCTGCCTCCGGTCTTGCACGTTTGCCGCATATCCAGTGGCTGTTTCCTGCCGGGCTGAAGCCTCAAGATAACAGCCACACCATGAGACTTCAGCCAGCTGGGAACAGCTGCTGGATTTCCTGCAAACTTGTAAGAACAAACACAGTGTGGCAAACAGGATCAAGTAAGTTGCTGCTGCCACATTAGGAGACCTGCATAGGAAGGGTGTGTACGGTGTGTGTGTGGGGGGGGGGGGGGGAGCAAGCCACACCACTGTGACAGTGTGGGGGGGGGGGGGCTGCCATCATGAAAATGGGGGACACTGAACATAATTTTGCTTAGGGAACCCTGATTGGAACATTGAGGCACTGATGGGAACAAAGAAAGAAGGGAATTATACTGTTCCACTAGCTCAGTTGTCATTTCATAGTTACATAGTAATGTAGTATATGATGGCAGATAAAGACCAGCATGGTCCATCTAGTCTGCCCAGCAAGGCGGCAAGAGTAGATGCACTTGCCGCCCCGTGCAGGTCACCTCTCCCCATGCCTTTGTTTAGGGGTGTACCCACTGCTCCGTGTAGGTCTCCCCTATTTGTTCAGATATAAGAGATACATAGTTATGCTTATTTTGATTTTATCCTGTTGCTATAAAGGGATCCACTATGTTTATCCTGTGCCATTTTGAATTCTGTCATTGTATTTGCCCCCACCACTTCCATCAGGAAGGCATCCTAGCATCCACCACCCTTTCAGTGAAAACGTATTTCCTAACATTGCCTTTCAGTTTACCCCCTTGCAGCTTCACGTTATGCCCTCTAGTTTTACAGCTTCTCAGTCTTTGGAAGAGGATTGTTTGTCCATTAATGCTCTTCAAATATTTAAAGGTCTGAATCATATCTCCCCTGTCCCTCCTCTCCTCCAGAGTGTACACATTTAAGTCTTCAAGTCTCTTCTCATAAGTCTTATGATGCAGGCTCCAAATCATTTTGGTCGCCTTCCTCTGAACTGCTTCCAGCCTTTTTATATCCTTTGCGAGATACAGTCTCCAAAACTGAACACAATATTCCAAGTGAGGTCTCACCAGTGACATGTACAGTGGCATTAGTACCTCTTCCTTTCTGCTAGTAATTCCTCTCTGTATGCAACCCAGCATCCTTCTAGCTTTTGCCACCGCCTTGTCACACTGTTTCGCCATCTTGAGATCATCAGAAATAATCACACCGAGGTCTTTCTCCTGGTCCATGGACATCAATCTCTCGCCCCTTGGATTTCTGCTTCCCAAGTGCATGACACTGAACTTCTTCACATTAAATCTTAACCGCCAAGCATTAGACCATTCTTCCATATTTTGTAGATCTTTCCTCATGTTCTCCACTCTCTGAGGGGAGTCTACTCTGTTGCAAATTTTGGTGTCATCTGCAAAAAGACAGACTTTTCCATTCAGCCCTTCAGCAATATCACTTATACAAATATATTGAATAGTACTGGTCCCGAGATCGAACCCTGGGGCACACAGCTAATCACCTTCCTTTCATCTGAGTGGGTTCATTTACCATCACCCACTCGGATGATGGTAAACGAACCCACCCGTCTGTCAGTCAACCAATTTCTGATCCAGTTCCCATCTTGGGACCCATCCCCAGGCAGTTGAGTTTATTGATAAGCCTCCTATGAGGAACAGTATCAAAGGCTTTGCTGAAATCTAGGTAAATCACATCCATTGCATGCAATTCAAAACCAACTCAAAGTGTTTTAAGTGGAAGAAATGCAATCTTCAACTAGCTGCCATATTGTAAAGACCTTCAGGAGCCTGTTGGATCTTTCAGCTGTATTCATGTCATATTTTTGGTTGATTAATGTTATCTTCAACCATTGAAATCTAAAGACGATTATATCAAGTGATAGTGCTTGATATATATGCAAAATTCTAATTATTTATTTATTTATTATTTTATAAATGCTTAAATACAGTTGGAACATAAATACAGGAATCTTCAAAAAGTGGGTTTTAGCAGTATTCCCATTCACTTACTCACCACAGAGGTCAGACTAACAAGCCTGCAGTTCCCAACCTCCTTAATTCTGTTTTTGAGTAGAAGGACAACATGCACCCTTCTCCAGTCCTCTGAGACCACTCCCAATTCTAAAGAAGCATTGAAAAAGTCAAACACAGGAGCTGCCAGAATGTCCCTAAGTTCCATCAATACTCTTATATGCATCCCATCTGGCCTCATTGCTTTGTTCACTTTTGGTTTAGCTAGCGCCTCATGAACACATTCTTCTGAAAATCATTCAAGATCTGCATTACTTTTGTTCATATTTGTGAGTGTTTTCTGAGGTGCCACTTACGGCCCTTCATCTTTGAACACAGAACAGAAATATTTGTTAAGCAATTCCACTTTATCCTCATCAGCTTCTACATACAATTTCCCTTTACCCATGAGTCTAATATTTTTGCATTTCCTCCTCTCACTAACATATCTAAAAAATGTCCTGTCCCTCTATTTTATTACATTAGCTATTTTCAATTCCATTGGCATCTTTGCTTTCCTGACTTCTTTCCCAGCTTCTCTTAGGTTTTCCAAATATTGTTATTATTATTATTATTATTATTAATAAACATTTATTAAGTGCTACTAGGTATACGCAACACAGTACAAACACAGTCCCTACTCGTTAGACCTTGCAATTTAATCAAGGCAAACAAGACAAAGTTAGAGAGTGGATAGAATAGGGAAGGGTAAGGAGCACAAGGAACAAGGGATCAGGATCCAAAGGCAGCCTCAAAGAGGTGAGCCCTTACCAATGATTTGAAGAGGGGTAGAGATGAAACCTGTCCTACAGACTCAGAATTATTGCTTGTCTTTCTCTTTCTGTGATATCTTGTTTTTTATGAAGACCACCCTTTTTTCCTTACCTTTTCAGCTACTTCTTTCATGAATCATAGATGCTTCATTTTTCTTTTATCTTTATTTCCTTTCCTAACAAAAAGGTTTGTTGCCCTTAAAATATCCCCTTTCAGATTTTGCACATTCCTTTTCTACATCCACTAGCTGTTCCCATCCAGCTAATGACTCCTTGAGGTATTTCCCCATCTTCACAAAGTTAGTTTTCCTAAAGTCTAAGGGGTACGTCTACTAATCCGGGCTAATGGTTAACCCAGGCTATCTGTTCCTAGGTCCCATTGAATAATATGGGATCTAGATGCAGATAACCTTGGTTAACCATTAGCCTGGCTTAGTAGACATACCCCTAAGACTCACCTTTGAATTAATAGTCTCTATCCTGTTCCTAACACTGACGTACGCCATTTGGTGATCACTGGATGTGAGATGATCATTCACTAGAATATCTGAAACATTCTCCCCATTCATAAGCACTAGGTTCAGTATGGCCACCTCCCACATGGGCTTTATTACCAATTTCCGGAGTAGTTCTAGAATCTAGAATCTCCTTACTTCTAGATTGCGGTTGAGATATGATAATCAGCATATGGCATATTGAAATCCAGAGACAGTCCCAGAGTTGGTTCAAGGTACTGGTGTCCTAAGCAAACCTTAAGCTTTACACCTTCCTTGGCTGACAAAATCTATTGTTTAGCTTTGAATGTCCTACTTTTTGCCACCTCCCAGACGTTGCCACCTGAGGCCAGCACCTTTCAGTAGCACTTCTCCTATCATAGAAATACTGTGAACATCTTCAATTAAATTCCTTGCCACTACTTCTGCTTGGGAAGGAGGTCTATACATCACACCATTGTAAATGGACGTTCCATTCTCTCTTTCCAGATTAAGCCACATGCCTCCTCTTTACTTCATAAGCCCTGCGGTTCTGTTGCCTTAATATTATTTTTTTACATATGGTGTCATTGCTCCTCCCTTTCTTCCTACCCTTTCCTTCCTGAATAAATTTCAACTCATAGAATTATATCACAGTTATGTTTTTTGTGACACATGTCTCCATGTGCAGCACTAAACCTAAGTCATCCTCTGCCATGATAGCCTCGCTCCACCAGAGAATCTGTATATAAGTTGACAGTTTAAAGTTATAATATTCCCAACATACCCTGTTCTCTGTTAACTGCTTCGATAGCTTGAAAAGCGGTATATAAAAAGTTTAAATAAATACGATAAATAGATCCAGAATCTTATTTCCTGTACTGCAGGCATTAGTAGATACTGCTTTCTAGATGTTTTTTTCCTTTTCTACAGAGGTATTTAATGTTTTACTTAGCTGGGGAGCTTTGTTCACCCATGGCCTAGGCATTGTTGATTCCATTAGATACAATATCAGTTTAGAGTGCTGCTCTTTCATGCTAACAATTGATTGCCTTACACTATGGGTTTTAAATAGTATGGACCCGAGATTCCAAAATTAGTTGAGCTCCTAAATTTAGTGTAACCAGGACACCTGAAACACCTCCTGTTTATTGCTTATCCCTTTAGTGTAGTCATCCAACAGTGTTACCTCGGACATGAGATGCTAACCTGGTTTCCATGTTATCACTTAACAAAATACAAAACCCCTTTCAGTAGGACAGCAAACGTAAGTTGTTACCAGGGGTTTAAATAAATAGGTATACTAGTATTACTGGAATATCATTATGATGTCACAGTATAACCAATAAGTGATAAGAATAAAGATAGCATCTTTTCTTCCAATAAAATTTCAGACAATTAGTTTAAATTTGAAAGGACCTTTAGTCTAAATAAATAAATGTTACAGTTGGTTATTTAAAAATAACTACAGCCAGCCAGTAAGTGTAAACAAGGTTTTAGATTAAAAGTGTATTTAAACACCACTTAACAAATAACTTAAGTATTTGAGATAGCAAGTAATGTTCTCCAAAGATAAAAAGGTGCTTTATCTTTACAAAGCTAGGAGAACCTTCAGGTAAGTTATTTAATTTATTTTCTTCAACTTTCCTTGTTTGGTACAATTTTGAAACTGTATTCTTTAAATTGCAGGTAAATAAGTCTTTCTTCAAATTTCAGGTGAGTTTCAATTTTTGAACAAAAGTAACCTTATATTCTTTATTAAATAAACAGAGAGCCTTCCTAAGACGTTTCTATATTCAGCAAGCAAATAATTCAACCTTTGCTTTTGTTGAGCTGCATAAATGCTCGAGGCCGCGGGCCGGGTCCCGCGGCCGTCAGTAACCTGGGCCCGGGCCCGGCCTCGGCCTCCAGCATGTGACGGGGGGCGGGGGGGGGGGGGGGAGTGAGAGGAGGCCATGCTCGCGGCATTTGAAATCGCTCCGTCATGATGTCGGAGCGATTTCATTGGCCGCGGGCTGAAGAGGGGGGGCGGTGCAGTGTCTGCGAGGAGCCGCGTGGCCGTCTCCGTCTGGCCGCGGCTCCTCGGGAAACGGACGCGTTCCCGCCCTCCCACCCATTATGGAGGTGGTTTCGAAATGTTGCAGCTGGCGGGGGCGGGGTACAGAGCCAGCGCTCGCAGGAGCGGCGCGGGCTTGAACTGGTTTACGAGCAGTGGGGGCGAAGTGCTCCTCGGGGTGGGGCGAGACAGCCCGGTTGGGGGTCTCGGCCCGGTAGCGGGGGGGTGGGAGCCGGCCTTTGCTACTAGTAGGGCGAGGCAGGCGGAGGGGTTTGGGGGGGAGGAGGATGCTCCGCCTTGCTACTAAGATGGCGGGTGGGGGGGCATCCTCCGGCAATGGGGTGTGGGGGCTGGGTTATGTTGGATGGTTTTATATTCAGGCCCGTGTTGGGCCGGTTGTTACAGGTGTAAATAAAGCTGCGACCAAATGTTTGTACCAAACTACAGTTGTTTGTGAATTTGTGGGGGAATATTATTGTGGGATGCTAAGACTGGTGATGGAGGCGAGGAGGGCCTCCGGGTTACCAGAGTTACTACTTACTCTTCACTGTTTCCCTTTCTAAAGGAGCTAGTGTTCTCAAAGTGACTAAAAGATTTACTTTTAAAGTTTTTTTTCTAGTAATCAGGGACCCTATTTCAACTCCAAAAGTAATATTTGTAGTGCAAGAGATATTGGATCAGGTACCTTCTTCTGCTGCTGGACATAGCCTACCTTCCCTCAGGACTGGATTGGCCAACAACTCTTCCAAGAACCTGCTCTCTAGCTGTAAATAAAACAAGGCACAACCCTATCTAGTCTGAGTTGCATTCCTCTTCTGAAGAGGATTCTTCTTCACCAATACTCTGCCATTTCCTTGTCTACTTCAAAATAAAAGGTAAATACTAGTCCCTAACTAAACACACCCCACCCACCCTTTCACACTCCGGGCCACTCCCATTTCCTTTTAAGACTTACACTCATATCTCTCAAACAACAAAAGATAAATCCTACAAGGCTCAACACTTTATTATCAGAAACCCTGAAGAAAGCTTAAAAAATCTTGCCTCTTTATTTGAACTATTCAAGAGCAGCTACTGCTAGCACCCAATAGCCCATGTCCTGCACCCAGATCACTCACAGGTAGAAAAAATAAACCCTTTAACCTCTGGTTACATGAAAATTCTAAGTTAGGCTCATAAATTTGTGCCCTATTTTCAGCCAAATTTAGGAATCTAGGAGGGATATTCAATGGAGTCATCCAGGTGATCTAATGCTGAACTCTAAACCATATTTCGGTCAGGCATTGAATAGGCGGGTTGGCCGGATTGCCAGGAATCTTACCATGCAGCCGCAATATTCAGCCACTGCCTGGCTAGCTTCTGCAGTAAAAGCTAGGCCAACCTTTAACGCCTGACTTTTGTCATGTGTCAATAACTGGGCAACGGTTCAATATCACTGCTGCCTGGTTAGCAATGCATGCTGCTCCGGAGCCGGTTGGCATCGGGACATAGCAGGGATACTCAGCAGTGCTAACCATATTAGTGCAGCTGCATATCCAGCTGAGTGGCCTTTACAGGGTCTGCAAACCACGTAATGCCTTTTAATACTCCCCCCCCCCCTTAAGTTTTAACCTGAAAATTCATCTTAATTTCAGAATTTAAAATATGCTTCTAAACTACGTTTATGTTTATTTAAAACTTTATATACCGCTCGTCACAGGGTATCAGAGCAGTTTACAATCATAAAATCATAAAAGGCTGCAGAAAGGAACGAGAACTAAGGCTTGCATTGAATATCTGGGTTTAAAGTTCAGAGGCAGCAGCTAACCGCTTTAACCGCATTAATCACCGCTGCTGCATATCAGGCTGCTAGTGCTCAAAATCAGTCCTAAGCTCCTAACATTTTTATTTCCTACCCTAAATCTGTTGCTGATGCAACCCACTTTTTATGTTTCTAAATTTAAGAATTTAGTGAAATATTCATCCTGTTTTTTAACAATTCAACAAAAACATCTTCTAATCCCAAAGATTTGGAATACTTTTTGAAGGAGCTGGAAGGGGAGGAAGCTCGGATGCAATGTTCCCTCTAATTTTCTGTAGGTTGGGTGCGCATAAAATATCAGCTGTGCAGCTTTTGAAGGAAGGTTACATTTTTGTGCGCCACATAACGACACTCGGAGTTATATACTTTAAAATTTGACTACACATCAGAATACAGTATGTACACCACATTGATTTTAATCTAATTAAATGAAAATAGACGATTACTAAATGAAGTGGAAAATTTCTAGTAATTACAATCACAACTTTTAAATTTTAAGACGTCTGTTTTCTATCAGAATCATAATTTTTGTGCGCTCTGTTGTAAATTATGTGCGCTTGCTCAGCGAGGTGTGTGCGCGCGCACACGCGCACAGCTTAGAGGGAACAGTGCTCGGATGGTTTAATTTTTGGGCATTTGTGCTTTATGAGGTGTGATCAAAGGTATCGTGACTTGTACAATAACACAAGAAGTATAACACTGACAGTTACTGCACTCAGTTTCCTTTAAGTTAGTCCCCTACCGATAAAACACACTTCCTCTAGCGTTCCTGCCACAGCTGGAAACAGTTTTGAAATGCCTCTTTTGTTATGCTGAGACTCTGCTTTGTTGAATTTTGCTTAATTGTCTACAAGTGATCGAATCCCCTTCCTTTCAGTGGTAATTTCAGTTTTAGAAAAAAGAAAAAGTCACACGGTGCAAGGTCAGGTGAGTATGGGCTTGCTCCTTTTGGTGTTTGGCCAAGACAAGATGTGATGCGTGAGCTGGGGCATTATCGTGATGAAACAACCATTAACCACTCCTGTGCAACTCTGGCCTCTTATGATGAAATGCATCTCTCAAATGAGTCACAGCTTGGACATAGTACACCTTATTGGTGGTTTGGCCTTTTGGAGCGTACTGATGATGAACATTACCCTGGTAAATAAAAAGAAAACTGTGAGCATGACCTTGATATTGCTCCTCACCTGACAGACTTTCTTGGGTCTGGGAGAATTTAGAGTCTTCCATTGTGAGGATTCAGCCTTGGTTGCCGGGTCATAACCATAAACCCATGATTCATCATCAGTAATATTCTTTCTGATGAAATCTGAGCCATTTTCAATGCATTACAACAACTTCCTGGCTGCAGACAGTCAATCTTCTTTTTTGGTCAGGGAACAGGAGTTTTGGCACAAATTTTGCAGACACATGTCTCATCCTCAAATCAACAGTAAGAATGGACTGTATGGACCCAAAACTGATGTCCATGTCCTCAGCAAGCTCCCTGATAGTCAATCAACAATTTGAGCATATTGTGGCACACACTGCTTCAACCTTTGTCTTCATTCGTACTCATGAATGACTTTCCAGAATGTTTGTCATTGTCAACACTTTGACAGCCCTCTTGGAAATGTTTGTACTAGTCATAAACTCAAGTATGACTCATGCATTTGTGGTGAAGGCCTATGCTCCATGCTAATTGAACTAAACAGACAGGCCTAAGCAGCTTGACCTGTAAATGAAGCCTGTAGTTAGGCCCAGAGGAATGAAACCCCCCCTGAATGATGACACCGTAGAATTGAAACTTAACTGAACACAATTTAGTATAGCTAAGCAGAATCAAAACTTAGAAAATATAGAAAAACAAGTCTAATTGGTACTGATAAGAGAGCACAGCTTCTATGGAATTAATTAACTTGCTGTAAGAAAAGTTACAGTGCCCTGCTTTCCCACATGTTCTAACTAGCTAAATGACCTTGGAGGAGGAAAGTATCTAAGTTGGTGAACTGACCATTGTAATTGGGACTAGAAGGGGGGTAAGCAGGTGCTGAGCCCAGACCAGAGTCCTAATTGGACAACTACGTAATGTTACCGGGACCAATAGATGGGTGAGAGGGGTTACTGGGACCAATGAAAAGTTTGCCTATGTCTAGAATGGAGAAGAACGGTATAAAAGTTGTTGTTTTGCTAGAAACCATTGCTCAGCCATTTTGAATTTGATTCTGCTTGAGACTTGTGCACAAATAAATGATTTGGACCTTCTGAACAGACTCCTGGTATCATTGGATTGTCTGCATTCTGCTGCTACACATTCAATGCCATACACTTGCTATAACTTGTCATAAGTCTCTTTGCACGAATCTCCAAGTTTCTGTCAGAATCTTATGCAAATTCGCTGTTCAATTTTTTCACTCATCATAAATCTGACAAACTGCTTTTACATGGTACCAAACATCACGTGATTAAACAAGTACAGGTGTGCTGCAGCCAAGTTACACTCTGCACATGCAGAGTAGATAATTAGGTCACTGCATGCTTAATAACATCATAGTGTAATGTATGGTTATATAGTAACCGAAGGATCGCGGACTTACCGCTCCTCGATTTTCCCTGATTTAACTCCATCTCTTTTGCCCCCCTTTTGAGTCACACCCCCCCCCTCCACCCTTTCCGCAGGAGCACAAAAATACAAGACAATACAGCATATTGGTCAACAAACTGGTCACAGCTTTATTACTTGTAATACATAATATATAACATCACATAACCAAAACCAGCAGACTAATCCCATCACCAGCCATATTACTAGCAAGGTGATAGCGCCTCCGCTTATTCTACTTCCCCCCCCCTTAGCCCCCGGCTTTGCCATATCATTAGCAAAAACCCAGCCAGGGGGGGTTGTCCGGGTCGGGGGTACCCACCCCCATCCCAAGCTTATCATAAGCATCCGGACCCCGGAAACCTCCGGGATCCCACCTGTTCAGATCCCCCCACCAACTGCGACACCCCCTAAAACCTTTAACCGCACAGCCCAAACCATAGCAAAGGGAGGGCAGGTGGGAAAAATGCTCCCGGCTCCTCGCTAGTCCCTCAAAGGCCCTGACTCCAATGCCTGATCTCCAGTCCTCTGCCCTCCTTCATTGGCTCCCGCGTTCACGTGGTACGGGAGCCAATGAGTTTGAAGGACTCAGCTCCGCTCCCCTAGCAACCCCCCCCCCCAGTTGAATCCTCTCGTCGCGCGCCGCGCCGCCCGGTTACTGGCGGCCGGCCTGGACTCCGCCACGCGGCCTTTACCTACACAACAAGTCTCGATAATTTTTCATCACACCTCGTAGTCACTGTGCTCTTGAAAGAAACTGTGTAGTCTTATTATTTTAGCACAATCATAATGGCCATATAAACGTTTTTTGTTGCCATTCACAATACTAACAGGATAGGGGACTGTGTGATGAACAGTGCTGTTATTGATAGTAATGTATTGGAGAATGATCAGTGTGGTGGACTCTTCTCTGTACATTAGCTAGATACTGGATATTTGCTTATTAGGAACTGCTGAATTTTTATTTTATTTTTCTGTACTAAGGTCTAGGGCTGTTGCTTCTATGTATGTAGATATGTATTGGGATGGGACAATAGTAGGGAATATGGTTGTGTGTAGGGGAGCAGGCTGTTTGAAAGAAGGCTGGATATAGGTGTAGGATTGGAGAATGGTTGCCAGTACTTATTTATGGGACTGCTTTCCCAAGTTTGAGACTTGTGGATATAGTAGCTGGATGGCTTGTGGAGAATTTGTTATGTTATTTACTGTTTCCAATAGGTTAAGTGTAAAGATAAGGATGGTAGGGTAGGAAGGGAATGTGGGTGGTGTGGATAAATGGAGATATATGTGGATGAGGCTGTGGTTTGTGGGATTGAGGGGGACAGGTATGAACATGAAGCAGGAGACTTCTATTAGTCTTGGGGGTGCTAGGGGTACTATTTTCCTGGGATCTCAGGACTCACTATTGAGCTTTGTGTTTGCAGCTGTATAAGTTTGATGGTTTGGTTTCTATTAATTATCTTGTCACATTTTTGTCACTTTTTATGGTTTATGTTTTATTAAAACTTAATAAACTACTTTTCTAAGATAGGCAAAGAGGTTTACAATTATTTACTGTTTGTCTAACTGTTGTTTGTTTAATTATTTAGTGTTTGTCTTAGTGGTGTGCAAGTTTCAGCCTTCTCAGCTGTACTTACCTTGCCTCTCTCAATTAACTGGGCCTTGTGTGGTAGCCATTTTGAATTAATCTCTCTCCCCAGAGCCTGCTGTTTGTTAAGCTTTTCCTGTCCTTGCCTGCCTGAGTGACTCCTCCCCCTGTGTGTGGTAGCCATTTTGAATTAATCTCTCTCCCCAGAGCCTGCTGTTTGTTAAGCTTTTTCCTGTCCTTGCCTGCCTGAGTGACTCCTCCCCCTGACCCCCTCCCCCTGAGGTATCCTGTAACCTTGTTCCTGTTTTCTCCACGTGTGCATAGGCTGTTTTAGTTTGCTTTTCTCTGATCAGAGAAAGGCTGAACTTTTACAGAGCTCTGCTAGTGAGTGGATTTTTGCCTCCTGGGACATCTTACTGTGAGTTCTAGCTGTTTATTTAATTATTTACTGTTTGTCTAACTGTTGTTTGTTTAATTATTTAGTGTTTGTCTTAGTGGTGTGCAAGTTTCAGCCTTCTCAGCTGTACTTACCTTGCCTCTCTCAATTAACTGGGCCTTGTGTGGTAGCCATTTTGAATTAATCTCTCTCCCCAGAGCCTGCTGTTTGTTTAAGCTTTTCCTGTCCTTGCCTGCCTGAGTGACTCCTCCCCCTGTGTGTGTGGTAGCCATTTTGAATTAATCTCTCTCCCCAGAGCCTGCTGTTTGTTAAGCTTTTTCCTGTCCTTGCCTGCCTGAGTGACTCCTCCCCCTGACCCCCTCCCCCTGAGGTATCCTGTAACCTTGTTCCTGTTTTCTCCACGTGTGCATAGGCTGTTTTAGTTTGCTTTTCTCTGATCAGAGAAAGGCTGAACTTTTACAGAGCTCTGCTAGTGAGTGGATTTTTGCCTCCTGGGACATCTTACTGTGAGTTCTAGCTGTTTATTTAATTATTTACTGTTTGTCTAACTGTTGTTTGTTTAATTATTTAGTGTTTGTCTTAGTGGTGTGCAAGTTTCAGCCTTCTCAGCTGTACTTACCTTGCCTCTCTCAATTAACTGGGCCTTGTGTGGTAGCCATTTTGAATTAATCTCTCTCCCCAGAGCCTGCTGTTTGTTAAGCTTTTCCTGTCCTTGCCTGCCTGAGTGACTCCTCCCCCTGTGTGTGTGGTAGCCATTTTGAATTAATCTCTCTCCCCAGAGCCTGCTGTTTGTTAAGCTTTTTCCTGTCCTTGCCTGCCTGAGTGACTCCTCCCCCTGACCCCCTCCCCCTGAGGTATCCTGTAACCTTGTTCCTGTTTTCTCCACGTGTGCATAGGCTGTTTTAGTTTGCTTTTCTCTGATCAGAGAAAGGCTGAACTTTTACAGAGCTCTGCTAGTGAGTGGATTTTTGCCTCCTGGGACATCTTACTGTGAGTTCTAGCTGTTTATTTAATTATTTACTGTTTGTCTAGCTGTTGTTTGTTTAATTATTTAGTGTTTGTCTTAGTGGTGTGCAAGTTTCAGCCTTCTCAGCTGTACTTACCTTGCCTCTCTCAATTAACTGGGCCTTGTGTGGTAGCCATTTTGAATTAATCTCTCTCCCCAGACACTGCTGTTTGTTAAGCTTTTCCTGTCCTTGCCTGCCTGAGTGACTCCTCCCCCTGTGTGTGTGGTAGCCATTTTGAATTAATCTCTCTCCCCAGAGCCTGCTGTTTGTTAAGCTTTTTCCTGTCCTTGCCTGCCTGAGTGACTCCTCCCCCTGAGGTATCCTGTAACCTTGTTCCTGTTTTCTCCACGTGTGCATAGGCTGTTTTAGTTTGCTTTTCTCTGATCAGAGAAAGGCTGAACTTTTACAGAGCTCTGCTAGTGAGTGGATTTTTGCCTCCTGGGACATCTTACTGTGAGTTCTAGCTGTTTATTTAATTATTTACTGTTTGTCTAACTGT
Source organism: Ichthyophis bannanicus (assembly GCA_033557465.1). Taxonomy (NCBI): domain Eukaryota; kingdom Metazoa; phylum Chordata; class Amphibia; order Gymnophiona; family Ichthyophiidae; genus Ichthyophis; species Ichthyophis bannanicus. Next base: position 17,746,620 of record CM066036.1, on the reverse strand, counting down.
TGTTTGTTTAATTATTTAGTGTTTGTCTTAGTGGTGTGCAAGTTTCAGCCTTCTCAGCTGTACTTACCTTGCCTCTCTCAATTAACTGGGCCTTGTGTGGTAGCCATTTTGAATTAATCTCTCTCCCCAGAGCCTGCTGTTTGTTAAGCTTTTCCTGTCCTTGCCTGCCTGAGTGACTCCTCCCCCTGTGTGTGTGGTAGCCATTTTGAATTAATCTCTCTCCCCAGAGCCTGCTGTTTGTTAAGCTTTTTCCTGTCCTTGCCTGCCTGAGTGACTCCTCCCCCTGACCCCCTCCCCCTGAGGTATCCTGTAACCTTGTTCCTGTTTTCTCCACGTGTGCATAGGCTGTTTTAGTTTGCTTTTCTCTGATCAGAGAAGGGCTGAACTTTTACAGAGCTCTGCTAGTGAGTGGATTTTTGCCTCCTGGGACATCTTACTGTGAGTTCTAGCTGTTTATTTAATTATTTACTGTTTGTCTAACTGTTGTTTGTTTAATTATTTAGTGTTTGTCTTAGTGGTGTGCAAGTTCAGCCTTCTCAGCTGTACTTACCTTGCCTCTCTCAACTGGGCTTTGTGTGGTACCCCCATCCCCCTGCTGAGGGTTCAGGACAGGGTACCTTGTAACTGCCCTCTTTAATAGGACTTATCTCCCCCCTCCCTCCCCAGCACCCACCCACCCCTGGGGAAATTGTAGTTTTATAGGTACTTGGACATCTTAGAGGAAAGGGGCTGCTCTCAGGTGCAGCTCTTAATCCAAATCAGTCATACACAGAGGACCTGTGATTAATTAGCTTCAGGTACACAGGGTGTATTAGGGGTATTAGATACACTTTTATTAGTATAAGCATCTACACCAATCCTTATTATATACCGATTTAAAAGACCTAAACACAAGCTTTAAACTAAGATGCAGTCAGAGGTCCAGCAACGAGATGGGGGTTCTCCAGTCTTTTGCATCGAGTGTCACATGTATGATTATCTCCCAGTTGGTGAGAGGTCCTACATATGCACTAAGTGCAGGGAGCTCTTTGCTCTCAGGGAACGAGTCCGTTCTCTAGAGGCTAGAGTAGCAGACCTGGAAGACATAAGAAAGACAGAGAAGTACATGGACGAGACCTACAGGGATATAGTCCTGAAGTCCCACCTCCAGTCTGGCAGCATCCCTGTTGCCATGGAGGAGAGAGGTCACGTGACAGGAGAGCATCACCCTGGTGTGGCAGGAAGTGATCCTGTAACTAGGACCTGTCCTCCAGGTGATGTAAAACCCTCTCGCACCGAGGACGTTTCTCCAGGGCCATGTCCCCATGAGGGGAGGGTCAGGACAGCTGTTATAGTTGGTGATTCAATCATTAGGAATGTAGATAGCTGGGTGGCTGGTGGACGTGAGGATCGCCTGGTAACATGCCTGCCTGGTGCGAAGGTAGCAGATCTCACGCACCGCCTAGATAGGATCATAGATAGTGCTGGGGGGGAGTCTGCTGTCTTGGTACATGTTGGTACCAATGACATAGGAAAATGTGGTAGGGAAGTTCTGGAGGCTAAATTTAAGCTTTTAGGTAGGAAGTTGAAATCCAGAACTTCCAGGATAGCGTTCTCCGAAATGCTTCCTGTTCCACGTGCAGGACCCAAAAGACAGGCAGAGCTCCGGAGTCTCAATGCGTGGATGAGACAATGGTGCAAGGATGAGGGTTTTGGATTTGTTAGGAACTGGGGAACATTCTGGGGAAAGGGGGGGCTCTTCCGAAGGGATGGGCTTCACCTTAATCAGGATGGGACCAGACTGCTGGCATTAACCTTTAAAAAAGAGATAGAGAAGCTTTTAAACTAGAAAATAGGGGAAAGCCGACAGTCACCCAGGAGCGCACGGTTCGGACAAAGGTATCCTTGAAGGATACTACCAAAAGCAGTGAGGTTCCAAAAGGGAGTATAGTAGCCCAAATGCCCTTGAGTAAGGAGCAGACAGAGCATAAAGATTCCCAATTACCCATGCCTACCAATAGCCAGATGAATATTAATAAAATACAGTCTCTAAAATGCTTGTATGCCAATGCTAGAAGTCTAAACAATAAGATGGGAGAATTAGAATATATAGCATTAAATGAGAGGTTAGATATGATTGCACTCTCAGAGACATGGTGGAAGGAGGATAACCTGTGGGACACTGTGATACCTGGATACAAACTATATCGTAATGATAGAGCTGAACAAATTGGTGGAGGGGTTGCGCTCTATGTTAGAGAGGGCATTGAGTCAGAAAGGATTAAAGTTTTGCAGGGAACAAAATATGCTGTAGAATCTCTATGGATTGAAATTCCATTTATGAAGGGGAAGGTGATGGCAGTGGGAGTATACTATCGACCACCTGGCCAGAATGAACAAATGGATGATGAAATGCTCAAAGAAATCAAGGAAGCTAACAAAAGCCACAACAGAGTAGTAATAATGGGTGATTTCAATTACCCCGGTATCGACTGGGACAGTGTCACAGCAGGACAAGCTAAAGAGATAAAGTTTCTAGATGAAATAAATGACTGCTTCTTGGAGCAGCTGGTTCATGAACCGACCAGAGGGGAAGCCATACTGGACCTAGTCCTTAGTGGAACGCCAGATCTGGTGCAAGAAATAAGGGTGTTGGGACCACTTGGCAATAGTGATCATAGTATGATCATGTTTGATTTAATCAGTGGAGGACAGATAGTAAAGGAATCCACAGTACTACCTTTTAACTTTCAAAAGGGTGACTATGATAGAATGAGGAATATAGTTCGGAAAAAACTAAAAGGAGCGGTTCCAAAGGTTAAAGACTTACAGCAAGCTTGGGTGTTATTTAAAAATACTATCCTCGAAGCCCAGACCAGCTGTATTCCACGCATTAAGAAAAGTGGAAGAAAGTCCAAAAAACTGCCAGCATGGTTTAAAGGTGAGGTCAGAGAGGCTGTTGCTGCCAAAAGAGCAACCTTCAGAAAATGGAAAAAAGAGCCAAATGATGAAAACTGGAAACAGCACAAGCACTGGCAAGTTAAATGCAAAGCATTGATAAGGCAGGCAAAGCGGGAATTTGAGAAGAAACTTGCTACGGAAGCAAAAACACGAAATAAAGACTTTTTCAAGTACATTCATAGCAAAAGGCCTGTGAGAGAGTCAATTGGACCATTAGATGATAGAGGGGTAAAAGGGGCAGTAAGAGGAGACAAGGCTATAGCAGAGAGACTGAATGAATTCTTTGCTTCGGTCTTTACTGAGGAAGATGTAGGGGTGTTACCCAAGACTGAAGTGGTATTTAAAGGTGATACTGCAGAGGAATTGAGAGAAATATCGCTACACCGGGAAGATATATTACAACTATTTGATAAACTGAATAGTAGCAAATCACCTGGACCGGATGGTATACATCCCAGAGTGTTGAAAGAACTGAAATATGAGATTGCAGACCTGTTATTGGTAATCTGTGAACTTTCATTAAAATCATCTGTAATACCTGAAGATTGGAGGGTCGCCAACGTAACACCAATTTTTAAAAAGGGTTCCAGGGGTGACCCGGGAAATTACAGACCGGTGAGCCTGACGTCAGTACCAGGGAAAATGGTAGAAGCCATCATAAAGAACAAAATTACACAGCATGTAGATAGTCATGGCCTAATGGGAGACAGCCAACATTGCTTTAGACAAGGAAGATCTTGTCTTACTAATCTGATCTGTTTTTTTGAAGGTGTGCATAAACAGGTAGACAAAGGTGAGTTGGTTGATATAGTGTATCTGGACTTTCAGAAAGCTTTTGACAAGGTCCCCCATCAGAGACTTTTGGCGAAGCTAAAAAGTCATGGGATAGGAGGCAGTGTACTATTGTGGATCGGGAACTGGTTAAAAGATAGAAAGCAGAGGGTAGGGCTAAATGGCCAATATTCCCAATGGAAAAAGGTGAATAGTGGAGTACCCCAGGGATCTGTACTGGGTCCGCTACTTTTTGACATATTCATAAATGACCTGGAAAAGGGAATAACTAGTGAGGTAATCAAATTTGCAGATGACACAAAACTGTTTAAAGTTGTTAAAACCCAAGAGGATTGTGGAAAACTGCAGGAGGATCTGGATAAATTGGAAGACTGGGCATCCAAATGGCAGATGAAATTTAATGTGGACAAGTGCAAAGTTATGCACCTAGGAAAGAACAACCCACACTATAGTTACAAGATGCAAGGCTCCACATTAGAAACCACCACCCAGGAAAAAGATTTAGGAGTCATCGTGGATAACATGTTAAAACCCTCCGCCCAGTGTGCAGCGGCGGCCAAGAAAGCAAATAGAATGCTAGGTATCATAAGGAAAGGGATGGAGAATAAAACAAAGGATATTATAATGCCTCTGTATCGCTCCATGGTACGACCGCACCTTGAATATTGTGTGCAATTCTGGTCACCGTATCTTAAAAAGGACATAGAGTTATTAGAAAAAGTACAGAGAAGAGCCACCAAATTGGTGAAGGGGATGGAAGGCTACTCCTATGAAGAGAGGCTGAAAAGGTTAGGGCTCTTTAACCTAGAAAAGAGGCGGCTGAGGGGAGATATGATAGAGGTGTATAAATTAATGAATGGAGTGGAACGGATAAACGTGGATAAATTGTTTACGCTATCAGAATATAGAAGGACTAGGGGGCATGTAATGAAGCTACAGGGTAAACTATTTAAGACAAATAGGAGAAAATATTTCTTCTCTCAACGTGTAATCAAACTCTGGAATCTGTTACCGGAGGATGTAGTAAGGGCTGTTAGTATAGCTGGGTTTAAAAAAGGTTTGGACAAGTTCCTGGAGGAAAGGTCCATAAACCACTATTAAAAAGGGACCCAGGATATCAATGCTTGGCCTAGTACAAGCACTGCAGAACCTGTGTCTTTTGGGGAAACTGCTAGGTACGTATGACCTAGATTGGCCACTGTTGGAAACAGGATACTGGGCTTGATGGTCCTCGGTCTGACCCAGTATGGCATTTCTTATGTTCTTATGTTCTTACAATTAAAAATTAAACATAAGGGGAAAAAACTTCATTTATATTAGTACAGAAGGAGAGGAAAAGGTAAGAAGATAGGGGAGAAAAAAAGAATCTGACAGACAGTATAGCGTTAGCCACAGCCCAGCAGTCAATCAAAAACAAGGTCAAAGAGGTACATCTTCAGTATAATCCTGAACGTTTTGTAAGATGGTTCTGAGTGGAGGTGTAAGGACACAAGAGGCAAAAGAGGATGTTCCCAGAACATCATCAAGACCCTATCAGACTTCCACAAAATAAAACAAGCCACAAGCAATAGAGCATTTTCCTATATCACCCTTACTCTATGGAATGCCTTACCTAACACATTGAGATCCATCAAAGATCTCCAGACATTCAGAAAACAAATCAAGACATTCCTGTGTATCGAATATTATGGCAGTAACCATAGCAAGAATGAAATATACCCAACAAAAAGATACCTCTTCTGAAACAACCCAACTCCACTCCTTCCAGATGAACCCCCGAAGAAATATTGACACTCCATCCCTGCACCCATTAGTCTACACCCGAATAAAACAAAAATGTTTATACTATATAAACCTGTAAATAGTTTTGCATGTAAACAGTTTTGCTTGTAAATAATTCACCCAACGTTATTACTGTTCTATACCTTGTTTGATGTAACCTTAATTATGTTCGATGTAAATTATTTGTTCTTTGTAAACCATCTTTGATCTTAGGAAGGGGTGGTATAGAAAAACATTGCAAATATATAAAGAAATAATGAGTTCCAGAAGACGGTAACCCTGGTAGATCGAACCCAGAGCCCACTCCGCCAACCATCCACCCCCTTTTTTATCCCCACAAATTACACCAACAAACTTCTTCATGGGAAACCAACTGGTCGCAGCTTTATTATAATTGCAACAATAAACATTACAAACCAGAACAATCGTCTTAACAATCTTTACATAGCGGAGCCATGCCGCACCCGCCGTATAACTAGCAAAGTGCCTTGCATCCGCACCGGCCGGGTCCTGCCCACGGCCAACTTCCTACCGCCCTTTCCCCGACCTTGCCATGTGAATAGCAAAGGCCAGCCAGGGCTTAACCGGGTCGGAGGCACCCTGCCCCCGCCCACATATGTAATAAAGGCTCCGGACCCCGGAGACCTCCGGGATCCCGCCAACACCCCTACCCAGCTGCAACACCCCTGCCACAAACCCCCAGAGCCCCACTTCAAACCAGGGGAGGGGTGGGAGGGTAGCCGGTCCACCGCTCGCCTGCCGCCCAGAAAGGAGGAACCGCCAACCCCCCCCCCCCTTTTAATCCCTCGGGCCACAGATGAATTTCATTGGCTCCGCTCCTCTCGGACCGCGGAGCCAATGAGTTTAAATGACGCGAGCGTCATTGACATGCGCCACACGCCTGCTCGGCCCTTGCCCCCCCCCCCCACCATCAGACTCACGCGGCAGGGCCCCGGCTCCGGGCCGATCACCCGGTTAACTTCATCCTCCAAGACCCTGCCATCGTCCTCACAGTAACCCTGGTAGATCGAACCCAGAGCCCACCCCGCCAACCATCCACCCCCTTTTTTATCCCCACAAATTACACCAACAAACTTCTTCATGGGAAACCAACTGGTCGCAGCTTTATTATAATTGCAACAATAAACATTACAAACCAGAACAATCGTCTTAACAATCTTTACATAGCGGAGCCATGCCGCACCCGCCGTATAACTAGCAAAGTGCCTTGCATCCGCACCGGCCGGGTCCTGCCCACGGCCAACTTCCTACCGCCCTTTCCCCGACCTTGCCATGTGAATAGCAAAGGCCAGCTAAGGCTTAACCGGGTCGGAGGCACCCTGCCCCCGCCCACATATGTAATAAAGGCTCCGGACCCCGGAGACCTCCGGGATCCCGCCACCGGCACAGGTAAGATTACTTTACATGTGCCGCCCCCCACCAGCAAGCTGCGACCAGTCAACCCCCCCGCTGTACCACATATTCCAAGGCCTCTTGCCAGTCATTCAAAAGTAAATCGACACCGACAGGTGACAAATGTACCCCATCTAGCCGGTACAACCCCGCACAAGTAATCTCCACCCAGGGGTGCAAAACCTGCAACCCCCCCTGCTCACACATCCAGCGCCCAATTTGCCGATTTATTTTTGTAAGACCCCGCGACCATCGCCGCTGGACCCGGCAAGCAGGCCTTGGAATAATAGCAGACCAAATTACAACAACCCCCGGGAACATGCGCAGCACCATGGCCACATCCTTCTTCACTGCTCTGATGAGCTGCTTGCACGTCCACGCAGTCAGGTCATTGCCCCCAAGATGGAGCAGCAGCCACTTAGGCCTGGGCTGCCCACGATCCAAGTGGCGAAGCAAAGGCAGGAGCTGCGGCCACCGCAGCCCGCGCTCGCCCCGCCATAATAACGACACTTTCATCGGATCCAGTCCCAAATTCAGCCCCAAAGGCCGCACAGCAGCACGCCGACCAGCCCAGAACACAAAGGAATGCCCAATCATCCAGCAACTCTGAGCAGTTCCAACCCCATCTGCAAAAGAAAAGAAAAGTTAACTCTTGTCAACAGCCCCCCAGCCCCAGCCCCCAGCATCGTACATCACAAGCGAACATAACCCCGGAAAGCCCGAGAACGCCATCTTCCAATGCTGTGTATTTCTTGCTGCGACAAACCCGCAGCAGCAGCACTGGTGGCAGCACTAATGCGAAAGGAATGAGCAGCGAAAAGGTCCGCGCATTCACCCACCAACCTCAAGGCCATCCGCAGCACCGCTAAAACCTGAAAACGTGTCAGAACACGCTCATTCTCGTGGATGAAGAACACCCCTTCTAAGGCTGGGCGCACTCGTAAGTATTCCCGCAATGCCGCTACAGGGCAAGTGGGCAAGCCCTGAATCCTGCCCAACCGTACCCACAAACCCTTTCCCCGCTGATCTGTTTTAGATTTAGCCAGCAAAACTCAGAGATACCCCCCTTCGAAGCAAACATGGTGCCGCTGCACCACCCCCAGAACCCCCCTATTGTGCGAGTTCGGAACCAACTCCCCCATCCTAAAGGCACCGAAAAACGCCAAACAAAAGACTGCCTGAAATAGCACAGCCTCATACGAGGACGTAGCCACCTGAGGCAACGCCTCGCACAAGCGCACCAACAACTCATGCGTTATTGGCCTCCGTGCATCCGGGGGCATCGGCTCCTCCCGCCCCCACCCTTAAAGCAGTTTACGGGCAAGGAAGCCCACACCAGGAAAGTCCCAACCCACTGCTTTCACAAAAAATGCAAAGCCCGCTAAGTGTCGGCGTACTGAAGATCTAGCTAACCCACGCCCTTTTGCCCAAACCACATATCGGCCCAACCACTGAGTGTCCAACACCCCTCCTTGCTATCCTGCGTTCTCCAAAAAGGTGACGACTTGCTCACATCCCCGCAGATAGGCTGTCCACGTTCCAGGAGCGATCGATCTCTGCAGCATAACCTTCATCAGGGGAGGCCAAGACTCCATAACCTCCAAGGGACTCTGCAACCTTCCAATTCCGCTTCCGGCGCCAGCCTCCAAAATTGCTCCCACTTGAAACGGGAAAGAGCATCAGCAATCTCATTAGAGCGCCCAGGGATATGCTTAGCCCTTATGAACACATTCAAACGTAAACATGCTAACACCACCTCCCGCATCAGGCTCGCAACCCGAACACAACGCGGCGTGTAATGATTGACCACACTTACCACAGCCGCATTATCACACCACCACACCACCCTTTTATTGCAAAATCTGTTCGGCCACAATTCCAAAGCCACCAGCATGGGAAAGAGCTCCAGGAACGTTATGTTGCTGGTGAGTCCGGACTCGTGCCACGCCTGAGGTCACCGCTCCGCACACCATGACCCACCAAAATAAATACCCACCCCGAAGCCCCCTGCCGCATCAGTGTGCAGGTGTAAATCTGCACTAGTAACCTCCGCTTCCAACAGCACCGAAGTTCCGTTAAAGTCTTCCAGAAAAGCTGCCCAGACCCGCAAATCAGCCTTGATCGATGACGAGACCCTAATACGGTGATGCGCTTGGCGAACCCCAGCAGTCGCTGCCGCTAACCGTCGCGAAAATACCCGTCCCATAGGAATCACCCTACAAGCAAAATTCAATGAGCCAATCAACCGTTGCATCTCCCTCAAAGTTAATTTTGACGATATCAATACATTAGCCACCAAGACCCGCAGAGCCTGCACCTTATCCTGTGGGAGACGCGCTAACATGAGCTCCGAGTCCAACTCAATCCCAAGGAATGTGAGCCGCGTAGCTGGGCCCTCCGACTTACTTTCTGCCAACGGCACACCCCAGTCCCGAGACAATTCCAGAAAACCCTCCAGCAACTCCCGGCACTCCCCCGACTGAGCAGACCCCACAAACAAAAAATCATCCAAATAGTGGACCACATTCGTATTACCCACCTTGCGCTCAAGAGCCCACTGAAGAAAGGAACTGAATTTTTCGAAGTAGGAGCAAGACACTGCACAGTCCATAGGCATGCACTTATCGAAATAAAAGCCATCCTCAAAACGAAAACCCAATAAATAAAAGGAGGCCGGGTGGACAGGTAAAAGCCGAAATGCAGATTCGATATCAACCTTCGCCATTTCCGCCCCCTGACCTGCATTCCGTACCAGCTCAACCACCCTATCAAAGGAGGCATATCGGACAGTACACAATTCACGCGGGATGAGGTCGTTAACCAACTCGCCCAAAGGACACGATAAGTTATGGATCAGCCGAAATTTGCCAGGCTCTTTCTTAGGTACTACACCCAATGGCGAAACCACCATCCTATCGAAAGGCTGAACCTGAAATGGTCCTGCTACTCTCCCGAGCTGCAACTCCGCTGCTAACTTCTCCCGCACTATATGCGCGAAGCGCTGAGCCGAACGGGAATTCCTCGTCGGCACCCCAGCGACCCGCCCACACACTGGAATCACAAAACCAAACTTAAAACCTGAATACAAAACCTCCCTATCCTTTCGCATTGGATAAAGACTCAGCCACCCTTTTAAAACCTCCACTTTAATCGGGGTGGGAGCAAGGCTCAATAACTCTTTACTGCTTTGCGACGGGGGCCGGGACCACAGAGCCCCCTCTTTTGAGACACTTTGCCCCTGGATGGGCCCTGCCGCAGATAGAGCACACGTGTCTAAATTTGCAGTCCGGAAATGGACACACGGTCTTGTTGTAACGCCAACAAACATCACCTGCTCCGCTTCCGACCGCTCGCAGCTGTGCACCGTTACCCCCCACGAAAGGACCGACCCGCACCTGCAGCACCACTCAATGTACCCTTTGACCCACTCCCCCCACCCACCTTGGCCGACATTTGGGTCAACCACAAGTTAATATCTTGCATACCCCAACACACTGATCTATTCTCCTCCATCTTGTCCCGAAACTTCTCGTCATAATTTAACCATGCCCACCCATCGTGGGTCTGCGACGCTTCAAGAATTGAGTCGCCATAGGACAAGAACATCTCATACTGCTCCGGGTAATGCTGCCCCCACACACTCGCCAACCGCAAGAAAGCTCGGGTCCAGTTAACTACATTTCGGGAAACTTTTTTAACGCGCCCAGCTTTCTCATCCTCCTTCCGCTTCTTCCTACTTTCCCCCGAGCGCTTCCTGCCCTCTAACAACCTGAAAATATCGATATAATGACGCTTCGCAATTTTCTGCCGCAACCTCTTAGGAACACCCTCCCATAACTCTGAAATAGCCACCGCAGCAAGAGCATCACCCACTGGCCTCGTCCCCGATGCACCCGTGCCCGACCGCACCGCAGGCCTACGCTCCCCGGACGAGGATGAAGAAGAAGACAACCCACCCGAAGACGTCGAAGACTCTGAAGAACTCGACCTACGACGCCGTCTGCAAGAATGCTTGCGCTTCCTCCCGCGTTTACCGCTCGTTTTATCCGCCCCAGGAACCGTCCCAACACCCCCAATCTCTGTGTCCAGCAACTCACCTGCCAAGCTTGCCGCTGACGTCACAGCCAAGGCTGGACTCGCCAAGGCTGCGCCAAGCTCCACCTGCCGTTGCATCCCGTCAACCGCGCTGGACGTGAGCCCTTTGGCCACTTGCCTCTGCGCCGCCGGAGCATCCTGAGCTGCTGGCACCGCTCCTGCCTCTCCAAAGGCTGAGGCTTATTTATTTATTTTATTTATTTACATTTCTTATATACCGCACTATTTGCGATCAGCGCGGTTTACATAGAACAAACAGTATCCGACAATAAACAAGAGTCAGGTCATTACAATGAACAGCGCCTGCGGATACATCAGGGAACCCTGCGGAGACAAAATAGGGAAAGAAGGGGGAGGGAAAACAGCAGGGGGCCGCACTGGCTGCCACGCCTCAAGCAAGTCAGCTCGAGAGGAACCTTGGCCCCCCCCAACCAATGCGCCCAGGATGGCTGCAAACCCCAGGACCCCAACCCGCCAGGCCCTGCCTGCCAACCTAAATGGGAAGCCCTACCGCTACCATCCCAATTATAGGACCCTGCCATCCCGATACCGCCTTCTCCCCTGTACCAATTATCCAAGGTAGCAGTGCTAGGGGCCTGATCCACCCCTTGGGCCCCCCCAGCCCCCCTGCCCCCCGTGCTAGCCCCAAGCCCTGCTCCCAGCGCAGGATCCCCAGCCCTGACAGTCCCCAAATTACCAGCCCTCTGGCGACCTGGCCGCCGGGACACCCTACCCCGTGACCTAGCACCCCGACTCTCAATCTCAGAGAAAGACCTACCCCGCCCCCGGGTAGGCCCTGCTTCTCTAGCGCAACCCGCCCGAGCAGGCACAAGCCGCCCACGCCTAACCACACGGCTGCCTCTGTCCCCCAACGCTCCCCTCAAACCTGATAAATCCCCTGCTGCCAAGCGGTCTTGCACCACCTGCCCCCTACCGCGCCCATGCCCCCCTCTCAGGCTAGACCTCCTGCCCCCCGCCCCTACCTTACTACGTGCCATCCAACCCAGAAGGCTCCCCTCCCAAGGAAGCTGCTTCTTAAAAACAGACCCCTCCACACACCCAGTAAAAGAGGTACCTGCAACCCACCCCCTTTTCGTCCTCTTTTTTTTTTTTTTTTGAAGAAAAACCCGCAGAATATAATTGACCCTTCACACAAAACCCCCCGCCGAACCACAAAGAACCCTTTATTTATTGAATATAATTAGCTCCAGAATTAACCGCGTTTGGATGACAGAAGCCCTGCCAGGGGAAGAAATGCAGCAGGCTGCACGAAGAAATGAAGGAGGCAGTAGGCTGGGACCAGCGCAATCCGGAGGGCAGGACTCTGTATCCCCGCAATCCAGGGTATTTTTATTTTATTAATAAGCACACTCACCGGGCCCCGAAGCAAGCCGGCTAACCGCTAACCGGGCAGCCGCTCACCGCCACGGACCTCAAACTCGCACAGGACTGCCACTCACCGGCCGCCCCGTCCTTAGAAGAGCACCACACAGGACCGGCTGTCTCGTCCTCCGCCGCCGCACGCCACGTGCTGAACAAGCTCGACCCCGCAGTAGGCCTCGCAACCGCCGTTGGAGAGCAAAAGCCGGTCCACCGCTCGCCTGCCGCCCAGAAAGGAGGAACCGCCAACCCACACCCCCCTTTTAATCCCTCGGGCCACAGATGAATTTCATTGGCTCCGCTCCTCTCGGACCGCGGAGCCAATGAGTTTAAATGACGCGAGCGTCATTGACATGCGCCGCACGCCTGCTCGGCCCTTGCCCCCCCCCCCCCACCATCAGACTCACGCGGCAGGGCCCCGGCTCCGGGCCGATCACCCGGTTAACCTCGTCCTCCAGGACCCTGCCGTCGTCCTCACAGGGACTTTGAAAAAGGATTCTAGTATGGCCTGTGGGGGGAGGAGGGGGGAGAAGAAGTAGGAAAATGAAGTTGATTATCATGTAGGGAGCAGAGTGTTCTCACAAGGGTGTGAAAGGTGAGGAGGGAAGAAAGGTATGTTGGAGTGCTGTTGTGAAGAGCCATATGGATGAGAAGGGTCAGTTGTAACAGTTGCACCTTATTTCTTTTAAAGGCTGTTACTATTTGTGGGATATAAGGGACAATGATGGAGCCCATTAAGATCATTTCATGGAACATCAATGGTTTAAATCATAATATTAGATGCAAGAAAATCATGACTCAACTGAAGCATCATAAACCCACAATCATATTTTTGTTAGAATACCATCTGAGTGCTGTGAAGTCAATGAAGCTAGGGAATGGGTACAGGAAGTTGTTTTGTTTTTGTTTTTTTGCCTATGAAGAATAAAAAAAATGAGGTTGCTATCTTATTTTCAAAGTATCTTAATTACCATATCCTTTTGCTATTGATTATTAACATTGCTTGCTTAGAAGTTTTTTAGCTTACTGGTATTTATTTTATTTTTTGTGTTTGTATTTTTTATTTATCTGTGGCTTTAATTTGCTTAACTGTTTGGTCTTTGATGTTTCTCTGCATTCCAGTGGTGTAAGCTCCAATGAGAGGTCCCCAACCAAATTTCGCTGAGGGCCTCCCATTGTTGCGGTGGGATGCCCCCCTCATGCATCAGTGGCGGCAAACTTACTTTGTTATGTTTGCTATGCTGTCTCCCTTCTTGTAAGTTTGCAGCAGGCCTGATGGCTGTTACTTGCCAGGACAAAATCTCACGGTACTTCGGCATGGTAGGAAACAGCTTTCTGCAAGCTTAGAAAAGCAGTGGCAGCTTGGCAAACATGTTAAAGTAAGTTTGCCATGCTGCCTTACCACTGCTGTGTGGACCGCCCTCATGCCTGGGCCTTCCCACATTGTGGGGGCTGCTTGGGAAGAATTTATGTCACTGCTTCGCTCTTTTTCGCTTATACTGCTAATCTCGTTGCTCATACCTCTCCTTATTTCACTAAGGTAGAAATTAAACCTGGTCTCTAGCACTAAATTTGATATCTTCCTTTCTCATCTAGTGACTTTTTGTCCTTCCCACTTTCCCCTTGTCCATCCATCTTGTAGTTTGCATTTCTTATATAGCCTTCCTGGGGCTCATTAACATTATTACTCTCAAGTGCACCTAAAAGCACTGGGGTTTTTCTCTTGCCTACCACATCATTTCTCCTCTGATCTGAACTATCCCTCTCTATCTATCCCCATTGCTCCATATCACTTTTTCTTCTTAATGCTAACTAAGGTTGCCAACTGGCTCCAGATGCGCCCGACACACTTGATCCAGTCCTAGGTTTACCCCACTGCATGCAGGGACATGTAGTTCTGATTTTTCCATTGCATTCCATAAGAAAAGCAAGACTACATGTCCCTGCATGCAATGGGGTAAACCCAGGACTGGATAAAGCCTGTCGGGCGCATCTGGAGCCAGTTGGCAACCCTAATGCTAACTCTCCCTGAGATTTCAGCGACTTTGAACTCCCATTCCAGCCCATAAAACTGAGCCTGCAGCCGGTCGGTGTTGTCTGTACATCAGCATCATACTGTGCCTGATTTGTGTGGCAGCAGGTTGTGTGAGTGCCCAAACATATCCCAGCTTCCCTGCCCAGCAGAACTTGGCCTCCTGAGGGAGATCAGACTTTGGCATATTGGGGGCTAGAGCAGTGCAGAGGAGGACTACACGCAGCCCCATAAAGCTAAGCCTGCAGCTAGCCAGTAGTTCTACTCCTCATGGAGTGGAGGAGTAGCCTAATGGCCAGAGCATTGGCTCAGGACCCCAGAGACCAGGATTCAATTCCCACTAGCACACCTTGGGCAAGTCACATAACCCTCTGTTGCTCAGAAAAATCCAAGTCATCAATGTCCCTGTTTAATATGCATTACCAAGTTTAAGTTACAATATAAACCTGGTCTTTAATTGAAATGATAAAGTGGTATAAAAAACTGTTAAACAAATAAAATAGATCAGATGTATGGTGCAAGCATCCCATGGTTAGCTTGGAGAGCCAAATGACTGTACTGGTATTAGGGATATTTAGATTTATTTTTATTGCAGAGTGTCATTTTGGGTCTAGTATGTGTGATTGGATATGTTGGGTTTTATTTTAGTTCTTTTCTTTAGGGGGCGGGATGAGTGGAGTTATTCTGGATATTCCTCTAATTGTGGAGAAGGGTCGTTGTGGGCCATTGGCTGGGGTTTCTAAGCCTCGGTGGCAGCGGGAAATGGTTCACCCGCAGCCATTGCCATGGGCCTAGTTTCCTAAATCTAAGGTGAATATTTGGGGGGTTGTAAGTTATGGTACAATTTGATTAATGTGTATTTAATGCATGGCAAGCAGCAGCTTTATATGATTTGGTTGGGGTTTATACTGTAGTTTGGATTGTTTAATTTCAACTGAGACATGGTTGCAGGAGGCAGAGGCTAGTTTATAACTTCCATCAGGGTGTACTACATTTTCTCAGCCTTGTATGTCTACTAGGGAGGGGGGGGGGAGGGAAGGTAGCTGTTGTGGTGAAGTAGTCACTGTTGGGAGTGTTTGTGGACTGTGTGCAGTCAGAGAGTATGGGATGTTTGCTGTTTAGCTCTGGGGTGGTAAAGGGATTTTTTTTTTTAAAAATTTATAGGCCTCGGCATTCAACAATGGGGGCCCTGGAAGTTTTGCTGCATTTGATTGCGGACCTTTTGGTGCATTATGCTCATCCAGTGATATTCAAACCCAAAAGCTACAAACCCCTAGTGGTCTGGAAAAAATATCAAACCAAACAACACCCCTTATTCACAGACCTAAAAGATTTTAACCACAGCTATCAAATAAATCCACTTTACAAGTATTACAATCAAGGAAAAATACAGTACTATAAAAATGGACTACAGACAGGTGAAAGAAACTATATCACAATATCATTTTTTAAGGTTTTTATGGGTAGGAGAAAAAGCCTCAGGACAATAGATCATCCCTCTATATGGCTATCAAAAGCCATAGGGGAGTAAATCAGCTCCACTTCATGGGCTAAAAACACTCCAACCATATATACATATTATATTTAATAAAATCTTCAATTATCTTTAATATATTCACCAAAATCACAAAAGGTACTCCGAGGCTCCTCAGCAGCAACCATTGCTTAACCAGCGGTTCAACACC
Organism: Ichthyophis bannanicus; assembly: GCA_033557465.1. Classification (NCBI taxonomy): domain Eukaryota; kingdom Metazoa; phylum Chordata; class Amphibia; order Gymnophiona; family Ichthyophiidae; genus Ichthyophis; species Ichthyophis bannanicus. The sequence continues at coordinate 17,730,501 of CM066036.1, read as the reverse complement.
AAGAATTCTAATTGAATATCAAAGGAGCTCATAGTAACCAAAATGAATAAGAAGTACCTGCGAAGGGAATATACAAAATAGTGTGAGAAGCTAAAAACCCTTCAAAGCTTGCCCAGCACATTTTATAAGTATCAGCAGTCCATTCACAGGGCAGCATTTCTTCTACCCAATGAGACTTCCTCAAAGATGTCAACAATGGAGGCTTCCTACAGCAGAACAGCACCGCAATCTAGTGTATTACATTTGATTCTGGATGATACCTGTGCTCTGCTTCAGTGTGTGATTAATAACTCCACGAGTCAGGGTGTGATGCCACAGGCTTTGAAAGTGGCAGTTATTCGTCATCTTGTTGAGAAAAAAAAAATTGCTGGATCCTCTGAAGTATGAGAATTATCAGTCAGTCTCAAACTTATCATTCTTTTCAAAGATAATAGAGAAGACAGCTTAGTTCCAACTTTCAGCTTTGGTTCACGAAAGGGGTTCGCTTCATGATCACCAATAGGGCTTTTGCTGTTCCTGCAGTACGGAGATGGCTTTTATGGCAGTGCATGAGGACTTGCTTTTGTATTTGGATAGGGGGATGATGTGTTGCTTTTGCTATTGGATCTTTCAGCAGCGTTTGATACTTTGGACCATAGCATTTTGTTGTGGCGGTTGGCTTTGCTTGGAATTGGAGGTGTGTGTCTGCGGTGGTTAGACTCCTTTCTGTCGGGACATAGTATGTAGCAGTAGGTGTGCGGTCATCTGCATTGCTTCCAGTGTATTTTAGAGTTCCCCAGGGAGCATTATTGTCCCCACTGTTGTTTAATTTGTATGTTAGCCTGTCTTATTCAGGAGCATGCTATTCAATTCCAGATATTTGCTGATGATATTCAACTGTACTTTCCATTAGGTAAGGATCAGACTCCCCAACTTCAGAAGATGGAGGCCTGCTTAGCTGCTATTGATGGGTAGATGAGCAAGAATAAATTGATATTGAACCATCAAAAGACAGAAGTCATTTGGGTTCAATCTCTGAGTGCTTGTTATAGTCCACCTAGTCTGTCATGATGGCAGTTTCAGTTGGAAGTAAAAGATCAAGTACAGAGTTTAGGAGTTGTTTTCTATAGTGCCCTAACTTTGGAGCTGCAGGCCTCTAAGATTGTAAAAGTATGTTTCTTTTATCTTTGCCAGCTGCGGAGGGTGCAACAGATATTTGGTGAATGGCTGATATTTGTCCAATCATTGATTTTTTTGAGGCTAAACTATTGCAATGAGCTGTATGCTGGACTCCCTGCAAAGACCTCAGGGTACTTGCAGAAAGGTCCAGAATGTGGCAGCCAAGTTAGTGGTTGGGGCTAGGGTTAGGAATCATGTGATACCTATATTGGAGGCCCTTCATCGGTTGCCTGTTGTGCTAAGTGTTAAATTTAAGCTGTTGGTTACTACTTTTAGAATATTTCATTTATTGGGTCCAGGTTATTTGCTGGCCCATTTTCAGGTGTATAATCTTTCCCAGGTTACCTGGTTTCAGGGTACCCATTTTTTGGTTCTTCCTAGTGCAAGATTATTCTGCTCGGTTCGGTTGTGGGCCAGGGCACTGATATGCTGGTTGCCTTTTTTATGGAATGGGTTGCCTGTTGACATCCAATTCCTGGATGATCTTATGGGGTTTAAGAAAGTGGTAAAGTCGTTTCTATTCCCTCAGGGTGTGTGGTTTGAGAGTTCTTCTTCTGCTGCTGCTGTGATGTTCTTAATATATTGCTCTGTTTGTATTTTTTGTATTACTGTATGGTTTTTTTTTTAATGTACATGTGTATTTTTTATATCCTGTTTTGGGCTTATTGTAAGAGCAGATAAAAAATCAAATAAAATGAAATGAAATGCCATACTCTTTTCACCTATCCTGCCATTTTGTCTTCACTAAACCTTAGCTTCCTTTCCTATTATCAGCCCAACTTCCTCCTATCTTTCACATCCAACCTACTCAAATGTGCGGCTAGCTGCTGCTGATTTGATTTTCTTTCCTCTCAAGCCATTCTGGATCCACTGCAATCTGACATCTGTCCTCTACATTCTAAAGAAACAGCCCTTGCCAGACTCACCAGTAGCCTGTTCCTGGTAGCCTCATCCTTCTTGACGTATCAGGATGCAGTTTGGTATTTTTTTTGAATTTCAATTAATTTTTGCCTACATAATTTTATTTTTAGTTTGTGGTAATGTAATCTATACTTGGTGAGGATCTATCTGTATTCTGAGTGTGTGACCAATGCCAGGTATTCAGTTAGCATGGAGTTTCTATATAGGGATCTGAAGCAATCTGGCTTGTTCAGTTTCCAAATAGGTTTATCCATGTTTTAGGGCCCATTGTAATATGCATAGTGCTGCTATTTTCTGGGTAGGCTCCTTGTGTGAGTTTTAGAAGTTGATGCCGTTATAGTATGATAGATTGTCTCAATCGGTTCTGAGTGATTGTCACAGAGTTTGGTATTACTTCACAATATGCCCAGTACCGCTGAGGGTTTATATTGCTGTTTCTGAGATGACATCAGAATCAAAAAAATATTTTTTGTATTTAGAGTTCAAAGGGGAAATGTTCTCTGCACCCATTGTGGGAGATGGGTTTCTTTGGATGAAGAATATGGGGGTTACCTTTGAAGCCATATTCATGCTTTGAACATCTGAAAACGGGCATGGAGATGTCCCCAGAGACATTCTAGAAGCTGTCCCTGTGGATGTCTCCAGGGTGAGGACATCCAAGTGTGAACGGAGAAGTGGAGTAGACATGTTCAGGGTGTTCCCAGAACTTGAATGTGCTTACCCAATTTCAGATACACCCTTTATGTCCTGAGCCATATCCAATTTATACCTGCTCCAGCAACAATAAGCAAAGTGCTTGTTTTGTCAGATAGACATTTGGAGGGTGCAGAGGAGGTGGTCTGCTCATGTCTCCTATGTTTTCCATGATGATAATGAACACTGACAGAGAATGAGGGATCGTGTATTAGTTATGCTACAGGCTACACAATTAAGCTGCTACAAATCTTGCTGCATTTGAAAACTTTGCAATGCTGTTTTTAAAAATTATATGTCCTGGAAATATCTTGCTTTCTTTATTCTTGGGACAACCACCAAATCTATTTTATGGGGGGGGGGGGGGGGGGACCCCTGGTTTCTAATTGGAGTTCTGAGGAGGCCCCTCTAAATTGGCTAGGGAGTGTGCCAGCTCAAATCTTGCCTCAGGCAGCAGATTGCCTTGAGCCGCTCCTGGCTGGAGATTGAATGAGGAGGTAAGGGAAAGGAGCTTCAAAGCATAAGGGCCAGGGGGGTTATCAACATCAATATTAAAGTCATCGAGAATAAGGGAGGGGGAAGATGAATCCAGAAAGAAGGAAAGTCATGTGTCAAAGTCAGTGAGAAAGGTAGAGGTGGACTTGTCTGGGGGTCATAAGAACATAAGAACATAAGATATGACATACTGGGTCAGACCAAGGTCCATCAAGTCTAGTATCCTGTTTCCAACAGTGGACAATCTAGGTCACATGTATGTAGCAGTTTCCCCAAAAGACACAGGTTCCACAATGTTTGTATTGGGGCAAGCAGTGGATTTCTCGAGTTCCTTTTAATAATGGTTTATGGACCTTGGGTAGATAAATAGCATCTATCCAGAGGGGTAAAAGATTAAAAAGGCGGATGGAGTGGACTTAAAAGGAGGGAAGGAGTGAGGCTAAGGAGGGTTTGAAATTGGCAGGAATGAGAGAATAGAAACCTAACACCACCACCATAACAAGTGGGACGAAGCATGTGGGAGAAATGATAGCTGCCATGACAGAGGGCAGTGACTGAAGCTGTGTCATCAGGGAGGAACCAAGCTTCAGTTAGAACCAGAAGATGGAAAGTGTTAAAGATAAAGAGATTGTGAGTAAAGACAATTTATTAGATACGGAGTGTGTGTTCCATAAGGTACATGAGAAAAGGAGAGATGAGGGGGAAGGAAAGGGATATGAATACGTTTGGAGCAGTTGAGTAAGGAACTGTCATGGGAGTGAGAGAAAAGTCTAGGGGAACCACGGTTGGGATTAATATCTCCGGATGATAGAAGGAGATGAAGAGTGTGAGGCAGAGAGGAGACTGCATGGTGGAAATGAGGATGAGGTTGTTTCAGAGAGAAAGTAGAGGGATGAATGAGATGAAGAAAAAGGTGAAGCTCAAGAGCTGAAGAAAGAGTTGAAGACAAGATGGGGGAATAAATGGGGACGGTAGAGAGCGGATGATAAGAAAGGGGTGTTTTAAGTTGTCAGTGTGAGGGGAGAAGGTTAGGGAGTCTCAATAATAATAAGAAAAAGTGATATGGAGCCAGAGGGAAATGGAGAGGAGAGCAGAAAACAGAGGAAATAATTGAAGGATTGAAGGATAAGTAGGTGAAAGATCGAGGGAATAGGGAGCACCCAGAAGTAACAGAGGTATAAATTCACCCTAAGTAGTGGCTGTGTAGGAGGTTCTATCAAAGAGAAAGGAGAGGGATGAAAGCAAAATTAGTTAGTGAATAAAATAAAATTAAGTAACTACTTTAACTAATCTAAAATTCTTTGAGAATTGGAAAGACCAAGATAGTCAGTGTCTCTTCAGTCCAGATCAGGTGGTGTAGCTAGTAGTAATGCCACTGTCTATTTAATCAGGCCAGATGGAGCTAATAGTGGAAAAGTCATCTAACAATACAATACAAATAATCATTGAGCTCCAAAGTCCTGTGGTTCCAAGAGGTCTCTCCTGTGAAATTCATTTGCTTAGCCATGGCCATTCCATGGTCACTCTCTTCATCAGCCACGGCCTTTTCTATGGGGCCCATCTGCTCTACCACAATCTCGCCTCGGATACCTCTCTGCTCAGCCTTGGCCCCTTCTCCATCCCCAGAAGCTCCCTCAGTCAGCCACGTACAATCCTCAGAGGCCCTTTCACTCAGGACATGGTCATTAGGCTGAGATGGGTCTCCAAAGACACCACTGCTTCGGCTCTGCAGCCAGGCCTTGCTCTGCAGATGATGTAGATGACCTTGCCTAATTTCAGAAATGCCCTGAATGTCCTGATCCATGTTTAAGTTTATACTTGCATCGGGCATGAATAGACACCAGAAAAGTACTTATTTTGCCAGCCAAACATCCAAAGAGTGTGGAAAAGGAGTTACACTCATAACCCCAATAATTTCCACGTTGACAACAGAGGCTTTCAGGGAAAGGGGGCTCTTGGTTTCATTTTGCCAAAACGATGGGCATCCCGGAATGCAAAGTACTAGGAAACAGATGTCCTTGCTCTATGTGTTTGTAGTGGGCACATCTATGTGGACGTCAATGTGGGCATCCTTTTCAGGGGCATCTGTGTTTCTAAAATTGGGCTGAAGCATAGATGTCTCTTGTGTTTTCCTGCATGTTTTGCCCTGGATGTCCCAGGTTGCACTTGATACAAAAAAATGTAGAAGCTAAAAAGGAGCTTGAAAAACACAAAAATATAATTAAATCCTCCAGGAGACATCAAATACTGACTACAGGTGTCAAACACCTTGCTGGCCCACAAGGCGGGAGCCTGGGGCTTCGGTGTTGCTCCTCTTCTAACAGCAAGGACTTTATGTTGCCCTCAGGGATTTTGGGTCCCAATAGCTAATCGAAATAAGGAGGTAGTTGTGGTCGAGTAGCTATGCTTAAAGAGGTTTTATTTCCCGTCCCGGGAGAATTCTTGCAACAAATATCAAAAAGCAAATAAACCATACAGCTGGTATAACACAAGTGAGGGACTACAAATGGGAACAAAAATGCTTATTGTCAGCTTTAACTGAACAAAAAGAGGGAAAAACAGGGTTTTCAATCACACACTTTGAACTGTGAAATCTGTGCTCTCCCACAGATTTCACTCCAGCAGGCTCTCTTAGGCCACTAACAAAAAGAGGTTATGCTATCAGAGAAAACAAGCGTACAGTCCATTTTGCATATATCAGAGCTATTATCACCAAAGTCACAATCCATATCTTCAGGTGCTTCTTGGTAATTAGAATTTGCAGGGCTGTATTGTGGATTAGTGTTTGTTTCTCTCCTCTCGGCTGGGTCAGAGCACCACTCCCCCCTATCACTGCAGAAAGGTTCTTTACCACACACTATGGAATCTTTCCTTAGTGGGCTACACACTTCCTGACCACTGGGGGTAAAACTCAGTGCTCCTCTAGTCCAGGTACTTTGGCTTTCAGGCTGAGCTCTGCCTGGCTGGTGTGTAAACCGGAAGTGGAAACTTTTCTTCCCCTCTCTTCCTTTCACAGGAAGTCTTTCTAAAGCATGGGAATTATCTCTTGGACAAGTATTCTGGCTCCCCAGGTTCCTGCTATTGTGGTTATCTCTTCTCCCTGCTCCTCGTGGTTTATATCCTGTAGTCTCCTTCTGGCCCCACACGGACCTTGGCTTAGTGCAGCCTAACTTCCCAGCACTAACCTTCGTGAACTCCTCTTGGATAAACCCCTCTGAGGTGCAGATTGATTCCATGTCTGAACCTTCCAGGTATGGCTCCTGGCTTTTCTGAGCGCTGTACTTTCCTTTCCCTTGAGTCCTCTCAATGTCTCTGTCTCTCTCCACTGACTCCTGGCTTGCGTCTCTGTGTTTCCTTCTTTCTCCACGTGTGCCTGTACGTGAATCTGTGCATGAATATGCACGTGTCTCTGCTCTGCTCAAGACTGACCTTTTTTTATCTGCGTCATTCCTTGAGACTTGCGTTAGCTCAACTCTCTGCAGCTGTCTCTGCTTTGCTGATGAGCTATGATGTAATGGTAACTCTGGGCGTTTCTCTACAGTCTGTGCTTTTGTTTTGCTTGGTTGCCCCTGACAACCCCTAGCCATGTGCTCTGCACTGCTGATTTTAAAACTGCCCTGAGTGTTTTCCTCTACTTCCATCGGCTCAATCTGCCTTGCGCCATGACACAGGGTTAAGTGATTATACTCACAACACCCATGTCCCACTCTTTCATCATCTGTCTCCAGAGCTCATAGTCCAAAAACGTTTTAAAGATTTTTCTTGATTATTATGCTTCAAAAAATTTCCCTCAATATATATATATATATATACTTCTTCAAAGAGTCTTCAAAAAAGTCTCCCTAACTTAAACATTCATCAGACAGTGTTAAGAAAACAGCATTACTTATCTGAAATCATTGCTGCCACATTCAAGAAACAAGAAAAAATGTCTCTTGCTCCCACACATCCCCTAGTCAGGTCCCAGCATCGATGTTTCAGCAAACCTCTTTCTTCAGGGGCCGCAAATGTCCGCTTTCTTCAGAGGCCGCAAATTGTTGCACAAAGGCAGACTCTCATACTGCTAATGCCGCTGCAGAAGAGAACATGCAGGGCTTTCTTGGAGGGGGAAACTACCTTTGAAATTGATAAGAAACTGGAAAGGAAATGAATGGATGATAATGGGACTGAAAAACTAGCTTTAGTGCACATTTCAGAATGAGATGTCCAAGTGCAATCTGGGAAGTCAAGGCCAGAATATCTGAAAAAAAAGCAGGCACGTGCAAGTTCAGGCATGATTGTGGAAACGTAGGCATGCCCAGTATGCCATGCGTCTATATATATGTCCCCAGGAGAGCACGTCGGAACCAACATATCTAATAGCATAGTGGATAAAGTAATGCCTTAAATGCAGCATGCCCAGTGTTAAATCCCAGTGTGAGACTTTGTGATCTAAGGCTAGCCATTTAATTTGCCATCTTTTCTGGACATTTTAACCCTGAAATTACCAAGACTTTTTGCTCACACTGAATACCGTTGGGGTCATAAATGACCCCACGACAAATTTTAATTATTAACCATGAAAACTTTAAACTAAACAGACAAAATATTATTCCAAATTATTTATTTATTATATGAAGGTTAAATGTTTTGAAATTTAATGCTTTATCATAAAATTACATGAAGAAGAGTTGCCATGAAAGCAGTTTTTGCATGCACTTGATGAACACAGTAAAGTACTACAGTCATTTGCATGAGACACAGACAATTTCTGAATGTTCTTTGCAAACATTGCGCTTGCAGGAGGTGCAAACTATGTTGCTTTTCTTGTCTTTTTCTCTGGAACAGCAGTGACACCTTGCCCTTTTCTTTGGGATCCCGACATTGCAAACAGCATCAGTGGCTTCTTCAATGCTGGAAGGAGTCTCGCTGCAATTACTCTGAAGCAGCTGCTTTCCTAATTCCAAGAGAAATAGACGACATCTGTGCTTTGACTTGGACTGCCATTCTGGATTTAATGACATCCAAACAATGAAGGCGTTCAAAGCACTGATGTCCAACATGATGTAGAAGATTGTCACTGGCCAGCGTCTTGTCATTCGTTTTGTGGTATACGTGCGCAACATTTGATCTGCCGTATCTACTCTACCTTTACTAGAATTATAGTCCAAGATCATGCGTGGTTTTTTGTCTGGACATGTGTTATCTACTTCCTCTTGATCATGCAAACTGCTCAGACGAACAACCACTTTTTCTTTCTTTGGGCAATAGGAAACCAGAGTGGCGTCATCGCGAAAGTCAAACAGTGAAGTGAATACCTCTCGGCCCTTTGCTATTACAAATTCTGGAGGTAATTCTTTTCTGTTCTTTCGAATTGTCCCCAAAAGTGTCATTTGTTTTCTTAGCAATTTCCGTGACAGGGATAAACTGCAGAAGAAATTGTCAACAGTAACATTTCTGCCAGATCGCGTCAATCCTTCAGTGAGTTGCAGCACAAACCTTTCACCCTGATTCTGTTCCCTGTTTTGTCTGAGTTCTCTTCCTGTATATACTTGAAGACGCAGAGCATATGACGTTGCACTGTCACACAACATCCATAGCTTTATGCCATATTTTTCAGGTTTGCTGGGAATATATTGTCTGAACGGAACACAGCCACGAAATGTAAGCAGTTGCTCATCCACGGTAACATTTTCACCAGGAACAAAGGCGTCACTTAGAGTTGCTTCCCAGGTATCAAAAATGTGTCTGATTGGAGCAAGCTTATCCATGCCTCATTGTTCACGTCTGTTGGTTGCATCATCAAATCTGAGAGCACAAGAAATTTGCTGAAAATGGTTATGGGCCATATTTTTGCCGAAAACAGAACGACCATCTTCAAGGTTCCACAACTGAACTATGGATTCATTTTGTGACTTGTACACGCCTGAGAGGATCAGAAGTCCAAGAAAATGTTGAAATTCTCTGTCTGTCAAATCTTTCCAGGTGTCATCATAAATGTGTCTTCCTTGTTTGCTCGTCCACATCATGATTTCATTCAATAAGTTCTTCCTCATGAACAAGTGGAATGCTGCGAGAGGGCCATCAACATTTCGTACAGCATACCTTGTAGGACCTTGTTGTACTGGCATGACATTAGCTCTGGCGTATCTTCCAGCAGCTTGTTTTATAGGTTTCCTGTTCCATGATGTGGCATCCTTAGATACATAGGCTTCAATGGCAACATTTGTGCTTATAGTTGATGACCTCTTGGCTCCTCTATGACCACAACTAAGATTCCTCACAGATGATACTGACACCGAGGACTCCTGCCTTCTTCCCCGTCCAGCACAGCCTCGACCTTTGCCTCGACCTGTAACTTGACTCTTTGCTGCAGGCGATGTTACCGGCTCAACATCAGTCTCACATTCACTTGGCGGCCAACTGCTGTCGCCATCTGAATCATGACTGTCATCATCAGATTTATCACCTGAACTTGGCTGATATGCTTCTTCGCTTGCTGAATATGCTGCATCATCAGAAGACTCAGAGCCGTCACTGTCAGCATCTCGTTGCAATATTTCTCTTATTTGGGCGGCTGAATACATTCGTTTTGACATCATAAACAATAACCTAAAATAAATAAACAAAGATAAAGTTGAATAAAACACAATTTACTATAGGTGTACAATAATCGTGATGAACGAGTTGAAAGCCTTTAAATTTCATCGGAAATAATGAGAGAATGCATGCTATCAATTACAGAAAATGTGTAATTTTCATAAAATAAGAGTACAAAAAATAAATGATACATAATTAATGATAAATACTTTTGTCAGAGCAAAATAATTCACAAAACTGCAAATTATAGCACGATCCAAACCGGATGTAAGCAACTGGGGTCAAAAATTCATCACTAGCGTCACCTAGCGGATGAAATTATTCCTCTCATGGCACAATATAAAGAGAATATTGACATGTGAAAAGTCATAAAAAGATTGCATTCTTGAATAACTAGTTTCCGAGATACGCGTTGTGAAACTTGCAATAGGGTCACTTTTGACCCCATCGGTACTCCCAGGGTTAAGGTGAAAATAAGCACTGTCCTGATGCATATGTGCCTGAAGCAAGAATAAACATGGGTGTGCCTGCAGACCTCTCTGCCATTTCTGAGATCAAACTGGGACCTGTAAGTTCATTGCTCCTCCCCAGACATGCCTCTGCCACACCCCTGTGCCTACTTGGACATCATTTGTGGCATGGCTATGGAGATGTGTCCCTGATTTCCAGCATCCATGGGCAGGTCTTCAGATGACCAAATCACAACTAAACCTTTTAAAATGACCCTCTAAGAGTATAAAATAATACATTTGTAACACAATCATTCACAAGTTTCATATAATTATTCACCACCATCTGAACTGCTACATCTATAGGGTAATGTTATAACTCACCACACACATATGAAGTACACACGTGGAAGGGAATTCTAGAAGGGATGTCCAAGTTCATACTGAGGCATCTAAGCCAGAACATTTGAAAATAAAATGCAGGCACAACCAGGTGCAGACATGATTTCAAAAATGTGGATGTGCCTGATATAGATGTCTAAGGGAGTGTCTACATAGACATCCCCAGAATAGCATGTCAGTTCCTAGACATCTAAGAAAAGCTTAATAGTTCAAGTAGTAGACTAGGAACAGGGAAGCCAGGTTTCAAATCCTAGCGCTGCTATCATTGAAATTGTGCTAAGTACTGGGTATGAGGGAGTGCTTCCTTGCTCTATATCTTCTGTAGTACATCTCAGATGCCTACCTCGAGTGTGACTCTGCATGTCCAGGACATTTCTGAGATCAGGTGGGGATGTCTGGGTTCCTGAGAATTTCCCAGCGAGGCCTCCACCATGCCCCTGTTCAAACTTGGACATCCTCACACTGGGGACATGCACAGACCTGATTTCTAAAATGGTTCTGGAGTTGTCTCTGTGGTTTGGACATTTCTATCCCCATTTTCAGACACCCAAAACATGAATAGGACTTCCAAAATGATCCCCATAGTTTTCTGTGTGTGCTATTAGCTGGATTTTCAAAGCAAGAGTGCATATATAGTTCTGCTTTGAAAACTGCCTCTAGAAAACTAATGTGTATGTATTTACACCTGCTGTTTGACATGCCCAGATTTTCAGTCAATTTGTATGTGTACAGTCAACTTTCCAAAAGCATGCATGCAAAGTAAAGACTGGTGGCAACTTGTCCTGCTTGTTTTTGCTTCTCAGTCTCCACACTTTGGAACTCCCTACTGATAGACCTATGTGCAGAAAGCTCTTATTCTAAATTTAAAGCAAGAACCACAACATGACACTTTTAGTTATTGAGGGTACTTCTGCACCTAGCCTATCCCTTTACTCTCTTACACGACTTTGTGAACAGGCTATTGACGCTGTGCTACACATTCCTCTTCCCACTGTTGCTTTCTGTTTCTATCTTGTTTTGATTGTTTTTATCTCCCTATCACATTTGTTTTGTTGTGTTGCTGTTACAGCACTTGATTTTGTAGAACACTATGATATTACATTGTATTTCAAATGGTGGTATAGCAAGTACCATAAATAAATAAACAAAATATGTTAAAATTCCTCCCCAACTCCAGTCTCAAGTGTGCCTCTGATGAGTCCTCCTAAACATATGTGCATATAGGATGCAATTGTCTAAGTTTATCTGCATTTGGCAAGCCAATATTGCAAAAGCACATTTCTGTGGATAAAGAATTGTTTCACTTGTGGAAATGCTTTTGAAATTTGTCATATGTATTAACATGTTTTATTCTTCATAAACGTTTCACTGGGGGCTATTCCAGCCTAGGACGGTGTCTATTAGGTGTGGATTGCAAAAATATTGCATTCTCACAGGCAAAATAATGGCAATCTTTGGAGCCTATTGTACCTGGAGGAAGCTATTGCTTTACATGAAGCCAGCTGTCTGTAGATAGATAGCCCACAGACATGCAAGCACTCCTAACAGATTTCCATGGAAAATTGTCACTGTTCAACGCTCTGTGCTCTACAATATGTGGCTAAGGGCTTTCCAGAAGCTGAAATAATGGGCTCTCTCTTTAGACAGATATATTTAAATGATTTCTGCTTTTAGACAATATATCAGTTAGCCTTTCTAGTTGAAGAGTAAGACATGATCTTTTTTTATTCCTTTTTGCCTACCTAATTTTGTTTGTGGTTATCTCTGCAGTTGAAATATTAAATGATGTTCACTCACTGTTCTGCAGCTTCTGAAGCCACTAGATGGCAGTATATCCTCCATGATACAAAAATGCATTTTCATGCCTTCCTCCCATCTAAACTTCAGGTTTTAATGTGAGTTGAAGCAGTTCAAAATGAAATCATTAATATTCCTGATGAAATAAAAATTTACAGCAAGGATCACAAAGTACAAAGGTTTTCTTTGAAATGACGTACAGTCCGTAGGCTCTCAAAGCATCACTGCTTTATATGCCACACTTTGGACTTCATATATCAGTAGGGCGGGAGAGGGGTCATTTATGTCATCCTTTTTTAGTAAAGAATATAACATTACACCGTGAGTGCCATTCTGATCCAGAACACATTCACCAAAGAACTAGGGGCAGTTTCTCCAAATGGGGAACTAGCTCTGTGCTACTTGGCATGAGTTATTCCTGAACGCTATCTCCTTTGTTTAAATGGTCTTATAAGAAGTAATAGCATTGTTCTACTTTTGCATGGCAATAAGTATTTCTTGTATAATATGGCTGGCAAAATAAACAGTACTTTCAAAAGAAAGGATTCTTCTGAAAAATAGCTTTCATAACCCCATATGTCTTTCGTGCGACTCACTAGACTGCGCATGTTAGCAGGGTTCCGATCTTGAATATATGGTTGATATCATCCTTCTCTGTATTCTGTGAACATGCAGTTTTTCATATTCAGTGGAGTCCCCTTCATTAGATGTGATGTTCTTAGTAACATGCTGACCTATATAGTGCATTCACTCTGCAGCTCCTCACTACCTTTCCTCTCCTATCTCTTTCTACATCCCTCCTCGGGAACTCCACTCTTCTGCCAAATCACTTCTATCTGTGCCCTTCTCTTCTATTGCTAATTCCAGACTTTGTTCCTTTCACCTTGCTGCTCCTTATGCCTGGAACAAACTACCTGAGTCTGTACGTCAGGTGCCTTCTCTGACCCTTTTCAAATCCAGCCTGAAAACTCACCTCTTCGCTGCCGCCTTCGGATCTTGACTCACCTGGTCTCCTTTGTGTTTCCTTACCATTCCCCCTACATATATCCTATGTCTACAGCTACTGTGTTCTCTGTTGTGACTAGATTGCAAGCTCTGATGAGCAGGGACCGTCTTTGTATGTGTCTGTGCAGCACTACATACGCCTTGTAGCGCTATACAAATGCTCAGCGGCAGCAGTAGCAGTAGTATATTGTGATAGCCATAGATTAATTAGATTTTATAAGGAGGAATGCAAAGCATATTTTTCTAAGCATGAATAAATATCATGATTGGAAAGAAGCATCAGATAGATTTATTGCGGGTTACAGGTGAAGTGTGGAATTATTATATGCATGGTCACAAAAAATGTATTTGTATTAGGGATGGACATCAATTAGAAAATTTAATCACAATTAATTGTGCGATGAAAACATTTAATCATGCGATTGATCATGACTAAACTTTAAATTCACTGCAATTAATGACACTATTAAAATTTTAAAGGGCTCTTGCTCTCCCCCTTCCCCTTTCCCCAATGAGTTCAGCATCTCTTCCACTCCCTCTTTCTTCCATCATCCTCCACGGTGCTTTTGCACTTTTGTAATAAAATCCAGTGTCATCGGCAGCGGCAGCAATTCTCAAACACTGCTCTCACTGACCCAAAGCCTTCTCTCTGCCGGGCCAGGCCTCTGCCACTATCAGGAAGTTAAATTATTGCCTCAGAAAAATCCAGCTTATCACTGTCCCTGTTTCATGTACATTACCACGTTTAAGTTACAATGTAAAGCGCTCTGACTGAAATAATAAAGCGGTATAAAATAGCGCCTGTTAAATAAATAAATAAAGTCAGAGAGGACCTAGCACAGCAGAATGAAGGTTCAGGGGCTGGCACAAGGCAAACATTAGTGGATTGCCTCTGCTGCTGCTGCCGGGGAGACTTCATTGTAGACAAGTGAGTAAAGTGCGGAAGAGATACTGGACAGAAACAGGGAGGAGGGGGGCTGGGGAGCATGGGCATCTTTTCCCTGGAGTTAAAATGTTTAGTGCTTGTTAAAAATATAACACATCAAGGGGTATGCTTACTAAACTTCAGTAACAGTTACTGCTTGCTAAAACCTGTGCTAAGCACTTAACATGTGACCATGGTAACTGGTGTCGTAAGCTAAAAACGCAGCTAATGAAAAAAAACCCAAGCTAACTGCTTAGCATGAGATGAGGTGGGTGGGTTTAGGGAGGATAGTGAGTGGGTTTAGGGAGAATAGAGAGCGGGTTTAGGGAGGATAGTGGGTAGGTTTAGGGAGAATAGTGGGTGGATTTAGGGAGGATAGTGGGCGGGTTTATGGAGGACAGTGAGCGGGTTTAGGGACGATAGTGGGTAGGTTTAGGGAGCATAGTGGGTGGATTTAGGGAGGATAGTGGGTAGGTTTAGGAGAATAGTGGGTGGATTTAGGGAGGATAGTGGGCGGGTTTATGGAGGACGGTGAGCGGGTTTAGGGAGAGTAGTGAGCGGGTTTAGGGAGGATAGTGGGTACGTTTAGGGAGAATAGTGGGTGGATTTAGGGAGGATAGTGGGTGGGTTTATGGAGGATAGTGGGCGGGTTTATGGAGGATAGTGAGTGGATTTAGGGAGAATAGTGAGTGGGATTAGGGAGGATAGTGGGTAGGTTTAGGAGAATAGTGGGTGGAATTAGGGAGGATAGTGAGCAGGTTTAGGAAGGATAGTGGGAAGGTTTAGGGAGGATAGTGAGTGGGTTTAGGGAGGATAGCGAGTGGGCTTATGGAGGAGAGTGGGCGGGTTTAGGGAGGATAGCGAGTGGGTTTAGGGAGAATGGTGGGCACTGACTGCACATTGCAATTAGCATGGGCATACTTGGCAGTTAGCGCACTTAGTGAGGGTGCACTTATTGCCACCTCAGTGCACGCACATTAAGTGTAGCTGCTGGTTCAGCATTGCAAGGTCCTGTGAACTACACTAACTGCATGAGGACATGCAAGGAGTAGCCCCGACAGCGTGTGGGTATGCCACAACTCCTGCTCCAACATGCAGAAGATTAGCATACTTTAGTTAACACACCCGTATTCACGCTAAGAATGCATGAAATGCCCACCCCTAATTTATTTATTTATTTGCTTATTTAACAGCTTTTCTGTAGCGCCTTTAGGCCAAGAAGGGTTACAGAGAACAATAAACAAACTATCTTATTAATAAATCTAACGACAGAAATACCTCTATAACATTTATTTCCGTATTATTATCTATAGATCCTATCACTTGAGATAAATATCTGTAGATATTTATATCTATCTTTATATAGAGATAGATATAGATATTACTGGACCAATATTCAAAGGTAATTATGCAGATAAAGACTGTTGTTACGTGGATAGTGGTTTAGGGGTGTTTAGGGTTTAGGTACGTGATATACTGCCCTTTACTATGTGCATCAGAGCGGTTTACATATAGATAGATAGATATACACGAACAGGTACTTTTTATTCCCTTGTCCCTGAAGGGCTCACAATCTAAGTAAATCTGAGTGCCCTTGCTGCCCGTATCCAAGTACATGCAGTGTCACCATATCCGGACAGTGCCACGTGCCACTGAAAAAGCTCCAAGACAGTCTGTATTTTCAGTGGCACTATCCGGATGTGGTGGGGCCTAGTGATAGAGGAACCTGAGTCTTTCACCAGTAAACAAGAGAGTGGCGATATTCAGTCTGCTTTCAGAATAACTGTCCTGATAACTTTTAGACAGCAAAAAAGCTGTCTAAAATGTACTTGGATAGCTATTCAGGTAATGGACTGAATATCGTCCATAACAAGATAACAATAGTGCTCACTGATTTATATGTACACTTAGCGGCTTGTCGTGCTGCTTATAGGTATTCTATTTAAATATTATGGCTGCTGTTGAACAAAAGCATCAACTGTGCACTTAAATATTCACCTGCCGAGCAAATGTATAACTCATGCTGAAATTCAGGTCATTGTGGTGAACATGCATATATATATATCTATATATCTATAGATAGATAGATAGATAGATATGCACACGTATATGTGTGTGTGTGTGTGTGTGTGTGTGTGTTTGTGTGCACGCAAACATCAGGCTATCTCTGTACCTATTTCTCTCTCTCTCTTTTTATATAGATATATAGATAGACACATACACACATACACACCCACACATATCTCTATTTATATTTGTCACAATGAGCTCATTTTTCAGTATAAGTTATGAGTTTGCCTGGCAGGTGCAAAAACATAACTCACCAATTCAAATATTTTTAAAAGTTAAATAAATTGCTAAATGACCAGATTTTTTTCCTGGATGATAAAGGACTGAGTTGGAGGAAAGAAGGAGGTGTTGTTTGAAATTATCCACTTAGCAGTGATATTCAGCTGCTAAGAGGATAAGTTAACCAGATAATTCTAGGCCTGCTCAACGCCAGGCCTAAATCTATCCAGACAGGTCTGGTGCACTCACCAATTAATATCTCTTGCTCATACGAATAGTGGTGCTGAATACCGAGGGTAATTTTATAACAGGGTGCCATGAATATGCAACTATAAAGGCACCTACTTGTCAGCGCTGCGTATGACTTGTAGCGCTATACAAATGCTCAGTAGTAGTAGTCGTAGTCTTTCTAAAACACGAGCTTACGTGGCAGTGTTTGGAATGAAGGCATGATCACGTCCACCTACTCGTGAGCAAGTGTAAATGATCACATGTACTTTACACACATACATGCTTAGACTAAGGCATTTTATAATCTATATGTATACATGAAAGCTCCTTGCATTCTCAATCTCGCCTACTGGGAAAGTGTGCTGCTTCATGCCAGAGTGCATGTTCTTACACCAGTCAGTATTTTGCAAGAGGTCATTTATGTGTGCATTTGACCATATATGTGCAGGGATGACTTGATAAAATGACCTCTATTATGTAGTGATGCGAGAGCTTAAATTAATATGATGACGGTGCTGCCTGAGAATTGATCCCAATTTATTTAATTTTATTTATTTAACAGATTTTATATACCGTCTTTCTACAAATCAAGACGGTTTACATAAAACAACAACAGCAGTCAATGTGTCTATTCTGCCATTATAGACAAGCTCTTGCTTTTCTTAAGCCTTACTGTACCAAAATAGTCTAAAATTGCCTCTGTGCAGACTATAGATTGGTTGGACAATCTACTATTTCTCTAAACAAAATATTAAATTACTGTTTCTCTAAACAAAATATTAAAAAGGGCATTTTCTTCAACTGATATAGATATACTTTTGATGCTTTAATGAATAATAGTGCTCTAAAAGAATAATTTATGCTGATAATGTTTTAACTTGATGAGTATTTGTATAGCACTAGACATTCTAGCTGCTATCATTTGCTGGTGAATTATAGCTGCATGTCCATTAAGTATAGCATAGCAAGCAATTAGCTTTAGCTTGCAAATCCTGCACCATACATTAACCCTTGCAACATATAATCCTACATAAAACAAAGGCAGCTAGTGATAACATTTGACCAGCCTACTTCCACTTTTCAACTTCTGGCAGCAGACGGGTATTTCAGTTCTAAAACAGATTTAGCTATTCACAGACATTTTAAATTACATTATCTACCCATTAGGTTAAAAAAATATGCCGTTGATTGAAAACTAATGGAAAGATAGTGAGATTTAAATTGTAAGTTGTAATTTAAATTGTGATTCTTGTTTGTGCAAATACAATCTTTCCAGTATATAAATGCCTTTTATCTTTCTTATGCAAGAAGAGGACAATAGTTAAAGGATTTATGCCTGCAACATTAGGGCCCTTTTACCAATGTGCGATACGTTCTTGCACTTATCGTGCATTTTGCATAAAAACAAATGCTTGGTAAGTGCAAAAATCATGTGCTAACTATCGGGAGCATGGGCAGCATGTTCCTGTAAGTTAACACACAGGAATGTCCCCTAACGGGCGCCAGCTGCATTTGCAAATAGCACAGGTGCACTTGTCGCCACTCACTAAAGTTACATTAACAGCACTCACGCTAACTGCAACATTGAGAGCATGTGATATGTGCCCCCACACTAACTGCAATGTCATCTCGATGTCCACTCTCCACCTATTCCCCATCCCTTCCCGTGATGTGCAGTTACCACGGGAATTAGCATGCAGTAACTGTCATGTTAACATGGTAAGAGTTGCTGCAGCTCCACGCTAATCGTTACTGCACTTAAAATGAACTCCATAGTGCATTTCAGTAAAAGGGCCCTTTTGAGAGCTATGCTCTTAAATAGGCCTCTTTGAAAGTTTTTTAGGGCTGAGAGCCTAAATTTATACTAAAAATTAAATTTATGTTCCGAAATGAAGGAACATAAAAAGTGGGTGGCAACAGGGCTGGATTCAGGATAGGGAAAAAGGAGCTTATCATTGACTTTCAGCTCTAGCATCATAAATTAGACTCTAGACAAATTTATCAGCATAACATTTAAGTCCCTAAATTAAGATGCATTTTCAGCTGAAAACTTAGGGACATGTCTACTAAGCTGAGCTGCCTGCTAACGCAACAGGTAAAGTGAGCTGTTGACCCACGTTAAGAGATAATGCAGAGAAAATGCAGATAGCACAACGATTTTCTGCACTGTCTGCATTTTCCACAGCATCTGCAAGAGTGGATGGGATATGGGTGGAGAGTGGACATGTCTGCAACATGCTCTCTGCATTTTCTGTGTGGTATCTTCTGGGTAAATGTTGTGCAAGCCCCACAGATAATGCACGGCTTTGGTAACTAACACTGCACTACGAGTATTTGCAGTAAAACATCTTGTTAGCTGCAAAAGCCTAACGCGGCTTAGTAAACAGGCCCCTTAGTCTCCTAAGTTTGACTGAAACTAGGACCCACATTTAGGAGTGTAATTAAATTTAGCAGCTCAGGCCACTATTCAGAACATTGAATATCTATATGCTGCAGCAATGAGCTACGGTGTTTAA
The DNA here is from genome assembly GCA_033557465.1 of Ichthyophis bannanicus. NCBI lineage: Eukaryota > Metazoa > Chordata > Amphibia > Gymnophiona > Ichthyophiidae > Ichthyophis > Ichthyophis bannanicus. The sequence continues at coordinate 17,711,041 of CM066036.1, read as the reverse complement.
ATATCATCCGAATATTCAACATCAGTATCTGGATACTGGCCGATGCTGAATATTGGATAGTGTTAGTCAGCTCTGGTGACTCTCCAGGTAGCAACAAAATTCAGCTCTTATCCAGTTAACTCATCCATATAGCACCTAGGACTGCATTTTTGCCACCTTCAGTGGTTAATGAGGAGTAGCCTAGTAGTGAGAACACTGGCTTGATAACCAAGAAACCAGGGTTTGATTCCCACTAGTATCTCTTATGGCCTTGGGCAAGTCATCTAACCCCCATTGCCATGAAAGAAAGCTCTGGCAGTCTACTTCTGGTCACATAGCCAAGAAAACCCAAGAGCTGCTGGGTTGGCACTGACTCAATGCGCACAGTCATTAATTCATGAAGACCATGGGTCAGTTTTAGTAGGCAATGATAAAGGTACCAGTACTCTGTACCACCACATACCCTTCCAAAAACTACCTGCATAAGGACGGAAATCATCCAGACAGTAGCTGAATATAGTTGCTGTTTAGGTAATCATCAGTCACACTCTCATTCCACCTACAGACTGCCCCAGCACTATCAAGATAAGTGGTCAGTGGAGATATTCAGTGGTATTATCTGGCTAGCAATAGAACAAGTGAAAGGGGTCAACAGTTCTATATAGAATCTATCCAACAGCTGAGCCCAAAGAAATAGTCTCAGTATAACTAACATAGAAACATAGAAATATGACAATAGAAAAAGACCACATGGCCTATCTAGTCTGTCCTTCCATATCAACAACTACAACAGTCCCTTTTTTTTTCTTTAGAGATCCTCTGTGTTTGTCCCATGCTTTTTTGAATTCAGATACTGTCCTCATCTCTACCACCTCCAGTGGGAGACTATTCCATGGATCCACCACTCTTTCCATAAAGAAATATTTCCGCATATCACTCTTGAATCTATCCCCCTTCACCCTCATCCCATGTCCCCTCCTAGCAGAACTTGCTTTCAATGAAAGAGGCTCTCCTCCTGTGCATTTATGCCATGGAGGTATTTAAACATCTCAATTGGTATCAGGGAGAAGGAAAAAAAAAGTTTTTGTTTTGTCAGATTACTTTAATATGTGATTTTTATTTGATCATATTCAAGTGGCCTGACAAAACAATTGTTTTTGATTCTCTCTGATTCTAATGTTAATTATACTGAGGCTATTTCTTTGGGCTCAACTATCTGACTAGTGCTCCCTTTGTGGGTATCTGGATAAGAGCTTCGGAAAATCAGTTTTAATATCAGTTCTGAAATGCGTATCTATCTAGCAATAGAAAGAAAGGGAGATAGATGTTATATAGTAGCTGCATTTTTAAGTATATTTAAAATAATTAACAATTGCAACATTTTTCACATTCTTAATTCTCATTGCATTACTCACTGCTTCAGTCTCAGTTCATGGTTTTAGGGATCCTGGTTGAAATGCTGCCAGTAACCAGCATTAGTCTGGAATCTTCATTTATTCAAAATTACAAATTCATTTCTCATTTGGGTGGTTCTTGTAGTGCAACCAGCAAGTCTAAGATTGACTCTTAAGCTGTTTATCTTAGTTATTTTTACAAGATGCTACCACAAGAACCTAAGCCCTTCTTGAGATTGGTAGTTTAACCTCTCTAACATTTCACCTTGACTCCTATTGTTTTTCACAGTTGTTTTAGCACAGCTGATACATTAGCTTTATGGGAGGTGGAAGTGTGATTTTTATCTGGGAGTGGGGTTGCAAATAATCAGGTCATCTTGAAAGAGTGGTATGAACTTTGACATACCCTACTTTAAAAGGCATCTCCTGCCCTGACCATGTACACAAGCAATTTGATACTCTTGATTCATAGGAAAATGGATATTACTTTTTCCTGTTAAGTAATCTACAGTTTTCTGCATTTTACGAGTCAAGCTGCTGTAGTCATGGCAATTGGTCATTCTATACATGCCCCAGAGTCTTTGAGGCCTCATGGGAGTTAGATTGTTGATGTCATCAATTGTGTCCTTTGTGCCTATATCCAGTGTAGGGTCATGAACTTTTTCCTCTGTATTAGCAGAAAATAACACCAGATAAGGAATAAAGACTTCCATTGGCCAGCGTGGAAAGAGCAAGCTGAAGCAGAACTGCTGACAGCTATGCTTTCGAAACTGTCAGGTACTTATGCTTAACTGATGCAATGATAATTTACACAGAACAATAAGCTGTGTTGCTGAATATAATATTCTTTTTTCTAATGACTCATTATCCCAGGCTGATGAGGAGATGAGTAGAATATAAGTGTATTAAAAACATAATTGCTTTCCTATTCAAACAAAAGCGTGCAGTGTACACATGGAGACAAATGCTTAATGAATAGTCTTGGGGTGCTCATTGTTCTGTTTCAGTTTAGAGCGGCGCTTGCCATAACTGTAAATTGAAAATGAAAACTGAAGAGCTTTTGATGGCAATGGTACCTGAGATTTCTTCTTGGTCAGACATTTCAAATTTTGACATGCCTTTCTTATAGGAAAATATTTGTCCCATTTCACAGGCATTCAATATTGACATACAATTGTACCATATTTGGATCTTAGGCTGCACAGTGTAGAGGTGCGCTATGATATCAACAAGGTGCATTTGCTGTTAATTCTTCCATCAATATTATAACAAGTGAGGTCTTTTTTGAACAGTCCATGAACTTGTAAAGTGTGCTTAGGCTAAGAGGTTAATTTTATGAAGGAATTTTGTGCACAAACCCTATTTTACACTTGTAAAATCCCCTTATGAAATACCCCATCTGATTACATGCATTTTTTCCTTTTATTTGTATTGAGTTCACACATTTCTAGTAGTAGTTCAGGAAGGTGTGCACTTTTACGTGACTTGTGTGTAGTAGGTCAGGGGCATAGTTTGGGTTGAGTTACAAAGTCCATGGGTAGATTATAAAATTCACGTCTATGCGTGTACTTCAGCCGCTCACCTGTATGCAGCTGCTTTTTAACAACTGTTTCTGCAGGCTTTGTAAGGCTATTTTAGAAAGACCATGGTGCCTATGTGTCTTTATGAAGGAGCCTCAAAATAGATGCCTTCTTGGCCTCACGATGTAGGCAACCTGTTATAAAATTGCCCTCCACATGCCTTGCACTTCCTTTGTGCCAGCTGTTTGTGCAGATGGCTGGGAATCTAAACATAACATGCGCGTTGTTCAACACTCCTGCCTGAAGCAAGCCCCTGGGAATGCCGCCAAAGGATTCAGGCTAATGCTTTCTTCAGACTGTGTACAGATACCTGGGCTAAGGAGAGCAATGTTGATATATCAGCCCTTTAGATGGTAATTTTATCAAGCCATTTGGTGTATATGTGGCCACATATATGTGTAAATGGCCTTTTATATCAACCAATGTAAACATACTTGCTTTGGGATGAAGATGCTGCATGTATTTTGCCAGTAGGCATAATCCAGTGATGTTCTGGATGGAACACGGGCAGAATGGACATGTAGGCATATAGATTATGAAATACCATTACTTGCACAAACATTATATTCAAGGCACTTTCTCGGTCACATCCGGTACATTTTTTATAAAGTCAAGCAGGCACCTTAGTGTCTTTATGCAAATATTCCACAGGATGGTATCTTACAAATTTTAGAAGATCTGTTGAATGATCATTCAGTGCCCTATAGGATACCTACGTCTTTTTTGTTGGAAATTATTTTGATTGCATTAACAATTCTTTTCCTTTATGATGGACAGTGTTATTTAAAAATCAAAGGAACAGCTATGGGGGCCACTGCAGCCCCCATTTGGCTATTATGTATGTTGGACACTTTGAAGAAGTTTATGTTTACCTGCTTCATTATCTAGATCTAATATCTTTTTTGGAAAAGGATTCAGAGAAGATGCCATTCTTTTGTGGAAGAATTTAACGGAGGAACTATTCTATTTTTTTCTTATGGTCACATCAATGAGTTAATAATTTAAAGTTATCATTTATCATTAAGTAAGCCTATTTAGATATATTAATTTCTCTAGTGAATGATCATTTTCATTTTTCAATATATCAGAGACATTTGGAAGAAAATATTCTTCATTTTTCACATTTCTTATGCATTCATTGACAAAGGACAGCTTTTGCGACTGAAAAGTTTATGTTCAGATCTTGATGTTTTAAGAAATGTGCACAAAATGACAACCTGTTATGTGCAATGAGGTTACCCCTTCCACAGAAATCATAAGGAAATTGGGCGCTCTCAGCTGATCATCAATAGTTGCTGATTCCATCACAGAAAGTAGCAGTGAACATTTAGTTTTCCCATTGCATTTTAATACGGGCTCAATGAAAGTGAAACACTGGCAATTTTGCGAATATATCCTGAATTTAAAGATCCCTGCTGTTTTTGCTTTCAGACAGGCAGAGAAATTGCATGATGTTTTTTGTACCGTCTTTGTTTAATTGTGATGTGATCCTAAATTGTCATTAAAAGGTCATTACCGTTATGGACAATTCTTTACATGGGTTCAGTCTTTCTCATGTGAGAAAGTTCCTTTAAAAACTCGTCGGAATTTGTGGTTACATTTTTTCAGCATGTGTACCACTGTGGGAGGTGATGTATTTGATATTCTGTCCTTGTCAATTGTATTATATAGGTAAAATTAAACACCCCTGTAGAAAACACATGATAGAACACAACAGCTGTATTAGGATGAAGAAGTCTGACGTGCCCTTGGCAACACATTGTTTCAATGTAATAATTTATTTGAAGACTTGAGATTTTTGATAATTGATCATCCAAAGTTATCAATTTGATGGGGCAATCTCAATCAGCTTTTATTTCAAAGAGAACAAGGCTTCTACTGGCTTTTTAGTTTACAAACTAAGACACATTTTAGAAAGACTGTTTAGGTGCTCCCTGTGATGTCCATATCAAAATGTCTGAAATTCCATTGGCAGGGCAGCAGAGATGATGGACATGGGTAAATGCATTCCAAACTCCACTTATCTCCACCCCGGAAGATATTTTCCCAAACATATAAAGACAACAGGGACATGCAGAATAAGGGAGATTTTGCTAATGAGCATAGACTGTCACTGTATCACTAACATTAAATATAAGTGACAGCTAATACATGTGACAAGCAGCTGCCACAGGCAATTTTCCACAGTGGCTGCATTTCACATAGAAAGTGAGGGAGGAGGATCGGGGTGCGAAAAGGTGTGATAACGGGAAGCAGCTAGCACACGAGCAGTCATCGCACGCTGGCCGCACAAATTGCCGCTTTCATGGCTACAGATAACAAAAGATGGCATTATCTGCAGTTGAACCATGGGAACTACTTTGTGGCTGTTGCCAAAGCAGCAACATATCAATCCCCCCCCCCACCTTGTAAAAGGATGATAGTGTCTCATATCTTACAATCTGGGGCACTGGGACCAGGTAACACAACCCCCTCTCCTGTCAGCACTACCCCCTGATGATACACAACTTCTATGCTGTCTGGGGAGGGGTCTGGGGCCCTCCTTACCCCGTCTGAAACACAGATCCCAACTATTAAGTTGGGACCCTCTGAACACACCAACTAGTCAGTTGGGACCCACCCCAACCCCCAACTCCTCCCCCGCAAAAAAAACAAGATCCCAGCTAATCAGTCAGGCCCCCTGAGCTCCCAAAACCTCCCAGTCTGTACCTTAATGGTACATGGTGCTCCAGCAGGAAGGGAGCAGGAGAAGTCATCCCCCCCCTGCTCCTGCCCCTGCCCCATCTCTGGTGCTATACATGTATTTTCAGATAATAAGGTAGTTATTCTGAACAGTGAATAGCGGGGATGTATGTCCATTTGTACATACAACCCCCGCTATTCACCTGTACCGTATTCAGAGCCCCTGGCTCACAGTACATACAGCGACATTGTGCAGGGAGCACTGGATGGGGATGGAAGAGGGAGGGCCGGAAGCAGAGAATGGCTGGAGCAGGGGCAGGCCGCATAAGCTGGACGTACAGAGCCTATTCTTCTCCTGGCCCTGTACGTCCGGCTGAGGATAGATGGGCATAGGACTTATTCCAACTCGGAGGTGGAATGAGTCCCATCAACACCGGTGATCGGGCCTGGCAGACCCCCACACACCAATGTGCTGTGGAAGGTGAGGCCCTTGCCCGATCCTGGCTCTTGCAGACCCTGCCGAGGGATAGGCGGCAGCGAAACAATGGGCTGATTGGGATTTGGGCCTTCGGGATTCCTGCTTGGCATCCTAGTGCCATGACAATGGGACGCCATGGCACCGGCACACCAGCAGGAGCATATGGTGGTCTGGCTGGGTAGAGGAATGGATGTCCCTTGCTATTGAACCAGGGCAATGCTGGTCCTTCCAAGTGCCCAATTCTGCAACCACAGGAACGTTTAGCTTCTGTGGTTGCAGAATTGGGTACATTTTGTGCCTGTCCATTTTTTGGCCATCCGGATGGCCCGGATGTGCCCTGATCAGAATCGGCTTCCACATAATTAGATTTCATATCAAGCAAAGTTACCCCTTGACAAAGGCAGTTCTATTGCCAAAATGTTAGTGTCATATAATCGAGCATTGAAATGCCAACACTGTGACTGGCTACTTGATGGATTTGGCTCTTATTATACGATACCCTTGTTTAAACAAAAAATGGTTGGGCTTCACCTTTTGCCATTTTCGTATTATTTATAAAATTAGAGTTTCACATGTAACTAAATTTCTTTGAAACTTGCCCTCCCTATATCTATTCTCGTACTCACTGTAAAACTATGTCTGTGTGTTTGCCGCCGACATCAAACTCTAGTACAATTGTGCTCCAGCTCTCCTTTTATAATAGTGAACATCATTTTTCCGGTCCTACTTATAGAACCTGCTGCAACAAGAATACTAAGTATGCAGAATTTTTAAAAGAGCATTTTAATCACTACCATGCATCTTAATTAATACTTACTCGTGACAAAAGGTTCAGATGTGCATATGACAAAATATTCCCTCCTCAACCCAGTGATTCAGCTACTCTACAGATACTCCGTGATATTTCCAGATGTAAATTATATCTTCTGCCCCTAGGTACCAGCATATGAAAGTTTAGCACAGGTGCAAAGGGCCTTGTGCCACTGCTAAAAGTCTGAGGAGAAGTAACAATTTGTGATCTGATTCCACAGCTATTTAGTGCCCCAAACAACACCATATTTATGGATGCTAGTCCTGTACCTTCCTTATGTGTCTTACAGGAAGCCATTGAGAGCACGTGTATGTGCAGACCTTAGACATCATTTTAAAAAAATACATATTTTCCTAATGTAATGTAGGAGCCTATTAGTGCACTGGTATGTCCAAAATTGCACACAGACTGAAAAAAATGAAGGCATCCAATTTTATTGAAAATGTCAATATTGGCAAAAACATGGAAAATAAAATATCCCATTTTAATAATGTAGATTTGCATTTTATTCCTGAAGAACTATTATTGTGCATGAAGCCAGCAAGGCATGAGCTCAGGAGTAATCTTGGGATGGAGTTCACCAAAGTGTGATGAATGAATGAAATAACATCCCAAGGAGTCTGGCATGGGCAAAAGCCATATTGGAATTCAAGAAACCTTAGGACATGCACAGAGAATACTTAGCACTAGGGCAATAAGGAGCAGGTTTGTCATTAAGCAGACTCTTTGATATGGCAGTAGATAGAGAAAATGGGCAGACTAGATAGGCCTTCAAGTCTTTATCTGACATTATAGTCTGTTTCTGTGATTTTTAAAACTCCTTCTATCAAGTCACTCTGACCATTTAAAGTCTAATTATAAACAAGCACTGTAACTCTATTTTAATTAAAGTAGTCTGGATTATTTGCTGTAAGTTACAGAAAATAAAATTCAGTTTAATTAAAATAGGCAAGAAAAAACCCAAGGCTTTATTCAAGGTCTAAGGATAGACATTACCAATGAAAACACCAAACCATTTTGCCCCAGCAAAGCTTTATTTTGTTATTACAGGTTTCATTTTTGTTTAGATAGTTTAGCTACTTAATATTGGATTCTTGATCCACAATTGAGAAACTCCAGTAGCAATGATATTAATAAATCTGCATGTCATTTAGCTACAGTATATTCTCTTTGGCTTCTAGAGGCTACGTAAATACGATAGCTGAAAATTCCTAATGGCAAGGACAATAAAAAACGTGGGCTCAATATTAAAAGTGGCTTATCCAGTTGGCAGGACCTTCTAACTGGAAAAACGCCGCTACTGAATATCTCCTGAAACTGCTGCAACACTGTCTGGGCAGTGCTGAGGCAATCCATGGGTGGGGCAAGGTTGGCCCAGTGCTTATCTAGTTAACCAATGGTTAATGGTGATTTTCAGACCACAAACCAGATGTGTCCACATAAAGTTAAGTCACTTGAAAGGCTATCTTAACTTTATGCAGTTTCACTATTAGTGGTCACCACTGAACCTGGATATTCTGTGCAAGAAGATATCCAGGTTCCAGCACTGAATATCTGGTTTCAGTTTTAGCTGCAGTGGACCGGTGCTTTGAAAGCTCTAATCACTGCAACTGATTATTGACCAGCACATATGTGAAGACATATTTTAGAAAGGCAGTGTAGATGAAATCTGGGACATCCAAGTCAAAACATCCAAAATTCAATGAGAGAGGCGGCAGTGGAGATAGGCATGTATAAGTACCTTCTAAAATGGGCTTGTCTCCACCAGAAAAGACAAATGTCTCCATCAAAACCATCAAGAAATAGGAATGTGCTGAATAATGGACCGAACAAATGCAAGTTGTCACCGGATGTTACAAACTTTTACTTGTCTGACATGGACAGTGGTGGTCTAGACAAAATATATATGTCCATGATGATATTTCAACTTGCACGCTCCCTCTCCTGAGCACATAACTCTCCTGATGAGCCCCATCTGATCAGACCAGTTCCCGATGAGCCTCTTCTCCAATTACAACATCCCTTAAGATATCCCCTTCCTGATCAGAATAGCCCTTATGATACCCTCTATTAGATCACAACCCCCCCCAACCAATCACAATCTCCGAATCCATATGGCAACTCACACAGAACAAATCACACAGAACAAGCTTCTCCTCATCCTAGGAGACCCTAACCTCCCATCGCTGTCACAGCATGATGCAGCTACATTCTCAGAAGCAATGAGAGATCTATACTATACCCAGACCATAAACACTCCAACCCACAAGAAAGGGGGGACCCTTGACCTCATTTTTATACCCAACCAATATATTACCCAAAACCTATTAACACACCTAACAGTCACACCAATCCCATGGTGGGACCACCATATAGTCACCTTCTCAACAAATTAATGCACCCGTAACAGAAAGAATACCAGAAACAACCCTAAAGGAAAGAAGGAAATTCTGGACCAACAACAAGGAAAAATTCTTAGAGAAAGTACTACAAAATACAACAGACCTTGACTCCATCATCACTAAATGGAACACCAAGTTCCACAATGCAATAATAGTACCCAACAAAGCAATTCAAGACAGCAGAAGAAAACACAATGCTCCATGGTTCTTGAGTTAAATCAGCGAACTGAAGAAACGATTAAAGAAACTTGAGAGACAATGGTGTTGAACCAAAGACCAAGACCATCTAACAAAATACAATGAAATGCAAGCCATATACTACATCATGATAAACAATTGTAAGAAAAAATACCATACAAACCTAATAATGAAATCTCTTAACAAACCAAGAGAACTATTTGACATAGTAAATAGGCTAACTAAAGAACCAAGAGAACCAGATGACATGAACTCCATAATTCCACAAGACCTGGCAGACTTCCTACAGATAAAATGCACAAAGAAACCATCCTCTAAACTGACCCAACCGGACATACCCCATGCTGATCATAGCAATAAAAAAACATGGGACTCATTCTACATCCCCTCGGAAAAGCAACTTGACTCTATAATAACCAATATTAATACAACTGCATCACCCATAATCCTTGTCATTTGGATTAAACATGCAAGAGAATATTTAATGCCATACCTACTAAAGATCACACAAGGATATCCTCCCTCACAACTCAAACAACATCCATAAGACCTATTCTGAAAGGCAAGAATCTTGATACCAAGGACCCTAGCTCCTATCGACCAATTTCAAGCCTACCTTTTATAACTAAGGTAATTGAAAAAGAAATAGTCCAGCAACAACTGCAGGAAACATCCCATGCCCCACCAGACCTACACCAGTATGGATTTAAACAGAATCACAGTGTGAAAACACTAATTACGTCACTTATGGACACCCTTATAATGGGCATAGACAACATACGAAAAGGCTTTGTCCTATTTTTCATCAACCTCACTGCAGCCTTTGACTCCGTCAACCATAATAACCTACTACAAAGACTTCAAGAAATAGGGATCCATGGTACAGTGATGAAATGGTTTGTATCATACCTATCCCACCGGAAGCAACAAGTGAGATCTGGAAGCCAATAATCAAGACCTTTCACTCAACAAGAAAGTGATCCGTAGGGCTCGGCTCTCTCAGCACTTCTTTTCAATATATACTTACAACCTCTCTGCAACATCATAAAACAACAAAACATAGACTACAGGATATATGCAGATGACATAATTTACCCCTATACCCAGATTATTCACACATCACCACGTGCCTCGAAACAATGACAGGATGGCTTGAAGAACTAAACCTCTCTAAAAATATCAAAAAAATCAGACATGTTACACCTCACCAGGAATGCTACGAGAGTATATTCTCCCCACCAAATTCAATAAATATCTTAGACTATACCCTAACAACTAAGCAAGAAGTCAACAACTGAGCTTCTAACCACACATAAAAAGAACAACCAGAACAGCCTACCACAATTTAAGAACAGTGCACAAACTCAAGCCTCTACTCAGTGATAGTGACTTCAGAACAGTATCTCAAGCCATAATAACACCCATATTAGACTATTGCAACATAATCTTCCAGGGCTTTCCCAAGAAAACAATACTCCCTCTCCAACTGGTGTAAAATACTGCAGCCCGAATAATCACTGGAACAGCAAGATACAGCCACATAACCTCTACACTGCAACAGCTGTTCTGGCACCCAGTCACCATACAATCCAAATGCAAGACCTTAATAATAATCTTCAGGATAATCCACAACCTATCACCTCCTGTCCTTCAACCAATGCTCAGGAAAACACCACAGAACAGAACAAGAAGAACATCCAATAACAACACCTTGGACATCCCTACAAGCAAGATGAAAGCCAAACAAACAATCAACTGGTAAAAGAGCTTTCTCCATATACGTTCCCCCACTATGGAATGAGCTACCCACCTCAATATGAGCCATCAAGGACCTATCAGACTATAGGAAAGCAATACAGACCTATCTCATTATGGAATACTTGGACCTACCCTATGAGCACATTGCATAAACATAACTATTACAGTCTATAGCTACAATCTCAGTTAATCTCTTCCATGGACCTGTATCCACAACCCCTAAATAACTATGGGGTCTGTTTACTAAACATTCCTAACGTGCGGGGCCGTGCTAGTGTGCCTGTGCCATATAAGGAGTGGGCGGTTCAGGCAGAAAATAGAAAAAAAACGGTAGTAAGCAACCGGATGTGTGTGCGTCGCGCTAATGTGCGGGGGTCGACATTAGCGCGTGGAAAGGCAAAGTGGCACGCTGCTGAGTATACAAAACAACAGAGCCGTGGTACAACGGTGAAGACACTGACCGATGGTGCAGGGGCCATGGGTTCAATCCCCCAGTGTGCGCAACGACAAAGGTCAACTGAGGCAGTAATTGTAATGATTAACATTGTTTTAGGAGGCAAATTAATTTGGAACGGCATAAGGCGGCGCACAGTTATTTTTGGGCGGCAGAAGGCGGCGCACAGTTATTTTTGGGCAGCAGAAGGCGGCGCACTGGTCCCCTTGGGCGGCAGAAGGCGGCGCGCTGATAGGCACAAGGCGGCGCGCTGATGCACAAGCACAGGAACAGAGCCACAGCACAATGGTTACAACACTGACCAATGGTGCAGGGATCAGGGGTTCAACACCTCACAATGCCCAGTGCAAAATGCCTGCTGAGGCAGTATGTATTATGCTGTAGGAGGCTGTATAAATTTATTTTGTTATCACTACTAGCAAACGCACTCTCCCAGCATGTTAACATACGGCGGCCCATAAGGCACATGTTACAGTGCACTGTTCGCCAAGGCACCCTTGAATGACCCCTATGGGGCAGCATGTATGTTGCGACACAGGATAATGTATAGTGCACCCTATAGGGATGGCAACCATAAGGTGGCCTACAGGGCGCCCTATGAAGCACCCTCAGAGGCACCTAATGGGTATAGTAAGCTGAGGGTGGCCTGCCGGCATAGACATATGTACAGTAAATAAAAATAAAGCTGTGGACAGCCCTACCAAAGGGCCCCACTGTGGGTTTGAACCCATGACCTCTGGCTGCACAGGCAGTGATGTAACCATTGCGCTACAGCTCCATAGCTGTAAGCAGGCCCCTGGCTGGCTGCAGATAGCCTACATGTCACCTCACAGACAGTCTGCTGGTGTCAACAGGATAGGGTTAGGCCACCCGTACCCATGATGCACTGCACATGCAAATTAGCTGTCCGCAGATGGACACAAGATGGGGAATGCACCCCCACAGCACCTCGGCCCTGTTGGGGGAAGTGACCGGGTGCACCCACACAGCACCTTGGCCTAGTAGGGGTCAATGACCGGGTTTATTACTGTCACAGAGTAGCCACACACCGTTACATCGTGCGGGTACTGTGCTCACCCTGAGTGTGCAATGAGGTGGCCAGGACCAGGTCAACAACACCTGCCATGGCTGCTGGAGTCCAAGCGGGCGTTCCAAAGCAGTGTTAATGTGTAAGATAGCTAGTTTCTGCACAAACACCATGGATATCCCTGTCTGCCGCCATCAGGCACCCCCCCCCAGTGGCAAACATGGTCCCCAGCAAGGGATCCACACTCTACCTCCCTGCAAAGGTGGCAGTAGAGGGCAACATCAACCCCAGTCCTGCTGAGGAACACCACCACCCCCCCAGGCAGGCAGCTCCATACACAGCCATAACACAATAGCAGACAGACATAAGCCCAGGGTATGGTAAGCTGCACTCCACCACCAGATATTCCCCTACAGCAAGCCAACAGCCACTGCACCCTGCAAGCCATTATAGCAAGACATTTACCAGCTACCAACAGTCTGCTGGTTAGTCCATAGTGCATGTTCCCAATGGAGATGCATGCACCCAGAACTGGGCTGTCTGCATACACAGCAGGCAGATAGATCAGCGACTGGGCCCCAAAGAGAAACCCATATCTATCACATGAGAGAACTACTATACAGCACTATGGGGGTGCCTAGCCATGCTGTGGTCACTGCACAGTCAGGGTGAGCGTGATCCCCCAGAAGGACATGCTTTGGCCACCCTGTCTGTGTAGGTGGTGGCCGGACACTACAATATCCCAGCCAATGTCCCTGCCAGGGCCCTATGCCCAGTGCAGATGCATCCTGGCCACGCCACCCTGCCCTGGCTATACCCATGGTACCTTGCACCTCATTATGCACATTGACTGGCCAATACTGGCAACAGTGCTGGCAGTGCGGGCTGTTGAAGGGGCTTGCAGCCAACACCCACTGTATAGACAGACACACACTTCCACACCTCTGCCATCATGGTGCTACGATTGAGGGGGTAAGTAGCCTTGCCCACCAAACCGGTCCTGAGCACGGCAAGGCATGGATATGGTACGCATTACAGCTGGTGGTCACTCCCCAGGGTGGTAAGCACCGTCAGAGGCCAGGCCTGGAGCATGCCCCGCAAACACCTAACAGATTGTTTGGATGGGGTCAACTAGCAGTATGTACGTAACGTATGGATAACTGCCTGCCTGTGCTCCTAGCAAACGTCTCCGAGCTGTGTACCGTATACCTCAGGTGTAGGGTGACATTGGTAAGTTATGCAAGTGCTCGTTTTGGGTGCTGCATGCACGGTCCAATGTTTCTGCCTTTCCAGGAGACATTGGCCAATGGGGCCTGTGGGTGTGGGTGTGTCTGCCCTTGATGGCTGCTGCTTTACGGCACAGATTCCCAACTCCAGTCCAGGTTTGCATCACACACTGTTCGGGTTTTCCTGCTATCCCTCATGAATATGCATGGGCTACATCTACATGCCATGGGGGTGGTGCATAGATATACAGCACAGGCATATGTATGAGTGTCAGCATGGAACTTGACTGGTGTGTGGCCCACCAGGACTGCATTTGGGTGATTCTGCTCTAGGTACTGCCCCTGTTCATGGTGTCTGTGCTCAGTGGGGTAAAAGATAGATGTCTTACCATTGCATATGTCCCCGCCATGAAAGGTGTGTCCTTACTATCACTGTTTAGTTGTGGGAAAAATATGTGGGCAGGATTGGCAGTAGCCCCAGCTGGGCTTTGAACCTGTGACCTTCTGTTCTTGTATGCACTGTCTGTGTGCACTGCACCACTGTGTAGCCACAGATTGGTTGGATTCCCTGGACTGTCCATGACTGTGGATCCGGCAGGACCTGTCTGTTGCAGTGGACTGTGCCAGCCTGCACATGGCTAGGCCTCTGTCTTCTGTGGTTAGCAGCCACTGCCCCCTGCACCACATGTACTTGTCCGCCAACATGCTGGCATGAACTTCTCTCAGAAAAAGCAGTTGACCTGATTGCAATGTGGCAGTATGGGACTGCATTTGGGGACTTGGCTGTAGGTAATGCCCATTGTTGTGGTGTGTGTGCGGTGTTGGGTAAAATATGGGTGTTTTCCCCATGCATACAGGGGTGTCTGCGCTATCTTTATTTAGTGGTGGGTAAAATATAGGGACTGGGCTGGCAGGTGCCCCAGCTGGGTTTTGAACCTCTGCCCTCTGGTCCTAGAGGTAATGACTCTGTCTGCTGTACCACACTTTGGCCACAGAGACAGTGCAGCCCCTGGAGGCAGTAAGCCTGGCAGGATGGAGTCACAAACCCTGCTCTACGCAATTCTACTGTGGGCATATGCACCCTGTCTGGTGACAAACGTGCACATAAACCCCGGAAATGACCACGGAAAATGTGGGACAAAATATCACCACGCTGGGCAACAGTGATATTAATGGGCAACCATAGCAAACACTCCCAGGAAAGCTCCAATACGTGGCAATGTTTTTTGGAAGAGTCTCCTCTCAGTAGACCCTTCCAAAAGTCATTTCTTTTTTCTGGAGCTTTGCTGGGTGTGATTTCTGTATTTGCCCATCACTATAACTGTTCCCCAGCTGAATTACTATTTTTAATAGTTCTGTTGTGGTCATTTTCTATTTTTATTTTCGCTTTTGTGCTGTGCACATATATCACACTGCTCACGTTTTGCTGGTTTCCCCGGTTTTCCTGTACATTGCTGACGGAAATGGTTTCTCTTCCCTTTAAATGCTTTCTACTACCGCGAGTGTTTCACTCGCGGTAGTTTTTACATGCAAATTCGGGCCCGATACTGTGCGAGGAGCCTCTCCCCTCCCACTCTCCACCCATTGACCCCGTCCCTCCGCCCCTCGGGAGCCTTCCTCCGCCCTCAGAATGCCTTTCCACGCCTCTATCGGACATTTGCGGGCCGGGTACTTTTGCGGGGCACGTTAGTGCGGCGCGCAATTGTGCGGGGCCCAAGCGCACTTGTGCGGGGCGTTTAAGAGCGTTTCTGAGCGTTTGAGTGCCGCGTTTCCGTGCGCTATTGTGCGGCACGCAATTGTACGGCTTTTAGTAAACATGCCCCTATATCATGCATAAACCATTGCTGCTTTAATGTTAATAGTTGTTGTTTAACACACCCCTTTGAACCCCATATAATCATACAAGTTCAACATCATGTTCCATGTAAAAGTTTGTTTTTAATGATATGTTTTCTGTAAACTGCCCTGAATTAATGATAGGATGGTATAAACAACTTGTTAAATAAATAAAATAAAATAAATAAATAACTTCCCGCTCCTCGACCCCCTCAACACTTATCTAGAGGTATTTCTAGTAATCTAGTGGATGGGACATGGGTGATCCCCCTTTACTCCTGCTCCATTGTCGCATGGGTTCTAATGGCACCTGTGACCCTATAGTACTGATAATACTGCCAGGGGTCAGTATGCCAAATAAGGAAAATGGCTCAATCTATTTCTCATGCTTAAAGGCATGTTTACTTAGGTACGCTAACCAGTAAAGTAGTTCCTGCTTTGCCGCATGCTAAGGGTGCCACGCTAAGAGTTAAAATGGGTCACCTTGCCAAAAATCCCTTGCTAAATAGTCAGCTTGCAATTGAGGAGGGACTATACAGGTTAGGGGCAAAATGTAGGTGTTAATGGTGCATCATGTTTAGTATGGATGTTTTTTCACTTGTTATTAGTGCAGGTACACTTAACGTCACTTAGTGCTGCACCTTAGCATCATGCTATTGGCAGGGGAACAGACGGGCATGCCCCTAAATGTTAGCACACACTTCTGTGCTAATTTGGCAGCACACTTGATGCTACCAGCATGCATCTTAGTAAACATGTGCTTTAGAGTGGGGCTCGTGCATTATGAGTACAAATTAGCAGACGTATCACTTTTTATTCCAAATTATATTTTCTTTATATTTTCTCTTTACTACATCATACCCCCCCCCCCCCCCCCATTGTCAGAGTCAAAAATGTGTTACCCTAAATTTTTTTCTGAAATTTTGGTTCTCTGTTTACTTTGGGCAATATTTAGCCTGTAAATTTGTTGCAAAGTATGAAAAAAAATATTAAAAAGAACTGTTGAATGTGAGAAACCCGGGGAAACCCAACTTCACTTACTTTCCAAGACGACAAATCTCCCTGTATTTCCATTCGGAGCCTCCTTTCTTGCAGAAAAGAAGAAATCATTTTCAGCAACGCCCTACTTAAGTCTATCTGAACATATTTGAGCTAAATATTGGATACTTTAAAAATGGAATTTGTGAAATTTCTCTCTTTTGAAAATGGTAAAATATTACATTTAGCCAGTTTTGCTAAATGTTTTACATATACAAACAAAAAGAAAACACAACTCTACCTACTCACCCTCAATGGTAATAGATTTATCTGCATAAAAGTATGCGTTAAAATTAAAAATGGAAGAGGAAACCTCAGAACCCTCTGACATCCCCCACAGTTCACACAAAGTGAGCTCAGGTGTGCCAGTGAGGTTAATTTAAGTACATCAACGGTTTGCTAATCCACCAAACTTATCAAAATCACAGAAGTCACCATTAGACATTAGACAGAGATTCTCAAAAACACATCCGCAAAATACATGATGTTTTCAGAACAATCATAATATAACACAAACATCAATAATGCACACAAATCAGAATCTTAGCCTGTAGAACTCCTGGTTTTGAACAATCAAACACATCAAAACCCGCCACCCGCCGAAACGTTCCTCTTGCGTTTCGCCACTGCTGCTTCAGGGGAAAATGATTCTAAAACAAAAACACACCACAAACATGCTATGCATTAGTACTACCAGCCTCAGAAAGTACCGCTTCCAAACATTCTAGCAATTCAGAACAGCAACACTCCTACCTGGCCATCTTCAACAAAGGACCCAACCAAGCAAAGCCATCTTCAACCGACAGGCTCCCAACCGCTATTATCGCTTCAGCAAATCACACAGAACATCCAGTGCCGGATACCCACATAAAAACACCACAAAAACACCTCCCACTTTAAGGAGATTTAATTGATGAGCACTAGAAAAGTGCTAAAAGGTATTCCTATCTGTTTTCTTCTTATGCACAGATGTACCCCAGCCCCCCCCCCGGTTGTCGAAACACCCGGACATCCAAAAAAACAATCTCATCAGAACCATGATTCATGGTAAACTGAATATGGGGATCAAGTGTGTTGAGCCAATTATGGAACAGCATTAAAGAGGCCATAGAGCCGTCCCACAACATAAAAATATCATCAATGTACCTCCGCCAGATTTTAATCTGAGGAAGGTATGGGGAGTCTAACAGCCACCTCTGCTCATATTAACCCATAAATAATCTAAATGTTTTACATAGCAAAACTCTGGGGCCCGTTTACTACATAAAGTGCAGTAAAAATCAATGTGCATAACTTCTTAGCCTGTCTGGTAACTGTTGGGGGAGTGGCCAAAATCTGACCATGCATTTACCACACAGGGCATACTTTACCACATGGTAAGTGTGTTACTAATGACATGGATGCATTCAAGGGTTATGTTTACTAAATCACACTACCAGAGAGTGTGGGGTTCATTGTGCACTAAGTACACCTTCGTAAAACTTACCACACACCAAAAATGTAGCCATGATGAAGATCCTATGCTACTCAAGTAGCTTGGGTTGGGGTGGAGACTAGGTATTTCAGGCCCTTATCCACCCTCTAGTCACCTTCCATCTTGGCTATGTAAGCTGCTTCTTCCTGGTCTCCCTCTGAATCATCTCTCTCCCCTTCATTCTTTTCAAAACTCAACTGCACAGCTTGTCTTCCACCAGTGTTGCTATGCTCATGTGACACCTCTTTTCAAGTTGCTTCACTGGCTCCCTATCCATTTCTGCATCCAGTTAAAACTTCTACTGACCTATAAGTGCATTCATTCTGTGGCTCCTCACTACCTTTCCTCTCTTCTCTCTCTCTACACCTCTTCTTGGGGACTCCGCTCATCTGGCAGATCCCTTTTTATCTGTGCCCTTCTCTGCCACTGCCAACTCCAGAGACCATTCATTTCACCTTGCTGCTCCATATGCCTGGAACAAACTACCTGAGTCAGTACATTGGGATCTTTCTCTAGCCCTATTAAAACCCAGGCTAAAAACCCACCTCTTCAAGGCTGCTTTTCGATCCCGATGCCCCTCATTCTCTTACTCACCACTTATATGTATCATATCATACTCTAGTCCCCAGTTTTGTGATGTTCCTCATCTTGATTAGATTGTAAGCTCTGATGAGCAGGGACTGTCTCTTAGGGGCTTGTTTACAAAGCCGTGGCTGTGAATTCAATGGGGCCGCGACTCTGATATCAGGCGGAAGCCGCTACCTTGGCTTATTAAACAAGCCCCTTAATCTTTATGTATAATCTTTATGTATAATCTTTATGTGTGTGCCTTGTAGCGCTATATAAATGATAAGTAATAGTAGTAGTGTGCCCATTTATATATTTATTTGAGCAGATTTGATATACCACCATTCTGTCTACGTACAACCAACATGGTGGTTTACAATATTCAAGAAATTTTCCAGAGCAACATAGCAAACAATAAACACAAGACAGACACAGGAGGCTGGGAAATGCATAGTACAATAATATTCCTTTAAAATCAAAAGGCCAGAGGAGCACAAGGATGGGGAACTGAAAAGGAAAGTCCCCTCTGACTATATTACAGACTGAATGGCCTAAATCTCTTCAAATGCCTTCTAAAGAAGCCAATGCCACAAACCAGCTTTACATTTTTCTAGGGGAGTCTCCTGATGAAGATCTGCATGCAATGAATTCCAAATAGAAGGGCCTACAAAGCCAACGGAAGCAGAACAAATCGATTCAAATCAAAATTAAGATGGTGATGAAATAATAAGTGGCCGTGTCGTACCTAGACCTATGTGAGCGGTGCAGCCGCACAGGGCACAAAAGAAATAGGGGCACATTTGGGGTTGCTGGCCTTGGCTCCCCACCAACTGCCTTTGCCCACTGCCACCGCGTTTCATGTCTCCTTTGCAATGGTGGACACAGCAATAGAGAGTATCTCTAATTGAAGAAAAACTACGCGGATCTTCCAGACTCCACATTTGCATATTTGCCTGATCAGACACGAAATGTGGAGTCTAAAAGACCTGTGTGTTTTTTTTTCTCTATTAGAGATACTCTCTGCTGCAGCTGCCACCACTGCCTCCACCAAGGAAACATGGAAAACAGCGGTGGCAGGGCAAGGGCAGACAGTGTGGACGTGTAGGGTACGATGGGGAGATGCTGGCATTGGGAAATGACAAACCTGGGGGGGGGGGGGCGGTGCGCTACATGTGCAAGTTGCACAGGGCGCAGTTATGGCTTGGTTCAGCCCTGGTAAGTGGGACTGCAAAGCTCTTAGCAGCAGCTCTGGACAATAGGGAATAATAAGGGCAGGCAGATAAGTTGGAGAACAAGTATAATACAGTCAATGTTTAAGAGAGAGAATTTTGTACCCGATTCTACAAAGGACCAGCAACAAGTGAGAGACATGATCCATGTGCTTAGCTTAGCACATAATTCTGACTGCTGAGCAATGGACAAGTTGAAATTGTTTTAGAATATAGGCAAGAGAGCCGCCCAACAAAGAATTGCAATAATCCAATCTAAAGATTAAGGAATGAATAAGTATATTCAGATCCCAGTAGAAAAGCTATGAGGCACATTCTAATATGTGCATCCAGGCCCCTGTGTGCCTGATCGGAATCCCTGCAGGATCAGAATCGGGTCTGGGCCTGTATGTGCAGGCCAGGACTCAATTCTGATTGGCCTGCATTTACAGACCCCTGCCCGGCTAACTCAGTCAGCTTCCTGAATGGAGCCGTGGTGCCATGGCATCCCGTTGCCATGGCACCGCTTCTCCATTCAGGAGCCACAATCCCCAGCCGCTGAATGCTTTCAACTTTCCCCGCAGCCTGACTCCTGAGCTGGCCTTCCATGGCCAGAGTCAGACTGTGGGAACCCCTCACCTTCCCACTGCTGCCTGGGCCTGCCATCCCCTGACATCCAGGGGGACTTATTCCACTTCTGAGGTGGAATAAGTCCCCCGTCCAGTTTGCCGATCACGGACAGCCCCTGCACTGCCCTTGTTCCAAAGGTATGTCCATCCCCGCTATTCACATTACCGAATAGACCCCAGTGTCGCAAAGAATGAATAAGTTGCAGAGCAGGGAAATATGTGATTGAAAAGTTCATGAAGAATCGTGGTTGGCACAGACATCTTTGGTGCTTGCTCACCGACAATGTTGCACTTAGCATGGGTGCATTTACTGCCCCCTCAGAGGGTGATGCTAAGCGCACCTGCATGGATTGTGCCAAAGAGAATAAGCATGGGAGTGGTGTGAAATTTGCAATAGCTACACGGGTACATGCCGGGAATGTCTCCATCCCTGTGAACATTTTTGGGGCCCAGTGCTCAGTTTTAGTGAACATGCCCTTACCGCATTCCCTGTATTCACAAACAACTCTCCTGCTGATACCCCTCCCATCCCCGCTGACAATGCTCCAGCAGCATAAAGAAAATCCTCTCTCCCTCCAACAGTGCCATCTGGCTGCAATAGGAAAGAAACCACCTTACCTGCATGGCTATTACTTAGGGCTCTCTGGTGTCTAACTGCGTGCAGAAGCAATCCTCAGATGTTCCTCTCTCTCTTCAGTACTTTGAAATCAAAATGATGTTACAGTTCCCCAGTGAAAGTCTCATAATATTACTACTAGTGTCAAGCTGGCAAATAAGGGTAAAGTTTACTTCAGGCCTGCAATTTGGCCAAAAATTGCCACTATGTGGCTATTTTGTAATGATGCCTTCAATTCTCCATTAGCCAGACCCATATTTATATGTGCAATATTAGACTCTTTATTAATTTAAACATCCTAATATTATCCATATCATTTTAAAAATGTGCAGGGGAATTATGCGTTTGCCACTTGCTGCCAAATGCATAGCTCTCTTTCATTATCAACACATATATTTGTATTTACAGATACAGATTTATTTCTGTTTGAATGCTCCAAAATTAAGCTGAACACTTCGATATCTCCCTTGGTTGAGATTGTCTTTTGAGATCAATCAAGTCTTTTCTGCTTTATAGTAAGAAGGCTGAAATGTATAATGGTTGCTTAAGTTCATTTATTGTAATATATATTTGATGATGAGAACACACCCAGTATAATTTCATTTGCAGTATAATTTCATTTATGTTATGAGTAAATGAAATTGCAATAAAAAATTGTTACAAAAAAAAAAGATAACCAGTACCATATAGACCTTATTTCATTTTGCTTAGAGAAACATAAAAAAATGCAAACATGTTAAATTAGGAAAGAAAACACAGTAGTAACAGTAGTAAAGGGTCAAGGAATTAATTTTGATTGGAGATATAGAATGTATTGCTCTGAAGACAAAACATCTTGACATTTTTAATTACACAGTTTTTGGAGAGACATTTAAATACTGTGAAAACAAAAGCTCTTACAAGATATCAGAAAATGATGAGAACGCTCCCATTTTGCATTCTCTGCTATCAGTGCTTTTTACATGTTGTATTATTAATGACCTTTACTTAAGCCATTGCTGCTCACGTTTTGTTTTGTTTTTGACCAGATAGTATGCTTTACAGACATGAGAGGGCTGCTATAACCTTTACTTTGGTCTGCTACTGTATCAAGGACTTATAGAGTTAAAGTCAATTGGGATTTTATTTATTACTAAATAATTACCTTATGTTATTCATGAATTCAAAAATATGATGTTTCACTTGACCACATAATTTTTCAACTATGAATAAAGGCGCGGGCAGGGTCCCGGCGCCTGCTCGTAACCGGGTGCTCTGCCCGGCGCGGGACCCTGCTCGTGCACGGGGGTGGGGGGGGGGGTAGGAATGGGGGCCGTGTGGGCCGTGCACGATGTGCACACGGTGCGTTTTTAAATTGATTGGCTCCGCTCGGGAGGGGGGCGAGCGGAGCCAATCAGGGTGCAGGCAGCCATGTGCTCTGGCGTGCGCGAGACCCGCCAGAGCACAGGCAGTTTGGCGGGAGGCGCAGCAGGAGAGCTGTGTGGTCGGCAGGGAGAGAACAGCCTGTAATCGCGGCGGGAGTTCCGGACGTCGCCTGCGTTTAAGGAGGGAGAGTGATTGTGTTGTGGCGGCGGTTCGGATTTACGGGCGAGCATCATCGGAGCACAAGCTCGCTGGACAGGCAAGTGTCTGGTGGGCGGCAGGGTGGGCTCACGAGCCGGAGGCCGCATCGGGGAGGGCCTGAAACAGCTTTTGGCAGGGCAAGGAGGAGTGCCTGGGGCAGTGCTCCGAAGTGGGCTGTTTGTTAAAAAAAAAAAAAAAAAAACACAAATGAGCACTGCAGGGCGGGATTAGACGCAGTTTTCATCTACCTAATATAAATTTAAAAAAAAAACACAGGGGGATGGCTGGAAGGAAGCAGGCAAGAGGGGGGGCGGCAGGAGGGGGGGTCAGGCTGCCAGGGGGAGGCAAGAAAAAGGGCAGAGGGGGAGGGGGTAGACAAATCAGTGAGTTCAAGGTCTGGGAGTGCCAGTGAACATGGGGTTGGGAGAAGGGGGGCGAGAGGTGCTGGGGGTTTGGTTAGGGGGCGTAGGGGGCCAAGGACTGGAGAGGGGCTTCTTGAAAGGCCCGCAGGGCAGGCTGAGAGTATTGGGCCTCAGCAGCTGGCAGTGGCCCCAGCGGCAGGGACAGTTGAGACCCCTGTAGGGGGGATGGGTTCCAGGGGGGGGGGGGCAGGGGGAAGGCGTTGATGGAGGGAATCTTAGGATGGATCAGGAGCAGGGGCATGGGTGGGGAGTCGGCTCCTTGGGCCAATGGGGGGGGACCTAGGCAGGTATTTGGGGTGGCTGGGGGGGACGCTTGGGGGTGGATGTCTCCAGTTTTGGGTTTTGTTCCTCCTGTAGTTGGTTTGCCACCTTCCGGGTGGTCTGGGCCGTCGGGGCAGCAGTCTGGGTGGGAGCACTGGTTGGGAGGGGGGCAGGGTTCCTCTAGGGCAGATTGGACTGGGGCATGGCCCCCGAGGGGTGCTCTGGGCTTGTCTTCATTGGGTTTTCCCATTTTATCTTCACAGGTGCCCTATATGGCAGCGTCGAGTCCTGCTCCGTCTGCGGTGGTGTCCTGCAGTGAGGGGAGTATTGATTCGAGGCCCCCTGCGGAAGTGGGTGCAGCTGGAGTCGGCGTCCAGGCTTCTGGGGCAGCGGATCTGCAGCGGACAGCGGGGCCTAGAGGCAATGGGCTGCTTTCGTCCGGGGCCCGCAGCATCGATGACACGCCAGGTGAGTTGAGAGAGGCTGATGGTGGTGCATCGCTCGAGCGGGGGTCACGGTCCGATCAGCCAGGCAAGGCGCGCAGAAAGAGGAAGCGGGGGTGTCGTTATCGGCGTAACTCCTCTTCTTCCTCCTCATCATCTTCGGATTCATCTGGAGCCTCGGAGGCTGCCGGTGAGGGGCATGGGGCGGCCGTGGGGGGTGGGGTTGAGGCGAGTTTAGCTGGTGGGGGTTCGGCTTCTTTGGTTCCATTGTCGGAATTGTGGGAAGGGGTCCCCAAAAAGCTAAGGCGAAAGATTAGGAAGCGGAAATATATTGATATTTTTCATTTGCTGGAAGGAAGGAAGCGTTCTGGGGACAGTAAGAAAAAGCGAAAGGAGGACGAGAAGGCGGGTCGGCTTCGGAAGGTGTCGCGGAATGTAATTAATTGGGTGCGATCATTCTTGCGGTTGGCGAGTGTGTGGGGGCATCATTTTCCTCACCAGTCCGGGATGTTGTTATCCTATGCTGATTCGATTCTTGAAGCGTCTCAAATGCATGAAGGCTGGTCGTGGCTTAATTACGACGAGAAATTCAGGGATAAAATGGAGGAGAATAAATTTTAAACGTGGGGCACGCAAGACATTAACCTTTGGCTAACACAGATGTCGGTCAAGGGAGGGGGGAGTGGGGGCAGCGGAGGTAATATGGGGTCGGTGGTCATTGGGGGGGCGGCTCATTCCTTTCGGGGGGGAGTCGCCACTGGACCAGCTCGGCCAGCCCCCGGAGGAGGGAGTGATGTGTGCTGGAGGTTTAATCGGTCGATGTGTCCCTTCCCGGATTGTAAATTCCGGCATGCGTGCTCGAGCTGTGGAGGTCCCCATGCGACAGCAAAATGTGTTAAAAAAGGGCCCGGGGCTCAGCCGCCGACTGGCCTCAAATAAGTGGGTGCCATTTGATCTGGCCCCTTCGCCGATTCAGGTTCCGCTTTTGTGTTCATGGTTGCGTTCTTATCTGCGGAGGCGGGATAGGTTAGTGTTGCATTTGGGATTTAGTTTTGGTTTTGTGGTACCGGTGCATGGGGTGGTTGTGGTTTCTTCACCACGCAATTCACCCATTGTGCGGCGCTGGGGAGCTATAGCACGGGGGAAGATAGCAGAGGAATTACGGTTGGGGAGGATAGCGGGGCCTTTTCGGCAGCCGCCGTTCCCGGATTTTGTGGTATCGCCGTTAGGCATTATTCCGAAGAAGGAACCGGGAAAGTTTCGTCTAATTCACCATTTATCTTCTCCGGCTGGATCCTCTGTGAATGATCTGATTCCACGGGATTTTTGCACGGTGCGTTATCAGTCTTTTGACAAGGCTGCAGAGTTAGTCAGGAGAGCGGGGCGGGGGGCACTGATGGCGAAGGTTGATATCGAGTCGGCGTTTCGTTTGTTGCTGGTTCATCCGTCTTCCTTCAGGTTGTTGGGTTTTCAGTTCGAGGGGGCGTTTTATTTTGATAAGTGTATGCCCATGGGGTGTGCGGTATCTTGCGCTTACTTTGATAAGTTCAGCTCTTTCTTGCACTGGAGTTTGGTGCGGAGAGTTGGAAGGGGGGAGGTTGTCCACTATTTGGATGATTTTTTCTTTGTGGGTGAAGCAGAGTCCGTAGGGTGTAGCGAGCTGTTAGTTGGTTTTGGTAGTCTGGCTCGCGAGTTGGGGGTGCCGTTGGCTGAGAGTAAAACGGTGGGCCCGACGACAAGGTTGACCTTTTTAGGAGTGGAATTGGATTCGCAAAGTTTGGAGGCCCGATTGCCCTCAGAGAAGGTGGGGAAATTAAAGGTGCTGGTGGCTAATGCCTTGGCCTCGTCTAAGTTGAATCTGCGGGAGCTGCAGGCCTTAATAGGATCTCTTAACTTTGCTTGTAAGGTCATTCCCATGGGGAGGGTCTTCCTTCGGCGCTTGGCGGCGGCGACAGCGGGGGTCTGGAAGCCTCACCATCGTATCCGAGTGTCAAAAGTGATGCAAGAGGACTTGAGGATTTGGGAGCTCTTTTTGAAGGACTTTAATGGCACTTCAGTGTTGCAGGAAGCGGAGATCTCCAGTGACGATTTGCAGCTGTATTCGGATGCGGCGGGTGGGGTTGGTCTGGGAATATATTTCGGTGGCGCTTGGTGTGCTGAACGGTGGCCGCCGGAATGGGAGGCTGAAGGGCTTTTGAAGAATATTACCTTTCTAGAATTGTTTCCCATCTTAGTGGCGCTTGCATTATGGCCAGAGAGATTGGCCAACCGTAGGGTGGTGTGATAGTGTGATAACGAGGCGGTGGTGGCCGTCGTGAATCGTTATACTCCACGCTGCTGTACGGTCGCGGCCTTAATGCGCCAAGTCATTCTAGCCTGTTTGCGTTTGAACGTGGACTTGAAGGCCCGCCATATTCCTGGTCATACTAATGCCATCGCTGATGCTCTTTCTCATTTGCAGTGGGAGCGGTTTCGGCAGTTGGCGCCGGAGGCGGACGAGGAAGGGTTCGGGGTTCCTTGGAACTTGTGGAGCTGTGGCCTACCGAGATGAAGAACCTATTAAGGAATTCAGTAGTTGAGCGCACGTGGGATTCTTATCGACGGGGGTGCGCGCGAGTGTGGGAGTATCTGCATGGTGAGGGGTGTGTGGGAAGTGAGCTGTCCGAGTATATGCTGGGGAGCTATGTTGGGTGGGCAAAGGAGAGGGGGTTGCCGAGATCGGCGGTGCGGGGACATCTAGCGGGGTTTGAATTTTTTGCCCGGGCGGTGAGTTGGCCGGGCGTAGGGCGGGGGCGCCTGGCTCAGCATTTAATGCAAGGGTGGGAGCGGGCGCTGCCGCTGCGGCATGATCGGCGGCTCCCGATTACCCATGAATTGTTGCAGCGCTTGTGTCACGTGTTGTCGGGGGTGGCGGCGTCGCCTTACGATGTTGTTCTATTTCGAGCGGTGTTTTGTTTAACGTTTTTTGGGGCCTTTCGGGTCGGTGAGTTGGCGGCGGATTCAGTGAAGGTGGGTTTGGGTAATTGTTTGCGGTTGCAGCACGTGTGGAGGGAGCCGGGATGCATTCGTGTACTTTTAGCCAAGTCCAAAACTGAACAAAAGGGTAAAGGTTTGTGGGTGGTGCTGGGAAGTATAGGGGGACTAACTTGCCCGGTAGCGGCCCTCGAAGACTACTTGGGTGTACGCCCGGGTGGTGGCGAAGCGCTGTTCGTGCATGAGAACTCTTCATACGTGACCAGGTATCAGGTGACGGCGGTTTTACGCCTGGCTCTGCGCAGGATCGGCGAAGATCCGGAGCTGTTTTCGGCTCACTCTTTTCGCATCGGGGCCGCCACCAGTGCGGTTGCGGCGGGTATGTCGGGGGATCAGATCCAGAGTATTGGCCGCTGGCGATCTAAGGCATTTCACGGTTATGTGCGGCTGTGAGAAGCCCTTTAGGGTTGGGGGGGGTTATTAATGCTGTTATTTTCTGTTGCAGGTGTGGGGCTGATGGAGAGGGGCTGCTGGATGCTGGGACACTCCTTTGTCTTTTGGGCTGGTCAGAGAGCGGCAGTGCGGCCTATCGGGAAAAATCTTGGGCTCGACCCAGCTGAGGTGGCGATTTCATGGCTGGGTGAGCGGGGGCTGAGGTGGACTCAACTGCTGCCCTTGCTTCGTCATCATCTGCGGGTTCGAGGACGGCCAGCGGTCGTGCTGGTGCATCTTGGAGGCAACGATTTGTCGGAGTGGTCTTGCAAGCAGCTTATAAAGGCGGCGAAGAAGGACTTTATGACTTTGCTTCGTTTTCTGGACAGAGTCATCTTGATTTGGTCGGACATTATCCCGCGACCGGCGTCATGGGGCCAGCGGAGATGGTCCCGTGGGCTGACCAAGATAAATTGGCAGATTGGGAGATGGGTCTGCGAAAGAGGGGGGTATCAGGTGCAGCATGTGTGGGTTGATGTGGCCTGTACAGGGTTGTATAGGGCGGATGGTGTTCATTTCTCGCCAGTGGGGATGGACTTGCTTTTGAACGACTGGCAGGAGGTGTTGGAGAGAGTTGTTCAGGGTGGCCGCACTGGTCGTAGCTTGGGGTAATTGGGGGGGCGGCACAGCTAAAGTTTTCTGTGCCGGTGGCGGAATCCCGGATGTTTCCGGGGTCCGGAGCCTTAGGCGACTCGGGACGGGGGCGGGGTGCCCTCGACCCGGACTACCCCTGGAAGACTTTTGCTAGTAATATGGCGAAGTCGGATAGGGGTGGTCGGAATGTTGCTGGTGGTGTGACCATGGATACAGCGGAAGCGAGGTCGCTTTGCTAGTAGCATGGCTGGTGATGCATCGCTCCGCTGGGAGGGGGGGTGTGGGATCATTGTTCCTGTTATGGTTTTGTTGTTATGTGAAATAAAGCTGCGACCAGTTGTTACCATACTTGGCTATCAGAGTAATTTGTGGGAAAGGAAAAAGAGAAAAGCGGTTGAAAGAAGGGGGTAGGGGTCTGGGGGGGGAAGCAAGGTATAATTAAAGGGTGAGCACCGGGTCTGGCTACCCGGTTAGAATAAAGGCGCGGGCAGGGACCCGGCGTCTGCTCGTAACCGGGTGCTCTGCCCGGCGCGGGACCCTGCTCGTGCACGGGGGTGGGGGGGGTAGGAATGGGGGCCGCGTGGGCCGTGCACGATGTACACGTGGTGCGTTTTTTAAATTGATTGGCTCCGCTCGGGAGGGGGGTGAGCGGAGCCAATCAGGGTGCAGGCAGCCATGTGCTCTGGCGTGCGCGAGACTCGCCAGAGTACAGGCAGTTTGGCGGGAGGCGCGGCAGCCCACCCACCCACCCAGCCTTTGCGGTAGCGAGGCTGGTGTAGGGTTGTCGCAGCTGGGGGGGTGAGGCGGGATCCCGGAGGTTTCCGGGGTCCGGAGCCTTAGGCGACTCGGGACGGGGGCGGGGTGCCCTCGACCCGGACTACCCCTGGAAGACTTTTGCTAGTAATATGGCGAAGTCGGATAGGGGTGGTCGGAATGTTGCCGGTGGTGTGACCATGGATACAGCGGAGGTGAGGTCGCTTTGCTAGTAGCATGGCTGGTGATGCATCGCTCCGCTGGGAGGGGGGGGGGGTTGTGGGATCATTGTTCCTGTTATGGTTTTGTTGTTATGTGAAATAAAGCTGCGACCAGTTGTTACCATACTTGGCTATCGGAGTAATTTGTGGGAAAGGAAAAAGAGAAAAGCGGTTGAAAGAAGGGGGTAGGGGTCTGGGGGGGGGGGAAGCAAGGTATAATTAAAGGGTGAGCGCCGGGTCTGGCTACTCGGTTATCTAAGGAAACATTAAAACAGTTCTAAAGGGAATAAATCATTTCTATTACTAATTTAGAAGGGTTGGCTTCTAGCTGACATCATTGTACAAGAAAAGTCACCTGTTATACTCCAGAGGAGTGCCACAAGGCACCGAAGAGCTCTGAATGTGAAGGGCTTTATTTACTTATATATGTATGTGTTTATTTATTTAATATGACACCCTTGTAATGAAATCCATCCAAGGAGGTATACAACAAGTATAACTGGACATAGGCAATTAACAATTAAAGTGACGGGATGATCATTATAAAATTCTCTAACATCATAGTGCACAATTAGAACAGCAAGGTAAATTTGGAAACAGGCAAATAGCTTATCTTTCACAGTCTAAGACCTGCAGCAGTACACTGGAAATAGACTATGAAGAAACAATATCAGTGAATTCACGCATAGAATGTAAGCAATCCAAATCATCATGCATCATATTATTTTACATTACAAAACAAAAATGGCCATATTTAAGTTCTGAGCAAAGATGTTTCAAAAAGTCCAGTCTGAGTCAGTTTCCTTGCACAGCTTGGCAATAGCATATCTTTTGCATGAGGTCTTGAGCTCCATAGAAAACCCTTCCTGGATTTTTGCCTGCGAATCTAGTAATTCCTGCTCTACTCAAATGACTTTTCTCTTGCCATGTTGAATATTCAGAGGCACTGTCCAGATAGTGCCCCTGAATATTGAGTTTATCTGGTTAGCAGGGCTCATCATTTCTGTCATAGCCTTACAATCTCAATATTTTATCAACACAGACCATTAAGCCGTTGCATGCGATAGGCGAAGTTAATCATTGATACATAAGGATTTTGTTACTTCACCACACACCCTTCATTCCCACTGTGGATGTTATAATAAAGGAGGCTCTGCATTTATGCATCCCACACTGATAAGATACATGCACAGCTCGCGTGCCACCTTCCAGGGCAGCATTCCCTATGCCATTCTGCTTTCACAGCTCTAAAAATTGTAAAATGCCAAAATTCATGGAAGATCATGCCATGAACAAGTAGACACATAATGAAAATTACAGTGGCAAGTCACTTTTCCTGTCCTTTCTCTGTTATCTGCTGCTTATAATCCCCAATGAGTGAGTAGGATGTGTGCAGTCTTTGAATGCAAAATACAATGCTTGCCTTTGAGTCAGTGCTGACTCCTGGCAACCCAGCAGTTCCTAGATAACACAAAATGATCTAGATTGAATTGCCCCAGAGTGGCACTGGATGCAGTTAAAATGCAGACATCATATGGTCATGCTAATTACCTGTTAGAGAAAGGATATTATCCAGAGTCAGCCCTTTTCCTGCAATACCCAGCCATTTCTTTCAGTATTCCTGTAGCTGGTTATCTAGAACCAGTAGTGAGATGAGGAGGACTAACCCTGGCATGTTTTCCTCCCAACTCTGATAAGACTAGCATTCTTATCAGTGTGTACTTTTAGGAGCATGTTTATTAAAGTGTGGTAAATGTTTTCCACCTAACACGACATATGTCAAAATGCCATGTGATAGGTACAAATCTTGTGTGGTAAATGCAGGGGGAATGGCCAGAATCTGCCCCACAGATACCACAAAGGGCTGTCACTTCTGCACCAGGCAATGCTCTCTGCATCAGCAGGCAGTGTGGGAGGAACTGCACAACCTACCAATGCAGGTAGCACAGGCTGGAGTGAGGGAGTAGGGAGAGGACAATGGTAGCAGCTGCTATGTCCTCCCTGTCCATGATGGCAGAGGCAGAAGTGACACACCTGCACCCCCCTTCTTCTCCTCCCAATACAATCAAAAGCTCAGTGCCATGGATCAGAAGACCCATGGCACCCATAGAGACGTCCTGCCCCCCCCCCCCCCCCACCATCAGCAACTTCCTCTCCAGACAGCAGCCAACATCATGGAACTGGCTGTCTTCCTACCCAACCTGGCCAGGACAGGTATCAATAGTCGGTTCCCCCCCCCCCCCCTCACCACCCCTACCCTACCCCAGTCCTTACCAAGGTCTTTCTGGTGGCCCAGCATTGTTTTGGCAGGGGCATTCTCCCTCTGCTCCTGGCCTATCTCCAGCACTGCTCAAAATAGCCCCAGTCCGAGCAATTGACAGCAATTGCCCTTTCACTGGCTGTCACCGACCGCCACATCTTCTCTCCACC
This sequence comes from Ichthyophis bannanicus, assembly GCA_033557465.1. NCBI lineage: Eukaryota > Metazoa > Chordata > Amphibia > Gymnophiona > Ichthyophiidae > Ichthyophis > Ichthyophis bannanicus. Next base: position 17,679,532 of record CM066036.1, on the reverse strand, counting down.
CCAATCCTGCCTCGCCTTGCATTTACCTTGAAATATGCAGATAGTGCAGAAAATCACTGCACTATCTGCTCTTCCCCTGTGTTAATGGGGCCCCGACAGCATGGGCTATCTGCTGCATTGACAGCTAACGTAGTTCAGTAAACATGCCCTCAGCATATGAGAGAGCTTCTTCCCAAGATTAATGGGTTGCTTGTCACTTGGACTTAGCTATTTAAATAAGTGTCTTCATTGTATTGAACATTTCCAGGCTGATCCAAACACATTGACCTGCCTTTTTGTGTCCAGGATTCAGGGCAAGGCACACTTCGTACTGGGCATCATTTTGAATCTGTGTTAAAATCAAATAAAGAATGATAACTATTAGGATAGCAAGCTCATCTTAATAGTGGAATTTAGGAAAGATGAGGCAAGCACAGAGGGTCCTTAGTCATGGAGTTGCAAAGGTAAAACTGAAGATACCGTAAATAACGGTCTTTGATATTGGCATGGACAAAGAAAATGGAAGTAGCAATCTACTATCATGGAGCTGATGTTAGGTTTAGTTAAATGTCGCACCAATCTGCTAAAAAATTGTCATGTCACAAAAGCACTTTACTATTATGCTAAATTCTCAATTATGTAAACAAAAATAGGGTGCAATAAATGTGTGGGATTTACTGTATCAGGTTTCAATGCATTTTGGGGATAATTTGAGGAAAACGTTTATAAGCAACTTGAGAGTGTAGAATGGCATTTAATCTGCTCAAGTACAATTTTATAAAATTAAGCTGGATATACATGCATAAAGGCAGGTGCTCGGAAAGCATAGCACCTACCTTTATGTGATATATCTCTAGGCATTTCTGTGTCTGCTAAATGTAGACATTGTTTTGAATATCGGCCTGATAGTTTTTTAGAAAAGGCTCAGCAAGCATGGAGCCTTTTAAAAGTGTGCAGAGCACATCTAAGAATCATGTATATTTATTGCCACATATACATTAAGAATAATTATTTTTAAATCATGAGGTATATCAGATAGTTTAGATAACTATCATAAAGAGTTATTGACCATCTGCTTGACGACTGTGCATCAGTCAATCTTGTCTAATTGAAAAGATGCCTATTTGTTAAATTTTCGTTATTGGTGGCAAACCTTTTGTTATGTTTTCAAAATGGAACGTTATATGGCCGAACAGTTACACAGGATGGGATCCTGTTTAAAGAAATGGCAATCCATAGATGACTAGTTAAAAAATAAAGGAGTGCTATAGCTTTTATTGGGTCAACTCCCAAAAGCTGAGTGAATATTGCTACATTCTTATTTTTCTTTATTTTATAGTGGGTGCCTTGGTTTATTTCTTCTGTTATTTATATTCCTTTTTATTTTGTGGTTTTCTCTATTTGTTCAGGCAAGGATTTGCCTTGTTCTGTTTACTTAGAGCCCCATTCTGGAAGAGAGACGTCCGGGCCTTCCAAAAGTCCCCGCTGAAGCCGGGGCCATTAGGACCCGATTCTGGTCTGTGGGAACAAAATGTTCCTGTAGGAGCCAGAATCAAGCTCTAGGATGGCCCGGTGTGCCCCCTCTGCCTGTGGGGACTTCCTCTCCATCGGCATCCCCAGCATCCATGGCTCCGGCTCTGCAATTCCAACCACCCGACCCACAGCTGGCCTCCCACGGCCTGGATCGGGCGACAGGGACTCCCCCACACCTGGTCCCGGCCCTGGGGGTGGCTCCCCTATCCCGAACTGGCAAATCATGCTGCTTATATCACCTCTGAGTGTACAATTCTAGAGATTGAACCTTCTAAAAGATATTAACTGGATGGAGTTGATCCAGAATGTGGCTGCTAAAATGGTCAGTAGTCATCATAAAGAATACAGGAACATTTATTTATTTATTTCCTTTTTATACTGCGCTCTTTAGAATCAGTGTGGTTTACATGTATACTTACAGGTACTTTTTATTCCCTTGTCCCCGAAGGGCTCACAATCTAAGTGTACCTGAGGCAATGGAGGGTTAAGTGGCTTGCCCAAGGCCACAAGGAGTGGCTCTGGGACTAGAGACCCCAGTCCCTCTGGCCTGGGGTTGTTTGTCCCCATGCAGGAATTGAACCCCTGTCCCTCCAGCCTGAGGTAACCTGTCCCAACCACTGAGCCACTCCTCCCTTAAAAATCTCAATATGTATACTTTGGAACAAAGAAAATTGATATCACAGAGGTGTTTAAGGATGGTGGATGCATAGAACAACCTCCAAATGGAGTACTCTGCACAAAATCAGGGCTAAATCTCACAACTTCCTGAAATATGTGGAATTCCATGATTACCCTCACATAAAATGCCACACTCACTTCACATCAACCCCAAAGGATCTAACGGGTATACTAATCAACACCAGATCAGTTAGAAACAAAACCCCCATCATCATAGACTACATAGATAACTATAAACCAAACCTCCTATGACTAACTGAAACATCACTCAATGAAGAAGACAATGCCCTTATAAACCTTTTCAAAGTACCTGGATACGACCTCTTTTACAGTAACAGAAGTGGCCACAGAGGAAGAGGTTGACTAATCTCATCAAAGAGCAACTACAACTTCTCAGCAGCAAACATAAACAATAGAGATGGTTTTGACATGGCCCTCATAGAAAACACATACTTAGCAATATGCCTTAACTAGAGATCACCAAAATCGGATGAAACTGGAGTATCCAACATACTAGAAACAGCAGGTTCCCACACAAATACAAACAAACAACTCATACTTGGTGACTTCAACATCTCTTCACTACCACCTAGAAAATCAATGGCATTTTTAGATGCAATGGACTCCTTAGACTTCAAACAAATCATCAACAGCCCTACTCACAATGGAGGAAGCATACTCAATCTCATCTTTGTTCCTAAACAGTTACTCAACCCAACTATCAACATCACAACACAAGTTACTCAAGTACCATGGTCTGACCACCACCTAATTCCCTTCAGACTTCCTTGCAGCCTCCCAAACCATTACAACAATACCAACACCAACCTTAGACATAGAAACATGATGACAGAAAAAGACCACAAGGCCCATCTAGTCTGTCCTTCCATAACAACTACAACAGTCCACTTTTTACCTTTAGAGATCCTCTGTGTTGGTCCCATGCTTTTTTGAATTCAGTTACTGTCCTCATCTCTACCACCTCCACTGGGAGACTATTCCATGGATCCACTACTCTTTCTGTAAAGAAATATTTCCGCATATCACTCCTGAATCTATATCCCTTCACCCTCATCCCATGTCCCCTCGTTTCAGAACTTGCTTTCAATTGAAAGAGGCTCTCTCCCTGAACATTTATGCCACGGAGGTATTTAAACATCTCAATCATATCACCTCTATCCCGCCTTTCCTCTAAGGTGTACATATTAAGATCCTTAAGTCTGTCCTCATATGCTTTATAATGAAGCCCATTAATCATTTTAGTAGCAACCCTCTGCACCGACTCCATCCTGTTCACATCCTTTTGAAGGTGCGGTCTCCAGAATTGCACACCATACTCCAAATGAGGTCGCACCAAAGACTTATACAGAGGCATTATTACCTCCTTCTTTCTGCTAGCCATTCCTCTCCGTATGCACCCAAGCATCCTTCTAGCTTTTGCCGTCACCTTTTCTACCTGTTTAGCTACTTTAAGATCATCAGACACAACCACGCCTAGGTCCCGCTCTTCTTTAGTGGACAAAAGTACTTCACCTCCTATACTGTATTGCTCCCTTGGATTGCTGCAGCCCAAATGCATGACCTTACATTTTTTAACATTAAATCCCAGCTGCCAAATTCTAGACCATTCTACAAGCTTAGCTAGATCCCTCCTCATGTTATCTACACCTTCCTGGGTGTCTACTCTATTGCAGATTTTGGTATCATCCGCAAAGAGGCAAACCTTACCCGACAGCCCTTCCGCTATATCACTAACAAAGATGTTAAAAAGAATCGGATCAAGGACAGATCCCTGGGGCACACTTAAAAACCCTTGATAAGACATCATTCATAAACAACTTATCCCCATTACTTGATAACAAATCAAACAACCTAGACGACCTCATATACCACTTGAACAAGATCATATCTGATCATGCCACACATCAAACAAAACAGGGTGGGACTTAACACTATTTGGTACAACCCAGAACTAAAGCAACTTTAAAAGGATCTCAGAAAACTTGAGCACAGGTGGAACCACTCACAAAATTATATTGATAAACATATGTACCTAATCAACCTCAGCAACTATTGAGCCAAAATCAATACTCACAAGAAAGAGCACCACTCCAAACTTAGCATCAACTTCTTAAATAAGCCAAGAGAATTATTTGACCTCGTAAAATCATTACTAAAACATAACAACAACAAAACAGCCAACACTCTTGATACTCAATGCTTAGCCAACTTCTTTTAATCTAAACTTCAGTATTCCTGTCCTAGCACAACTCTACCCCAAATCAACCAAATGACTAACAGCTCTCTCAAGAAATTCTCCCCACCATCTCTGGAAAGCTTGGAACACATCTTAAAAACAATCAACACAACCACATAAACACTGGACCCATTCCCGGTAAGCTGGATTCAGATTGTCCGCTCTGAAATCGCTCCAATCTTAAGAAAAGGAATACAACACGCCTTCGAACAAGCTTATATATCATCAAACCACAAGAATGGTTCAATCAGATCCATCTTAAAGAATTCAAATCTCGATACTAGAGACCCATCTTCATATAGACCTATCACAAGTCTACAGTTCTTAGCCAAAATAATTGAAAAAGTAGTTCTACTCCAACTGCAAGAAAACGTTGACAGAAACAACCCATTAAAATTACAACAACATGGATTTAGGGCATACCATGGTATAGAGATGCTAATGATTTCTCTCTTGGATAAAATCCTAAACGGCATTCAGAATCCTCAACAAGGATACTTCTTAATATCCCTCAATATCAAAGCAGCCTTCAATTGAGTATTATACGACCTACTGATCAAACGTCTACAAGAAACTGGAATCGATGACATAGCTTTACAATGGTTCCAATCCTACTTTACCAACCACCACCAGCATGTCAGAATTGGAACCTTAACTTCATCCCCATTCAAGCTAACACAAGGAGTACGCAAGGATCAGTTCTTTCCTCCCTTTTATTCAACATTTATCTGCAAGCACTCTGTGACATCATGCAAATGCACAACATACTATACACATCCATGCTGATGATGTCATGATTTACATACCATTCATCACTACAAAAGCCTGCTACAGCTCCATAATAAATTGTTTCAAAGCAATAACCAATTGGTTAACACAACATAATATCCAAATTAACTCAAAGAAAACAGAGGTACTATTCATAAGAAGAGACAAAAACTTCTCCCTACCAGCAAGCCTAAAAATCAACAATATGTACCTAGAAGTTAAAGCAGAGTTAAAATACCTAAGAATAACAATTGATCAATGTCTCACCCTACAAACACATATAGGACCCGATTCCATCTGGGACACACAGGCCCTCTGTACACCCGGTCGGAACCAGACGCACAGAGGGAGTCACAATTCTTATCCTGCAAGGCATGTCTAACTCCGCGGGATCAGAATCATGAATAGGGCTGTATGTGCAGGCCGGGACCACGATTTAGCCCTGCTTGCACATACAGGCCTTGCCCGGCTAACTCAGTCAGGGCCTTTAAATGGAGCAGTGGCGCCATGGCGTCTGTTGCCATGGCACAGCAGCTCCATCTAAAAGCCAAAGATCCCCGGCCGCCAGCCCTCAAAGTGCTTTCCCGCTGCCTGACCCCTGATCTGGCCTCCCAGGGCCAAGGTTGGGCTGTGAGGCATGCCCTCTGTCCCCTGCCGCCCCATCCCAGCCCCGGTCCTGCCATTCCTGCCGCATCGGGGAAGTTATTCCACCTCGGAGGTGGAATAACTTTCCCGTTCAAGTCGCCGGCCCCAGACATAGAGGGCCGACATTAGAATCAGCCCTGTATGTCCAGGGCTGGTGACAACCCACTGCCTACCCTATCACCTCTCCCGATCTGCCCCTTTTCCTCCCCCATCAAACTTCCCTGTGCAATGCACACGGAAGGAGGACAGGGCCGAGAAAGGGCACGAATAACAGGGATGGACGTCTCAATGGGACGTTCATCCCTGCTATTCATTGCTCTGAATGACCCCCATAAGCAACACCACCAAAATGATCTTCCAATGCCTATGGCCCCGGCTTTAACCTCACAACTTCAGTACACTTTACCAAGCATTAATACTCCATCACTTAGACCACTGTAATATCATTCTACTAGGCTCCCCACCCCCAAACATCTACTACTTCTTTTACAAAAGGCATAGCACACTGCATTCAGGATCCTTGAAGGAGCATCCAGGATTAGCAATATAACATCCATCCTTAAAAAAATTTCACTGGCTTCCCCTCCTGTGCTGCATAAAATACAAAGAGACTAATTCTGTAGGTGCACGTCTGGGTCATCTAGATGTCCAGAAATCTGGACAGCCCAGAGCTGCACCCGATTCTGCTCCAATGGGAGCTAGATGGTCCCACTGGAGCAGAATCACAGCATAGGGCCTGGACATCCTGGATGTGCCCCGTCTCAGGCACCCTGGACATCTCGCAGCTCTGTTAATCCCGCAGGGGCTGATGGGAAATCCCATCAGCCCTGGCGAGATTAACAGAGCAGCGAGAAGAAAGGGAAACTCTCGCGGCTCTGAAAGCCCGCACATTGGGAGGGACTCGGGAACTGATGGTGAAGGGAGGCTCTGCCGGGCAGGCGGGGCCCGCGGCGGGACATTTGATTCTGCCGCTGCCATGGCGGCAGCGGCAACAGCAGCCGTTTTTTTTTTTAAAAATCTATCAGGGCTGATGGGGGAGGGGGGTTAGGACTGGTAATGGGCTTTGGGGGGGTTAGGACTAGTAATGGGCTATGGGGGGGTTAGGACTACTAATGGACTATGGGGGGGGGGCTAAGACTGGAAGTGGGCTGATGGGGGGGTTAGGACTGGAAATGGGGGAGGACTAGAATGGGATAGAGCTGGGAGAGTGAAATGGAGAGGGAAAAATATTTTGTGTGGGAGGGAAGACAAATCTACAATTGGCCGGATATTGGGAGAGTAAGTGGGGATTGAGGATGGCGGGGTAAAATTTGAGTGGATGAAATAGGAATGAGGAAAGAGCAAAAGGAGAAAGATTAGTATGTTAAAGCAGATGTAGAGAGAGAATGGAAAAAAACTAGAAAAGTGAAGAAAGGACAAATGGACAGCAGATGATGGAGAGTTAGCAGAAGACACAAAGAAACCAGAAGAAAGTGGCTGGAGCAATTGCAACTGAAATAAAAATGCACAAAAGGTAGAAAAATATCTCTTTATTGAATTTATTAACTGAAATATGCCAGCTCTGGGAAATGTGCATCATTAACGTCTGGGCTTTGTTTAGTACAAGAGGAAATTAATTTATAGTTTTATTTCTACAGTGTTGTTGGGCTTTTGGGGTTCCCAGTTTAATTATTGTCTTCCTGTTTCTACATTGTGATTTCTTGTTTGGTGACGGTCTATGTTCTGCACGTGTAACTGAGCTGAGGTATTCTGTTTATGTAATTCCTATTTGACATTGCCACTTGTTCTCTTTCCCCAGTAGATCATGTATTGTTCTCTGAAATGTATTGGTTTAATATTTGCAGTGTTGCCTTTTGATAGGTAGGGTCTTGTGCTTTGTGAGTCCTGGTAGTGCTGTTATGATACGGCGGGTTTGCTATGGGTTCTAAATGGGCAGTGTTTGTAGTAGTTCCTAATGTGCCTGGCAGTTGTCACTGGATTATAGTAATGTAGAAATCTTTTAGTCTTTCTTTATCCATACACTCATTAAGAGGCATGTTTACTAAAAGTTAGTGTATGGTAACATTATGCAAATATTTATGCAAATGAGGTCACTTATGCAAATTAGGGCCCCGCACCGAGTATCCGCACATGGCCCCGCACCCCCCTTGGGCCGCCCCTGCTCAACCCTCCTCTTTCCCACCCCTCCCGCCCCCATCAAGAGCTCCCCACACATCCACCTATGTCTGTTACCCATTATCTGGCTGTGTTGCACAACCCATCAGTACCCTCCTGCTGTTTCTCCCTGCAGCCCATTCCTGCTTCAGCTGACTGTCACTAGTGTGCTGTCATTCGCCTGAGGAAGAGCCTTTGAGCTGAGCGGCTTGAAACACTAATTGGTGTAGCGTGAACCTTATGTTCTCAAACGATTTGGTTCCTGAGTGGATTTCCCTTTTATATGGATGGACAAATGCCTTTGAAATGCCTTTGAAAAGGTGAACAGCTGACGGCACATCAGAGTTCGGATTGGCGGCATCCTTTTGAATTGCTGGTTTGATTCCTCTGAGAAAAACGAGACTTTGTTAGTTGAGGTAATCTAGTTAATGAACTCAAACATCACTTATTCTGCCTTTATTTTATCCACCCTAACCCAACACATTCAAATCCAACACAGCATCTCACCCACACAGCATCTGACGTACCGACAACATAATGCCCAGTGATTTACAAAAGAAACTCACCATTAGGCACATTCACAATTGACCATGATCACTTTATGTCTCTAATAGATAATATAACTTAAATAATTTATAAGCTCCTTTGTTTGAACTGTATGTAGTTACCCTGTTACTTCCTTTGTTTTGAACTGTATATAGTTACCCTGTTACTTCCAAGTTTCAATCCCTGTTACAATGTAAGCAAAAGATCTTGTTTCTAATGCAAAATGTTGTTATTATGTAAACCGCACTGATGCTAAATAGAGCGGTATATAAGAATTTGTAATAAATAATAAATAAAATAATATAACAGCTAAACAGTGCTGTAATCTCTGTTTTTTTGGATCCATAAGGGGTCTATCATTATACTAATTTAAAAGGAGGGCTCACTTCGAGAGTAGGAATGTTCCTTCTCATGGTGAGTGATCCGATAAAAAGCTAATATACAATTTAGAGTAATTGATAATATTTTTTGGTTCCTGAATGGAGAATGAGTTCAGTGAAATCAAGTAATAATAGGGTTTATTGGGGTTGATTTCTGTCAGGGAGAGGTAGGCATATCTAGCATTCTGACTAGTTTAGATGTGGGATGTGCTAGCCCACTGCTTACCTGCTAGACTACACTTGCATAATGGATTCCTAGGGACTGCTCCTCTATGTTAGATTTTTACTTTCAATATTTTATCTTTTAGCTTCAAAGTTTACTATTCTATGAACAATGAAATAGTACAAATATAGTACAGGAAGCTGGCCTATGTGCTGCCACCTTCATAGCAGCCCTGTTAACCTCATAGTTGTTGTCACACACAATATACATAATAGATAGTTGCAGAAAATATTGTTGCATCTTATACATCTGCAGTGGAATGCATTTGATACACTAACCTCTGTCACTTAAACTGCATTGCCTCAAAGTGCAAAGGCAATGCCTTTAGGACCCCTTAGTGTGGCAAATTATGCCTAGCAAATAGAATGCAAAAATGCCTTCTGAGGAAAAACAAAACACTTGAATCTCTTCTTCCTATGCTTTCATGTAACAAGGCAAAACGATTGCAATGTGTGTTGTAGATCAGAGGTTCCAAACCTTTTTGGTTATGTGGATCCCATATCTATTACCAAAATATTTAAGGGCTCCCATTTAATTCTCAACATTCTTCCTGGATCCTCTTATCTCAGCATCAAGTGTGTCCTTACTAGCCCTCTTTATCTCACTCCCCTTTCCTGTCTCCACCAGTCTCTTTCTCTCTCTCTCTCTCGCTCCGCCCACCCCTCAATCAGTCTCTCCTTTCTGCATAGCTGCTTCTGATTTCATCCCCACAGCTATTACATCTTCAACCCACCAGGGCTGCTGATGCTGCTACTGCCATCTCCACAGTCACTGCCTTTGTATTCTGCTCAATTGAATTATGGCAGCATGAAAATATGTTTTTATCATTGTCTTTGACTTGTGGCCTCTCTGTAATGGTCTCATGGACCCCCAGGGAGCCACAGATGACAGGTTGGGACCACTGTTTGAGATCAGTAATCATAGTTTTTGCCAAAATGACAGAGGACAATATTCAATCCACATGTGTATGTGGACTTATTTTATAAAGTGAAGCATTGAGGGCTTTATTTGTAAAATACTAGCATACCGATGCACCTCCACCAAGGTGTGACTTGCTGGAGAGCAGAAATAACTGCCTGCAACTAGATTGGTGCATAGTGTTCTATAACCTACAGTATGCATTGCAGCCCGGCCTGTGCACTACCCAAGCTCACCCCAGCTGAAAGTATACGCGATGTGACTTATGTGAACACTTACAGAATAGCAATGGCTCAAAACGTGTGTGTAAATTCCCATTCAGGCACATAGGCCCTTTAAAATAGAGGCTTATGAACATAAATAACATATAATTTTCCATACAGCCCTTATGAAATCAGCCCCAATATGTACCCCAAAAAACTAATATATGCAACAGACACAAACGACTGCATGAAAAAATGATTTTAAAGAAGCACAAACTGAACATTTTGGGCCATATGCACCACTAAATTTTCCAGTCCACATTCAACTTGTTTGGCTTTTTTTCCTGTTTTGGGGGCTTTATTTATTTCACATTTAATAACTTTTTAAAAATTTCACAAATCGGTTATATGCATATTAATTTGTAGGTCAATGTGCATTAAATTGATTTTGTGTGCAACAAACCTTTTAAGGAGCCTTTACCAAAGACATGTTGATAAATACACATCTGTACCAGGAGAGCGTGCAAGCATGGATGACAAATTCCTAGTCCACCTGTTACACTATACCTTGAAAACTGCAACTAAGGTGCTCATTAATTTACCATTAATGTGTGTTCTTAATAACTAGGTCCTATTGAATAACATGGGGCCTTCACTAAAATGATATTCACTGTTAGCGCATCTTAGCAGGTAGCCTCCTAAAAATTGTTACACTTTACACTATGGAAACTTTTTTCCAGTTAATACTTTGTAACCGGGGATCCATACCAGGCGCTCGCCATCCTCCCTCAATCTCAAAGGACACCCCCCCTCCCCCCATACATTACCCACAAAATTGCACAGACACATATTGCTTGGAAAAAACACCAGGTCGCAGCTTTATTGCCCCATAACAATTAACATTTTAAACAGCCAACAATAACTTAACCATGAATTTCCTCCCCCCCCCCACCCCCGGCAGAGCGACACGTCACCAGCCATACTATTAGCAAGGTGACGTCGCTTCCGCCCCTGGTCCGGTCAACCACCGGTCCAGCTCGAACCACCCCTGCTCAACTTCGCCATATCACTAGCAAAAGTAAGCTCAGGGTTCTCCGGGTCGTGGGCACCCTGCCCCCGCCCCAAGTAGCTTATGTCTCCGGACCCCGGAAACCTCCGGGATCCCGCCCCCCCCTTCCTCCCCCAACTGCGACACCCCCAACTCGCCCAAAAGCCCACCCGCAACCGCAAGGGTGGGAGGGCGGGACGCTGCCGGCTCCCAGCACTCGAACCATGTGCTCCGCGTGCACCCGCGTCGCTGGAGCACATGGCCCGTCCAGTCCTCCGATTGGATGCTGGCTCGCACGCGACGCCAGCATCCAATCACTTTGAATGATGCTGCTCTCCTCTCCTCCCCCCCCCCTTCCCTGCGAGACCGATGGGCCCGCGCCCGGCTGGAACCGCCGGTTACCAGCGTCCGCCGTGACGCTGCCCGCGACCTTCTTATAACCGGTGATCCATACCAGGCACTCACCATCCTCCCCCAATCTCAAAGGACACCCCCCTCCCCCCATACATTACCCACAAAATTGCACAGACACATATTGCATGGAAAAAACACCAGGTCGCAGCTTTATTGCCCCATAACAATTAACATTTTAAACAGCCAACAATAACTTAACCATGAATTTCCTCCCCCCCCCCACCCCAGGCAGAGCGACACGTCACCAGCCATACTATTAGCAAAGTGACGTCGCTTCCGCCCCTGGTCTGGTCAACCACCGGTCCAGGTCGAACCACCCCTGCTCAACTTCGCCATATCACTAGCAAAAGTAGGCTCAGGGTTCTCCGGGTCGTGGGCACCCTGCCCCCGCCCCAAGTAGCTTATGTCTCTGGACCCCGGAAACCTCCGGGATCCCGCCACCGACATAGACAAAACTATGTGGCTTTGCCGCCCCCATTAACCGGACAAAAGCTGCGACCTGCCCAACACCCTCTCCAATGCCTCTTGCCAGTCATTGAGAAGAAGGTCAAGCCCAACCGGGGACAAATGAACCCCATCCGACCTGTACAACCCTGTATAGGCCACATCGAACCAATCATGCTGCACATGGCACCCCCCGTGCTCAACCACCCACCTCCCAATCTGCCGGTTGATCTTAGCCAACCCCCGAGACCAGCGCCGCTGCCCTGCGCACACCGGTCGGGGGATGACATCGGACCAAAGCAGCACCACCCCAGCAAACATTAACAGAATGCGAGAAAAGTCTCTCTTGGCAGCATTAATCAACTGCTTACAAGTCCAAGAAGTCAGATCATTACCCCCCAAATGCAAAAGAAGGAACCCGGGCTGTGTCCGAAGACGCGCATGATGATGAAGCAAGGGCATTAGCTGTGGCCACCTCAGTCCTCTTTCGCCCAGCCATGAAAGCGTCATCTCAGCAGGCTCCAATCGCAGGTTCGTCCCGATAGGCCTCTCCACAGCACGTCTGCCAGCCCAGAAGACAAATGAATGCCCCAGCATCCAACAGCCCCGCACAACTCTTCCCCATTCTGCAAGGAAAACACAGTGTTAATGATCTGCCCCTTGAATGCCCACATATCATAACCTCACATAAGTTTGAAAAGCCCTGGACCGCCACCTGCCGATCGCCTGTATCTGCGCCGGCGACAGGCCAACCCCGGCTGCACTGGTGGCCGCCCCAATGCGGAAAGAATGCGCCGCAAACTGTCGAGCATCCTCCCCCATCTGCCGCAGCCCCAATCGCAAAACCGCAGTCACCTGATAACGAGTGACCAGCCGAGTATCGGCATGAACAAAAAACCCACCTGCTGCCCGAGGACGGCCCTCCAAATACGATCGCATCGCCGCCACTGGGCAGGTGACCCCACCGATCGCTCGCAACCCCACCCACCGACCCCGGCCTTGCGGGTCGGTCTTGGACTGCTGCAACAACACCCGCAGGGAGTCCCGGGCCAAGTGCACCTGATGAGTCTGCAGACACCTACGCCCGCCCCCGCTTCTAGAATCAGCCACCAACTCACCCACCCGAAATACACCAAAAAATGCCAGGCAGAAGATCGCCTGGAAAAGAGTGGCCTCGTAGGCCGATGCAGCCACAGCAGGCAACGCAGCGCAAACCCCAGCCAGCAAGTCATGCGTGAGAGGGCGACACGCATCCAGCAACGGGGGGTGAACACGTCGCCAACCCCGCATCAATTGCCGCACCAACAAGCCCCCCTCCATCTGAGCACTCTAGCGAAAAAAGAGAAGCCCGCCAGGTGCTGCCGAACAGCCGTCCGTGAGAGACTCAGGCGCTTGGCACTGAGAACATAGCCACCCAATAAGGAATCTGGCACAACCCCCCCGCCACCTGAGCCCCTGTAGAAAGGCCACCACTCACCGGCAGCCCCGACAATAAGCAGTCCACGTGCCGCCCACGAGAGAACACCGCAGCAGCTCCGTCATCTCCACCGCCCACTGCTCCATAAGCTCCATGGGACCTCCGCTCCCACCGGATCCGCCTCCGGGGCCAGCAGCCGGAAACGCTGTAATTGCAAATGAGACAAAGCATCAGCGATGCTGTTCCTATGGCCCGGAATGTGCCGAGCCCTCAAGGTCAGATTCAAACGTAAACAGGTGAATACCAGCTGCCGCATCAAAGCCGCCACATCCGCACAACGAGGGGAATAATTATTGACCACACTCACGACGGCTTCATTATCACACCACCACACAACCTTCTTGTTACACAACCGATCTGGCCACAATGCTAACGTCACCAAGATAGGGAACAGCTCAAGGAAGGTAATGTTTTTCAGAAGCCCCGTCTCCCCCCAGGCTGCCGGCCACGGGCTCGCGCACCACGATCCCCGGAAGTAAATACCTAATCCCATACCCCCTGCGGCGTCCGTGTACAACTGCAAGTCCTCACTCGAACAGTCCTCCTCCACCAGAACCGCCGACCCATTAAAGTCCTGCAAAAAGGCATCCCAGACTGCTAAGTCCTCACGCAAACACTTGGAAATCCAAATACGATGATGCGGTTTGGACACACCACACGTAGCCATCGCCAACTGTCGGAGAAATACTCGCCCCATAGGAATCACTCTGCAGGCAAAGTTCAGGGACCCCAGCAGAGCCTGCATTTCCCTCAGTGTATACTTTGCCGAGACTAACGCATTGGCCACCAGCACCCGCAACTGCCTCACCTTTTCCATGGGCAATCGCGCCATCATAGCAGTGGAGTCCAACTCAATTCCCAAAAAAGCGAGGGTAGTGGCCGGACCTTCCGTTTTCTTCTTGGCCAACGGGACCCCCAATGCACCTGCCATGGAAACAAAACCATCCAACAACTGTCGACACTGCGAAGTGTGGGCCGCACCCACAAAGAAAAAATCGTCCAAATAATGAACCAGATCAGCACAACCCACCTGTGCCTCAACAGCCCAGTGCAGAAACGTGCTAAAAGTCTCAAAGTAAGCACACGACACTGCACAACCCATGGGCATGCATTTGTCGAAATAATACTCGCCGGAGACCTTAAAACCCAGCAAGGGAAAGGAAGAGGGGTGAACCGGAAGCAAACAAAACGCGGAATCAATGTCCACCTTCGCCATCAGTGCCCCATACCCGGCCTGCCGAACCAACCGCACTGCCTTATCGAAAGAAGCATAACAGACTGTGCAGCACTCTCTCGGAATATGAGCATTGACCGACGCACCCTCAGGGTAACACAAATTATGAATTAAATGGAACTTGCCGGGTTCTTTCTTGGGGATCACCCCCAAAGGAGAAACCACAAATTCCTTAAAAGGGGGGTTAGCAAATGGGCCCGCTATCCGACCCAACTTCAATTCACCATCTAACTTCTCGCGAACTACCGCCGCAAAGCGCCGCACTGAAGGAGCATTCCGCGCAGCGAAAGAAACCACACGACCCTTAATCGGAATAACAAAACCATGCGAAAACCCCCCTAGAAGCACCCCTCTGTCCCGCACCCTAGGGTAAGACAGCAACCAGACCCGCAAGACCTCAAGCCGAATGGGTGATGGGGCCAACGCAAAAGTTGCACTATCACTTAGACGAGGGCAAGGGACCTTTTCACACACATTTTGTCGCTGCATGCCCTCCCCCGCAGACGGAACAGGCATGCCGGAACTTACAATCCGGGAACGGGCAGGACGCCTTATTAAACCTCCAGCACACGTCGACCCCTGCCCCCATAGCTGGCTTGCCAGGGTTCCCCCCCCCCCCCACCACCCCGAAAGGGCCGGTTCACCACCGGAATAGCCGCCCCCCCCAACTTTCCCGCCGCTTCCCCCAACCCCCACCACACTCAACCTAACGGACATTTGGGTGAGCCACAAATTGATATCCTGTGCACCCCAAGACAACAACTTGTTCTCCTCCATCTTATCCCTAAACTTCTCATCATAATTGAGCCATGACCACCCATCATGGACCTGAGAAGCCTCTAGAATCGAATCAGCATAGAACAAAAGCATCCCAGACTGCTCCGGATAATGACGTCCCCAAACACTTGCCAGGCGCAAGAAAGCCCTCACCCAATTAACCACCGTTCTGGCTACCTTACGAACCCTACCAGCCTTTTCATCCTCCTTCCGCTTCTTCCTGCTTTCCCCGGATCGCTTACGACCCTCCAGCAGCCAAAAAATATCAATATACCGTCTCTTCCGTATCCTCCTCCTCAATTTCCTTGGAACGCCCTCCCACAACTCCGACAAAACCGTCACCGCAGCCGAACCGCCACCGGCCGAACCGCCCTCCGCTGCCGTCCTACCCTCGGCCGAGGACCCCATGGAAGAACTGGAAGAAGTGGACGAGGACGAACCAGATCTGTGACGCCGCCTGCAAGCATGCTTCCTCTTCCTGGCAGCCTTACCAGATTTGCCCGCAGCCCGACCAGCTTGATCCAACGCCGACACACTCGAGGCACGCCAGTCCCCCCCCCCCCGCCCCACTGTCAGGCTCCATCAGCAACTCCCCTGCGGCACGCACTCCACCCGCAGCCCCGCTGGCTGACGCCAATGACAACTCACCCGAAGCCAAGTCCACAGCCGACGGCTCAGACTCCCGCTGCTGGTCCACGCAGGATGAGGTCCGGGATTCTCCGCTGCTGAATCATGCTGTCCCCGATCCAGAGGCCCTACCGGTCGCCGACGTCCCAGGAACTGCAGGCAGATGTTGCATAGCTCCAGCAGTCTCACCGCCAGGAACCTGAGGAGACAAGAAAGGGAAAAAGGCAGGAGGAACCGCCGCCGGCCATAACGATGGCCAAGCCTCGGACCAAGCCCCCCGAGAGGAACCCAGCCCGCCGCCCAGCCAATGCTCCCAACCTGAGGGCCCCAGGGACCCCGCACCTCTCTGAGAACCTGGCAGAACCCCCCCAGCCCCTGCAGAACCCCGTCGAGCCCCACGGGCCACCACACTCCCTCTGGGCTGCACCTCACCTCCCTGCTCACCTCCCAGCTGTTCCCCTACTTCCCCAGAACCAGACCCCTGCCCTGAAGCCGTCCTAGCACCCCGACCCCCCCGCAACAAGGCAGGAGCACACGCCCTGCGTTCCCTCCCCCTGCAAGACCCACGAGCCTGAACAACAGACCCCCGGCCCACTCCTCCTGGGACCACAGGCAGGCCCACACCTTCCACCCCAAAAACCTCCATCACATGACCCCGCGGCTCCACCGGGCGCCCCCCGACTCCCCTAGTGCCCCGCCGACCCACCATACGCCGCCCGGGAGCTGCCTCCCGCCTCCCATGCCCCCCTTTTGTGCCTTTACTCCCTCCCACCATACCCGGATAAAACCGCACCGCCCTTACAGCCCTCCTGGACAAACCGCCCAGCTCTGGAAGCCCTCCGGGATAATACCGCGATTGCCGGCAGCGAAATTAAATTAAAAGCGCCACCGCGGGAAGGGACAACAGGCCTAAGGCCAAAATTCCGTGCTCTCCTACGCGGCAAATCCGCCGGCCAAAAGGCAGCTTTTGTGCCCCTCCTAAACCCCAACACCTCACCGCAGGGACCTTCAGGCCGTGAACTGCTCCCCGCACAGCACACCACACCAGACAGGCCGCAAACCGCTCTCTCTCCCAACGACACCACGCTGCAGGCTCCCAGCACTCGAACCATGTGCTCCGCGTGCACCCACATCGCTGGAGCACATGGCCCGTCCAGTCCTCCGATTGGATGCTGGCTCGCACGTGACGCCAGCATCCAATCACTTTGAATGATGCTGCTCTCCTCTCCTCCCCCCCCTTCCCTGCGAGACCGATGGGCCCACGCCCGGCTGGAACCGCCGGTTACCGGCGTCCGCCGTGACGCTGCCAGCGGCCTTCTTATTTTAGAAACACTAAAATTCCGTGTGTAATGTTTCCTTGGAGCTCTTTGCTATAAAAATATTGGACTCTGAAGGTAAATAGTTTTTTCCATCAGAAAATCCCCTCCGGGATTTGGAAGTGCCCAATGAGACTTAGCCCTGATGTAAAGTGGTGCCCCTTCTAAGTCTTAGCAGTGTAGCTAAAGGGAGGTACAATTACTTTAGTATAAAATCAATAAAAAACGAAAGAATTTTCAGGTACAAACTCTAGTATAGATATCACAGCGACGGAAGGAGATAGGAAAAAAAAAGTGTGTCCGTACTACCTCCTAAATATTCAGGAGTAGCAACTGACCAGTGAGAATCACTTTCTGCTCCTTCTTCCTCCATTTGATGGTCCTCTGGAGTGCTGTGGTTATTTTATATCATAGTTGTCTATGAGATGATGATCTTTAATAGCTCTTAAAATAAATATCACAGCAAATGTGTTGTTTATATTTACAACCACAATTGGACTGAAACCACTCTGATGCCCTTCAGCCTGGGCGGTATATCAAGAAATTGCATAAACATAAACATAAAAGAGAATGACTAAGTCCTTGTGGAATAATCTCCTTCATTGCCGGCTACCCAGCTAGAGTCTGTCAGTAGTTTCTTTAGCACTAGCTTCTCAGAATTGTTAACATATGACCCTTGTTTTGATAGGCATGAAATTGCATCAAGGTTATTTTTAATAACTGTCAATAGACCCAGAAGAGCGGTCAACCTTATTGACACTTAAGTTGAGGGGCATAAGGGAGCTTTAAGCAGCACACAGGCTCTTACCAGGAAAACTGATCCACTGAGAAACAGATTATTATTGATATTAGTAAATTAGTATTGATATAAATTTCATGAGCATTGTGCACTGCTTCACTCAGCAATGCACAGCTGTCAACGGCAGCAACAGTCTTGTCTCTCAGGCTGACATTTATTTACTGACATTCTCCTCTCCTCTTTCCACCTCTCCTCTCCTTTTATACAAATGTAAAATCAAACTATTAATAATATACATTTCCATACACAAGCTATTAGTCAGTATTTTAATTACACTGGTCAACAAATTTTTACAAAAGTCATGTTACTGAAATAAAAATAGTCACTTCTTATCAATTTTTATATGCTGAACACGAATATGACAGTGAAATTGCAAAGTTGGCTCTAGTTTTTTTGTAATCTACAAGAATTAATGTTTACATCATGAAATGCATGTCAATAGTAAATATAATAGGCCTTCGGTTAATACCTGTAAAAAAACAAGTCATAGACTACATCTTAGATTTTTTTCACCTGTCTCTTGTACAGCTGTTCAGGAGCTTCTCTGGGGAGTGTCCAACAGTAGTCAGCCAGAATTGTAGTGGACCATTTTCCCTGGTATCTTTGCTCCATCGTTGTGATATCCTGGTGAAAATGTTAACCCTGTTTATCACTAACCATCAGGAAAGAAATCAAGATGGGAATCAAGGAAATCGATCTTTAGAGACATATTGCAGCCAAGTTTCTGATATTGCATCAGCATGTCTTCTACTAGTTCCTTGTAGTTTTCTGCCCTAACATTCCCGATAAAGTTTGTTGACACTAGGCAAAAAGCATTCCATGCTTGTTTCGCATCACCCTGCAGCAAGTTGTTGAACCGGTCATCTTTGAAGAGCTCTCGAATCTGAGGACCCACAAAAACTCCCTCTTTTATCTTTGCTTCGCTGAGTCGAGGGAATTTTTCATGCAGGTATTGGAAAGCTGTTGAAGCGCAGTCCATGGCTTTCACGAAGTTTTTCATCAAACCTAGTTTGATGTGAAGGGGTGGTAGCAGGATTTTGTGAGCCTCAACCAGAGCTGGGTACTGGATATTCTTCTCTCCAACTGTTACATTTTGTCTGCGATTCCATTCCTTCAGCAAGTAGTGCCAATCCCTTGCTCGGCTATCCCACTCACATAAGAAACACATGTACTAGATATCCCCTCCAAGAAATGACCCAATCTAGAAATGCCCTCACACTGCAGTGTAGATAGATTATGTATATAGTTAACCCAGTTATCCAAGTTTGTACTCCTGTTCAATGTAAAACCTGACAGTTTGTCATTATGGTCGTTGTTGTTATGATGTAAACCGCGCTGATTCTAAATAGCGCGGTATATACGAAACTGTAATAAATAAATAAATAAATAAATAATGTATTTTTTATATCCCTGCTGCAGTCCCATTAAAAGGGCAACTACCTTCAAGTCACCACAGAGGTGCCAGCTGTACTTGTTATAGTTAATGGAAGTCAGTAGATGCTTTAAGTTATTGTATGTCTCTTTCATGTGGTTGGCATGAGCTACTGGAATAGATGGAAGACGGTTTCCATTGTTCAAAAGCACAGCCTTCAGACTCAGTTTCGAAGAGTGTATAAATAGTCTCCAGTCTTGTGGGTCATGAGTGATTTTTAAGGCATTCATGAGGCTTTCAATATTGGAACAGAATACCAGATTACTATCATTTCTGAAGAAAGGCTCCAACTGCTGGTGGCGCTTTCAATATGAAGTAATGTTGACATCTTCTTCTAGAAGATTCCATTATTGGAGTCTTGATCCTAGCAATTCTGCCTTTTTCTTGGATAAGTCCAAATCATGAACCAGGTCATTGAGTTCTTCCTGTGTTATTCTGTGTGGAGTTGATAATGCATCCCAGTGAAAATCTGGGTCACTGCATGCTGACGGACCAGGAGAAGAACAGGTCGGCTCACCCTTGTCCTCATTAGATGAATCAAGAGAATATTCTGATGGAGGTTCTGGAATAGGAAGTCCCTCACCATGTGGAACTGGTCTCAATGCAGACGGAATGTTTGGGTAGACTATGCTTGACTTCTTTTGCTTCATTATTCCGCTGGAAAGAGGAGGAATGAAGCAGAAGTAGCAGTCATTTGTGTGGTTGCTTGGCTCTCTCCATACCATGGGGACTGCAAATGGCATTGATGGTCTTTTGCAATTCAACCATTGTGAAAGCTGTGTTGTACATGCAGCGCAGCATATATGCAGGGCCCAAGGCTTGTCTTCATCACCAATCTTGCATCCAAAGTAAAGATGATATGCCTTCTTCAGTTGAGAAATTATACTTTTCTTCTGGTTGGCAAATGTCACTTCCCCACAAATGTAGCAGAAATTGTCAACGGTATTAACGCACTTTCGCGGCATTACTGTTCTGTATTGTACCTAAATGGCTACAATTATATGATTAATAAAAGTTGCATGTAACAGTAGCTTAAACTGTCTCGCACACAGTCTGAAATATTTTAAATGTTCTACCTTTCCGACTGCGTATAGTACACTGCTGACGTCAGATGGCTTCAGCAGCCGTCTGGCAGTAGTATTGCATTTAATCAGAAAATGATGCAATCAGCTCTGGATGATGTGTGCATGCTGGTATTATGCAATGTGATGCAACATTACATCACTCAAGGCTTATTTGAGATGTTGTTGATGTCCTACTGGATAAATTTACACGGTGAAACGTCAAAAATGAACTACATGCAATATCTTCAAAACGAGAGCCAATAACATTTTTTTAATGTTATATTCATGTTCAGCTCACCAAGATACTACAGATTAGTGCCTTTTAAAGTCAATAACGATTTCAGTGTTGACCAGTGTTATTTGAGTTACCACGATATCAGAGTGGAATAGAGATTTTGCTATTGCAATCCATAGCTTGCCTTTGCTACTCTTTCTGTGGCAGAGCCAATGCAATATTTTCTTGTAGGCATGAAAGAAAACTGAACATAAGAATAATTTAAAATAAGAAGGCCCCTAATACTAAACATTGCTAACCGGTTAATGTGCATTTTAGCATGCAATAACTAGCTGCAGAAAACGTTAACGTGCAGGCATGCCAGTTACCAGCTAAAATGTTCCTTAACTGGTGGGTACTATTGCGGAGAATGGGCAGGTTAAGAGTAGAGTATGGGCATAGAAAGCACAGTGAATTTAGCATGGGCATCATTAGCGAGCACTCACTGTCAATGTGGCAATTAGCATGGGTGTACCTAATGATACCTCTATGGGTATCGTTAGGTGCACCTAAGTTAATTGTGCCATATGTTAGTATACAAATTTGCACATTATTTATTTATTTATTTTATTTATTTATTTTACATTTATTTTATACCACGCTATTCAACATCAGTGTGGTTTACATGGAACACAAAACATACAAATTTCATTTATGGAACTGTGTTTACAATGACAGGTATGAAAACTTGGATAACTTGGGAAACTATTTACATCTAATCTTCATGGAAGTCTTATTTCACTAGTCATATTCATTGGTGTCTTGTAGGGTCGGATTCGATTGTGTGGCCTAGTCTAGTCCGTGGATGGGGCTATTGTAATGCCGCGCCGTCTACCTAGTAGTACATGAATAGGTACTAGGTAATAGGTACTAGGTAATAGAATAGGTAGTGCTTTACCGCCTTCCTAAACTGGGCCAGATCAGGGATTGATCGTATGTTGGGTGGTAGAGTGTTCCAGCCTCTAGGTGCGCAAAATTTGAAAGCTCTGATTGCTGTTGCCTGGGTGCATTGGGTTATTTCTTTCGGGACTATTAGTGTGTTGATCGCTACTGATCCTCTGGATCTGTTGGGGGGAATGATTTGGATAAGATCTGCTAGTGATGCAGAGGAGAGCCCATTGATAGCTTTGAAGGTAAGCAGTAGGGTTTTGAAAGTGAGTCTGGCCTGTATAGGAAGCCAGTGGAGATGTTTCATGATGGGCGTGGTGTGATCTTTCTTGGAAGCTCCAAGTAGTATTCTCGCTGCAGCGTTCATCGCGAGCTGTAGAGGGTTCAAAGTAGATTGAGGAAGACCATGCAGGATTGAATTGGTATAGTCAAACTGTGGTATGATTAGCGCTTGATAAATTGTCCGGAAGTCATCCGGTTCTAGCAGGAAATGGAGGTGCCTGATTATCTTCTGGGAGTATGTTGTTCGCACTCCCGACAGTCAACAAAGGGGGAGAAGGATGCCTTCTGCAATGTATTGTTGAAAAGTAGCGGAGGACAAGGACCACGGCCAACACAAGGATTGTTCAAAATACTTTATTGAAGACCCAACTAAACAGTTTCGGCCCTAGGCTTTCATCAGGGGTCTGTAAACAGACATACAAAAACACAATTAAAATCTAAAATCTTCATATGCAAACAAAATAAGCAAAATCAATAAAGTATAATACATTACCAAAATAGATATACAGACAGGACATAGAAACAATCCGGGAAACCGGAACAGTATCAATATCTCTCAATCTAAAATGGAGAAATAAGGTTAGTCAAATAAGACCAAACATAATATAATTGTGTACAAAAATTGTGTAAAAAAATTTTACTTTAAAAGACTGTAAAAGTAATACAACAAAAATAAAACAAAACCATATAGGAGGGAGGGAAGACAATAAAATATAAAAGATTAAAATGTATATAATTGCATTAAATATGGTACATGTATAAACAATAACTTAAAAAACTTAAAAAGAAAACTTAAAAAAACTAAAAAATATATATATGTGATACCCCACAAAATCAGACAGGCATTATATGACAAATATACATGCAGAGATAATGACTGCCTTAAAAGTATGTGTGAGTATGAAGATGATGTTAACAACTATATCAGAAAAACATGGGATGGTACAAATCAAGCTATGGACACTCTATTGTAGGGGTACATATAAAGTCCTGCAATAATTGACCATATTACAAACTGACTTAAAAAAAGCACCATGTCAAGCGAAGGAACAAGCGCCATACTAAGAACGAGTAGATTATAAAGCGCCGTGTAACATCATGTGGCAAACAGATGTTAACCAGGTATGGCGGACGTGGCCCTCTCCCCCCCCCCACCCCCAAAAGTTCCCCCCTTCCCCCTTTTTCTTACAAATAACCACCACAGAAATCAGTTATTGGCAAAACAACTGGTCGCAGCTTTATTGAACAAGCACAAACATAACCTTACAACCATAACTGCATAACTTACGGTTCCGGCGGCGGGACAATCCCTCACCAGCCATATGGGTAGCAAAGTGAGTTCCTTCCCGCCTCCGCCGAGAACCGTTCCCCGGCAATTCCATTCCCCTCTTACGGCTTCGCCATATTACTAGCAAAAGCCGAGGGCTTCTCCGGGTCGGGGGCACCCCCACCCCCGCCCTGCATATTGCCATGCCTCCGGACCCCGGACACCTCCGGGATCCTGCCCCCCCTCCAGCTGCAACCCCCTGCCTCCCCCACCCAGGACCCCACCACAGGGAGGGAGGGTGGGTGCGCCCGTCCTTTTCCCAGCTACGAAAGGACTGGCGTCTGCCTGCACGCTCCCTCACTAACCCCCTTGAGCCCGCCGACCTCATTGGCTCCCGCGGCCGCCCTGGCCCGCAGGAGCCAATGAATTCAATTGTAAACTTTGCGTGGGCATGCGCCTCGCACCATCCACGGGGACCCGCGCCACTCTGCCCCCCCGGTTACAGGCGGCCATCGGGCACGTGGGTACCGCGGCCTCCGATTAACCAGGTATGGCGGACGTGGCCCTCTCCCCCCCACCCCCAAAAGTTCCCCCTTCCCCCTTTTTCTTACAAATAACCACCACAGAAATCAGTTATTGGCAAAACAACTGGTCGCAGCTTTATTGAACAAGCACAAACATAACCTTACAACCATAACTGCATAACTTACGGTTCCGGCGGCGGGACAATCCCTCACCAGCCATATAGGTAGCAAAGTGAGTTCCTTCCCGCCTCCGCCGAGAACCATTCCCCGGCAATTCCATTCCCCTCTTCCGGCTTCGCCATATTACTAGCAAAAGCCGAGGGCTTTTCCGGGTCACGGGTACCCCCACCCCCGCCCTGCATATTGCCATGCCTCCGGACCCCGGACACCTCCGGGATCCCACCACGGGCTCAGCGACACCTGTCCCTGAGCCCCCCCCCCACAAAGTTCAAAGCTGTGACCAGCCACCCCGTCCGACACAGCCAACTCCAAGGCCTCCTGCCAATCATTCAGGAGCAAATCAATCCCAACCGGGGAAAGATTTACTCCATCCGAACGATACAGGCCCGCACAATCGACCTCCACCCAGGGATGCAAAATCTGGTAACCCCCATGCGCCCCCACCCAACAGCCAATTTGCCGATTAATTTTTACCAACCCATGGGACCACCGCCGGTGACCCCAGCAAGCCGGCCTGGGAATTAGGTCGGACCAAAGCAATATAACACCAGGGAACATTAACAACACTTCCCCCAAATCCCGCTGAGCCGCTCTAATCAGCTGCTTGACTGTCCAAGACCCCAAGTCATTGCCGCCGAGATGCAGCAACAAGCACTCCGGGGATCCTCTGACGCGCTGATGGTGCCGGAGTAAAGGCAGGAGCTGCAACCAGCGAAGGCTGCGCTCGCCCAGCCATGATAATGCCACCTCTTCAGCCTTCAGTCCAAGGTTCGCCCCGAGCGGCCGTACCGCTGCCTGCAGGCCGGCCCAATACAAAAACGAATGGCTGATTATCCAGCAGGCAACCGGCGGTGAGATCCCATCTAAAAGAAAAAATACAGTTAGCACCCAGAACTCGATACCCAGACAGCCAGGCTCACAAACGAACATATCCCTTAAAGGCGTTGGAACTCCAGTGGCCAATCCGCTGAATCTCTGCCGCCGGCAAACCCGCCACCGCCGCACTAGTAGCGGCCCCAATTCGGAAGGAATGTGGGGCGAAGTCGCCAGGGGCTAAGCCAATCCGCCACACCACCAACCGCAGCACAGCCGTGAACTGGAACCGCGTCAACCACCGCGCATCCGCATGCACAAATAGCAGTCCGCCCCCCGACGGACGTACCCACAAGTAAGCTGCCATTGCCGCCACGGGACAAATAGCAGAAGCCACCAGCTGCCTTAAATGCACCCACACCCCCTGCCCTCTCTGATCTGTCTTGGACCTAGCCAGCCATATGCTCAGCTGTCCTTGCGCCAAACGCACATGCTGAAGTTGCAGAGCCACACCTCCATCGGCCCGACTGGACGCCACCAATTCCCCAGACCGGAAGGCTCCAAAGAAAGCCAAACAAAACACAGCCCGAAACAGCACAGTCTCGTATCCGGACTTCACTACTGTGGGCAAAGCATCAATCATCCGTCCCAACAGATCGGGGGTAATTGGCCGCCGGGCGTCCACCTGGGGAAGGGTAATGCGCTCCCACCCCAACAAGAGTCGGCGAGATAGAAACCCCCAATGGTGCACAGTCCACCCAACCGCCCTTGAGAAAAATGCAAAACCGGCAAGGTGAGACCTCACCGTTGATTTAGCAAACCCCGCAGCCTTCGCTGCCACGATGTAGGCACCAATGAGATGATCAGGCACCGGGCCCTGACGCCATCTGCTCGTCACCAAGAAATCCACCACGCTGTCACAGCCCTTACAATAAGAGCGCCAGGTCGCCGACGACACCAAGCACCTAAGCAAGCTCAGGATACCTGGAGGCCAAGCCGCTATAAACGCTCGGGGACCGACCGCCCCTCCGGGTCCGCCTCCGGTGCCAAGCGCCAAAACAGATCCCACTTGAAACGAGAAAGAGCATCAGTGACTTGGTTAGCATATCCTGGCACGTGCCGGGCCCGCACAACCACATTCAACCGCAAACAGGCAAAAATCACCTCCCTCATCAAAGCCGCCACTCGCATGCAACGCGGAGCGTATCGATTGATAACGTGTACCACCGCCTCATTGTCGCACCACCACAGCAGTTGTCTATTACGCAGCCTCTCTGGCCAGAGCTCCAGAACCACCAAAATGGGGAACAGCTCCAGGAACGTTATGCTGTCGGTTAAGCCTGCCGCCCGCCAGGCCGACGGCCACGGCTCAGCACACCATGCACCCCCGAAATAGACACCAAGTCCGAACCCTCCCGCCGTGTCCGTGAAAATCTGCAAATCAAACGTAGACACTTCCTTTGCGAGGAGTACCGTAACCCCATTAAAGTCCCTCAAGAACTGGTCCCAAACCCCCAAGTCCGCCCGCATGCTCCGGGAAGCCCTAATGCGATGATGCGGACGCCGCACTCCCGCGGTAGCCACCGCCAGTCAACGTAGGAACACCCGGCCCATTGGGATAACCCTGCAGGCGAAGTTAAGGGAGCCTAACAAGGCCTGCATCTCCCGCAATGTGACTTTCGCCGAACCTAAGATGTTCGCTACTAACACCCGCAATCGCACCACCTTGGCGGGTGGCAGTTGCGCTACCATGTCAATAGAATCTAATTCCACCCCTAGAAACGTAAGGCGCGTGGAAGGGCCCTCCGTCTTGCCCGCCGCCAGAGGGACCCCCCATTCCCGCGCGAGCCGCGTGAAACCATCCAGCAGCTCCCAACATAGTCCAGACTGCTCCGCACCGACGAAGAGAAAGTCGTCCAAATAGTGGACCACGTTCCGAGAGCCGACAGACGCCTCCAGAGCCCAATGCATGAAGGAACTGAACATCTCAAAGTAACAACAAGAGACTGAGCAGCCCATCGGCAGGCACTTGTCAAAGTAAAAGCGGTCCTTGAACACAAAACCCAATAAATGGAAGGAGCCAGGATGCACCGGCAGCAGGCGAAAAGCGAACTCAATACCCACCTTCGCCAGCAAGCACCTGTTCCCACACTCGCGCACCAACCGTACTGCCTCATCAAACGACGCATAACGCACAGCGCACAATTCCTTTGGGATAAGATCATTCACCGATGCACCCTCAGGGAAAGACAAATTGTGAATGAGCCTGAATTTCCCGGGCTCCTTCTTCGGGACAATGCCCAAAGGCGAAACAACGAAATTCTGGCACGGCCGGTCCACAAAAGGCCCGGCCATCCTCCCCAAGGCCAGCTCCGTGGCCAGCTTACCCCTAACCACCTGCGCCAGGCGCTTGACCGATGGTGCGTTGCGCGCCATCTCCGGGCCCCCCGCCCCCACCACTGGTATGGGGAACCCGAACTGGAAACCCCCTTCCAATACCTGCCACGCCCTAACCCTCCGATACCGCCGTAACCACGGCCTGAGTGCTGCAAAACGAATCGGGGTAGGGGCCAAATCCATCCCACAGTCATTGCTTCGCGGCAGGAGGGTTAGGCACTTTTTTGCCGCAACGGAGTGCGGAGTGCCCGCTCCCGCAGATGGAGCAACTATGCCGGAACATACAGTCTGGAAAGGGGCAAGTCGACTTATTGAAGCGCCAACAGACGTCCCCGACCCCCTCGCCCGCGCCTTTTTGCAACCCGGGAGCCAGGCCGCTCCGAAAGGGCCGCCCTGCCATCGCCACCGCGCCGGGGACCCCCTTCTGCCCCCCAGCACCGACCCCCCCTTTTGCCGACATCTGCGTTAACCATAGGCTGATGTCCTGTGTCCCCCATGACAAGGCGCGATTCTCCTCCATCTTATCCCGAAACTTCTCATCGTAGTTGAGCCAAGCCCAACCCTCATAAGTCTGAGCCGCCTCCAGAATAGAGTCGGCATAGGCAAGCAGCATCCCGTATTGCCCCGGGTAACGCTGCCCCCAAACGCTAGCTAACCGCAGGAACGCCCTCGTCCAGTTGAGGACATTCCGAGAAGTCTTCTTGACCCTGCCCGCCTTCTCGTCCGCCTTCCGTTTACGCCTGCTCTCCCCTGAACGCTTCCTGCCCTCCAGCAGGGGGAATATATCGATATATTTCCGCTTTCATATCCTACGCCGAAGCTTACGCGGAACCCCCTCCCAAAGCTCCGAAAAGGAAGCCAGCATAGCACCCCTGCCCCCCCCACTACCCCTCCCACCCCCACCGGGTTGATCACCCCCCCCCCACCACCCGACGAGGACGACGAAGATGAAGACGAAGAGGAACCCCCCCTCCGACGTCGCTTACGCGAGTGACGGCTCTTCTTTCTCACTTTGCCCCCCACTCCCCTTGCCTGGCTAACCGCCCCACTCTGTTCTGCTAAAGGCTCATGTAACTCACCAGCAGCCGAACTCCAGGGTGGCATGATAGATGAGAAGGTAGATGAATCCGCCGACAGCACCTCTCGCAGGTCCTCCGCCTCCTTGACTGGCACTTCAGCAGTAGCCGCTCCCGCACTCTGCGTCGCCACATCACCGCTCGGAGTCGCGCCCCTCCCGTCGCTGGTCTGCACCTGTGGAGACACCGGCAAAAAGGCAGGGGAACCCGAAAAGCCCCAAGGCAGCTGCCACGGCCCCTTCCAATCCACCCTGGAGGGTCCCTGACCCCCTCCACTCCAATAGTCCCAACCCGAAAGCCCCCCACCCCCCGGAAGCATAGGCCAACCCCAGTGCCCCCCCCAACCCACCCATCCTGACTCCCAGCTGGACTCTGCCACCCTGCCGGGAACTGCGTCACCCGCACCTCCCCTGAGGGGTCCACAACTGGTTGGGGCGGAGCAGCACTGCCAGCCGTCCCCCTTGTTGACCCCGCCACCCCACTCCCTCCGAGCACTGACCCACGCAGGGCCCCCTGCGCCACCCCCCCGACCACGGCCTGCCCTACCCCCGCGGGATCTCCCGGAAGCACCAGAGGGCACGGCAGTACCCCGCCTGCCTGGGTCTCTGGGTCCAGCCTGCCGTGGGGCCCCTTTTTTCCCCCTAACCTGTCCTCTGGAGCCACCCGAAACCCGTCCCAGGGGCCTCCTACCAACCCTCATTCCCCTGCCCCCTTTTCCACCGCCCCCTGTCCCCACCATCCCGCTGCAGTGAGCACTGACCTTGCCAAGCACTGCAGTCCTTTTTTTTTTTTTTTTTTAAGAATATACAACAGAAAACGGCCAACAGGGCAAATGATAACAAAATCAGAACCCCCAAAGCAAAAGAGAGCAGGAGACAAGAGAGCACGGAGCCCCTCCCAGCACCTGATCAGCCAGCCGCCGCAGACAGGACCGCCACTCCCAGGACAGCTCACTGCTCGATGCCGGCTTTCCAGACCGCCGCGGGCCTCACACGCCTCGGACCCGCACCAGGTAACACCGACCACGATCTGCAGCCAGGCGCCCGTCCTTTTCCCAGCTCCGAAAGGACTGGCGTCTGCCTGCACGCTCCCTCACTAACCCCCTTGAGCCCGCCGACCTCATTGGCTCCCGCGGCCACCCTGGCCCGCGGGAGCCAATGAATTCAATTGTAAACTTCGCGCGGGCACGCACCTCGCGCCATCCACGGGGACCCGCGCCACTCCGCCCCCCCGGTTACAGGTGGCCGTCGGGCACGTGGGCCCACGGACTCCGATATATAAAAATACATATTAAATAAAATAAAACATTGCAGTAAAATCGATAAAAGGAACTAAGTAAAATGAAGACTTTATATGGGACACGAAAAAAGGTACAAAAATGTGGCAAGCAGTAATGTTATTTAGAACCATTTGAAAACATCGTGGTATGCGATACAGAAGGGAAAAACAGAAATACATAAAGTGACAGGCTCCTAAAAGGCAAAAAATGTATACACATAAAAAATAAAACTCAAAAGTAGTAAAAGGAAGGAGCCATGTTCTATGAATAAACATCTAAAATGCAGAAACAGTCAAAACTATGCCCACCGGAAAAAAACGTCAATTGTATCAAAAGCCATATGTGGAGACTTTAAAAGCATAACTGTATCTTTATATTTAAAACATGGCAAAACAACAATGACAATGTGATAGGACATATACAAAATTTAATAAAAAGAGAAAACAAACCATGTCGATAAAATTTGTATACAACAGCGTATTCTCAAAAAGGCTCTATAAAACAAGGCAACATGCCGATCATCGTGAATTACGAAAAAACCCTCGGTGAGAGCAAACTAAATTAAAAACATATCTGAGAAATATAATTATGCATCAGAAAAGAATAACATATTAGGTCAACTGCTAAAAATAAAGCTCATAATTAAAAACAGTATACAAAAGCGCAGCTAAAGAGGAAAAGATTTACCTGCAACCAGCCAGAGGTGGGAAACTACTGCTGTCTTCATTTTCTTTCCTATCAGGCCATTGCTACTGCAATCTGTCTTTTTTATGCTATATTCTACAGAATAGCCCTTGACAAAGACTTCAGTGACCTCTTCCTGGTCAAATTCATGACCCTTTACTCAATACTCATACTTCTGGACCTATCTGCTGCTTTTGATTTTGCTTGACTTTATGTGCTCTGTAGGGCTGGTACTGTGTTGTGGCCTACTCAGACACCTAAAGCCTGAACCAAAGCTGAGTCATACAAGATGGATTCCTTTTCTGCTATCCCAAGCTCCAGACCTGCTGATTTGCAAGTGATTGCCTGCCAAGTCTTAGGTACAGGAGACTATCGTTCCTAGATATGACTGTGTGCAAGAGAACCTAATCCCTAGGTTATTTCCATCTGCAGATGGTTCCACTGGCCTTGAACAGTTGCAACAATGTATGAAACTGCATACCCTCATCTTCTCTCACTATGGACCTTTGTCTGCAGAAAGACTATGTGACAACTACCTCCTGATTTGCTGAGAACACCTCATAGTCTCTCTTGCCAACCAATCACTGAAGTTATGATGAAAACTCTTCACAAGCCATAATACAGTATACACAGCAGAACCTTAGCACCATCTTTGTGCCTCCTGCCTTCCCATCTTCTTCTGCCCAGACAGATACACACAGTGTGTGTGTACAAGGCCATTCCTTTACAAAGTAAGGCTCTCCCACAGATCTAAGCTTATGCAACTTGTCTGGATGGCTGTAGCCAGCGGTGTTCATCTTCACCACTACTGGACCATGTGCTGTTCCAGGGATTGCCTCAGACCCAGATACAACTATCCTACCAGCAGAACACTAAGGTATTGGTTTTACATTCCTTCTGGGTGGTATATTAGCCAGACAGCTAGTTAAACTTCCCTAAGTGCAGAGTGAATCTATGACCTCTGGTTGCCAACCAGTGATTCATTATTTGCATAACTGTGTCATTGGAGTGGAATGGGGTGGAGGAATAGCTTAATGGTTAGAGCACTGGCTTTAGAACCAAAAGACCAGGATTTGATTCCACTAGCACTCCTTGTGGCCTTGGGCAAGTCACTTAACCCTCCATTGCCTCAGAAAAATCCAAGTTCTCAATGTCCCTGTTCAATGTGTATTACCAAGTTTAAGTTACAATGTAAACTGCTTTGACTGAAACAATAAAGCAGTATTAAAGACCTGTTAAATAAATAATAAATTGTACTGCTATAACTTGCTACCTCATGTTACTAATATATATACTGTATACTGCTTATTTTTCTACTTTGCCATCCATAATAAATCCTACTATATGCAATCTTGCCTCTCTGACGTGGCTCATTGCCAAATAGTCCTACTGAACCCTGGGGAGGGAAACAGCTATCACTCCTGGACACAATTGAGTATCTATAAATATATTGTTTGCTGCCAATAATCCCAACAGCTCTGATCTTTCCTGGTTTTCTTCTTATCTCTCCCTTCGCAATTTAGTCTGTCTTCTGGTAGATTTTCCTTGGGGCCTCTCTTTTCTCTCTTTATACTCACTCCATTAATGTCCTGATTTCCTCCCAAGGTTTTCAGTACTATCTTTACACTGATGACTCTCAGACTTACCTTTCTATACCTGAATCCAGGAAACTAGGCCCTATCTCATCCTGCTTATCTGATGTTGCTGCCTGGATGTCCTGACATTATCTGAAAATGAATACAGTCAAGATGGAGCTCAATATCTTTAAATCTAATTCCACATCCCCCTTCCTCCTTTTGCTGTTTCGGTGGATAACACTCATTGTGCCTGTTTCTTCAGCTATAACCATGGAGTCGTCTTTGACGCCTCTCTCTTGTCTCTGCACACAATCAACAGCTAAAATCTGTTGTTTCTTTCTATATAACCAGCAAAATTCATCCCTTCCTTTCTTAATAAACTGCCAAGACCCTTATCCACTCTCTAGTCACCTCACACTTAGGCTATTACAACCTGTTCCTCATTGGTCTCCCACTAAATCATTTCTCTCCCCTTCAACCTGTTCAAAACTTAGTTGCAAGGCTTATCTTCTGCCAGTGTCACTATGCCCATATAGCTCCTCTTCTAAAGTCACTTCATTGGATCCCTATCCATTTATGCATCCAATTCAAACTTCTCCTCCTGACCTATAGGTGTATTCATTCTATAGCTCTTCATTTCCTCTCGTTTCTCATTTCTCTCATACCCCTCCTTGGGAACTCCAGTCATCAAGGAAATTGCTTTATCTGTGACCATTTCTTCCACTTCCAACTCCAGACTCTTCCATACTCAGCTCATTCCATCTTGCTGCAACATATGCCTGGAATAGATTACTTGAGTCAGTATGCCAAGTCCCATTCCTGATCCTATTCAAATCCAGACTAAAAACCCACCTCTTTGAGACTGTATTTAGATTCTGACCACCTTTTTCTCCTGTTTGCCATCTTTGCATGTTGCAACCATTTTCTCTTAGTTTACCCTGGTCCCCTGTTTGTTGTTTTTATCTTGATTAGGTTATAAGCTCCATTTAGCAGGGACCGTCTCTTTTATGTATAGGTATGGTGCTATGTATGCCTTGTAGGACTATAGAAATGTTAGCTAGTAATAGTAGTAGCAGTAGTCAAAACTCAAGAAGTTCCGTAATAGATGGAATTGCTGTATTCTATTTTAGAAATGACTAATACAAGAAAAAGCAGCTTAGGGGCTGATTTTATAAAGGACCCATATAAAGATGCCATTTAGGAGCATAAACCCTCTACTTCCCAAGGACTTTCATGCATGCTTTAAGCAGTCGTAATTATGTAAGTGCACATATACAGTAAGTCTTATCACTTATACTTTAAGTGTGGATGGGTAGAGAGGCAGAGTTGTAAAGCATAAGCTAGCACTGCAAAAATCAGGCTCAACCCATGTATTGAAATGGTGACAGAATCACCACCTAAGAGTGTGATTTTTTAAAGTAGCCTAGTGTTTAGAGAAGCAGCCTGGTGAGCAGCAGACCAGGGTTTGATTCCTACCGGCACTCCTTGTGGCCAATGGATAAGTCACTTTATCCTCCATTGCCTCAGAAGAAAGTCCTGGCAATCTACTTCTGGTCACAATTTTCCAAGAAAACCCAGGAGCTTCTGGGTGGCCAGGAGTCAGCACTGACTCAGTGGCACACATTGCTTTGCAGATTGAGAGAAAAGAAGGCACCTACTTGCAGCCTAGTTTATGAAAATACATGGAGGCTCATGCATCTTTATAAAATACCAGCACCAAACCCTGCAGAAATCACCATAAAATGAAGTTGCAGACATGTATGCATGCTCATAAGTGGGTATAAAGCAATGAAACAAAACAGTCCCAACTAAAAGTTAGAGCTATTACTCGAATTAATATATGTCAGAGCTTCTAACAAACGAAGGTGGGAAAACACTTACCCCCTCGCTGTAGCTGCTCCCTTTCAATTTAAAAAACGTTATAAGTGAAAAAAAATGCTTGCCTAAGTGATATAAATGATATGAGTAATATAAGACCAAAGATGCCACTTACCTTGTAATAATGCATTGTTCAATACAAATCACTCCATCTTGCATCACTGTCCCTGTTCTGTGAATGGACTGGTTCCCCTTTCCACTCACAGGGTTTTTTCCCATTTCATTGGCTGATTGTTTCCTCTGCTTATTAGTTGAAATTCTCTTTAAATATAGGCTCTGATGTCAGATGCCATTCTTTTGAAAGCCTTTTTGAATGGATAAACAGCAAGAGCTCATTTTTAAATTTTATGTCTGGTAGCTGGTCAGGATACGAGTTCATTGTTTTCAACCTGAAACAGGGCCAGTATTAATGGGTTAATTTTGTGCATATCTGACATGAACTTCAATCCTAAGTCAGTGGCTATAAGGACTCCCCAGTTTTATTCTGTTCATATCAAAGGCAAATAGTATAGGGGAAATAGGAGCCCTCCTTATGTGAACTTCAGAGAATAATAGAGAACGAATTAATCACCATTAATAGCATTACAGAGAGTTCTTGTTTCCTTGGGTGACTTACAGTAATTTCGCTGTTCTTGTTTAATAGGAAGCTAGGTTGCTAAATATAGCCACATTATTTCTTCCAACATTTTTAAACATATTTTAAACATTTTTCTTACTTAAAGGCATGCAATGAAAGCACAGCAGAGACCAGCAGAGACGATGCTTGGTTTTAAAATTCAGTTTTTTTAATCTTATGACAAACTCACATATGAATATTTTTTAAAATATTAATATAACTGAATGCTAAAATAGTTTAAAGCACAGATGTAAGCAGGATCATATTTATTCACAAAATGGAAAAAAAACACTGATTTTTCACCAAAGAACGCTGTTTGGAAGCTATAATTTTATGTATCTTTTCAACAACTAAATGAATTGTCTTATTCCATCATGAAACACATTTTGCAAATGCATGACTGATATCTGGCTCAAAATAATTTTACTGTTTGCCATAGGCTGATGGAAGTGTCATAGCAAATTTTATGTTGAGATGTCATAATACATCATTGTGTCATCACAACATTATTGAAACCCCTGAGAAGAAATTCTAATCATCATGCTGAAACATATTACTAAAACAAATTCTAATCAACATAGTCATGAAATTTCATTGGCAAGCATGAGCAGTAAGACAGTTGGATTAATGATTTGTGTATATTTTGAAAACGAGTAGCTTTGAATCCAGAGTGATGTGACCTTCTGCATCTTCCCAGGCATGGATGTCATGTCAAACTTGGCCCTAGCTTTCAATAATCTTTGACCACATTTAGGTTGCAAACAGTCACTTATAATTCACAGTGGAAAGATTCTTATGAGTGTACATATATCAGTTCTATTTAAAAATATATATATAAAATATGGGGTGCTTGAGTAAACTATGATGATCTTGATATACTGAAATGGAACAATACATCAAGTGACTCACTAGAACTATCAAATAATATTCAAAAGGGTTTGATTTCATGTATTTTATCAAGATAATAATATGCAAAAATACAATACTGTATTGCTATCATTACCACACTACCACAGAGTATTACTGTATAGTCAGCTCACAACAAGATGCAATAACAGGAAGGATAGCTTTGTATAGGTTGTGGATAAGTGGAAATGGATGTCCGAAAAAAGACATACAAAAGTGTTAATGTATTTTACAGAAGGTTTGATGAAACATGGAGTCATGCGTTATATATACATATTTTCATCTCTCAAATATATGACTGTAATGGTTATATATACAAATTAAATGTGCAAATGCCATCGCCTACACATTTGAAGTGAAATTTTACAAAGGATGTGCAGGTTCAGTCTGAGACATCCAAGACAGAACGTCTGAAAAAGAGCAGGTGTGTCCAAGTTCAGAATGATTTCACAAACATGGATGTGCTTGATAGAGAAATCTGCAGGGGCATCCACATAGCATGTCAGAGTGGGGACATCACGGAATAGCCTAATGGTTAGTGGAGGGGGCTAAGACCAGGGAAGCCAGGATGTAAATCTCACTGCTGCTATCGTTTTGATAGTGCAGCATACTGAGGATGGTTGAATGCCATCTTCTCTGTGCCCTTTGGATGTTTTATGGCCAAAACAAGCTTTTTTTAAGTTCTTGGCTCTTCTTCAAGCAAATTCACTGTTCCTTGTTTAACTTCTTTGGGGCAAAGAGAACCGAGAAATTATGGAGGCTTTAAACATGACGTTGTGTCGCGTTTAGCGTTTATATTTGAAAGCTTGGATCACGGCATAGACACAAGGTTTGGAGAGATCAATTTCACCAATCAGTAGTTATAGATATAGTGTGGCTGGCGTGGTCCTTGCATTTTGATTCTTGTGAAGAAATAGCCATAGCGGTGTTTCAAAAAAAATCAGCTTCAAGAAAAGATCACCTTTCTCAATGAAGCTCCCTACAAAAGATACGTTTGAATGAGGGTTCGCTTAGTGCGTAGTCCCTTGATTTTTAGTTTGAAAAATTGGGCTGGAAAAGCCCTCAATATAGAAAAAAAAAAGGCAGGTTTGCCACGAGAGAGGGTTTCTCTTTCAAGGTAAGCATTCCAACAAAAAAAGTTTCAGAGTGTTTATGTTATAAGTTTTCAGTCAGTTATACTAAAGGGTGTTGTTGGTTTATTTGTTAGTTTGGAGGACATGCTTAATGACACCCTTATAAACAATTCAAATCATTTTGAACAGAAGAACCTCATTCCCATTACAGTAAAATTAGACACACCTGTGATCAATTGTCAGTACTCACATTATTTGAAGCAACCAATGAATGATGACTTTAATGCTTAAAATGGCTGCATTCACTCTCCTTTCCATTTTCACAATGATAAAGACAAGAGAGCTGCCTGAGACTGTCAGAAAAGCCATTATCACCAAACATCAAACTTCAAAGGCCATCTCCAAAGACCTTGGGATTCCTGTGTCTACAGTTCACAATCTTATTAAGAAGTTTTCTGCTCAAGGAACTGTTAAAAACCTCCCAGGACTTGATAGGAACAAGACAATTAATCCAAGAAATCTTCAAAGTCTAGTGCGGACTGTTGAAAAAAAAAACCACATACAGTATCCAAAGAATTTAAGGCTGATCTGGAGCAATCTGGAGTGGTGGTTTCAACCCCCACCATATGCCATGCACTAAACAAAGAAGGACTTCATGGGCAAAAGCCAAGGAGGACCTCACTGCTCAAAGACAGACATAAAAATGCATGCTGGATTTTTGCCCAAACCCACCTTGAGAAACCACAATCCTTCTGGGAAAATGTTCTGTGAACAGATGAAACCAAACTTGAGCTCTTTGGCAATGCAGACCAGTGATACATTTACAGATGAAGAACTGAAACATATAAGGAAAAAAAACCACCCCACCTACAGTTAAATATGGTAGAGGTTCCATAATTCCGTGGGACTGTTTTGCTGCCTCAGGAACTGGAGGCCTGGAAGGTATTAAAGGAATCATGAAGATAGAGGACTACCAAGGTATTTTGGGATGAAATCTGCTACCTACTGTCAGATAGCTACTTCTGGGTCCATCAAGACAATAACCCAAAACATACATGCAAAAATACAAAAAAAGTTTAAAAAGGAACAAATGAACTGTTTTACACTGACTAGCAATGAGTCATCCCGCGGCGCCGCTGGGCCCGGTCCCGAGGCCGGAGGAGTAACTGGGTCCCTGGGGGGCCGAGCCCACTGGTGTTGGTGCTGGGGGGGAGGGGTTAGAGCAGCTTGAAGCGAGCCGGGCCGTCGGCATCGCACCCACGCTGTGACGTGGGGCGAGCAGATTGGATCCGGTGGCTTGGTTGGGCGGGGCTTACCAGGAAGCGTGGGAGATCGCCGGCGTGCAATCTCCCTCTTCCTGCCGTGGCCGGCGGACAAAACAGGTGTGTCTCGCCGGGCTCCTTCGACGGTCGGTTGCAGGGGGGGCGATCTTCGTTCGGAGGCGGGGGGGGGGCTGTTAGTTAAATATACAACTGCTAAACCGACAGAATAAAAAACAACAACAAAAAAAAATGACAGCGGGCCCAGTGCATAACAGCACTTGCCGTCGGAGCAGGGGCTTCAACTTCTGCCGAGCGCGTTTTCTTCTTTTTTCCATGGCGGGTAGAGGGGTAGGAGGGCATCGTTGTGGGAGCCGGGGCACGCTGCGAGGCAGCCTCCTTAGCGGGCCCTCGTTTTTAGAGGCATTTGGCTAAAAGGGGTCCTTAAGCTGCTAGGGTGTACAGGCCTTAGCTGGGGCCCTGAGCCTTCCTTATCCACTGTGTTCGACGCCCCAGGTGTGTGAGGGGCTGCACTTGGGACTGGGGACATGGCCCGCTCTCAGAGGGGCAAAGGGGTGGGTAGGAGGTCTGGCACTGATGCAGCAAATGCCGGCGGGCGGGGAACCGGCCGGCGTGGGAGTTCAATGGCTGTGGCAGGTGGGTCTGAGTCTGGGGGCTTGGAGGCGGCCCGGGGATGAGGGCGAGTTCGCCAGGTGCGTGGCAGGAGACGGCAGGGGCGGGTGGAGTCGAGGGGTCGCTCAAGGCCTCTGCCGAGTGGCGACCCTGGATTCCTGCCTGGAGCAGGTTCGGGGGTTCAGGGTCCTGCCTGGCCCGAGGGTGTTGGGGATGAACCGGTTTGCCCCCCGGTATCGCCTAGTGCCCCTTGTGGGGCGGTGTTGGAGTCAGTGCCGGCACACGGAGCTGCTGGTGGCTCCTCTGATCTGGTTGGAGGGCCTGGGGGCAAGCATGTGGCGTGTGGCCCATCGGGGATGCCCTTTTCTCCCCTGTGCTATACGCCCGGCCTGATGGACGGGCATTTTGCCCGTGGTCTTGTGGGGGTCACCTGTGCCATGGGCCATTGGGGTCAATCCCTATGGGGCAGCAGGTCCATGGGGGGGTGGCTGGGGTGGTTGGTCCGGAGCCGGGTCGGCGGGGTCAGTGGTGATGCCTGGTAGTGGGTTGGCGGGTTGGGAGGCTGGGGGTCAGGGTTCATCTGCCTGGAGCTGGGGTGGAGGGCCGGGAGCTGGGGTGGCTAGGGCTCCTGGGGCAGTTGCTGCTGGCTTCTCTCCGTCTTTCCCTATGCAGGTACCTGAGAGCTCCGGGGGTCGTCCGAACATGTCTGAACATGTGCAAGCGAGTGGAGCGGCATCCGCTGGGCATGTGGCGGAGCAGGCTGACCGGGCCGCTGGAGCGGCGGCAGTCCGCCCGCCTGCGGCTTCCACTGCGGAGACCGGTGAGTATGCGGGGAGTGGGGATGCTGCCCTAGGGGGTGTACCTGCTTCGGGGAATGGTGTCTCTGGCAGTGGGAAGGCGAAGGCGAAACACAAGCGTGGTCGGCGCCAGCGGCACGACTCCTCTTTGTCGTCCACTTCGTCCTCGTTGGCGCAGTCTTCGGGTGATTCCGTGCCATATAAGGGCGATCAGGGGGAGGGGGTTGGTACCATGGTGGTGCATTGCTCGGAATTGTGGGAAGGGGTACCGAAAAAATTGCGGCATCGTATTAAGCGGCGACGGTATATTGACATTTTTCGTCTGTTGGAGGGTAGAAAATGCTCAGGTGACAGCAGACGGAAGCGCAAGGAGGACGAGAAAGCGGGGAGGGTGCGGAAGGTTTCCCGTAATACTATCAATTGGACTAGGACCTTTTTGCGCTTGGCCAGTGTGTGGGGTCATTATTTTCCTGAACAGTATGGTGCATTGCTGGCTTATGCGGACGCAATCTTGGCGGCGTCGCAGGCGCACGAGGGGTGGGCCTGGTTAAACTATTGATCAGGAATTCAGGGATATGATGGAAGAAAACAGCCGGTTGTCGTGGGGTACGAAAGACATTAATTTGTGGCTCACTCAGATGTCTGCTAAGAGCAGGGCAGGGGGTCCCGGGGCGGGGGTGGGCAAAGTGGGGGTCGCTCCCCCCCTGCCGGTTTGCGCTCTTTTCGGGCGCCAGGGCCAGTTGTCACTCAGTCAAGAGTGGGTGTGCTGGGGGGAGACGTCTGTTGGCGTTTCAATAA
The DNA here is from genome assembly GCA_033557465.1 of Ichthyophis bannanicus. Lineage (NCBI taxonomy): Eukaryota > Metazoa > Chordata > Amphibia > Gymnophiona > Ichthyophiidae > Ichthyophis > Ichthyophis bannanicus. The sequence continues at coordinate 17,639,415 of CM066036.1, read as the reverse complement.
GTCGTCGTGCCCATTCCCTGACTGCAAGTTTAAGCACGCCTGCTCCTTGTGCGGCGGTGGTCATGCCGCCACGAAGTGTAGCCGCAAGGGAGTGGCGGGAGCCCTGGCGGGGGGTAAGTGATTTGGCCTCTGGGGTTTTGGCGCCCACCCCCGTATGGGTTGAAGTTATGTGTCCGTGGCTTACCCGGTATGGGGGGACCCGAGGGGGTGAAGCGGGAGGACTGATTTTGTCGGGCTTCATGGAAGGTTTTCGCATTCTGTTCCGGGGGGCGCCCAGTGGTGTTTGCTCAAAAAACGCCCGTTCGGCTACAGCTCTGGCAGAGGTCGTGCGCCGGAAGATCGGAGACGAATGTGCATTGGGGCGGGTAGCTGGTCCTTTTCCGGATCCCCCTTTTTCTCCTTTTGTTGTCTCGCCGTTGGCAGTGGTCCCCAAGAAGGAGCCGGGCAAATACCAGTTAATTCACAATTTGTCTTGCCCCCCTGGGGATTCCGTGAATGATCACATTCCTCGGGAGCACTTCTCGGTGCGTTACGCATCTTTTGATGCGGCTGTTGCATTAGTGAGGCAGTGTGGGGCAGGGGCCTTGCTGGCAAAAGTAGACATCGAATCTGCATTCAGATTGTTACCTGTGCACCCTTCTGCTTTTCCGTCGCTGGGCTTCCGATTTGATTCACAGTTTTACTATGATAAGTGCATGCCTATGGGTTGTGTGGTGTCGTGTGCTTATTTTGAAGCTTTCAGCACGTTCCTTCACTGGGTTCTGGAGCAGCGGACAGGTTTGCACACTATCGTGCATTACCTGGACGATTTTCTGTTTGTAGGGCCAAGGCTTACGGGGACCTGTGCTGGGCTGCTGGGCGCCTTTCATAGCCTGGCTGGCGACTTCGGTATACCCATCGCGGCGGGCAAAACGGTGGGACAAGTCACATGTCTTACTTTCCTGGGCATTGAGATCGACACCGACAACATGTTAGTGTGTTTGCCGGCGCTGAAAGTTGAGAGACTCCGACATTTGGTCGCTGTTGTGCGGGCGGCAGACAAAACCACACTTCGGGTTCTGCAGTCTTTTGTCGGTCATCTCAATTTTGCATGCAGGGTGCTGCCGATGGGGCGCCCCTTTGCGCGGCAGCTATCCTTGGTGATGGCGGGTGTGCACAGGCTGCATCATCGTATTCGTGTGTCGGCTGGTATGCGTGAGGATTTGCGGGTGTGGGATGCCTTCTTAGCTGACTTCAACTGCTGCAGGGTCGTCCAGTGGCCGGAGCAGTCAAATGCGGATTTGCACTTGTTTACCGATGCGGCGGGCAGTTCCGGTTTTGGGGCGTACTGTCAAGGAGCTTGGTGTGCCGAGGCATGGCCTAGCGCCTGGGGGGCATCGGGGTTGACCCGTAACATTACCTTCTTGGAACTCTTCCCTATTGTGGTCGCGCTGTGGGTATGGCTGGAGCGCTTAAGGAATAAGAGGGTGTTATTTTGGTGTGACAATGCTGCAGTGGTAGAAGTCATTAACCAAAATGCACCCAGGTGCCCAAGGGTGGCGGCGCTGATGAGGGTCTTCGTCTTGGCTTGCTTGCGCCTGAACGTCACTGCCAGAGCGCGGCATGTTCCTGGTGTACATAATTCCATTGCTGATGCTCTGTCCCGTTTTCAGTGGGCGCAGTTCAGGTTATTGGCTCCAGCGGTGGACGCAGCTGCATCGGCAGTGCCGGACCATCTTTGGCAGATTGGGACCCTGACGTGATGGCGCTGTTGTCCGCGTCGGTGGCGCGCGGTACGTGGGCAAAGTATCGGCATGGCTATGCTCAGGTGAGTGCTTTTTTGGGTGCGCGAGGATGGAAAGGGGGAAGTGTGCACACCGGGCTGGTAAGCCAATTTTTGTTGTGGGCAAAAGAGGAAGGCTGGGCTCGGTCGGCAGTCATTGCGGCCTTGGCAGGGTTTTCCTTTTTCTGCAAGGCGGCCGGTTGGGGTAACCAGCACACATCCTTTTTAGTCAAGCGCTTGCTGGCCGGGTGGGCCAGGGTGCACCCCAAGCCGCAGGATTGGCGGTTGCCAGTCTCGCATGCTCTTCTTCTCAGCATTTGCGCGGCGTTGCTGCAAGTCGCAACCTCCTCGTTCGAGGCGATTTTGTTCCGAGCGTTGTTTGCGACTGCCTTTTTTGGGGCTTTTCGCGTTTGCGAGCTGGTGCCCAGGTCTGCGCGGAAGGGCGCTTGCGGTGGGCTGGATGCCAAGTGCGTGGCGGTGGAGGCTGTGCAGGTGCGCATCCTCGTCTCGCGTTCCAAGACGGACCAGACGGGTAGCAGTGCATGGGTGATCCTGAATGCAATTTCCCCCTTGCCTTCCTGCCCGGTTTTTTGCCTGCGGAGTTACTTGCAGGCGAGACCGGAGTCCTCGGGCTACTTTTTTATCCACAAGGACGGAACATCGGTTACCCAGTTCCAGTTTACAGCAGTTTTGCGCTTGGTACTTCGTTACCTGGGCTACGATGACAGGAGTTATGCCTCACACTCCTTCCGGATTGGTGCTGCCACAAGTGCGGCTGCGGCGGGACTCGAGGGCCCCATCATTCAACGCATTGGTAGGTGGCGCTCGGGTGCATACAAGGGGTACGTGCGCCCGTGACTGTCCCGGGTCGGTTCCGGGGTGACACAGTGCTGACCTTCATTGCACGGGGGCAAGTAAGGGGATGGGGGGGGAAAGGGGGTTCTCATCCTTTGCTTCTTGTTGCAGATGAGGCCGCTGGTTGCAGTTCAATCTGTCTCCTTTCAGATGGTTCGTGCTCTGGAGAGTGGTGGATCATCGGGCATTCCTTTGTCTATTGGGCTGAGCGCAGGGCAGTGGTTTGGCCGTTGGGCATCCACCTCGGATTAGCTGCTGCAGGAATTCGGCTTTGCTGGATGGGACAACGTGGCATGCGATGGCGGCAGTTGCTTGCCTGCGTTCAGGCGAAGATCGAACAGCAGCAGCGGCCAGTCGGGCTTCTTATCCACTTGGGCGGCAATGACTTGTCAAGCTGGCCATGCCGGCAGCTGATACTAACTGTGCAGACAGACATTGGCCTTTTGCGGGAATTGCTTCCGGGGGTTGCCATTATCTGGTCTGACATCATTCCACGCCCTGCATGCTGGCTCCAGCGGCGGTGGTTGCGGGGTCTGGTGAAGATTAACCGGCAGATAGGGCGTTGGGTGATGCAGACTGGGGGGTGTCAGGTGTTGCATCCTTGGGCAGAGGTTAAATGTGTAGGTCTGTACAGGCTGGATGGTGTGCACCTTGCTCCGGTGTGGAAGACCTGTTACTGAATGACTGGCAAGAGGTGCTCGAAAGTTGGCATTGGTCGCAGCTGGTTTCGGGGGGGCAGCACAAGGATAGGGGCCTACCTTGTGCCAGTGGCGGGGTAGCGAGCTGGCGCTCGCCGACCCGGCGGTACATTGGCGGCTGAGGTCACTTTGCAGGGGAGCGGTGTGCTCCTTAGTTTGGGAGAGACATCACTGTTGGGGTCTCTGCCCGGAGGGAAGCAACGGGAGCCGGCCTTTGCTATAGCACTGCGAGGCAGGCGGAAGGGGGAACGGGGGGTGGATGATGCACCACCTTGCTAAAACGGCTGGTGGCGGGCATCATCCGGATTGGGGTGGGGGGGGGGAGTTGTGTGTGGAATTAAAAGTTGAATTGGCCCTTGTTGGGTCGATGTTGGTTTATGGTTATGTAGCTGCAACCAATAAAAGAAACTTTACTATGCCAAACCTCAGCGAGATTGTGTTTTTGTACATGGGACATCAGGTGGGGGGTGGGGGGGTGTGGGTTGAGTGACGGAGCCGAGATGTGGCTGGAGATAGGATGTAGCGTGCGGGGAGGTCCATCCGGATACCTCGGTTAATCCCGCGGCACCGCTGGGCCCGGTCCCGAGGCCAGCGGAGTAACCGGGCCCCCGGGGGGCCAAGCCCGCTGGTGTTGGTGCTGGGGGCGGTGGGGTTAGAGCAGCTTGAAGCGAGCCAGGCCGTCGGCATTGCACCCACGCTGTGACGTGAGGCGAGCAGATTGGATCCGGTGGCTTGGTTGGGCGGGGCTTACCAGGAAGCGTGGGAGATCGCCGGCATGCGATCTTCCTCTTCCTGCCGTGGCCGGCGAACAAAACAGGTGTCCCTTCCCACCCTCCCTCGTGCTATGTTTTGGGGGCATGCGGAGGGGAGGAATAAGGGGTGAGTCTTGTCGCAGCTGGGTGGGGATGTGTGATGGTTAAATGGTGGGAGTGCGTAGGCGGGGTAGCGAGCTGGCGCTCGCCGACCCGGCGGTGCATTGGTGGCTGAGGCTACTTTGAAGGGGAGCGGTGTGCTCCTTAGTTTGGGAGAGACATCACTGTTGGGGTCTCTGCCCGGAGGGAAGCAACGGGAGCCGGCCTTTGCTATAGCACGGCGAGGCAGGTGGAAGGGGGAACGGGGGGTGGATGATGCACCACCTTGCTAAAACGGCTGGTGGCGGGCATCATCCGGATTGGGGTGGGGGGGGAGTTGTGTGTGGAATTAAAAGTTGAATTGTCCCTTGTTGCGTCGGTGTTGGTTTATGGTTATGTAGCTGTGACCAATAAAAGAAACATTACTATGCCAAACCTCAGCGGGATTGTGTTTTTGTACATGGGGCATCAGGTGGGGGGTGGGGGGGGGTGCAGGTTGAGTGACGGAGCCAAGATGTGGCTGGAGATAGGATGTAGCGTGCGGGGAGGTCCATCCGGATACCTCGGTTACTGATCTCAATGCAACTGAGAACTTTTAGAAAGAGCTGAAATCTGTCATTGGTAAAAGGAATCCAGGAAACATTCATGAGCTGGAACAAATCACAGTTGAAGAGTGGGAGAAATTACCAGCAGACAGATGTATGAAACTTATGGATGACTACAAGATGCATTTGAAGGTTGTTATCACTGTCAAGGGTTGTGCAACCAAATAGTAGTGAAGGGTGCTATTAATCCTTTCCAGGTCATATTTTTTTTTTCTCAGGAATTACTACGTCTAAGTTGCACAGATGTCTTTTTTTGTTTTATACTTTTGAACATTCTATTAAAATATTATGATGACATACAAATGGAATATCTCCAATTATTTCGCAAGATAATTGTGCACAACATTCCTAAAATATAAGGGTGCCATAATGTGGACTACAACTGTAAGTTTGCCATGTAGGGGGAGGTGCTGCTGCTATGTGAAACCAGAGAGGACAATGGGAGATCCTCAGCAAAATTTTGCTTAGGAGTCCCTCATTAGAAGTGAGGCCACTGCCTGTATTTGAAAAGATACTTTGAGAAAAAAAACCCCGGAGTAATAAGCTATCAGTGAGAGAATTAATAAAGCAATAAGAAGTGTCTTAAGGCTTATGCAAATATAGAGAATTACTTATCTTTCTTAAGCGCTTTCATACACTTTCATTAAATCATCATAACTTAGATCAGCAAAAATATTTTTGAATACTCTAACAACAGACAGCTAGATTCATTTTGACTGGCATCTGACCAGAGTTGCTGCAAGCACTATTGAGCAAATAAAGTGCTACCACATTTCTATTCATTCTAGTGGCTTAAAAATAAAAAGAAGATTGCTTGACAAGAGGGTACTAATGATGGGAAAACTTCTGTTTAATAGACTTCTGAATTACATTGTTAAGAAAAATAGCAAGATTATTTAAAAGTCATTTAAATTAACATTGGCCTCCCCACTCAAATGCATTTCTGACTTTTAAGATTTGGTTTTGCACTCCCTGCTCATTTCCAAGGATACTTTACAGCCCATTTTTGACAGGCTTTGGAGAGGGGAAGTAAGACATCCAGGTCAAGATGTGGAAAATGCTTTCTGCTTCTTACAAAGGCTCTGCCAAACACAGTGCCTATTGTATTAGGGGAGGAATATGTAGAAACTGATGAGGATAAAGCGGAATTGCTTAACAAATATTTCTGCTATGTGTTCACAGATGAAGAACCAGGAGCAGGATCTCAGAAAATGCCCACAAACAGGAACAGAAGTGAGGGGCATCTTGAACAATTTTCCAAGCAACAATACTTGAAATGGAAATTAGGGTACAGAAAGGAAAACAAGTTGAAATACAACTATACTTTACAAAAAACAAGCATAAAGTTTGCATTTACTGACCCTACTATAGCCCACAATTAGAGGGAGACGTCCAAACACATTATATGAAACCTGAAGGAAAACAACTGAGGGAAAACACTCAGGCCAAAAACCTACTGCAGTGGAACCTGAGTAGCCTCAGAGGAGCGTTGAGCACTAATAAAAGCTAACAACTGAGATGGATCAAAAAAAATATATGAAACAGAATTCAGCTTAATCATAAATTTACAAGGAAACTTCAGGAAAACCTGACCCCCCCAACAAAAGAACACCTGGACGAAGAAGCAATAATTCTTTCCTGTGTTTCTGAGGCTCCATAGATAGATCTGGGAAGACACGAACAGTTAACCCTTGAAATGCTACATTATATTTCTGAAAAAAAACATTTGGAAAAACCAATCTCTATCCGAAGAGAGAGCAAAGGTTACAATTAAAATGGAAGGAGAAACAAAATCAGTTGAAGAACCTTCTAGAACAGCAGAAACATCTAAGTAATCAACTTGTTCCACACCCGGAATAATCCCACCACCCGCCACCTTTTTCCTTATTGGGAGATAATAGTGTTTCACCATGGGGGACGGGATTCATTTGGAACTCCTAACACTTAAACAAAATATTTTTTAAACATTTCCTTTGCACTAATACACTGAGACTTAGGAAAGTTTACAAGACAAAGATTTAAATATCTTGATGAATTCTCCAACATTTCAATCCGTGAATGCATAGCCAGAACATCCTTCTGATATGAGGAACTAGCATTCTCAACCCGTGAAGCTTTCTGCTGGAGATCAGACACGGTCGTTTGAACAGAAGAAATTTCCAAAGTGTGTTGCTGTAGAAGGACAGTATGAGACTGAAGCTGAGTGGATAAAGCGGCAACCTGAGGCGCAAAAAGCTCCCCAAGTTTCACAATTGCAGACCATATGGACTCCAAAGTGAACTCAGCAGGTCTTTCAAAGGGAAAAATTAGCTGATTCTGAATGTCTTCCGTGCCAGCCTCCATGAGTCACCGCTCCACTACCGAAGCACCAGAAGCAGGCAAGGCTTCAGCCAGCCTGCCAGAAGACCTCCTAGCTGTTGTAGGAACCCAGAAAACACTGGGGGGGGGGGGGAGACGAAGCAGTGTGACCACCACTTCCGAGTGCAGCCAACCCTCTGCTCTCAACACACCCCTCCACACCAGGGGGGGACGCTTCCACCAGCTGCGCCGCGCTCACCGCCAGTAAAGGTTCCTTAGGAGGACATCACTGCTACAGCAGTGAGATGTCTGGCCCGGAGCCTCCCGCCGAGCTGCCAAGCCCCATCGAAAGGTCCCAAGGGCTCTGAACCGCCAGCGCTCCTGACTGCTGCTGTGGCGCCAAAAATTGATCAAGCAGACCAACCATTTGATGAGGTAAGGGAGATGAGGCTGCTGGGGTAAGCGAGGGATTTTTAGCCCCTTTTGCCTTTCTTTTGCCCTAAAGGAAAAAGACGCTGCCGCACAACGATCCCCTCAGTCTGCCATCTTGGAAGCTCCCCAACATTAATAATTTTTCAGTTTCCAGTCTTTTTACATCTTTTTCAAGATATGGTCTCCAAAACTGAACACTGTATTCCAAGTGAGGTCTCACCAGTGACTTGTACAGTGGCATAAGTACCTCTTCCTTTCTGCTGGTAATCCCTCTTTGTATGCAGCCCAACATCCTCCTGGATTTTGCCACCACCTTGTCGCACTGTTTTGCCACCTTGAGATCATCAGAAATAATCAAATCAGTAAACCCTTTGAACATCGTTTCTCACAGGCAACTTATAAACAAACTGAACACCCTAGGGATGGACCCTAAAGTTTCTACTTGGGTTAGAAATTGGTTGAGTGGGAAGAGACAAAGGGTACAGCTAAATGGAGCTCATTCTGAGGAGAAGGAAGTTACCAGTGGTGTGCCCCAGGGATCCATCCTTGGTTGGATTATTTTTAACATCTTTGTTAGTGATATAGCAGAAGGGCTGTCGGGTAAGGTTTGCTAGTTTGCAGATGGTACCAAAATCTGCAATAGAATTGACACCCATGAAGGTGTAGATAACGTGAGGAGGGATCTAGCTAAGCTTGAAGAATGGTCTAGAATTTGGTAACAGAGATTTAATGTTAAAAAAGCAAGGTCATGCATTTAGGCTGCAGCAATCCAAGGGCACAATATAGTATAGGGGGTGAAGTACTTTTGCCCGCTAAAGAAGAGCGGGATCTAGGCGTGATTATGTCTGATGATCTTAAAGTAGCTAAACAGAAAAGGTGACAGCAAAAGCTAGAAGGATGCTTGTGAGCATAGGGAGAGGAATGGCTAGCAGAAGAAAGGAGGTGATAGTGCCTCTGTTTGGTTCAACCTCATTTGGAGCATTGTGTGTAATTTTGGAGATCACACCTTCAAAAGGATCTAAACAGGCTGGAGTCAGTAAAGAGGGTGGCTACTAAAATGGTTAGTGGTCTTCATTATAAAGCATCTAGGCTTAAGGATCTTAATTTGTATATCTTAGAGGAAAAGTGGGATAGAGTTGATATGGTTGAGACGTTTAAATACCTTTGTGGCATAAATGCAAAGAAGGAGAGCCTCAAGATTGAAAACAAGCTCTGCTGAAAGGGGACATGGGATGAAAGTGAAAGGGGATAGATTCAGAAGTGATATGCGGAAATATTTTTTTACGGAAAGAGTGGTGGATCCATGAAATTGTCTGCCAGTGGAGGTGGTAGAGATCAGGACAGTATCTGAATTCAAAGAAGTATGGGACAAACACAGGATTTCCAAAGGAGAAAAGGGGACTCTTGTAGTATTTGATATGGAAGGACAGACTAGATAAGCCATGTGGTCTTTTTCTGCCGTCATGTTTCTATGTTTCTATGTACAATACATATAAGAATGTGCAGGAGTGCATGATGTCATTCGGAATGACCACCTCAGTGTACAGAAATATCCGCTGCACTTGCTATCACCAGTTGCTATACCCTCTCTCTAACCCAATCCTGCTTCTTCTCACATTTACTGCAGGATATGCAGATAGCACTTGTGATAAGGAAGCTTATCATAGTTCAGGAGGGAGCTATAAAAGAGGTGAATTGGCTTTGAACAAGCAACCTGTCTTTGCTGGTAGAAATACTAAAACAGAATGTTTTCATAAAAGACTACCAGTCCCAGAATGCACCAGGTTTCAAACAGCCTCTAGAAGGGCTGAAGTGGGGAAACGTGTGTTTAATCAGGAGAGCTATGAGGTAATCCCCAATCAGTCATCTCCAAGGGCAGGGCTTGATTCAGCACAGCTGGGCTGTGCTAGGGTGGAGTGTCCCTCTAAGCACGTTAAAAGTAAAACATATTCTTCACAGAGACAGAATGGTGAGCAGAGTGAGATCAGGAGCAGAGAGAGCAGAGAGAGAAGACAGAGCCAGCAGCAGCAATGTGGAAAGAAGAAGAGAAAGACACCTTGGAGGTCTAAAGAAGGAGCCCACAGCAGTACGTGTGTTGGGAGTCATTTCAGAGGCAAGCATACTCCATTGGACTGGAGGAAGCCAGAGGAATGGGGTTATAGAGCCAGGAATTCCCAGACGGCACCTTTGAAGGAGACAGCTGCAGGTGGAAGGGGCCCTAAGACCGTTGCAAGAAGGTATGTGAAGAGAGACCCAGTGTCCAGGGATCTTGATTGGAAGGCTGGACATAAAAGCTGGACTACTTACTGGCCAGGATACCTGGAGAGGAAACCTAACAGCAAAGGATGCTCAGGTATGAACTTTGATCTATGTCCTAGCTCTTCTCCAGGAAGACAACAGGGAAACAAATATTATCCTGAGAGTAAACAATTGAGGAATTCCTCTGAGCCAGACCAGGATATTGATTCCATGATATTTGAGGAAGAAGGAGATATATTAAATGATCAGAATGAATACATGGATTGCTCTCTGTCTAGGCTGCTGTGGTAAAATACTTTCTCACTAATACAAAAACCACCAAAAGGAACTGTACTTTGTTCTTTTATCTACCCAGAAAAGTCTGCAAGAAAGCTTTTGGGTAGGATTGAGCCACGTAGAGAAAGTGAACCAGCAAAGGGGTTTGCAGCTGGCTAATTGGTGATAATTGAGCCAGGCACAAGTGCACGTGAGCTCTGAAAGGAAACTTTTCTTTTTGTGTGTGTAAATAGAAGAAAGTTATCCTTGATAAAGAACAGTTTTTGTTACTTTGGGGTTTTGTTTTTGCTTTTGGAGCAATGCTAAGAAAGTTATTAGCATGAGCCATCAAAAAGACCTTTTCTGTTTCCCATCAAGGTCTTATTTGATTTTTGCTTAAGAAGTTCAGTTACCTTATTTCATGTTTTGTTTTCCTGAATGCAATACTGAAAGCAAGTGTCCTTTTTGTGTTACCAAGTAAATCTGTGTGGGAGAATTAACCCCATGAATAAAATCCATTTTTCTTTGCTTACATTCGTGCATCACAACTCATTATTTTGTGAACGGCTGATTCTGGTATAAGTGAACTACATTCCCCACAATCCTTTGCAAGTCATAATAATATTTTTGCCTTTGCTAAGACTGTGGCCATTCACGACCAGCGCCCCCGTTTACACACTTCAAATTGAGGCACTAACTGCATTTCCCCAGAGATATCTGTTATTGCAGCCTGTTAACAAACACTATCTGCTGCATTTCCAGGTACCTTAGCTTACTAAACATGTCCCTTAGGGGTATGTTTACTAAATGGCGTTAAGGGAGCCAGTGTGCCATTAACGCCCATTATCAGCACCCTTGCACCCTTAATACAGCGAAAAAGCTACTTTAACAGGCGTTAAAGGTTCCAGTAGTGTAAAGGGCAATAGGTGGATAGTAGGCATTAATAGGGTGGAGAGAGGGTGTTAACAATGGGTGTCCCCTTAACACCTGTTGCACTAATGTGTGTTAAAGCTCTTTAATGCTAGGAACCACACTATAAAGTAAAACCTTACAGAAAGGGTGTATTTTGAGGAGAGAGAGCCTATTTTAATGTCTACAATGTGATATTCAGACAGGCGAGCCCAAGATAGTGATAGTAGTGCTCCATTAGCAGCAACAGCATAGTACCCAAGTATGAAAGGGCACTATGTTGATGGTGAAAATGGGGCAAAGGAGGTGGCAAGAGGGTCATGCAGTGGGGTTTATTGTGCACAGGGAAGACCAGGCAGCTGCCCGGATGGCACATAAGAACATAAGATCATAAAATATGCCATACTGTGTCAGACCAAGATCTATCATGCCCAATATCATCTAAAAGTGGCCAATCTAGGTCACAAGTACCTAGCAGTTTCCCTAAAAGACACACAGGATCCACAGTGCTTGTATTGGGGCAAGCAATGGATATCCCGGGTCCTCTTTAATAATGGTTTATGGATCTTTACCCATGAACCTGTCCAAACCTTTTTTAAACCCAGCTACACTAACAGCTTTTACTACATCCTCCGGTAATGAATTCCAGAGTTTGATTACACATTGACTGAAAAAATATTTTCACTTAGTAGTCTTAAATGGGTTACACTGTAGCCTCATTGCATGCCCCTAGTCTTTCTACATTTTGATGGCATAAACCATCAATCTGTGTTTACCCATTCTACTCCAGTCATTAATTTGTAGAACTTTATCATATCTTCCCTCAGCTGTCTCTTCCCTAGGTTGAAGAGCTCCAACCTTTTTAGCCTCTCCTCATAAGGGTATCCTTCCATTTGCAATACTATTTATGATGTCCATCATGATTCCACAGTGACAGTGGTGGCCCACAGACATGCTATTGCTTGCCAAAGGAGATCTGCCGCATGGGGTGGTCCAAGGGCCCTGGCACTTCAGGCAGAGATCCAAGCTGGCTCCCCCTGCTGCCTCTGAACCCAGCTGTGGGGGAAGAGGCCGACAGTGCCAGCAACTGTAGTCCTCTAGGTAGCTGTAACATGCAGGTGCCCAGGGGAATACCACATCAGTTGCTATCATCCTCACTCCAAGACATATCGTTGGCAGATGGTGATGGGTCCCTGCAGAGGCAGATGGTTGGGGGGGAGGCTTTGTGTGCATCCATGTATGCCTCTGCTCCCCCATCTGGACTTTGTACCCTAGGCACCCACCAACCCACATGTTGGATGGGCTGGGACTGCGCACCACCAACACTGACAGCACATGGGCATGTCAGCATGGTGTGGGGGTGTTGGCAGAGGGAGCAGTGGCACCTGCCTTCAGCAGACCAAAGCACATGCCCTGGTCATGTGCACCGTGTGCATTGCAACATGTGCCAAGGTATGTCTGATGGGAAGCTTGTCAGCCCCAAGGACTGTTGTAACCATATGGAAGCACTGTGGCTCAATGCACACAGTTGATATGTATATGAGCAGAGGGTTGCAGGTTCAAGTTCATGTCCAGGCTGTATATCATGCATTACATGTCCCTGTGGCTAAACTTTAGCCTACAGTGCAGGTAAAACACCAACATGTGCAATCCCCAATGAATTGGCCAGCAAGGGTACAAACACCCATCAGCCACACAGACAGGCTCCACTATCCACAGTTGGATGGAGAGTCAGGCTGATAGCACCAGCACACTGAGTGAGCATTAACATCAGAGTGCGCTACTATCTCCTGCACAGTGAGCACACATTAACAATGCTTGAGCTATCCTGGGAAACCCGATCACTGAACCACATGCTGGTTGTCCATGACATTTATCCCAGACCTGGGTGCACATGGTCACTCTGTGCACATGCAATGTGTGCTGACTGGTCGACTGTTCGCAGTTGGTATGTGCATGGCTGGAAAACCAAGTGGTGGGCAGAAGGTACAGTCTGACTGTGCTTGCTGTGGGTGATTGTTAGACCTATGTGGTTGGGACAAGAGGTGTTCCAGACCTACTCCCTGTGGTAATGGTTGGACCAGCAGGACTCTAACAACAACCCCATGCCTACCTAGACATCTTCATGGCATTTGGCATCCGCAGTTTAATCCTGGGTATTGACATGCACTGTTCTGCGTGGGTCCCTGTCCAACAGAGCCAGATGCAACTGGCACAAACAGCATACTGCAATTGTGCAGGAAACAAGGTGACAAGCATAACACACTGCAGACAATACCTGCCATACACAGGCAGTGATGGGGATCTGCAGCACAGGCAACGAGACCATTTCTAACACTGCAAGTTCTGGGGACAAGGCTCTGGGTTCCCATCCTCACCCTCAGGGTGACCTCAGAAACTGCTCAGTAGCACAATTTGTAGCTGCTCTGTGCTTTATCAAACACTGTCAGTGCATTCTTCTTTTGGTGATCAGCTGCAGACTGTTGTTCTGTATATGCACTGCATCATGGATACTGGAGGGGCTAACCTATACTGGCACACACAGCAGACATTTTAGGCAGTGACCTGTAGTCTCCTTGTATCCAAGCATTGCCGTGCTTGAAGGTCTAGCCTACTAGGGAGTGCAATGTCTCCATAAGCAGTGGACTTGGGTTCAATTCCTACTTGGGTTTTTTTGTGACTGCATGCTACTCAGATCATTTTCATGCCTGTAACAGTCAGGGCTCTGCTGTGACTGGCAGACACACAGCTTTATAGTTTGTTATGCATTCTGCCCACAATTTAGGCCAGCAAACAGACTATTTGCCATCATGCCCTTCTAAGAGCATGACATTATTGTCTGTGCTGCAGCACATTGCCGGGGGTCATGCATGTTCACCCTGCAGATATCTGGCAACTGCTTGGAGGTGTGTTGTAATAGTCATGTCACAGGCTTGTGTCCCAGGATACCAGGACTAGAGGCCCACCAGCACTTCTTTTGTGACACTTTGGAAGGTTTTACTGTGCAGTTTAATGTATGCAACACCCTTCATGGATTGCACACACCTCCATGTGACCTTTGACAGGTCACCTAACCCTCCATTGCCTCAGCTGACTGCAGGTTCTTACAGTCCCTGTTTTTTAATCAGACATTGAAACATTTTCAGTGCAAGGTATCCCAATGTGACTACACTGATGCAGCAGTATGCTAACAGGCAGTTACATGCATACAGCTGTAACCTACCTGGGCAACATGAGTCATGTATGACATCATGATTGTTACTGTATAGATTTGGCTCCATTACATTCCTGCAGTACATGCAGACACATCCTATCCCTTGGTATCCCAAGTATCACTTCATGACCGTACATGCCCCATTTGCCCAGTTTGGATGACACTTGTGCAGTTTTTATCTACACATTTGTCTGAGCTGTTATATGGTGGCTGTGTGGCTAGGACAGGTGTGAGTCCCACATGTCTGGTTTCTGGCCTTCCACGCACAGTACAAATATGTTAGGGTTGGCACCTATGGCACATCAGTGCTACCAGCCCATACAACCCTCTCCTCAGCTGCCATCCTTCCTTCAGCCCATTCATCCACCTCTGTCGGTTGTCTGCAATCATGTCTTCTTTTGTAAACTGCTACACCATGGCCTACATTGGTACTCTTTTCCGTATTTTGTTTCTTCACGCATGCCTCTCCTGTGCCTGATCTATACATCACCACTCCTACTATGTCCTCTTGTCGCTGCACATATCCTCTGCTTCTGGCTCCTATGCCACACACTGACATTGCACCATTTTACATTGGCACCCCCCTGTGCATTGGTACAGCTTCCTTCCTCATGCTTGTCCACTTTATTGGCTGCCACATAGGGTGTCCATTGATTTGGCAGCTCTATCAGCTCCCACCTGTCCTTCCATCCATCCATCACCTTTACATTAACTTTCCTTGGTGCTCTTTCATCCAGCGTTAGGGTTACAGCATTTTTGGACATTAAGGTTCATGCCACCTGATGTCCTGTTAACGCACGTTAAATGGCCCATAGTGCCCTTTATGTCGGATAGCCTCCTACTCACCCAATGCCCTTTATGCATGTAACACTCCTTATTGTTGACGTTAATGCCTGTTACCTTAACAACCTTTAGTAATATACCTCAAGAGTAAATTTAGCATGCCAGCACTAATTTCCAAAGATCACATAACAAGGACTCGAATTAGGAAATGGTAGCACCATAAATATTGCAGTGGGTTCTTTTTGTGCAGTGTAGAGGTGGAGTGCCCATGTGTGTGTGTTCTGGTGCAGAGGTCTGAGGTACTTGCATAGGCATGGCTCGGAGGTAAGGTACCTCTGTTTTTGTGTGTGTGTGTGTGTATGTGTGTATGTGTGTGGTCGCTGTCATGTGGAGGTGGGATATGAGTATGTAGCATGGGGGATGGCTTTCCTTGGTGATCGTTTATCCAGCATTAGAGTTACAGCCATTTTCAGATGTTAAGATGCATGCTTGACACCTTAATGCCTAATATCCTGTTAACACACGGTAAATGGCCCATAGTACCCTTTACGTTGGAATGCCCCCTACCCACCCAGAGCCCTTTACGCATGTAACACCCCTTATCGCTGCCTTTAATGCTTGCTACCTTAACACCATTTTGTAAACCCACCCCTAGGTATAACAAGGTGGAAGAAATAGGACTTTAAACCCATTCAGAAAGCATCAGATACCATTAGGGGGAGTGAATTCCATAATATTTGACTCTTTGGCCCTCCTGGCTGACCTCCATTCTTGTAGGAACTGTGAATAAGCCCTATGAGTTAAATGCAAGGTCCAACCAGGGACATAAGAGGACTAAAGATAACAAAGATCCATTCTTCAAACTCCATGTACCATCTTAAAAACATAGAACAGGAATTTAAACTATATTAAGTACATCATATGCAGCCAATGAAGCTTCTTGAGGACTGGTGTAATGTGGTCAAAGTGACAGGTATTAGTGAAAACCTGAGCAGCTGCATTTTGGGCCAGCTGGAGTAGTTTCAATACTGAGTGTGGCAGGCCTAAGTATATAGCATTACAGTAATCCAGTTGATGTAAAGGGAGGGCCTGTACCACCACCCAAATGACAGAGGGAGCCAGATAAGAATGGAGCTTGCAGACAGAATGCAACTTAAAAAGACCATCGCAAACTGACATCTTCATTCTATCATTGAAAGACGATTTGGTATCCAATAGGATGCCAAGTTACTAAACTCTATCCCAAATCAAAATGATATAAGAGCCCAGTGAAAGGGGCTGGGGGTATGAATTATCCTTGAACCTGTCTATGCCTCCATCTTTTCATAGTTGATCTGCCAAACTATTATCAATCAGTCATTGCATAATAGAGAAGAATTGCTGCACCACTTGTAGTGACTCATAGAGTCCTCAGGGTGAAATTTCTTGTAAACTAATTTATCATCAGCATACATATGGATGGAATTCTACACTCAAATGACACAGGAATCTACATAAAGGAATGAACTAAAGATTAAACATTGTGGCCGACAGCGCTGACCTCTGCTGGACTCTGCATGTCATGCCATGAAGACGATTTCCCCAGAAAATTAACTCAGTGTAATCTCCCTACTGGAGAAGACCTGAACCAGTTAAAGATGACCCCCAGCCAAGTCATATTCAGTTAAATGAGATAAGAGTATATGTCATCTCACAGAATCAAAGTGGAGGATAAATCAATAAAAAATAACAAGTAGGCAGTCCACTTAAAAGACAGACCCTGTAATAGTTAATCCAATAGAGAGATCATTAGGATCTTGGCAGCATGACCCAGCTGAAAACCATTGCCAAGGATCAAGTAAATAAAGGTCCCCACAAAATAGTTGTTGTTGCAGGATGGCCTAATCAATAATCTTGAACAGAAAGGGGAGGCACAAGATGGGACAATAATTCAAAGTTTTGTCAAGGTCACCATCACAATCTTTCAGGACAGGCCATCCTGATGCTTTTTAAGTGCAAGCAAAACTTCATCAGCAAGTAAGGAAGAGTTTATCAGTGTGCATAAGAATAACAAACATTGTTTCACATTGTTTTAACCATGGCCACGATAACATAAGTAAGAGGATATATGTTGAACACATTTTAGTGAGAGATAGCTCAGAAAAAGTGATCCACATGCAATAGTAACAGAAGCAGGAATAGTTGGCAAAAAGCAAAGATAATTATGGGTATACCTGAAAGAAGAAAAACTATCTTTTGGTCTAAATAGTCAGGGTATTGTTCAGGTGAGAACTAGAGTGCTGTAATACTGGGCTCATGTTTGTTGACCAGGGAACTAACTAAAGAGAACAGTTCATGAGGGCATGATAATGGTGCATATATCTAATATGCATAATAGACACATTTAATATCCTCCACTTTTTGTGGATTCTGCATATATGTGGAAGTACAAGAGGCCCGAGCAGCCCTAAAGTGATTTTTTCACCAAAAGCGTTATCTACTTCATAGCTCACGCTTCAACTCCCTAAGGCAATCATTGAAACAGGTGGCTGATACAGTCTTGTGTCCCATGTGAACAGGTATCCTAACACAACTTATGTTCTCAGTAAGAGTACTCTATAGGTTAACCAACTAGTTCACGTAATAAGCAGGGGGTAAGTGCATTCATCTACCTTTTTCTGTGCTTGTGCACTTCGGGGATGTCCTTTTTTTTATAAAAATGGCCTACATAAGAACATAAGATATGCCATACTGGGTCAGACCAAGGTCCACCAAGCCCAGTGTCCTGTTTCCAACAGTGGCCAATCTAGGTCATAAGTACCTAGCAGTTTCCCCAAAATACACAGGTTCCACAATGCTTGTATTGGGTCAAGCAGTGATATCCTGGGTCCCTTTTAATAATGGTTTATGGACCTTTCCTCCAGGAACTTGTCCAAACCTTTTTTAAACCCAGCTACACTAACAGCTTTTACAATATCCTCTGGTAACAAATTCCAGAGTTTGATTAGATGTTGAGTGAAAAAATATGTTTTCTTAATAGTCTTAAATAGTTTACCCTGTAGCTTCATTGCATGTAACCTAGTCTTTCTATATTCTGATGAAATAAACAATTGATCTATGTTTACCTGTTCTACTCCATTCATTAATTTATAGACTTCTATCATATCTCCCCTCAGCTGTCTCTTTTAAAGGTTGAAGAGCCCTAACCTTTTTAGCCTCTTTTCATAGGGGTATCCTTCCATCTCCTTTTTAGCCTCTTTTCATAGGGGTATCCTTCCATCTCATTTTGGTGGCTCTTCTGTGTACCTTTTTTGATAAAGCTATATCCTTTTTAAGATATGATGACCAGAATTGCAAACAATATCAAAGCATCGTATACACCCAAGTCCTCTAATAATGAGGGCGTCAATGCAAAATATTAGCAAGAAATTACAAACACATAGGGATATGTTTACTAAGCTGTGCTTCCTGTTAATGCTGCCAATAGCACGCTCTATCAGGTCATGTTAACAAATAGCACAGGGAAAAGTAGATAGTGCAGAAAATCACTGCACTAACTGCGGAGCCCATAGTAAATGCAAGAGTGGGCATTTTGCAACACACAATTACAACAGCATGTGTAAAGTTGCAGACAGCACAGATGCAGATAACACTACCTGAGTAAGTGATGCTATACTGCATGTATCCACAATGCTAAAAACCCAGTCCAAAGACGTGGACAGCAAAGGAAGAATTGTCTTTTATTAATCAATTAAAGCCTATGGCCCGACACAGGCCGTGTTTCGTTGCCTTCTTCAGGGGCAGGCTTAAACTAAAAACATATAGAAACAATTATAAGAATAGAGAATAAAATATAAAAACAACATAATTATGTTAATAAAAGTCTAAGAAATTAAATGACCAATAAAAATCATAATATCATTATTGTTAATACACATATAAAAAAGTTGAAAGATTAAAACTACAAAAACCAGCGCAAAATATTATGGCATAATAAAATGACAAATTGTAAAACCCATATAGACCTTGGAAAACAATAACAATATAGATATTTAGGTTCAAAAATGATGATAAATAGCTGATATTTAACATTGCTTTTAAGGTTGTTTTTTCATAATGTCACCACTTTTTCTCAGTTCAAAAATGTGTGTATTTCAGATATATCTAGAGATACCCAGAAAAAGTGCAGGAAATTTCTGGCCCTGAGGGATAGGGTCACAGAGCTCGGTGCAACTATGAGGTTATTTTTTCCTTGTAAATGTTTGCTTGTGTTGCATGGGCCCGAATCTGTCCTGGACCAGAATCGCGAACAGTACTGTATGTGCAGACCGGGACAGCGATTCAGTCCAGCCTTCATGTATGGCAAAGCCTGACTAATTCAGTCAGGGCATTTAAATGGAGCCGTAGCACCATGGTGTCATGTTGCCACGGTGCCGTGGCTCCATTTAAATGCTGCAATGCCAGCCACCAAACAAAAGGAGTGGAGGAGCAGCCTAATGGTTGGGGCAAGGTACTTCAGACCAGAAGGTTGGGGGTTCAAATCTCACTAGAGGACAGCAACCTTGGGCGGAAGGACTAGGGTTTCTAGTCCCACAGGTGCTCCTTGTGGTCTTGGACAAGCCATGCAACCCTCCATTGCCCATGTTCCCTGTAAGTTTTAGTGTATGTGTCTCATATCCCTTCATGTTAAATGTATCACCCTGTTGTGACCACTTTGATTGAAGGATAAGGTGGTATACAATACTGTCTAAATAAATAAATGAAAAAGTTAATTTCCTGCAGCCCAACCCCCGATCCAGCCTTCTAAGTCCAGGGTTGGGCTGTGGAGAATTAATGTTTGCCCCCTTCCGTGCCCTGGAGATGCCGAAAAGACACATCCAGGAAATGTATTCCACCCAAGGGGTGGAATAACTTCCCCTGACATTTCACTGGCCCTGGACGTACAGGGCCAACATCAGAATCAGCCCTGTATGTCCAGGACCTGCGACCACCCACTGCCTGCCCATTCTTTGCCCTCGGGCGCCTCTAACGTCCCCGCACAACTGGTGGGGAAGATAGTCAGGGGGCAGCAGCCACCACAAATGGCCTCGGGAAAAAACCCTATGTCTTTTTTGAGCCTGATCAGTTTCATCTGTTTATTTCAGCTAGAGAGGAGTCCACCTCTCAGGTGGTGCTCCCAGAAGGAGATGCTAGATAACCAGCTGAGTTTGCTTGTTTTGCTTTTGCTGCTGACAGATTTAAATTAAGAATTTTCCTTTTACAGCAATTATTCTTTTTTCTTTTTCTTGGGTCCTATTGTGGATGAGATAGTGAACTAACATATTTTATTTTTGTGATGGTTTGGCTTTTGTTTCATTTGTATGTGGTTTTCTGCTATTACCTTTTCATTCAATGTTTATTTGGATGTAAATTTGACGCTTCATAAATTAAAAAAAGTAAAAGACATGACTGGGTATTTGTAAGATCAGGTAATGATGTCCTGGTTCCTGGGAACATCACAGCCAGGCCTCCATCACACCCCCGTTCCAACCTGGATCTCCACAGACCTGGCTTCTAAAATGGCCATTTTTAGCCATCCAAAGCATGACTAAAGCTTCCAAAATAACCCCCTTAGTTTTCCTTCATCACAGGGAGCATGGGATGCATATTTGTTCCTGTATATGGCTAGAAAATAAATGAGCTACAGTTTGTTAATAGAAGTATTTTTTTTTCTTTATTTTCGGGAGGGGGAGTTGGGAAGGAGTGTTGTTTTTGGAACAAATCTTGTCTTTGTTTTTTATTGAGCCAGTGATTTTTCTTATATATCTCCCTTCCCTCAGAGGCAGTTCTCTTCAAATTCTCAGGATAAAGAGAAAAACTAATCAGATATTGATGTCTCAATCACTGACACTTTCCTGAAAAATGTTTCTAAACAAAGAATTAAGAATGTGCTTAGTTATTTGAAATAGCATAAGAAATATAAATGCCATTTCCTAAGTTGTCATATTTATAATATATTCTTCACAAACAACCCACAAACCCCTCCAGATATTTAGGGGGTGGGAGGTAGTTTTGCTTCTTTCTATTTTTTGAAATAGCATGTACTGTTTGAAAAAAAAAAAAAAAAACCAAAGCCTCACTCTCTAAAAACCAAACAAAACAAAACAATAAAAACACTAATTAAACAAAATAAATCAAAATATGCTACTACAACTGATCATTTGTATAGCACTACAAGGCCTATGCAATGCTGCATAGACATATGTGAAAGACGGTCCCTGCTCTCAGAGCTTACAATCTAGTCAAGACAGACAACACAACAGCTGAGGTCAAAGACACATCTAGGGATGTGGCAAGGAAACACTTAGGAGACCAAGTGGATCAGGATCCAAATTATTCAAAGAAAATAAACTAATTCAGCACGCACATACATGAATTAAACTACTGTTATCTGTTTCTCTTTTCTGTTACTCCCCTGGCCTGCTGGAGGAAAGTAGTAAAACCATGAATATGCATGGAGTCGCAATCCACGTAAATAACACATCAGAGCAAATGATTAGTCCGTCTTTTGGTTAAAATGTCTTTCCTTTCTGCTTGCACTTGACTGGTAATGCATCCTTGTATGTTTTCAGTTTCTTCATTTGAACCACAGCTATGCATTAAGCCTTGACTCCTGTGTAAGAAATCTGTAACAAATGTGTGTAATGACTGCATTAGTCATCTGTATTTATAGAGCCTTCAAAGCGATATCTTGTACATAGACACACAAAGATTGGCTTCAGCACAACCTTCATGCAGAGGATCTTCTTGGATTGCAGCCAAATGATTGAGTATGAAGGATTAAATTTGCCCTTGGTTGATAGCAAGGTTGTGTATTAGCATTCCGACACTGGTTTTCATAATTTGACAGTCTGAAGGAGAATTGACCTATTTATTTTCCTTTGCATGATCTTTAGAAAAGCATGAGTCCTTAAAGACTGATTGCGATTCAACCCTTTTCTATTTTTTTATAAATCGAAGTGACACAGTTTAAAATAGTTGTATGTTTCTACAGCTCAAAGTTCTTATTCAGCTTATCAGTACAATAGCAGACACCAAATTTAGGTCATAGTTGCAGAGTTGTGTTATTTTATTATTTTATCTTTAAAGAAAATAGGCCCCAGTCCATAAAATACAGTAAAATAATGCAGATTATCAGTGAAAATAATTGTGAAGGTGATAGTATGCATTAGTAACTATGGGGGTCATTCGGAGGCATGAATCGCAAGGATGTACGCCAGGGGTACTCAAAGCCAGTCCTGGAGGGCCATGAACCAGTCAGGTTTTCGGGATATCCCTAATAAATATGCATGAGATAGAGTCAAACACAATGGAAGCAGTGCATGCAAATATATCTCATGCATATTCATTAGGGATATCCCGATAACCTGACTGGTTTGTGGCTCTCCAGGACTGGATTTGAGTACCCCTGATGTACACCCTGCCTGGATGTACTTCCCCACCATTCGTCCCCCTGCCAAACCTGCACAAAGGCTCCCCGTATGAACAGCATAGTTATATGGGGAGCCTTAGACAGGGGCAGGAGGGGGCTGGCAGAAGGCGAAGTGAGGGCAGGGTGTGGGCAGGTCAGCACCCCGGACATACAGGGCCGATTATGAGGTCGGCCCAGTATATCTGAACTATGCCAGTTAGACAGTGGACTTATTCCCCCTGAATGTGACATTTTGGCGGCGGTCGGCAGAGAAAGGTGAGGTAGGGGTGCAGGAATTTCCCCACAGCCAGACCCTGGCCATGGGAAGCTGGATCGAGAGTCTGGCTGCAGGGAAAGGCCGGCATTCATGGCTCCTGAATGGAGTCATGGTGCCATGGTGATGGGACGCCATGGTTCTGTGACTCCATTCAGGAGCCTGACTGAGCTAGTCGGGCATGTAACTGGGTATGCAGGCCAATCGGAATCGGGGCCCAGCCTGCATGTCCAGGCCATAGACCCACTTCTGATCCCGCAGGCACGTGTAACCCCTGTGGGATCAGATTTGGGTCTACCTCTGTGTTCCCTGATTCCGATCTGCCGTACAGGGGCTGCACGGCCTGAATGGCCTCCATGGCTCTTCCTTACAACAAAGATCACAATTTGTCTGGGTGGCTTTAAGTAACATCCTCTGCTACAAATATATTTTAGTAAATTAATTTCTTCATGATTTCAGACAAAATAGAAACATAGAAACAAAGAAACATGACAGCAGTAAAAGACCATATGGTCCATCTAGTCTGCCCTTCCATATCAACTACTATAATTCCTTTATTTCCTTTAGAGATTTTGTGTGTTTCTCTCATGCTTTATTGAATTCAGATACTGTCCTCCTCTCTACTACCCCCACTGGGAGACTATTCCATGTATCTACCACTCTTTACGTAAAGAAATATTTCTGCATATTACTCCTGAGTCTATCCCCTTTCACCCTCATCCCATGTTCCCTCAATACAGAGCCTTCTTTCAAGTGAAAGAGGCTCTTCTCTTGTGCATTTATGCCACTGAGGTGTTTAAACATCTCTATCATATCTCCACTATCCCACCTTTCATCTAATGTATACATATTAAGATCTTTAAGTCTGTCTCCATATGATTTCTAACGAAGACTACCAACTCTTTTAGTAGCCACCCTCTGCACCGACTGCATCCAGTTTATATCATTTTGAAGGTGTGGTCTCCAGAATTGCACACAATACTCCAAATGTGGTCACACAAGAGGCTTATACAGAGGCATTATCACCTCCTTCTTCCTGCTGGCCTTTCCTCCGTCTATGCACCCAAGCATCCTTCTGGCTTTCATTGTCACTTTTTCTATTTTTTTTAGCCACTATAAGATCATCAGAAACAATCACGCCTAACTCCCGCTCTTCTTTTGTGGGCAGAAGTACTTTGCCCCTTACACTGTACTGCTCCCTTGGATTTTTTCAGCCCAGATGCATAAACCTGCATTTTTTAGCATTAAATCTCGAGCTGCCAAATTATTGACTATTCTTCATGCTTAGCTAGATTCCTCCTCATGTTATTTACTCCTTCCTGGGTGTCTCAGTTCTATTGCAGATTTTGGTATCATCCACAAAGAGGCAACCCTTACCCAACAGCCCTTCTGCAATATCACTAACGAAGATCTTAAAAAGAGTTGGACCAAGGACAAATCCCTGTAGCACACCACTGGTAACATCCTTCTTATTATTCTAAACAGCTCTAAGATGGGAGTTAGGACATATCCTTCGCAGTGAAATGGAGCTAATAAGGCATTGGAAGGTTGATGCTGTTCTATTGTCTTGTATGTTACTATTAGGATGATATTCAGAGGGCACTCAGCACCTACATTTATGAGCCTAAACTAGATTGCTATTTTAGACAAGTATTTCAGTCCATTTTAAGAAATCTATACATGTAAATGGCAGTATTTACACAATTACAGTGCAGGCACGTGCAAATAGCCAAAATATCTAAGCTAATTCACTAAGGGGGTCATTCTAGAACATGAATAAATCCTTTGGATATGTGGCATAGACGTTTTTCTAGCAAAAAACATCTATGACCGTATTCTGAAACCCCCATGGTCCACATACAGGGCACTAACACGTGGATCTCAGAAAGTGGGTGAGAGGGGGCGGAATGGGGTTGTGGTCAGCAACAGAGACATACAATGCATATTCAGGAAAGGCTCATGTGCGTGTTGTGTGTTTTCCGCAGACATCCACGTTATACCAGCAGAAACATGGAACAAGGCAAGGTCTTAGAATCTTTTCTGCTCTGCTCTACAATGAGTCCCATAGAGATGAATGGCTGTGACAACAATGTTTTGAACCAGTGTGTCCGCAGTCTGGAAGACCACAAGATGAAGTTGTAAAGAGCAGAATGCAAAGGTAAGGAAATGCTGTATGGTAAATACATATTAATAAACACCCATACAGAAATATTCAGAGGTACAATGGTGATTATTATGGCTATGCTATTTCTATGTGAGCTAGAGGAGATAATCTAGGGCACCCCAACAATTCCTGTCTTCCGAGAAGTGGGACTGTTGATGTAGGGATTGTATGTGGGTGAATATAGGATGGATGCATGTGTGGGTGAGAAATGCAGATCAGATTAGTAGTCCTGGGACTCCATGCCAGTATGTTACTCCAGCTGTTTTCTAGAGGTGCAGGGCATCTGTACTATAGATGTATGTTTTGTGTGACTGCAAGTGAGAGTGTATGTGTGTGTGGTTAGACAGATGCATGGGGGGAGCTGGTGTGTGCAACCACAATTTTGGGGGGACTTCAGTGCCTGGCCAGAACTTGGTCCATAGGGATGACAGCAGCATGACCAGGTGCCAGTGTGATCGGCCAGGATACATCAGAAAGGGGTCTCTATGGCTAAGTGTTAAAGCATATCCCTGTCAATGATAAGGGACCCTCAGAATGAGAGCATACAACAGGGCA
Source organism: Ichthyophis bannanicus (assembly GCA_033557465.1). Taxonomy (NCBI): domain Eukaryota; kingdom Metazoa; phylum Chordata; class Amphibia; order Gymnophiona; family Ichthyophiidae; genus Ichthyophis; species Ichthyophis bannanicus. The sequence goes on along the minus strand of CM066036.1, from coordinate 17,614,072 downwards.
CACAGCACCAGCAGTGTTCTCATTAATGTGCACATTTGTATAGACAGCTGCTGGTGCTCTTGGGCATCTAGTAGTGCTGTTTGCGCCGGTGCATGCACTCAATCTGAAGGTCCCTAATTATTGTCAGGGATATGCTGTGACATTTAGCTGTAGAGGACCATTTCTGATTTCTCCTGGTCCATACATAGTATTGTACAGACTGTTGTCAGAGATGACCAATGCCAGCACAACTACAATGTTCTAGTGTCATGTATGTTTTGCTGCAAGGTATGTCAGGAAATTCATCTCACTTTGTACTTGGTGTTGTAACATCTCTGGGTGCACAGAGATCACTTTGCAGTGTCCTGGTCATGCAAAGGACTAGCTTCTATGGTCTATTTTGCATCAACACATCTGTATCATCCATTTCCATGGGTAGTTTGTATGAGCACCACACTGTCAGTGTTAGGAGCCACTTCAGGGCTGCATGTTTTAACCAAGGATGCATGGCTGCACAGATATGGGCAGCAGCAGATCCATACATCTGTTTGGAATTTGCAGAGGGCAGGGACATCCAGGTTGCTTTCTGCATATACCTGTGTCCCGGGGTTTGAGCATGCCACACCGAACACATGTTCCCGATCCTAGAACCTTGGAAATGGTAGGATCTGCGCATGCAGAATTAGGGCCAAATGAGATCCATTTTTGATTTAGACTTGTACACCGGCCGAACGTGCACATTATGGAATCATGCTCGACATATGAGGTGTGACAAAAAAGAAACAAGACTGTCCCATAAATGTTTTATTACAAAATCTCCAGAGAAAGTACGCATTGTCCCCTTCAAAGTAATCCCCCCACAGTTAATGCACTTCTGCATTCACTTCTGCCACGTACAGAAGCACTCGGTAAAGTCCTTCTCCTTGAGGTCCCTCAGCTCCCTCGTCACAGTGGCCTTTATCTCTTCTACAAAGGCAAAATTAGTTCCTTTGAGCACAGTCTTCAGCCTGGGGAAGAGCCAGAAGTCACACACTGAGAAATCTTGGGAATAAGGAGGGTGGTAGAGAGCTGTGATCTGTTTGTTGGCCAAGAACTGCCTCACACTGAGTGCGGTGTGTGCAGGCACGTTGTCGTGGTGGAGCAGCCACGACGTCTCTCCATACAGCCCGCCTGCTGCGCCAAACCCAATTATGGAGGCAATTGAGGACCTGCTGGCAGAAGTGCTGGTTGACTGTCTGACCCTCAGGCACAAACTCTTGATGGACCACTCCCTTCTGGTCAAAGAATGTGATCAACATGACCTTGATCCTTGAATTGGACATGCGCGCCTTCTTGAGTCTGGGTGACAGTTGAATCTTCCACTGCAGGCTCTGTCTCTTGCTTTCAGGGTCATACTGGAAGACCCAAGTTTTGTCTCCTGTGATGACTCGGCCAACAAACTCTGGATCTTCTCCTTCTGGTCATCCGATAAAAGCTTGGGCACCATCTTGGCACACACCTTCTGCATCCACAGCTCCTACACCAAGATGGTCCACACTGACTCCCTGTTCAGGTTGAGCTCCTCAGCTATCATCCGCACCATCAATCTGCGACCACTCTGCACCAGCTGGTTCACTCTGTCAATGTTCTCAGCTGTCTTTGTCATAGAAGGCTGTCCTGACTTTAGGTCATCGTCCACCTCCTCGCGGCCAGTCTTGAAGCATTTGTGCCACTCAAAGACTCGCGGCCTTGACATTTCATCTTCTCCATAAGCCTTTTGGAGAAGTTGGAGTCACTCAGTTGGGCCCTTCTCCAACTTAACCAGAAATTTCAAGTTGATTCTTTACTCCATATTTCTGCCACCTTCAGTTGTGTAACAAAGCGATGGAGACGTTTACCACAAAAAGCCTGAAAAAGAAAAAGAGAATGAGAGAGATGAAAAATATTATAGCAGAATAGTGGCAAGATGTTGCATAACACAGTGACATAAGCGGTTAGCCAATTGGCATTGAGTCATGGGCATGGCTGCCACAGTCTTGTTTCTTTTTTGGCACACCTCAAATATTCATACAATTTTAAATAGATGTCAACTGCATAAGTGATTTTCAATGTCAGTCTGTAGACTTATGACTCTAAGGGGTATGTTTATTAAGCAGTGGTAGGGGCTGCCATGCAGTATTGGAGCCGCAGCCCCATTGAATTCAATGGGGCTGCAGCTCCGATACTACATGGCAGCCACTACCGCTGCTTAGTAAACATATCCCTTAAAATTAAGAGCTTAGAATTTTCAAAATCAGCCTGTACATTTCTGTACTATACAATTTCAAGATACAAGGTTGATTTATTACCATAACTGAAAGACTAAGGTCCTCTTTTACTAAACCCCGCTAACCTGTTGATGTGAAGTTTAACGTCCAATAGCTGGCTGCAGTGAGCACTAACGAGTGGTCATGCCGCCTATCTTCCGCCCAGAGCCGATGTGACCCACTGTGCAAACAGTTACTTGCACAGGCTGGCAACTCTGAGGGGGTGGCAAGGATTTACGGTGTTGAGTTGGGCAGAGATTGCACAGCACCATCAATTTAAGAAACATTGTGTGCAAGCACCACCAGATTCTGTCTGTAGCAGGGTTGAAAAAAGAACCAGCACTGCCATGCACCATCCCTCCAGCATCTCCCTTTCTCATCTCTTTTCCCTCCTCCCTCCCAAAGTGTTCCTGCATCTTTCTTAACCACCCCTCTCCACGTGTTCCAGCATCTCCCCTTCTCTTTCTCCCAACATCTTCTCCTCTTGCCATCCTTCCTTGCAGCCTCCCTCTCTTCAAATCTCTTGCTGTAGTGGGCCATGGCCTGCAATGCTTTCCCCCTTCCCCAACAACATCAGAGTAGAAAGTAACACATCATCCTGCAGAGCCTCACTTTGCAGTACTCTGTAGCCTCTGCCTGTCCCGCCCCCACTGATGAACACTTTCTGCTGCTGTAGGAGGAAGGACCAGCAGAGGCTTCAGAGCACTTCAGTGTGAGACTCCACAGGATTAATTTTATTAATTTTATTTATTTAACTGTATTTCACCGGGTCAAAGCAGTTTAACATCAAAAGGGGGGGGGACAGTAATCAATTCTTAGGGTGGAGGGGCTGTCACTGGGGAGGCCAACATTAATGATTTGAGCAGACATTAAGGACTTAAACAATGGACATTAGTCTCTTAGTAGGTAGATCTGTGGGTATGTTAGAAGCTCTGGAGGGGTAGTCAGTGATGGATGTTTGTTTCTGGTCCGAGGTATTCCTGGAACAGGATGTTTTTTAGTTGTTTCCTGAATGTTGAAGGATCTCCGTTGTTTCTGATTTGACTTGGTAGGGAGTTCCAGAGGGATGGTGCGTATAGTTCGAAGGCTCTGTTGCAGGTCCGTTGATTGTATTTAGTTTGTTCGTGGGAGATGGTGAGGGTGTTGCTGGTGGTTTGTCTTGTTGTTCTGTTGTGGGTGGGTTGGGGCAGTAGAGTGCAGAGCTTGGAAGTCTGTGTTTGATAGAGGGCTTTATGGATAAGTAGGGCTGATTTGTATTTGATTCTTGCTTCGAGAGGGAGTATGTGCAGTTCTCTCAGGACTGGGGTGATGTGATCTTGTTTCTTTGCTTTCTGGATAATTCTTGCTGTGGTATTTAAGGCAGTTCGTAGTGGGTTGGTGTGGGTGGTGGGTAGTCCGTGATAGATTATATTGCAGTAGTCCAGGTGGGGGAGCGTCATAGCTTGCATGACTGTCCTGAAGTCCTGTGGATCAATGAGAGGCCTGAGGCATTGTACTGTTTTTGCCTTGTGGAATATTATTCCGGTAGTCTTTTTGATCTGTTGCTTGAGTGTGAGTCCTTGGTCTATGATGATTCCTAAGTATTTTATGTGTGATTGAATTTGTATTTGTGTGGTTCCTAAGTTGAGGTGTGGTGGTGGTGTGAAGTTTGGATTCTTGGTTACTATGAGGGCTTCTGTTTTTTTTTATGTTGATGGATAGGTTGTTCCTTTGTAGCCAGCTGGAGACTTCTATGAAGCAGTCTGATAGGTGATTGTTTGTTGGGTTGGTGGTTGTGATCGGTCCATAGAGCATTATGTCATCTGCGTAGATGTGGTACTTGATGTTATGAGCACATATGATTGAGCAGAGTGGTTGCAGGTAGATGTTGAAGAGCATGGCGGATAGTGTGGATCCTTGGGGTACTCCTTGGTGTTGCTGAAAGGGGGGAGGGGAGGTTGCTATGCTTGTGCGGATCAGTTGTTGTCTATTGGTCAGGTAGGAGTGGAACCATTGAAGTACGACATTTTTGATGCCAATTTCTTGGAGCCTATGTTGGATGTTGTGGGAGATGGTGTCAAAGGCTGCGGATATGTCCAGGAAGATCATAGCATATCCAGAGTGCTTGGTCTGTGTGCCCTTGATGAGGGTGTTCATTAGTGATGTCATGAGGTTCTTGACTCCGTGGAATGGACGGAAACCATGTTGTCGTGGGTCCAGTATGTTGTTGATATTAGGTGGTCTTGAAGTTGTTGTTGAACTATCTTCTCAATGATTTTGGCGGTGAATGGAAGACTTGCTATAGGCCTAAAGGAGGTGGGGTCAAGAGGGTTCAAATTATGTTTTTTTTAGGGTTGGGCAGATGATGGAGGTTTTAAGGATGCCTGGCATGTGTCCCTGCCTGAGGGATTCATTAACAATGTGGGTTAGGGATGTGCTTATGTCCTCCTTGGATTTCTTTATCCATTCTGCAGGGCAGGGATCTAGTGGAGAGGTGGTAGTGTTTAGGCAGGAGATGGTGGATTCTATTTTTTTTTTGGTGATTGTTTCAAATGTGCTCCAGTCTGTGTCTATGGTAGTAGGGTGGGTTGTTGTCTCTGCATTCAGTTGTGGATTTTGTGGTTGTTAAAGCTGCTTGTATTGGTGTGCTAGTATTTCTGGCGGGATGTTCGGTAGCTGGTTGGAGTGGTTGGGTGCTCTTGTTAGCTTCTTGACAATCTCGAAGTGCTCATGTGTTTTTTTTTGAGGTGTTTATGATCTTTGAGTGGTAGGTCCTTTTTGCTTTATTGGTTTCTGTGTGGTAAGCGTCTAGTTCACTCATGTATTTTGCTTTATCATCCTCTTTTTTGGTCTTTCTCCATTTTTTCTCCGCTCTTCTGAGTTGGGTCCTTAGTCTCCATAGGTTGGGGGTGAATCATCTGGCTTTTGTTGAGGTATGTCTGGTTTTGGTGCTGTTTGCTGTTGCACAGGATGCAGAGGAGATCAGATCATAGTATTCCAGTTGTGGATTAGGTCATCGATATTGGTGGAGCTTGTTTGGAGTTTAGGTAGTATTTGCGCCAGGAAATCCTCTTTGATGAATGGCTTAAATCTTCTTGTATGTTGTTTGTTCTTTTTGACGCTGGTGTGCTGGTAGATGTGGGAGATGTTGATGAGATAGTGGTCTGACCATGGTACACATGTGATCTCTGGGCTTTTGTATGAGGTGGCATTTTGGGAGTTCAGTAATATGAGGTCAAGTGTGTTCCCTTTTTCTTGTGTTAGTTCGTGTATGATCTGGGTCAAGTTCATTGCTTCCATGGCATTGATGAAGGTTTCAGCATATTTGTCTTGGATTGATGGGAGGTTGAAGTCTCTGAGGATTAGTTGCTCTTTTGTGGAGATGGCGCTCTCTGATATGTGTTGTAATATGCCTGATATGTCGGTGCTTGGGGTGGGCGCTCGGTAGATTAGGCATATGGAGAGGTGCTTGTTGGTTAGGGTGAGTATGTCCGCTTCATTGGTTGTTTCTGAGGCATGGTTTCTGAGGTGGAGGTTGGATTTTGCAATGATGGCTACTCCTCCTCCTCTGGTGTGGGCTCAAGAGCAGTGATGAAGACTGTATCCATTTGGTGTTAGCTGATTCATGAGCACAGTGTCAGTGTCTGTTAGCCATGTTTCAGTTATGATTAGGATGTCAATCTTTTGGGTTGTGATCAGGTCTTGGAGCATATGGTGTTTGTTTCTGACTGAATGAGCATTTATTAGTGTGATGGAGAGAGGGTTGTTGTTTGGGGGATTGGGTGTGTGGATTGGTGTGGGTGGTGTGTGGGTGTTGCCCTATGTGTATGGGGGTTTGTTGGTGTTTGTGGTTTGGATGGTTGTGATGCTTGGTGTGGGGTGGTTGGGGAGCGTGTTGGTAGTGGAGGGATAAAGGGTTAGGAATGGTGCTAGGAGGTAAATTGGGGCTAGGAAGGGTTTATAGGTGTTCCTGTGTGTCCTGGGGCTGCGTTGGGCTTCTGTGTTGTTTTCCTTAGGGCGTTGGGTGCTCCTTTTCCTTTTTCTTGCTGTCTTGGGTGGGTGGAGGTTTCTTTGTTGGTGATGCTTTCTCTTGTATAGTTGCTTGAGCTTGGCTATGTGAGCTGGTGGATGATGGCTGCTGTTGCTTTAATTCATAGGTTGCTTTGGCTGTGGCCCCTTCTGTGGCCGCACCTAAGGGCCATGCCAAAGGGCCCTCTGGCGAGGCCCTCAGGTGCGGACCCACCAGGCTCGGGCGCGCCCTGCTGGGACGCCGCTTTTAAAGTGTTGAAGTTGTTTCCACTGCCCCGATTGGGAAGGAGCCTCTGAGCGGGAGGATTTCCCGCTCAGGCACTCTACCCCGATCGGGAGAGCTTCGATGGCTGGCGGGCAGGTGGTGGAGGCTGGAGCAGCGGGCTGCCTGCTGGGGCGCTGCTTTTAAAGTGTTACTTTCTATACTAATGCTGTTGGGGCAGGGGGAAGGCACTGCAGGTCACGGCCTGTGATGGTAAGAGATTTAAAGATAAGGAGGCCTACGAGGGAGAAGGGCAAGAGGAGGAGATTTTGGGACGAAGAGAGGGGAAGACGCTGGGACATGAGGGGAAGAGTGGTTAGGAAATATGCTGGAACACTTGGGGAGGGGGGAGGGAAAAGAGATGAGAAAGAGTAATGCTGAAGGGATGGTGCAGGGCAGTGCAGGGGGAGAGTAGAGGGATGAGAGACGGAGATGCTGGATATGATGGAGGAAGGAATAGGAAGAACAATATGCCTAAACAGAGAGAGCTGCCACTTGCACTGCTTGCTTTTTGTACTATCTCCCTCAGCCAGCAGCTGCTAGATTCACCTGGAGTGTGTTTTACATTCCCTCCCACCCCCATCCAGTAAATCCAAGCTCCTCCAGGTTCTGATACTTCTCCTATCCTTTGATGTTGATCTAAGCTGGAAGAAAGGAGAACAGAGGTGTAGATGGCAGGAATAGCTATGGGGTTTGAAGCCAATGATTGCTGGTGGTACAGCTGCTGGGCTGAGAAAAGAGTAGGGACTGATAGAGTGGGGTCCAGGGAAGAACAACTTTCTGTTTCCAAGTTAAGGTGGATAGAAATGAGAATTTATGGATTTTGGGAGAACAATGGATGAAATTTCATGGATTAGGGTGGGGAGAGTGGACACTGGGATTGGGTCAGAGATAAGACTGGTAAGTGTGGTCTGAGAACCTAGAGACTTGGGGACTGAGTGGGAACTTATGAGAATGGGAACTCAGGAAATGGAAGCTGGAGTAGACACTTGAGGATGGAGGAATAGCAATGTCTTAGAAACTGGGTGGGGGCTTGGATGAACAAGAACTCAGAGATTAGTGAGAGCAGAACAGAAGGGATTCAGTGATGACAGGGTCTATGAGTGGGGATTGAAAGTTGGAGTTGGAGATGTGAGATGGAGATAAGTGACTTAGGATGTGAAAGCACTAGTAAAGGAGTGAGACAGGGAGAGTTTAGCAAAGGAAGAGAATGGGAATTGGAAAGCTCTTAAGTAAGCAAGAGGAGAAAAAGAAGAGACAGAGGACTGGGAAGGACATGGAATCTAACTGCAAGTGGACAGAGAAAGAAAAATGAGATGGAATGGCAAGATCACTGTCAGAAACAGATATAAAGAGGTAGGGAAGACATGAGGCAAGAATTGGAAAATTGAAAGGAAATCCTGAAAAAGAAGTCAGACGACCAAGAAGAAGAAAATAGAGAGAGACTGGGGCTAGTGTGATTGAAATATAATTTGTCCAGACATCAAAGGAAGAAAAAAGTATTTGATTTTCAGTTTGATTGGAAAATGTCAGTTTTAGAAACCAGAAAGGAATGGGAAGGGTGTTGCAGAAAAGGTGAGGAACAGAAAAGAGTTGAGCCTGTGATAGAATGAGAAGAGGTGGAAATCAGCTTGGGGGGGGGGGGGGTAGAGATGAGAGACTGGGTAGGGGAAGTTAAGAGAATAGAAGAGCTAGAGGCCATGGAGGGGATGAGAATTAGAAGGACTTGGGCTGGTGAGATGATGGGGGTCAGGAAAGTAAATACGATTTGGGAAGGAGTTAAGTACAGACATCTAGGGAGTGGGTAAATACAATGGAGAAAGACGAGAGAAATGGAAAAACATGAAATGGGCTGAGACTAGAGATGGAAAGCTGATTGTTAAAATGGTGATATGAAAAGAGGATGACAGAGAGGGAAAAGGGCAGAGAAAATGAAATCTACCTATGAGTAGACAGAGGCAGAAAAGAGATTAATTTTGGAGATAGATGCAATGCATGCTCTTGAGTCAATACCTGCTCCTGGTGATCCAGCAGCCTCTGGGTTTTCTTGGCAAAGTATGATCAGCAGGCTTTTCTTCCAAGGCAATGGAGGACAACATGACTTCCCCAAGATCACAAGGAGTGCCATTGAGAACTGAATACTGTTTTTTTGGTCACCAGTCAATTGTTCCAACCACTAGGCTACTCCTGCACTCCTTGAGGACACATATAGGGTAGAAAGTGAAGTAGAGAGGAGGAGAAAAGAACTGAAAAATGGAAAGGAGACCCTGGAAACAGATTTAGAAGACAGACAAGAGAAAAGTGAGGTGAAGATCAACACAATTAGAAAAAATTCCAAGAAAGCTTGAAAAAAAAATCAATTTAATGATTGGAATATGTTAGCTTGGAAATCTGCATCACTCATATCTTTGTATTTTGCTCAGTACAGGAGAAAATGAATTTCTTTTTTTTTTTTCATTTAACAATCTTTATTTCAAAAAATGAAACAGGAATTGCAATCAAGTCCACATCAAGGGAAGAGCAAGGAGCAAAAACAAAGAAATAACACAAATCCACCTTAGTATTAACTGGGCCCGCAGAAAATGTATTTCTTTTGCGGTGCACTACATTTTAGTTTCCAGTTTAAATTGTGGCTATATATTTCTATTTGTGATAATTTGTGGTCATTCATTCTGCATTCATTGAGAGTCTGTGTTTGTATATGACTGAGAAATTCTGAAAGTAAGTAGATTCTGTGTACGGACCTGTACCAGTCTAACTTGTTCTATGTCCCAATAGGAGTTGTTTTGGTTCTCTAGGTTCCATTGGACTATTTACTGTGACTTTTTTCATAGGTAGGTTCCATGCTGTGTGTTGGAATTAGTGCTGTTTTGGTATGACAGGTTCTTAGTGGTCTTTTAAAAGTGGTTAAAAGATAGAAAGCAGAGGGTAGGGCTAAATGGACAATTTTCCCAATGGAGAAAGGTGAATATTGGAGTACCCCAGGGATCTGTGCTGGGTCTGCTGCTTTTTAACATATTCATAAATGACCTGTAAATGGGAATAGTGAGTGAGGTAATCAAATTTGCAGATGACACAAATTTATTCAAAGTTGTTAAAACCCATGAGGATTGTGAAAAATTGCAAGAAGACCTCGATAAATTGGAAGACTGGGTATCCAAATGGCAGATGAAATTTAATGTTGGCAAGTGCAAAGTTATGCACATAGCAAAGAACAACCCAAACTATGGTTACACGATGCAAGGTTCCACATTAGGACCAGCACCCAGGAAAAAGATTTAGACGTCATCATGGATAACATGTTGAAACCCTCCACCCAGTGTGCAGCGGTGGTCAAGAGGGCAAATATAATGCTAGGTAACATAAGGAAAGGAGTGGAGAATAAAACAAGGATATTATAATGCCTCTGTATCGTTTCAAGGTGCAACCACACCTTGAATATTGTGTGCAATTCTGGTCGCCGTATCTTAAAAAGGATATAGCGTTATTAGAAAAGGTACAGAGAAGAGCCACCAAAATGGTAAAGGGTATGGAAAGATACCCCTATGAAAAGAGGCTAAAAAGGATAGGGCTCTTCAACCTGGAAAAGAGATGCCTGAGGGGAGATATGATAGAGGTCTATAAATTAATAAATGGAGTGGAATCTATTGCTTACGCCACCAAAATATAGAAAGATTAGGCGACATGCAATGAAGCTACAGGGTAACCTATTTAAGACTAATAAGAGAAAATATTTTTTCACTCAATGTGTAATCAAACTCTAGAATTTGTTACCAGAGGATGTAGTAAAAGTTGTTAGTGTAGCCAGGTTTTGAAAAGGTTTGGACAAGTTCCTGGAGGAAAGGTCCATAAACCATTATTAAAGGGGACCCAGGATATCCACTGCTTGCCCCAATATAAGCATTGTAGAATCTGTGTCTTTTGGGGAAACTGCTAGGTACATGTGACCTAGATTGGCCACTATTGGAAACAGGACACTGGACTTGATGGACCTTTGTCGGACCCAGTATGGCATATCTTATGTTCTTATGTTTTAACTGGACTTTGTAGTAATTTCCAATGCACCTGATAGCTGGCACTGAAGGATAGTCATGTAGAAATCTGGAAACCTTTTTCTAACTCCACTACACATGTAAATAATGTTCAGACATCCATAAACATATTGGAATAAGGCTTGTGAAGGGCTGCATTAAGCATGGAAAGCATAGAGATGTTCCCAGAGCCATTTTAGAAACTTCTGGTTGTTGAGGAATCTCCTCCTGGCCATGAATAAAGTGCAAAAAGGTGCTTGTTTCATGGCTAAAACCCTTTCTAGAAGAAGAGCAAAATGCACTATCATTGCCACAGGTTTATATTTCCAGGTCAAAGAAACCCACATGTAAATACATACTCCAAACATATTATTGACCCACCGCCACATGTTTGAGCATCTGAAATGGCAGTCCAGGAAGTGCTATTCTTTTAACATAGAAGCCCCACTTCTGAATCACACCATCCAGGAAGTCCAAGTACCCAGTTCTATGGATGTGCAATATGTGGACGTCCACATTTGTGAAATAGTCTACACCCGTCCATGTACCCAGCCTTGCTATCTGCATGGAGCCCATCTCCAGAATCAGATATTGTGACATTCATTTTTTGGGGTGGAGATGATACCATTTTTGATGGACACATATATGCCTCTCCTCACTCCTGCCAGTCCCCCAAATTTTTGGATGTTCTACTCTGGTTGACCCAGATTCATCCCAGACTTCGATGCTCTTCCCCTCGACGTTCAGGTTCATAAATTGCATTCGTCACTTTCCTCTGCCTTAGATTCTGCCGCTCCTCTTCGTCCTCATCACTCTCGTCGCCGCCTCCCACATTACCCCTGGTTCCACCACAGTCTAATTCTGCACCGTAAGCACCTCCGCCGTGCTGAACGCCTCTGGCGAAAGTATCCTTCTCCTACCACCTCTGCTGACTTTCATACTTGTCACCGCTGCTATCGCACCCTTCTTCACACGGCTAAGCGTGATTACTATACTGATCTCATTTCTTCCTCCTCAAACTCATCTCGCCAACTATACTCTGTCCTCCGTTCCCTCACAGCTTCACACTCTGCGTCTTCCCCTTCTCCCAATGTAACCTCTGTTCTCCCAGACCCCTCTGCCCTTGCCTCCTTTTTTGTCTCCAAGGTTAGTGCCCTTCGCCAAGCTTTTCCCCAATGTCCACCGCCTCTTTCTCCCTCTGCTGAGCCCCCTCTTCTTCTTTCCTTCTCTTCTCCATCCTCATCTCCAGCACTATCACATTCCTGGTCTTCATTTGACCCTATCACACTTGATACCCTGGAAAAGACCTTTTCTAATATTCGCAAAACCACTTGCCCAGCTGACCCTATCCCCTCCAAATGACTTCTGGAACCTTCCTTAGCTCTATCCCCCTACATTCTCTCCCTCCTAAACTCCAGTCTCTCCACCGGTTCTTTTCCTTCCACTTGGAAACATGCATTAGTCCGTCCCATTTTGAAATCTCACTCCTCTGACCCGTCCACTCTTTCCAATTGGCGCCCAGTCTCAAACCTACCCTTCCTATCAAAACTTCTTGAGAAATTGGTTTTCTTCCAGCTTGCTTCTCACCTTGAGCTTGCCCTCACTCTCCATCCCCGTCAATCAGGTTTCCGCCCTGGCCACAGCACCGAATCTGTTCTTCTTTCTCTTCTCAACGATCTTCACATCGCTCACGATCGCTTCACGATCGCTTCACATGGCTGTTTCTCTCGACCTATCTGCGGCTTTCGACTTGGTGGATCATCACACTCTCCTCTTCCGTCTTCAAGAAGCTGGTCTTTCGGGTGTGGTTCTCCGGTGGTTTCATTCGTTTCTATCCTGTCGCTCTTTCTCTGTTGTCTCTGCATCTTCTTCTTCTGCCCCCACCCCCCTGTCCTGTGGTGTTCCCCAAGGGTCTGTTCTCGCCCCACTTCTCTTCAATATTTTCCTAGCCCTTCTGGTCCAACAGTTTAGCTTCTCCGCATATTATTATGCAGACGACATTATTCTTCTCCACCACACAGATCCTCTTTCCCCTGATATCTCCCCTATCAACCACTGTCTCACTGCTGTGATGTCTTGGTTCTCCTCCAACTTTCTACAAGTAAACCCGGCAAAATCCTTCGCAATCTGGTTCACCTTTGGCAGTCCTTCTCCCACCTGTGCCCCCTCTCTCTCCTCCCAGTCTATCCCCCTGGTTTCTTCACTCCGATACTTAGGTGTTGTCCTTGACTCTGCCCTTACCTTCAAAGATCACATTTCCTCAGTTGTTCAACGTTCCTTCTTTTCTCTTCGTCAGCTTAGAGCAGTTCGTCCCTTCCTTTCTACTCCTGCTCTGACCACCCTTCTGCTTACCCTTGTGTTGTCCCGTCTTGATTATTGTAATGTCTCCTTTGCTGGTTTACCCAAGTCCCAACTGTCTCGTCTCCAACGCGTTCAAAACGCTGCCATCCGTCTGTTGTCCCATGCCTCTCGGTTTGATCATGTTACACCCCTTCTCTATCAACATCACTGGTTACCTATTTCTTTCCGCATTCGGTTTAAACTTCTAATTCTTGCACATCGAACAATCTACACTGGCACTCCCCTCTATCTAGCAAACCAGATACAATTTCATATCCCCCACCGCCTCCTCCGTTCCATGCATATGAATCGCATGGTCCTTCCCTCCCCTTCACATGCTCATCTAGAACAAACCCGCTCCTCTGCTTTCTATTTCCTGGTCCCCAGCCTCTGGAATTCACTCCCCCCTCCCCTCCGTGCAGAAAGCTCATACCAAATTTTCAAATCCCACCTCAAAACCCATCTCTTCCGCCTTGCGTTCGACCCTCCTCCCTAGCCCACTCCCTCCCCCTTCCCACCACCTCACCTTTTCACAGAATTTGTATGTCTTTCCTCCCCCTCCTTCCCTGTCTGTGCACTTGTATTATTATTTTTAGTTCACTTCTGTTCTTATCTCCTCTTTCCTTTTCCCCTACTTTTCCTTAATTTGATGGCGTTCCTTTTCTTTTTCCACAGCCAATGCTTGTTTTAACCAACTTGCTTGTTTTTTATATATTGTAAACCGCTCAGACGCCTATGGTATTGAGCGGTATAACAAGTTTTTAATAAACCTAAACCTAAACCTAAACATTCCTTCTAAAATGTCACTTTAAATATTTTATAAAAGCAATATAGCAACCTATGTACCTTTTTATAATAGGTTCCCACAACTATTTCCAGTGTTGCACAAATGCCCTTGCACAAATTTACATCTGCTCTAAGACAGATGCAAATCTGTTCATGTATTTTATACATGTGGAGGCACATTCCGATTTGGCCATCCAGAAGTGGGATGTCCAGAGGTAGACCTGATTCTGATCCCACTGGGGCTAGGCATTCCTCTGGGATCAGAATTGGGTCTACAGCCTGAATGTGCAGGCTGGGCTCCAATTCTGGTCAACCTGCATGCACAGCAGATCCATGGCTACCTCAGTCAGGCTCCTGAATGGAGCCGCAGTGCCATGGAGTCCCGTCACCTTGGAACTACAGCTCCATTCAGGAGCTGCAAATGCCAGCTGCTGTGGTTTTTCTCCTTTTCCTGCAGCCAGACCCTGGATCTGGCCTCCCATGGCCAGGGTCCAGCTGCAGAAAATATACTGCATGCCCCTACCTCTTTGTCCTGGCCCCGTGGCATGATCCCCCTACATCCAGGGAGACTTATCCCACCTCTGCGGTGGAATAAGTCCCCCATCCATGTTCATGGCCCCGGACATATCGAGCTAACTTCAGAATTGGTCCTGTACGTATGAGGTCGCGGCCCGCTCATGCGCCACCCTCACTCTGCCTCAGTAATGCCCCCTCCCGACCCAGTCTAAGCCTCTTCATACAAACAAGTTGTTCATACGGGGAGGCATTAGCAGGTGCCGGCGAGGGAGTGAAAATAATGGATATCCAATGTGGACATCAATCCCCGCTATTCATTCCACTAAATGACCCCCATATTGTATATACATGAAGGCTGTTAGTCAAAATGTTTAGGCTCCTAAACTGGTCTCTTTCAAAATTTATTAGGGCTGAATATCTATATTTCTGCTCAGCATTTTACCAAATTTCTAAATATGGGAGCCTGAAAAGGGGCTGGCAACAAGGGTGGATTTAGGGTGGCGGAAAAGGTTAGAATCTTAGCATTGATTTTCAGCATTAGGCACCTACATTAGGCTCATAAATCATGGGTATGAATGGCTGACCTAAATTTAGGATCATAAATTTAAGTTTCTAAGTTTAGGTGAAAGTGCTGCTAAAAAGGTAGGCATCTAAGATTAGCTGAAAATGGCTAAGTTTTAGACACCTAATATAGGATTCAAAATTTAGGAACTCAAGTTTTTTTGAAAATGAGGTCCACATATTTTATAAAAGTGTATGCACTTAATTTTATAACAGGGGGACATGGATAAGTGTCTACATGGGCATCTACATAGACAGTATTTAATGAAGACAAGTAGGCACCTACCTCTCTTTAAAAAATACTAGTGTAAGTGGCTTTAAGTTAAGGCATGGACATTTAAACCAGCCTTAGAACTATAACTTTCAAATATTTGATTATCTACTCACATACTTGTGTGTTCCACCCAAACTCTGTCCATGTGCATACCCACCAGCAAACTATGGGGCATGTTTACTAAGGATCTTTAAGGGTGCACCATTTGCAAGGGCAAAATGGCATCATTAAGAGTCCCTACGTGTGTTAAAGGCTGTGGTGGGGAGTAGGCATTCTGGCAGTAAGGACACTAGTGGCCAGTTATTGGACAGTAACAGGACATTGGGCAGTAAGGGTGCCAAGCGTGCATGTTAACACCTGATAAGGCTGGTTGCCTTAACATAGGATAAAGGAATCTATATTCCAGTCAAATTTGAGCTTCTGGATGGTAGAAAGATAATAGTTGATGGACATGTCACATCCATATGTCCCTTACGTGTTAGACAGGGAGTGTGTGGATGACGTGGGAGGCAGTTTGACTGTATCAGTGAGAGGTGCTCATGTAACCTGCTGTGATGTCAGTGGGTGGCATGGGATTGCGTAAAAGTGTGCCTTGGAAGTGTCAGCATGGCCACAATGTGGGAATCAAAAGAAAGACTTGCAGGAGTGGTGATGTGCACATCAGCCCCAGGAGAAGTGTGCATTATATGTCCTAATGAGTAAACTTTTACCATGTGGGCCATGGTATAGCAGCTGGCATGAGAATACATGAGTGAACATAATGGATATATGCCGATGGATGGGCTTAAGGATGGATGGGGATAGATGAGAGTGCCTTGCTGCCCCAATGTACCTCAGTTGTAGTGTATGTGAAAAATAGTTCCTGTGCCACAGGTAAGGTCTATTATCATCTATTTGGGTGTCACAGCTGTCTCAGCTGCTCTAACCACCATACAATTTCATGATATGTGCATACGTATAACAACTGGCCATGTAAGTAGGCTATGATCCAAGGACAGAACAGCCATACATCTGTAAAAGCTGCAGGAAAACACAAAGTGCTATTATATAGATAAGCTACTAAACTGTGAAAAGCCCTCCAATTATAAAGAAAAAGTTCTAATATCATACGAGATTTCACACAGCCAGTTTGCCAACAGTTCTCAATTTGCTAGAAAATTGATGTAAATGAACCAATGGTCTCAGTTTAAAATTAAGCAACTCCGATCACATCAACGACCATAAACCTGGTTCACAATGCTGTTAGCTAAACATTTTACGCTTGAATTGAAAATCAGAACTTATCTTGATATTAAATGGTTCTTGTTTGAAATTGCAAACAACGAACGTGCTGTAGTCCCACAATGGTTGAATTCCGTCCCCAACGCCACCTCTAAGGTACCATTTTCTGCACGTTTCGATTCTTCCTCAGGGGGTAAACATTGAATGAAACTGGCACTGTCTTCATTTGTCTGCAAAAAATCATAACGGCATCTGAGAACATATCGACCTGTATCTTCATGCCCGTTGTTAATACCATATTTGCACCATCATACTGGGGGGTCTTATGAAACAAAGTAGATCTTACCTTCGTTACTGCAAATCAGTTTATTAGAAATAAAGAAAAGAGCGTGTTACAAAGAAGCTCTTCGGCTTTCCCAAAAGACGCTGCGCATGCGGAGTACCGCTACTCATTTTTATAGGAGGGGCTAAGGAATGATGTGGCAGTGAGGTCACACACATGCTCGCCACTCAATCATACTGTTTAGACCCCCTGGAATCACTGTGTTGAGTCGGTAAATCCATCTTTGTTCCAAGAACAATAGCGTTTGTACTTGTGATCTACCTCTTCTGCCATTTGATACAGTCTCTATTCCAAACACTCGCAGCTCTTCAAAAAAATGTTTGTTTTGCAGGCAATGAAGTACTATAGGGGCCTCTTGAACCTTACATCTGATCCGACTACGATGTTCCGCTACACGAACTCGCAAAGTTCTGGCAGTCTGGCCCACATAGAGAAGACCGCATGGGCATTTAATCCCATATATCACGTGGTCGGAATCACAAGTGGTAGCCTGCCTCAAATTGTAATGCTGACCATGATAGTCGAAGTCATCCACCTCATCCATAACCGTACACACATTACAATGACCACATCTTCTATGTCCCCGGGCACTCTCCTCTACACCCGTTCTTCCTTTCTGTAATTTTGCCAGGCTCAAGATCTCCTTTAGATTTTGTGGACGGGTCCACACACAACGAATGTGTTTATCTATCAAACCCGGTACAGTACTTAAAACTGTAGAAGAGGGAGGAGTGGTCTAGTGGTTAGGACAAGGTACTTCAGGCCAGAGGGCCGGGGGTTCAAGTCCCACCTGGGGACAGCAATCTCAGGCCGGAGGGACTGGGATTTCTAGTCTTGTAGGCACTCCTTGTGGTCTTGGGCAAGCCACTTAACCCTCCATTGCCCATGTTCCCTGTAAGTATTAGTGTATGTGTCTCATATCCCCTCGTGTTAAATGTATCCCCCAATTGACCGCTTTGACCCGGTGAAAAGCGGGATATAAATACAGCTAAATAAATAAATAAAATAAATTTTGATGGCGACGGATGATCTGAGTGATTTTTTTACTGAACGGGGAATACTGGGTCACAAAATTCACAGGTCCCTCGTTCTCTATCCCTACAGAAGACCTCTCCCGGGTTTGCAACAACAACGCTCTATTGTTATATAGAGCCCGTTTGTACGCTACCTTAACTATCCTGTCCGGGTAACCCCGGGCATGAAAGTCGCGCATCAACAATTTGGCTTGTTTTTTGTACTCCTGTATACTGGAGCAGTTTCTTCTGTACCTAATGAATTGAGATAGGGGTAAGCTATCTCGTAATTGCCGGGGATGTTTACTATTATATTGTAATAACGTGTTACGGTCAGTGGATTTCTTAAACACCCTAGTCTCCCAACCATACGAGCTCTTCCAAACTTCCATATCAAGAAAAACTATATGTTGAGGATGACAGGTGCTAGTGAATTGAATGTGTGGATTGACTCCATTTAACTAATGTACAAATTTATTCAGGTCCTCAGCCTCACCATCCCATAGAACAAAAACATCATCGATAAATCGTTTCCACAGGACCAGATGGTGTTGGTAAGGCGAAGAGGCCAGCCACTGTTGTTCATATTCCTGCATATATAGGTTCGCCATTGACGGGGCACATGTAGCACCCATGGCTATCCCTGATATCTGTTTATAAAGTGTATCTTCAAACTGGAAATAATTCTCAAAAATGGTGAGTTCCGCTAGCTGGGAAGTAAATGATATCAACTCATCTGAAAAACTATCACACTTTTGCAAAGAAGTGCTGACTACTTGATATGCCGCACACTGGGGGATACTCGTATACAAAGCAGATACATCCAACGTTGCTAAAAGTGTACGTTCTTTACTGGCCCACTCTGAATAATCCATCAAAATGTTTAAAAATTGAGACGTGTCTTTTATATATGAAGGAATTTGAGGCATTAGTGGTCTTAAATACATATCAATGTATATGGAGAGAGGTTCCAAGACAGACCCTTTGGTGGAGACTATGGGTCTCCCCGGTGGATTCCTCAGACACTTGTGTATCTTGGGCACCAGATATAGTCGAGCAACGGTAGGGGAAGGTTCATTAAAGAATTTCCATTCCTTCTTGGTAATTAATCGTTTTTCTAAGGCAACCACCGTAATTTCCTTTATACGGTCCTGTAGATGTTTTGTGGGATCCTCTCGTAACACTTGATAAGTGTCTGCTTGTGAAAGTTGACGATCAGCTTCAGCTAAATATTGAGATCTATCCATCACCACAATAGCACCACCCTTATCAGCTCTGCGTATTACCACTTCTGTCTGTGTTTTTAATTCCCGCAAGGCTGATTTCTCTCCAGGGGTCAAAACTGTGGACACAGGATGCTCTGAGTTTTCTAGAATCGATACATCTTTTAATATAAGCTCTTTAAATAGATTCAAAGTGGGGTGCATCGGTCCTGGAGGAATCCAAGTGGATTTGATCGGTAGAGGAATTCTGCGTGCCTCTGTGGTGGGTATGGATTCAACAGTCCCGACAGTGGTGGAAGCAAAGTATATCTTTAATTGAAGTTTTCTTAAAAGGCTTTCGACGTCCAAGTGAAACTGAAAGCTATCAAAATAATTTTTTGGAACAAAAGACATGCCCCTATTCAAAACACATACCTGGGCTGTTGTTAATTGCAACTTAGAAATGTTGATTACCAAAGAATCCTGAGGAACCTGAGCCACCCGCTCTTGTGTCATCAATTCTGCTCCTGCTGCCGACCGGTCCCTTTTCCTTTTGATTTGGTTTTTGGTTCGGTTTTCTTTTTGGTAGTTATGCTCCTGACACTCTGAAAAACCTCTCTCGATTTGCTACTAGACTCAGAAGTACTAGTATCATCAGAAGTTATATCAAATTCTACCCGTTTTTGTTGCTTTTTAGATTTTCTTTTAGGGTTCATCCAGGGATAAACATAACCCTGCGTGTAGTCTCCATAATCCCGTTTCAGCTTACTCGCTTTAATCTTCTTTACCTCTTCATGGAGGGTTTTGAATTGATTATCACATTCCACTATCTTGTTATCATAGTGATCCGATGTTTCAATATCTTTCAGACTTTTTAACTTGGAGTCAATTTCCTCATTTAATTCTTTCAGAGCACTAGTTGTTGTATCCACAATCAGGACCATGAGGTCCAATGAACATTTATTTAGTATGTTGTTCCAGTTATTAATGAATTCCACATTATATAGATAAGGTCTACACTCATACTGTCTGATGGATCAAGGTCACTTGCATGATGTTACACACCTGGTATCCATTCATGTTTCTGAACCAATATGTCTCCTACATTGGGGGTAGTTTCTCCTAATGGGTTAGTTTTGCGCATACTATGGCAGTATATGGAGCAAGTGATGATATGTGCAGGTGGCCATCCTAGGAGCATGCCGTGCCTGCATGTACTACATATATGTGATGGAGCAAAAGATGTTTATTCACAGTTATCACAAATGTTTCTGGTCATGTAAACTCATGTGTCAGCATCTACAGGGCGAAGTTGTATGACCCTTTGCAATGTGTTGCAGCAGAACCAATAAAGTCATACTGCAAGATGGCATGGCTGCAATGTGCATGCTTGCAGATTTAATGTGCAATCCTAACACATAAAAACAGACTATTAATAAATGCCCTCAAATCAATGCTGACTCTTGGCAACACAGCAGCAAGAACAGATGTAGATTGCCAGGCCTTTCTTCAGAGACAATGGAGAGTGAAGTGACTTTCTGAAGGCTATAAGTGGGATTTGAACCCTGATCTATTTTTTACTGAACTATTGCTCTAACCATTTTGCTATACCTCCACTTGCTTTGTTACAGTGCTCTCTAGAATAAACCAGACTACAGGTCCCTGCCTGTAATGGCCTAAACCCAGGACTTGAAACAGTGTTGCAGGCACATTCTGAGAGAGTTGTAAACTACACCTAGGGTCTGCCTGCAGTGGTACAGATGCAGTACGGACTACACTAGACACTCAGAACTGCATCTGCATAACAGACAGAAAGCAGAAGTATCAAGCTCCTGTCCAAAGGCCAAACAACATGTGAGGGCAGGATGCCCTTACCTCCACTGTACCTCCTAAGCCAAACAACATTCGCACACAGAGGTCCGCTGAGCTGCAGTGTGGCACTAATCCTTGAAACAGCACATCTGCAGGGCCTGTGTTCCCTTCTGACCTGCTGTACATTACAAGATAATTACTTTTGCACAAATACCAAACTCAAATCTCATTCATGATCCATGAGGTCCATCCCAGACCATCCTGCCCTCTATAGGGCCATGCACACTTGCTCCTTTGACATACAAGACCTGCAGATACTGGGCAATTCTCCAGCGATCAGAGTCACCACTGTGGCTGTAATATGGGCTGTGTGTGACGGTATTGGCTAGTGGCTAACTCCTTTATTTCCCAGTATGCACCTCACAATGTGAGCACCTAAATGCTACTTTTACTTCTATGGAGAATGCAGTGATCCTTCACATGAGATCTGTAATAGGCAGGCACATTGTCTGCTTCATGGATATAGCAGCCACTACATATACAAGTGTCCCTTTTCACTGGCCACCCTGAATGTGAGGAAGAGCACACATCACCTGGTGCTCAATAGATGCACCACACAAGATGGTCTCTCCATGTTTTGGAGAAGATCTATTTACTGCCAGAATGCTGCAGCTGTTGCATGTTGTATATGATGCTAGCCAGGGAGCTAGGGAGGAGTAGCCTAGTGAGGGAGGAGTAGCCTAGTGGTTGGGGCAAGGTACTTCAGGCCAGAAGGTCGGGGGTTCAAATCCCACTAGAGGACAGCAACCTTGGGCTGGAAGGACTGGGGTTTCTAGTCCCACAGATGCTCCTTGTGGTCTTGGGCAAGCCACTTAACCCTCCATTGCCCATGTTCCCTGTAAGTATTAGTGTATGTGTCTCATATTCCCACGTGTTAAATGTATCCCCCAATTGTGTTGTGACCACTTTGATTGAAGGATAAGGCGGTATACAAAACTGTCTAAATAAATAAATAAAATTTGGAAACCTGCACAACTACAGCATGATGGAGTGACAAGTCTTAATTGTTCTTGGTGTTCTGCACCTGTTGGTGAGGGGATCTCATGTAGCTATTTTTTTATAATAATGCTTTGGGCTGCAGCAGTGACAACTGTTTCCAAGGAACCTGAATACGATGAGTGCTGCCCTGGTAGGAAGGGGGGGAGGTGTCAAAACCATAGTAAACATCAAATTACCAGCAGCCCAATAAAAGCTGTTCTCTCTTTCTAAGACATCTAATCAACTAGATCAAACCCAGTCATCGTTCATATATGTTGTGTAACAGTGGGCTGCATCAGCCACTCACAAATGAGTTATACCCATCCTTCTAGTCACCGCCTCACTGCAGGTACACATAGCCACCACGAAGATGAACATGCAGCTATCTAGTTAGTGACTGGGCTACCATAAAGAAACAGTGCCCGTATCACTGCAGCTTGACCCTAAATATTATTATGTGGATACATAGCATTGACATAGTCCCAACTCAGTCAGAGTGAGAATGGGCTCTCAGCATGAACAGATGTGTGCATTCAGGACATAGTCATGCAAGATCCATGATAAGAAGGTTCTGCTGTTTACCTAACCACTGACTCATATACATCCTGTGCAAACTGCTCTGTCTTGGACATTGCCCAGAATCTTCTGCTCTATATTTGTGTACCCTTTTAGTTTGAACTTGGAGACAGCTAATGCAATACAAAGAGCACTGGAAAGTAGCCTAGAAACAGACAGCAAGTGCATGTTGGCACACTGTGGCCTATGTTTGTCACATACCAGAGGACTGTGTCCCCCCTACACAGCTTGTGGCAATGAGCATTGAACATAGCACTATGCTTGTACTCCCATATTAGATCATGTTCCTGACCATGGGCACTGCAAAAATGGCCAGTGGAGCACATATGCTCTCCCACACATCAAATGCAGTCCCCCCCCCCCTCCCACAAGAGCACATGGAAACATGATAGTTTGAACATGCGGTTAGATGTTGGTACAGTTGCTGGCTACACATATGCTGCCATCCCTAACCTCTTTGTACTCTAATAATGTCCTTGTGGCTGTCACATTCAGTGCCCTTGGAGAGTGGGTGAGGCTGTCATGCAGGGTCTCTGATATTTATTTATTTATTTATTTAAACGTATTTCTATACCACCTTATCCTGCAATCAAGGTGGTCTGAACAGCAAACAATCAATAAGATACAGTGTATAGCGTGTACATGCAGTGAGTAGTGTATGCGTGTGAGTGCATCTGGACGTTGATTCTTGTGGTGCTATTTACAGCGTGCGCTATTTACAATGCTATGGGTATCAGTTCCTTGCTTAATTACAATTATAGTGACATGTGGGGAGAATTGAGGTGTCTGTTGCATGGTTTAAGCAATGTCACCGTAGTGTTCTATGAAGAGGGTTGTCTTCAGTAGTTTCCTGAACTCCTTAAAGTCTGTTGTTGAACACAGTTCATCGGGGAGGGTGTTCCAGATTGTTGGTGCCGCCTTTGATAAGGCTCATTTTTCGGTGTCCTTGCATACCCTGTTGATATCTGTAGGTGTGTTGACACGGTTGGATGTGCCTCTTCTTCTCGGTCTTGTGCTGTTGTCTTGTTGTATGAGTGGGTGTAGGCTGAAAGCTGATGATTGATGTTTGATTTTGAAAATGTTTATAATTGTCTTGTATCTAATGCGGGCACTGATAGGCAGCCAGTGGAGCTCTTTTAGGGTGGGTGTGATGTGTTCTTGTCTTGTGGTGCCAGCAATTATGCGTGCTGCAGTGTTTTGTGCCAGTTGCAATGGTCTTAGTGTCTGTTTCATTAGACCTAGATAGATTGGGTTGCAGAAGTCTAGGATTGGGGTTATTAGTGCTTGAGAAACTGTGCGGAAGTGTTCTTGAGTGAGGAGGGGCTTGAGGCGTCATACTAGTCTCATCCTGTGGTATGCATTTTTGGTGGTTCTGTTGATGTGGGACTGAAGGTTAAGTTCTTTGTCCATTGTCACTCTGAGGTATTTCACTTCTGATTGTATGGGTATGGTTGTGGTGCCTATCTTGATGTCACGGGGGAGGGGGGGATGAAGTCGGAGTTTTGAGTGATGATTAGCGCCTCGGTCTTGCTGTAGTTTATGGTCATGTTGTTGTCTTGAAACCAGGTGTTCATATGTGTGAGACAGTCTGTTATCTTGGTGTGGTCTGGGTTGTCGAGGGTGATTGGTGTGTATATCATTATGTCGTCCGCATAGATTGTGTATTTCATTCCGTGCTCTTTTATGATGTTGCATATTGGTTGGATGTAGATGTTGAATAAGAGAGCTGATAGTGCGGATCCTTGGGGTACGCCTTGCATGACGTTTATGGGTCGGGATGTGTTGGGCCCAGTCTTGACCTGTATCTGTCTGTCCGTTAGTTAAGAATGGAACCACCTCAGTGTGGCTCCGTGTAGTCCGATGTTCTGTAGTCTTGCTAGTAGTGTTCCGTGGTCGACTGTGTCAAACGCTGATGATAGGTCAATGAAGATCATGAGTATTCCGTTCTTGCTGTTGTCTATGAGGTGTAGTATGTCGTTAAAGAGGTATAGCAGGAGTGTTTCAATTCCATGGTTGGGGCGGAAACCGTGTTGGTTGTGGTCGAGTTGTGCGTGGTTGTCGATGTGGTCTTGTAGTTGATGTTGTACCACTTTCTCAATAATCTTAGCCAGTAGGGGGATGCTTGAGATGGGTCTGTAGGCTGCTGGGTTGTTTTTTTCGAATGCTGATTTCTTCGGGATTGGTCTTATTGTGGTGAGTTTTAGCTGGTCTGGCATGATACCTTGTGTTAGAGAACTTTTCACCATGTTGTGTATGGTGTGGATGAAGTTTGACTTTGTCGTTTTGATCCACGTGACTGGGCATGGGGCTGTTGGGGCTGTGCTTGTTTTGAGGGCAGTGATGATGTGTGAGAACTGCTCTGTGGATGAGTTGCTGAATTTGTCCCAAGTTTTTCTAGGGGTGGTGGTTGGTTTGATGCTTGTGTTAGTATTCCTTCGTGGAGCTGAGTGGAATTTGTCTTGGATGTGGTCTGCAAATGTTTGTGAGTCTATTTCCACTTCGCTGTCGGATTTGTTCTCCTTGGTGAGTGTTTTCACAATTTTGAAGAGCTCTCTCGGTTTGTTGTTTGATTTGAGTATGAGGTTGGTGTAGTATTCTCTCTTTGTTTGGTTGATGAGATCATTGTACTCTTTTTGTTTTGCTAAGTATAGAGTCTGTTTGTTGGGAGACTTGGTGTGTCTCCATATGAAACATTCAGAGACTGAGCAGACCTTCAGAGCTTTGTACATCTGAACAGAGCCTCTGGCCAACTATGCCACCAACCAGGGCCACATTCCGAATACATATGGGACTGTTTCCCCCCCCCCCTACACCTCCACCCCAACATTCACTTCCAGGCACTGCCTCCCCACATGGTGGCAGGAGATGCAGAGACCAACATGACATCCTGTGACACATTCCTCCATCTGGAGTTGTGCTAGGACCATTCAGTGTCAGTGTCCCATATTCACAATGAGGCAAACCAAAACATGTCATCACTGTAAATATAAGGCTGATTGTTGTTATGGAGTAATACATAATGTCATGCTGAATACTGTGGTCAGTGATCAATAGGCAGTGCTGAGATAGTATATGTTATGTGCAGATGTACCTGAGACTGACGTGCCTGTATGTGCATACTGTGCATTGAGCTAAGAGTCCCTCAAAGTTCATTCTGTGACTGCAGCTTAGGACTAAGAGCACAGAATCTTTGCTGTCTCACCAACTCAGTGACTCCATTTGATAGTCACAGAAGCCAGCCCTCCATATGAGCCTGGCTCCCAATAGCTGCACCAAGGGGGCTGGCAGTGTTGTCACAGCAGATATAGCTATTATGGTAGTTGGCATTAATCAGGCCTCTCACCTATGCAGCAAGGTGTGTCCTGAGGCCTGGAGGCTCAGTCAAAGATGAGAGTTACTGCACAAACACATGTGATGGAGCTCTCCCTGGTGAGATTGTGTTTTACCAGCTCACTCCAGTCGGGCCAGCAGGCAATATGGGAGCTGCACAGCAGTGTCATGTTGGTAGGTAAATTTAGGGGCATGCTGTGGGGATGGGCCTTGAGAATAGTGTAACTGGGAATGCATTTGAGTATCACAGCTTTGGGGACAACATGTGTACAGGCACAGCTAGTCAGACAGAGACTCCCACAGGTTGCTACTTACTGAAAAATAACCTTCTGCCTGTAAATGGTGCTTCACACAGTTTGTGAAGTTGTTGGTTAACTGACCGTGCAGCATGTTGCATGCAGAGCCATAAAGCCTGAGCATCACATGCATGCACAGTGCATTGCTGCAACTCACAGTCCTCTGGCCACACACACACATGACCCCACTGTCCAAAATAGCTGTAAGTTGGCATTATTACTTGGCCCTTAGGCCTACTTTAATGCTTGGACATTGTCAACAACCGCGATATGTGTGTTGTGGGCACTAATTGCATGCTCTGCCAGAGTTGGCGCAGCTTCTCAGTATGGTAACAGAGTGTGAGGACTCATGCTGGACCAGATAGGGAGGGTTGCACATGCTGATACAGCTCTGGAAATGTAGGATAAAGTTAACACACCTGGACTTATCATTCCTGATCCACAGGCTGAACCCCTTTATTTCCATTTGTCTACTTTTGACACGAGTATATCCACATACAGTTTATAAACATCCAGTTTCCATAAGTAAAAGATACTTTACACACAAAAAAGGCTTTATTTATTATCCCCCCTAGCAGTGACATAGTCAGGACTGATTTTTTGGTGAGGCTTGAAATTAATATGGATGAGCACAAGACAGTGCAAATGTTGACTCGGGGGTCTATTCTGTCCCACGAATAGCGGGACAGAATAGACCCCAGAATATCCCCGCTATTAATCCCCAATGCCGTCCCCAACAAAGCCTCCCCATATGAACAAGGAGTTTGTACGGGGAGGCTTAGATGGAGGTAGGAGGGGGGCGGTGCAGAAGCAGAGTTAGGGCAGGCAGTAGGCGGTCCACAGCCCCAGACATACAGGGCTGATTCTGAAGTCGGCCCTGTACATCTGGGGCCAGCAGACTGGAAAGGGGACTTATTCCACCTCAGAGGTGGAATAAGTCTCCCTAGACATCCGGGGACAGGAGGCCTGGCTGGGGGCAAAACAGTGAGGGGTGCAGGAGATTCCGCGCAGCCCATCCCTGGACATGGGAGGCCAGATTGGGGATCAGGCTGTGGGAAAAAGCAAAAGTGATTGGTGGCCAGGGATCACAGCTCCTGAATGGAGCCACAGTGTCATGGCAACCGGATTCCATGGCACTGTGGCTCCATTCAGGAGCCTGACTGAGTTGGGCAGGGGCCTGTACATGCAGGCTGATGGGAATCGGGTCCTGGCCTTCATGTACAGGCCTAGATGCAATTCTGATCCCATGGGGGCTAGATGTGCCCCTCAGAATCAGAATCAGGTCTATCTCTGTGCGTCTGGTTCCGACTGGATGCACAGAGGCCGGGACATGCAGACTGGAATGTGCCTCTGCTTCCCCAGTTCTCATTTCATATGGCTGTCTGCTGAAACCGACTGGGTGAGCCTGATGCCAAAGTAGAGAGAGGCCACTGCCCACCAAGCAATTGTAAAGTCTTTTAAAATAAGATATTTTCACAACCTTAAGAAGACACAGGAATGTTTTCTCCAATTATATGTGGTGCTATGAAGACAACAAGATCTATCTAGTACGTGATATGGGTTCTTATTATAGGTAGATAGGTATTTATCAGGAATGAAGTAAAAAGAGTTATTTTACTATTAAGAAAAAGAACATTTGCCTTATTCAAAGAGGTAGGGCACATAGAGGAACCTAGATAAAGGAGAAGACAGAGAGGTTGAAAAGATAGGAGTCACATTAGCTGCTATACTTTCCTGTAGAATTGACATGAATATTTTTAAAATTCTTATGGAAGCAACACTTTTATATTCATGTAGCTGAGCTACTGTAAATTATTTTGTCCTTTAATTTCTGCAGTTTTAAAAATCCGCTTGACTTGCAAATAATTTTGAGTTTTCCTTTATAGAATTGTAGCTTGTGAGCCCACAGTGCTTGATAAGAACCCTCCTCAGGCAACATCCACACTCTATCTGCAGGAGTTTAAAGAAATGCTTCCTTTTCCTTTACTGTATTCTTCTAAGCTTCCCAGTTTTCTTCTAATTTATTCTAATGAAAATGATAATACTCAAGGTCCCTCGGCGCTATGCAAGATTTATAATTAAACAGAGCAAGTATAAGTTTTGACACGTTCAATTGCAGACACATTTCTCTTTCTCTGTCTCCAAACTTTAATCAGGATCTTTTGTTTTGCTATGAATGATGGGTAAAGTCCGCTATTTTGTAAGCTTGTGCACATCCAGATCCTTCATAATATTAGTTAAAATCAATGTGCTGCTTTTTTAATTATTGCTCATGGTACAAAGCAGGGAAGGCTCATTTAGGAATGGATCAATATTGAAAAGGGATTGGTAGATGGCAGAGCTGTACATCAGGCTCCTTGATGTAAAAATCATTGGGCCTGTGCTGTGGTAGTTTAGGGTTATCAGCCTGGTTAGCCTCCAGCTGGCTGGAGGGCAGTGTAATAGGTGAACCTTACGTGAACCAGTGTTCCTTGCCGTGATGTTCCTAAAGAATCAGTTACCTAGCATACAGCATCATACACATCTTTAAAAAAGAAACCATTAAGAAAACTTATCTCTGTCTGCTCTTTATTGATCACTGGTAACTAAGTTTTGACTGTAGTTGATGAGTAGCTTCTCTGTTCTTTAACCATTAAAGAACCCAACAGGCTTCGGCTAACTATTTGAGGATAAAAGGCTGATCTTCGCTAGTTGCTACATCAGTTTGAAGGAATTAAATTCATTGCTGCTTTACAGAAAGGTACATGATGGTTATTCATCTAAAATAATGCCAGGCAAGGCAAGATTTTTTAATTGAAGCCAGGATTCTCAACATATAAATTCTCATTGTTTTGCATGGTAACTGATTTTCAGTCATTTTCACAATATCCAGCCCCCCTCTTGTAGCTAAACGATGCTAGCTTTGATAGCTTAAAAAAAGGAATAATTCTGTTCTTCGAGTCATCGCAGGAACGCTGCAAAACATTCCTTGTGCCATGTCATAATTATCCTTAGTCTATGATCATTTGGCAGATTAAAATTCTGCAAAGTCACAGTGCAAAACATACAATTGCACAATCAGCAATTATTTTTGCATTCACTTGATGACAAACATGATGAGTCCTAAGAAAATATCTGTTGGAAATGTCATGTTTTAACAGTGTTATAAGTCAAACAAACAAAAACAAAACCTGAACAAGATGTGCAATAATATTGGCTTAATTTGCCTGTCACTTTAATACTAAAGAACATATTTACTAAAGTGTGCTAAGCAGCTAGCATCAGTTACATAGAAACAGAGAAACATGATGACAGAAAAAGACCACATGGCCTATCTAGTCTGTCCTTCCATATCAACGACTACAACAGTCCCCTTTTTACCTTTAGAGATCCTCTGTGTTGGTCCCATGCTTTTTTGAATTCAGTTACTGTCCTTATCTCTACCACCGCCACTGGGAGACTATTCCATGGATCCACTACTCCTTCCGTAAAGAAATATTTCTGCATATCACTCCTGAATCTATCTCCCTTCACCCTCATCCCATGTCCCCTCATAGCAGAACTTGCTTTCAATTGAAAGAGGCTCTCTCCCTGAACATTTATGCCACGGAGGTATTTAAACATCTCAATCATATCACCTCTATCCCGCCTTTCCTCTAAGGTGTACATATTAAGATCCTTAAGTCTGTCCTCATATGCTTTATAATGAAGCCCACTAATCATTTTAGTAGCCACCCTCTGCACCGACTCCATCCTGTTCACATCCTTTTGAAGGTGCGGTCTCCAGAATTGCATACTATGCTCCAAATGAGGTCGCACCAAAGACTTATACAGAGGCATTATCACCTCCTTTTTTCTGCTAGCCATTCCTCTCCGTATGCACCCAAGCATCCTACTAGCTTTTGCCGTCGCCTTTTCTACCTGTTTAGCTACTTTAAGATCATCAGACACAACCACGCCCAGGTCCCGCTCTTCTTTAGTGGACAAAAGTACTTCACCTCCTATACTGTATTGCTCCCTTGGATTGCTGCAGCCCAAATGCATGACCTTACATTTTTTAACATTAAATCCCAGCTGCCAAATTCTAGACCATACTTCAAGCTTAGCTAGATCCCTCCTCATGTTATCTACACCTTCCTGGATGTCTACTCTTTTTCAGATTTTGGTATCATCTGCAAAGAGGCAAACCTTACCCGACAGCCCTTCCGCTATATCACTAACAAAGATGTTAAAAAGAATCGGACCAAGGACAGATCCCTGGGGCACACGTTAGCACGTGATAATTTACCTGCTAATTGCATAGCGTGTTATGGGGAAGAAAAGGGTGGGTTATGAGTGGGGAATAGACATGGACAGTGCAGTGCAGCAAAGAGCAGCTGCAGTCAAAGGGAATCAATAGGATTCTGACAATCACAAAAGCTCAGGCAACTATCAGCATGTGCTATTCCTGGCAAGGAGGTTAGGAAATGGTCAAATATCACATTTATCAAGGTGTCTTTTTGAAACTGCCCTCATTATATTTTATACGCGTGCACACACACACACTCTCACAAGAATTAAAAGTGTCATTTCAAATTTTGCATTCCTACAAAATTGTTTGGGAGGGGGGATGTTGAGGTGAACTCAATTATTGGGTTTAATTATAAATTCTTAGATGGAGGATATCTAGGGGCCCAAAGTTGATGGGGGAGGGCTAGTGACCTGGCACCAGCTCTATTGTCAACACCTTTTAAAATGTACCCAGAGGTAAGGACAGCCTGTACACAAATATGACATATAAGGCATGCATACTACACAGGTAAGCCCAGAGAAAATTTAAGGGCCACATGTCAGTAAATTTATTTGACGTATGTTATTATCTAATAGAATTCAACCTCTATTGGATTTATTTACTTATGTAAGAATGTGTAACTGAAACATGTACACAGAGTTCAGTTCAGTGTCTAGTTTGGCTATATTACATTCACGCCGGCACTACCATTAGGTGAACTAGTCAATTGCCTAAAGCTCTGGCCCGCCAGGGACGTCCAGTGGTAGCAATGCTTTTAAAATGGCACTGAAGCGCTGGAATTACCTTCCGCTTCGGCGCTGTGCTGTCATTCTTACTTCCGTCCCCCTCCCATTTTGCTTCCTTTTGCATGGGAGTGGAAGTGGCTTCTTCCTCCAAGCAAGCAGACTGGATAGGCCATCTGGCCTTCCTCTTTTATCATTTTTCTGCTTCTATAATGCTGTCCAGTAACTAATTAATACTCTTTATCCTGCCCACAGTATTGGCTCTTTTTGTGCTGTCCTGTCTTTGGCTGCCAAACATCTTTTGGTAAGGTGGAATGACCTTATCTGTTTTCAGTTTTATGGCATTCTGGGTTTGTGGACAGTTTTTGTTTAGATCAAAGCTGCCAGTTGCCTTTGGCGGTGGTACACGTTCATGGGCTCCTATCTTCTTCCTTTTCAGTTAGAGTGGGGAAAAAAGAGAGATTTGCATTCTTCCACCCTTCCTGTTTGCT
This sequence comes from Ichthyophis bannanicus, assembly GCA_033557465.1. NCBI lineage: Eukaryota > Metazoa > Chordata > Amphibia > Gymnophiona > Ichthyophiidae > Ichthyophis > Ichthyophis bannanicus. The sequence continues at coordinate 17,582,716 of CM066036.1, read as the reverse complement.
TTAGCTATAGAATCATTTGTATCTGAGGTTTGGGACTCTGTTTCAGCACAAGATGTAACTGGGTGAGAGGAACATGCAATTTTGTTTTATATGGATGATACCGTTCTATATGGGGGAGCATCCAAAGGCATTTACATGGTTTGCAGACTGTCTGTAAAACTGACAATCAAGATGTGTACAATTGATGATAAAATTGAGAAAAACAATCAGCAATTGGAATTGTGAACCTCTCTTATGTGCAAACGTTCTTAAGCTGCCATAGAAGCAATTTGTTAGATTTATTAGCATTTTCATAGCAATGCCTTGTGCTTAATTTCAAGCAGTCGGTGGTATAAGAAGCCCTTTGTATGTTTAATTCTGCTTTAAGAGTTTCTGCAAGGTGAGCCTCTCCTCCTGATGACTATGGTCCTGGCAGGTCCCCAACTCCCAAAAAGAAAATGAGCCAAGAAACGTCAGAACACTCCCATACCACAAAACAAGCAAGTGCTAATAGAGAGAATCATGTTTTAAAACATTCCGGACATGGAGAGAAATGGAAGGTAAAGTAGAAATAAACAGGGAAAGGAAGGGGGAAAGGAGCCCAACACACTCTCCAATGTTAGAGTAACAAAAAATGTACTGTCAATTTTCCTTGAAAAAGTTGATATCCTGTGCTCAGTCAGATAATGAAGAAAACTGAAGTTGCTTCTTGTTACTAGAGACCTTACATCTTTTCGGAGGACAGATCCTGCCTTCCATGTGGTGCAGTGAAGATGGTCACTGTTTGCGATTCAGATATCAAAAGCTTTAGAGATGAGGAGGGGCTGGGAAATCTAATTGTTAGTGTGCTAAGTGTAGGTGAGGAGACAGAAAGTGATACTAGCTGGACCAGAACAGTGGAGAAAATGGACAGTGTGAAAAAGGCCCATCACCTGTTATCTTCTAGTCCAGGGGTGGGGAACCTTTTCTCATTTGAAGGCCGCATGAGAGCTAACATCCTTCCAAGAAGGCCGCATTCTAAAAAAACAAAAAACAAATTTATTGCAAAATGCAAATAATTTAATACTAATTTAGCTTTTATACAGAATTAACCCTTTCAAGTATCTTATACTGCCATACGGCAGAGTGCATACTAACAATGTTTCAATGCAAATATATATATATATATATATATATATATATATATATGTATATAATTTTAAACTAAGCTAGCTGCTTACCTTTCAGTGACTCTTCTGAGATTGTTTTTTGTGAGAAAGTAGTGATATATCAGGCTGCAACGTGGATGTACGCAGTCTTAATTGGTCTTCTAGGTGTTCATCTGTAATTTGTGATCTTAAGGATGTCTTAATTTGTGTTAAGTAGGAGAATGTAGATTTGCAGCAATATGTTGTTGAGAAACAGGAGAGCAAGCGTCGTGCGTGTTCCCTGAGGTGAGGATATTCGACAGCATTTTTCCATATTTGAATGGGATCTTTTTTGCTGTCAAACAGCGACTTCAGAATACAATCTTCCGAGAGCTCAATTAAACTCCATCTGCAGCTTCTCTGGGGCCTCAGATACATCAACTAAGAGAGGTTGAAAAGCCAATTTGAGGGTCATGTCATGCTTCTCAAAATCTCTGAACCTTTCATTGTATTCCTTGATTAGCGAGTCTATAACCGATTCATATTGTTTGAAACGTTCAAAAGAATATTTTTCTTCATTAATCATTTTTACTAGGTGAGAGAAGTGCTCTTCAGGAAGCTTATTTCAGCCAAGAAGTGATTTAAGAAATGTTAATTTTTTTCTGAATATTTTTATTTCTCACCACATATAGACTTGGTGCTACCTTGCAATGAAACGTTCAAGTTATTTTGCTTTGTCATTATATCACACAGAAAAGCAACATTGCTATGAAACTCCTTGCATGATAATTGTGTTCATTCCTTTCCTCAAAAAATTGGATTATTTGTTCACACAAATACAAAACTTTGACTAAAACCTGTCCTTGTGATAACCAGCGCACTTTCGAATGGTAGGGCAAATCAACACTAATTACCTCATTATCCATCATTAGGATCTCACAAAATTGTTGATGTCTCATTGCATTTGCTCAAATATAATTCACAATTCCTACAACTTTCTGCAAAGTGTCATTTAAAAGAGTGGATTTGGCACAGAGACTTTGTTGATGCAAAATGCAATGAAAAGAGATAAGATCATTTTGGCTTGAAACCTCTTTCTTAAGTTGTGCGATAAAACCTTCATTCTTTCCTCTCATAGAAGGTGCGCCATCTTACTAACACTTACACTTACTAAATTAGCCAGATTCAGTCCGAATTCACATTTGTCTTTAAAATTGTTAAACACATCGATTCCTCGCGTTCTGCTCTTTAGAGTGCTCAGAGTAAGCAACTCTTTGTAAACACGAAAATCCTTAGTTATGGCAGGAACAAAATACAATACCTGCGCTGAGTCAGTTCAATCAGTTGATTCATCCAGCGTTATTGAATAGTACACATTTTCTTTTTGGATTATTTCTTTCAGTTGATCTATTACATTGAGTGCTAATTCATGCTGCCGATCAGCATTAGTTCTTCTTGAAAGAGGCAGTTGTATTTGTATTTGTTAACCTTATCAGGATCTAAGCATCCTACAACCTCTACAATGCAATCATTTATAATTTCCTCATCACTAAATGGCTTACCTTTTTTCCCAAGTATATATGCCACTTTATAAGTAGCTTCTGTAGTTGTGTTTCCGATGCTCTGCACTGATTGGAATAACTGCCTCTGCTTTTGCTTCCCTTCTTTCAATTTTTGTAAAGCAATCTTTCGGGATTCACCTTCTAGCTTAACGTATTTATTTATTTAGCTGCATTTATATCCCGCTTTTCACCGGGTCAAAGTGGTTGGGGGATACATTTAACACGAGGGGATATGAGACACATACACTAATACTTACAGGGAACATGGGCAATGGAGGGTTAAGTGGCTTGCCCAAGACCACAAGGAGCACCTGTGGGACTAGAAACCCCAGTCTTTCCGGCCCAAGGTTGCTGTCCTCTAGTGGGATTTGAACCACCGACCTTCCAGCCTGTAGTACCTTAATTTAATTTAATTTAATTATCAAGTTTTTATATACCGCACCTTCCATTGATCAGTTGCGGTTTACATGGAACAACAGTAAACAAGGCAATGCTGTTTTTACATATAACAATGTGAAACTACAAGAAGTTCAATCTTACAATTAACAGTTGGAAACTATATACAAAGAACCGGATTATAACTATGTACAAGGTATGTATGTTTTCAAAAACATCGGTTTGGGGTTTTAGCTCTTATTTCAGTTCAGAGATGGGTTATGTCAGCTGGTGAAACTATCCTTTTTCTTGTTGAAAAGTTGAGTTCGACAAGGATCCGTAGTATGTTGCGAATAAATGTGTTTTAAGTTTTTTCCTGAACTCCATGATTTGAGGTAAGGATCTTAATTCCGAAGAAATGTTGTTCCAAGTTATAGGGGCAACATGAGAGAATGCTTTCTTGTTTGTTGATTTTTTGGCCTTTATAAATTCCTTTGGTGTTATTAGTTTATTTAGTTGGTCTCTTGCCCCAACCACTAGGCCACTGCTCCCTCCTTTATTGTCCTTAGGAGTAGAGTAGTGTGCATTGTATTTTTTTACTGTTGAAATCACAGAATCACAGAGCAACTCATTTTATCCTTCCCAGAAACAGCAGTATTGCAATTCACACTCATCGTTACTCTGTGTTCTTCTTTAGCGACCTTTTCGTTTTTTTCAACATGATGGAAAGCAAAAAAAAAATGTAATCAAGTGACAAACACACTCTGAAGGAAGGAACCACAAACACTGCACTCTCTATGCCAGCCAGTTAGTAACTGTCACCACAGTGTTGCCAGAAGGTGGAGAAGAAATTATGGTTTCAAAACTAGCGCCGATTCTTTTTTGTTGCAATCATGAATTTGTTTCTTCACATATAAATTTGAACGAAAATGTTGAGAATTTATTCAATGTCACACACTGGGTACCTCCTCGTACCGTGGTTTTACATCCTACATGCGCCAAGGCTGAGGCACACTCTCCTCTATGTGACACACTTCGACTCGCACGCGCGACCACTACACTTCACCGCCAACTACAAACTGATTCGCTAATGCGTTCTCTCGTTCAAAATCCAACCCTTACTCTTCCTCCGCATTCTCCTCCGAGTCTCATCGTGATATATTTATCCAAAGGAGTGATGTTATGCCACGCCAGTTCCGCGTCTGTCAGTGTCTGTTATCGGGTGTAGTGTCTATTGCCAGTTCCCCGTACCGACGTCGCCAGCAACAGACATTTTGGGCGACCTCTTTATTGCCTCCAAGAACTACAATTAGATAAGCGATACCAGATTATCGCGGCCAGATAATGTCTTTTACCGAGAATCATCTCTTAGTGGAATCACCATTTTGCCAAAATTTATTTACATATGTTAATCAATGTCATATATATAACAATATGAAAACTTGTTTAAGAAGTCTGCAGAAGGCCGCACATCACGCTCCAAAAGGCCGCATGGGGCCTTAAGGCCGTAGGTTACCCACCCCTGTTCTAGTCCAATGTCAGTCCCACTTCCAAAAAAAAAGCAGCCCCTGAAGAAATATAAAGGAAGTCCCAGAAGATATCAGAGATGTGGAGGCATTTCAAAATGCTTAAGAATCAATTATGCAGTATGTATGCACTCTTACAAGGTCTTTAGAAGAGGAAAACTAATAGTCCGTTTTCCAAAGAATGACATGTTGCACCATTTGCAAAAATAGTGAAACAACCTTTTACAGCAGTGTTCAAGAGAGGATTCTGATGCTAGACAGAGGACTCCTTTCTGCACTGCAAGTTGCAGTAACAAGAAAGTTGCAGAAAAGGGGAAATCTGTTTCCGAGCTAAGGCAAGAACCCTGTTGCCCATGTAAGAAAGCTTCTATAGAAGATATGGAATGGTGTTTAGCATCATTGTCCATGGAAAAGTAGCATGCAGCTTCAAAGGTGGAGTCAGAGTGCATTGGGAAAATGATTTCTCTGGGTGACCAACCACTGCAGGTGGCTGAGTATCTAGTGTTTAAAAGTCTACTGGTTCTCTTAACCTCCAGTAACTAATGCCCTCCAGGAAATCTTTTAGTAGTTGACTAATCCCCAGCATGTATACTCAGCCATGCCTGGCTGCAAGCACAGTTGGCCTAGGAAGAGTGCAGTAGCAACATGTCACCAGCAACATCCAGAGTGGTCAGAATGCTACACACACCTATCTCTCCATGAGCTGTGTCAGAAGCAGGAAACATTAGAGACATTGTGAACCAGCTCATTTAGAATATCAGCACCATGTGGAATTCTGCCTGTCTGACCCTGGAGAGGTTAACGGAGTAATGGGCAGTCTTCCATCAGATGTCATTGGATACCAAAATCAATATTGCAAGACTCATGATTCAAGTCATAGATGTTCTGAAATTATTCACGATATCATGGAGGAACTGTGTTCCAGAAGGGCTACCCTGGGTGTTTTCATCCTAACATGAAGGAAGGTAGGTATTTTTGGAGTGAAGTAGCTTAATAGAGCAGTGGGCTGGGAATCCCACTGCTACTCCTTCTGATCTTGGGCAAGTCACTTAATCTTCCATTCCCTCAGGTATAAACTTAAAATGGAAGCCCTCCAAGGGACAGTAAAAATATCATACACACAGAATGAAGATAAACCAGGCCAGGAGGATCCAAGGTGGTAGCAGCCACTGTTCCCTCTAAGCTGTGCGCGTGTGTGCGCGCACACACCTCGCTGAGCGAGCGCACATACTTTACAACAGAGCGCACAAAAATTACGAGACTGATTCTGATAGAAAACAGAGACGTCTTAAAATTTAAAAGTTATGATTGTAATTACTAGAAATTTCCCGCTTCATTTAGTAATCGTCTATTTTATTTATTTATTTATTTATTTAACTGTATTTATATCCCGCTTTTCACCGGGTCAAAGCGGTGGGACATATAACCAGGGGGGGGGGGGAATCAAATGTGTGGGGGGGCCATCACCGGGGGTTCAACATTGATGATTTTTTTGGGTGGACATAGAGACTGACAAGATAGCATAGCATTCATTTAATTTGATTAAAATCAATGTGTTGTACATACTGTATTCTGATGTGTTGTCAAATTTTAAAGTATATAACTCCGAGTGTCGTTATGTGGCGCACAAAAATTTAACCTTCCTTCAAAAGCTGCACACAGCTAATATTTTATGCGCACACAGCCTACAGAAAATTAGAGGGAACATTGGTAGCAGCTGTACTTTATTGATGGTCCAACATGACCAATTTCTGCATATTGCTGCATCAGGAGTCACACATTCACTTAATATTGCAGATAATAATGTGGAGTTCAAACTTTCTATGTACATTAGAGACCAGCATTTTTGTTGCTGATATTTTTGACATCTACATGTACACTGTGTTTTGGAATCACATATATTTCTTGCACTGTTATAAACAGATCTGCTTGTGTCGTTATCAGCATCAGTATGCTTCTGTGAGACACCTGTATGTATTTCTGTAACCGAGGTACCCGGAGGCCCAACCCCGCACTTAAAACCCCAATAATAAATCAGCCCACACCAGATCATGGTAAACAGATGCTTGGTCGCAGCTTTATTAACAACAGTAAAAATCCGGCCCAACATGAGCCAACTCAATATTACCAAACATTGCAACATAACCCCCCTCCCTGCCCCCCCCCCATTTCCAGAGGATGCCCCACCAGCCATTTCTAGCAAAGTGAAGCATCATCCACCCCCCCCCCCCTTTTCCCCACCGCCCGCCTCGCCATGTTATTAGCAGAGGCAGGCTCCAGTTGCCTTCCACCGGGCAGAGACCCCAGCCGGGACGTCTCTCCCACCCCAGGAGCTGAACCGCTCCCACTCAAAGCGGCAACAGCCTCAAATGCCCCGCCGGGTCGACGAGCGCCAGCTCGCTACCCCGACACCGGCACAAGGTGAACCCTACCCTTGTGCTGCCCCCCCCAAAGAAAGCTGCGACCAGCACCAACCCTCCAGAGCTTCCTGCCAATCATTCAGTAGCAGGTCCTGCCCAACCGCGGCGAGGTGAACCCCATCCAGACGATACAGTCCAGCGCACCGTACATCCACCCACGGATGCAACACCTGAAGACCCCCTGACTGCTGAACCCAACGCCCGATCTGCCTATTAATCTTGGTGAGGCCTCGGGACCAGCGTCGCTGAGACCAGCACGCGGGACGAGGAATAATGTCCGACCATATAATGGCCACGCCCGGGAGGAGCTCCCGCACCAGTTCAATGTCCCGTTGCACAGCTCTGATGATCTGACGACACGACCAGCTCGCCAAGTCATTGCGACCCAGGTGTAGCAACAATCCAACAGGGCGCTGCCGCTGAACCATCTTCGCCTGAACACAGGCCAGTAGCTGCCACCATCGCATGCTGCGGTGACCCATCCAGTGCAGCTGTACTCCGGCAGATTCAAGACCGAGATGGGTGCCCAACGGCCGTACTGCAGCCCGACGCTCCGCCCAGTAGACGAAGGAGTGTCCGACGATCCACCAGTCTCCCCGGTGCACACCATCTGAAAAAAGGGAGAAGCCGCACTGCCACCAGCAGCCAACTCTGCAACAGCAAAGAAAATATTAGGAAACCCCCCCCACCCCAACCCACCTAGGCAACTCATCCATGGCATGCTCCCTCTCCGAAGCGGGGAGGGTACACTTACGGGCGAATATAGCCCTCGTAAGCCCCAGAACGCCAACGAACAATTCGCTGAATAACCTGGGCTTGTAGGCCCGCCGCCGCCGCACTCGTGGCCGCCTCGATCCGGAAGGAATGAGAAGCGTAGCTTTGATCGTCATAGCCTAGGAACCGCAAGGCCCTCCGCAGCACTGCCGTGAACTGAAACTGCATCGCCGGCCTGCCATCCGCATGAAGGAAAAAATAGCCTCGGGCCACCGGCCGGAGCCGCACGTAATGCCGAAGAGCATGCACCGGGCACGACGGCAGCGGGGAGATAGCATTAAGGATGACCCAACCCCCTTTCCCAGCCTTGTCAGTTTTGGAACGCGAGACATAGATACGCACCGCAGATGCCTCCACTGTGACATGCTCGAATTCCAGCCCGCCAAAAGTGCCCCGCCGCGCAGACCGCGGTACGAGCTCGCAAACCCGAAAAGCCCCAAAAAACGCAGTCACAAACAATGCACGGAAAAGAATGTACTCAAAATCTGAGGACGCGATGCGTGGTAATGACTCGCAAATCCGTAACAATAAGTCGTGGGAAACAGGTAGCCGCCAATCCCGAGGCCGGGGCTGCACCCGAGCCCAACCTGCCAGCAAACGCTTAACCAGAAAAGACACTCGGGGGTTTCCCCAGCCGGCCGCCTTACAAAAGAAGGAAAACCCCGCTAACGCGGAGACGACCGCGGACCGTGCCCAGCCAGCACCCTTAGCCCACAACACAAATTGTCCTATAAGCCCATCCGGCACCCACCCTCCAGACCAGCCCCTATCGCCCAAAAACACACTCACCTGGGCATAGCCATGCCGATACCCCACCCAGGTACCGTGCGCCACCGAGGCAGCCAGCAAAGCCATTAAGTCGGTGTCCCAACACTCCAAAGATGCTCCGGAACCAGCGACGCCAACTCCTCCGCCTCTGGTGCCAGGCGCCGGAACTGCTCCCACTGGAAATGGGACAGAGCGTCAGCAATGGAGTTCTGAGTGCCCGGAACATGCCGCGCCCTGGCAGCCACATTCAACCGTAAACAAGCCAGCACAAAAAGCCTCATCAAAGACGCCACTCTTGGACACCGAGGCGCATGTCTATTGATCACCTCGACGACCGCCGCATTGTCGCACCAGAAAACTATATGCCGATTCCACAGGCAATCAGGCCAGACCCACAAAGTGACCACTATAGGAAACAGCTCCAGAAAAGCGATATTGCGTACCAAGCCCGACTGTACCCAAGCCGCCGGCCAAGGCTCCGCACACCAAGCCCCTTGGCAGTATGCCCCAAAGCCGGAACTGCCAGCCGCATCGGTGAATAAGTGAAAATCTAGATTCGAGATCTCCGGTAACTGCAACACCGAGCACCCGTTCAAGGTGGCTAAAAATGAGTCCCACACCCGCAGATCCTCCCTCATGCCGACCGACACGCGAATCCAGTGATGCGGGAGCCGCACCCCGGCCATGGCCAACGATAAGCGCCGCGAGAACGGACGCCCGATGGGCAGAACCCTGCAAGCAAAATTAAGGTGCCCCACTAAGGACTGCATGACCCGCAAGGTCGTCCTCGTCGCAGATCCCACGGACGCCACCAGTTCCTTTAGCCGCTCAACCTTCTGGGCAGGAAGCGGACGACCATGGCGACGGTATCAATCTCAATCCCCAAGAAAGTGAGGCAGGTGACCGGCCCTACGGTTTTGCCGGCCGCTATCGGAATGCCAAACTCCCCCGCCAAGAGCAGGAAAGCATCGAGCAAGGTAACACAATTGCGATCCCCCCCCCGGGCCAACGAACAGAAAATCATCCAGATAATGGACAATACCGCTGAGGCCCATCCGCCGTTCTAACACCCAATGCAGAAAAGTACTAAAGGCTTAGAAATATGTGCAGGAAATGGCACAGCCCATAGGCAGGCACTTGTCGAAGTAAAACGCCAACTCGAAGCAAAAACCCAACAATGGGAAAGCAGAAGGGTGAACCGGTAACATCCGGAAAGCGGATTCAACGTCAACTTTTGCCAACAACGCCTCGACCCCACACTGCCGTACCAGGAGCACTGCTGCGTCAAAAGAAGCGTAACGCACGGTACACCGTTCGCGAGGGATGCGATCGTTCACCGAATCACCCGGGGGGCAGGAAAGGTTGTGGATCAGCCGGAACTTACCCGGCTCCTTCTTGGGAACCACCCCCAAAGGTGAAATGGTAAACGGCGAAAATGGGGGCTCGCGAAAAGGCCCCGCGACCCTGCCCAGCGCGCACTCCTCAGGAATCTTCCACCTCACCACCTCTACGTGGGCTTTGACTGAACTAGCATTATGCGAACCCCTCCCCGCTGCGAAGCCCTGGCATGGAATACGGAAGCCCTCCGAGAAACCATGCAAAAGCAGCTGCCCTGCCCCACCCCACCGCCCACGCCCATAACTGACCAGCCAAGGTTGCATAACTGACACCCTGACGGGCGTGGGGGCCACAGTAGCGCAAGCCCCCTCACTTACCCCCAACGGGGGCGCCCGCCACGCCTTTGCGACTGCACTTGACGGCCGCGTGCCCGCTCCCGCACAAGGAGCAGAAGTGCCAAAATTTACAGTCAGGGAACGGACACGACGCCTTGTTGAAACGCCAACAGACGTCACCCCCCCCCTGCACCCCCTTTTGGCTGAGACTGAACGGGAGCTGAGGCCCGAAAGGACCGCGCACCCCCCGATGAAGGAGACGACCCCAACTTGCCGCTCCCCCCCCAGCACCCCACCCCGAGTGCGAGTGGACATCTGCGTTAACCACAGATTGATGTCCTTCGTCCCCCACGATAGCTGCCCATTCTCCTCCATCATGTCCCGAAACTCCTCATCGTAATTTAACCAAGCCCACCCCTCGTGAGCCTGGGACGCCGCTAAAATAGTATCCGTATAAGCCAACAGGGCCCCGGTCTGATCCAGGAAATAATGACCCCAAACGCTAGCCAAACGCAAAAAGGCACGAGTCCAGTTCAGGGTGTTGCGAGACGCCCGCCGCACCCTGCCTGATTTCTCGTCTTCCCTGCGCTTTTTACGGCTTTCACCAGAACGCTTTCTGCCATCCAATAAGCGGAAAATATCGATGTACTTGCGCCGCTTAATCAGATGCGCAGCTTCCGCGGCACGCCCTCCCAGAGTTCGGAACAGCGCACCACCGCTGGCCCCCCGCCGTCGCCCTTCCCGCCCCCCGCCGACCCTGAATCACTCGAAGAAACCGAAGAGGACGACGACGAGGAGGACGAAGATGCACGACGACAACGGCGCCCACGCTTGCGCTTCGGTCTCGCCTTCTTAGCTGTGCCACCCTCCACACCAAGGGCCTGTGCCCCACCCGCCCCCACTACATACTCACCAGCTGCAGAGGCGGAAGCCACGGGAGCATCCCCAGGCCGGGCCGCTCCCGCCGCATCGGTCCACTCCTCCGAGGCACCGGCCTGTCACGAAACCGGAACCGTGCCCTCCATAGTCGCCCGAGCCTGCGACATCGGGTTTATCTGCAGGGGAAGAGGAGAAGAAAAACCAGCAGCCACAGGCCCAGACGCGCCAAGAGTAGGGGCCGGCCCACCGCCCCAGCCCCAAGTGGAGGAGCCGAGACCGCCAGCGTCCCAAGCCACGGGGCCGCAAGCCCCGGAACTGCCTGGCCCCCCACGCCCCGCAGCAAACCAGTCACCCCAACCACCCCTCCAAGATCCCATACCCACATTCTGCCCCATACCAAATGCCCAAGGGCCCCATGGCCCAAAGCCCCCTGGGTGCATCAACTGCACAGAAGTAGTCCCCCTAGGAGATCCATTGGGTACATCAGGCGCTGCCAAGCCAACAGCCTGCGCAACCCCTGCCCCAGGGACCCCCGCCACCGACTCACCAGCGGCGCCCAAGCCCCCCCCTGCATTGAGCCCTGTGCTGCCACCTGCCCCTGGGGACAACAGCCCCAGGCCTCCCAACCCAGAGTCCCCCACAACCACCTCGAGCACCCTGGCCTGTGAGCCCTGCCGCAAAGCTCCCCGGCCCCTCCCCCATTTTTCCTTCCCCCTGCCGTGCTCTGCGCGCGCCGCACCCATTTCATCCCCTGGCCTAGCCCCCCCGCCAGAAGCCCTCCCCCCATGGGACGACAAGCCCCGATCCCGGGCTGCCCCTGCCACCCCATTACTCTTCACAGCAGCGTGCCCGCCCGTCCGGCGCGGAGTAGCGCCCCTGCCCATGATGCCCAGGGAAAGGTGCAGCTACAAGAAATAACCCACATCAACCCACACCCACCCTGCACACAGGATAATGGGGAGCACGGAAGGCCCTCCGCAGGACACCCTAGCAGGGTTCCTCTAGCCTCCGTTGGGGGTTGGTAATTAAAATTGACAAGGCCAAAACCTTCCCCACAGCTAACCCCTGGCCTCCCGCCAAGAAAGTGCTGCCCAACCTCACACAATGGGGGAACAAAGCACAGCCGCAAACCAGCCCGCGGGCCGGCAGCTGAACAAACGCACCCTCCCTGTCCGTGAAAAGCAGACCCGACACAAGTAGGCCGCCGCACGTGCAGCCGGCCCCTAGAGCACGCACCCTTGACGCCCCCCCCGCAAGCCCCAACAGACGGCCCGCAGGCACCCGGACCCCAGTGCGCCTACCCTGACCCACGCCGCGACCAGCCCCAGCGCCCCCCAACGCTCAAGCCCCACAAAACCGCGCTGTAGGCCCAAAGAAAATTACCCGCGTGCAGCACACACCTTTCTCCGGGGCGAGCAGGATGAGAGAGGGAGAATGCAAGCACCTGCTCCCCTCTCGCAGCCTGTCGCCCTGCCACCCCCACCATCTCGGCCAATCCGGCAGCCCGACGAGCTGTCGAACGCAGCCCGCCCTTGCTCCCTCGCACTCAGCCCCCCCCCAACACGGAGTCACCCGTCCCACGTGCAGGGTAGTCGCGCCCCGGGGACCCGGTTACAATGCCGGCCTCGGGACCCGGCCCTGCGGCAACGGCAGAATTGACACAGTACAGCATCAAGGGCTGTAGCTACCCCTGTGACTTCAGGAGAGTCAACAGTTGATATTGTCTCTGAGGAGCAGACCAACAAAAACCTGGAACCTGTTGCCTCACTACAAGTAGCTGGAGGATCAGACATGTCTGGTTCACAAGGGAGCAATGGAACTGGCCTGTTTGGGATATCTAAGCTGAAATTATTGAGACTGAAACATGTTAACATTGAAACTCTTTGGCATAGTTTGAGTGCCTTGGAGATATCATTGTCTACTCAGTAGGCTTCTATGTTTAATAAGTTTAAAAATACTGAGAACCTAGCAGAAAAGCAAAATATTAGCAGTGGAAGCATTGCATAATAGAGTGGGGAAAGTGGAAGAGAAGTTTTATGTGTTGGCTACGCAGAATGTAACTGATGAAAGATTCAGAAAAAAACAAAAGGAGAGCGGTCTCTCATGCAGATCCAAGAGGAGCACACAAAAGAGCGGAGAGTAGTACTGCAGTAGGTTCAAATTATTGCAACCCCAACTCGTTTTTGGCATGTGCATTCCTCAGGGGGTGTTGCCTCACAATAAACAAACAAAAAAGTAATAAGAATTCAACATACATGAAAATAGAATACAGAACAATTGAATAATTGAATAAATGAATAACAACATGTCAAACAATAGTGGCAATAGTGATCATAGCATGATCGCCTTTGATTTAATTAGCGGAGGAGGGATAGTAAGGAAATCCACAGTACTACCTTTTAACTTTTGAAAGGGAGACTATGATAAAATGAGGAAAACAGTTAAGAAAAAACTAAAAGGAGCAGTTGCAAAGGTTAAAGACGTACATCAAGCTTGGGTGTTGTTGAAAAATACTATCTTGGAAGCCCAGACCAGCTGTATTCCATGCTTTAAGAAAAGTGGAAGGAAGTCCAAAAAACTGCCAGCATGGTTTAAAGGTGAGGTCAGATAGGCTGTTGTTGCCAAAAAAGCATCTTTCAGGAAATGGAAAAAAGAGCCAAACGACGAAACCTGGAAACAGCACAAGCACTGGCAAGTCAAATGCAAGGCATTGATAAGGCAGGCAAAGAGAGAATTTGAGAAGAAGCTTGCTGCAGAAGCAAAAATGCGAAATAAAGACCTTTTCAAGTACATTTGTAGCAAAAAACCTGTGAGAGAGTCAGTTGGTCCATTAGATAATAAAGGGGTTAAAGGAGCACTAAGAGGCGACAAGGTGATAGCGGAGAGACTGAATGAATTCTTTGCTTCGGTCTTTACTGAAGAAGATGTAGGGATGTTACCCATGACTGAAGTGGTATTTAAAGGTGCGGAAGAATTGAAGGAAATATCGATACATCGGGAAGATGTCTTACAACTATTAGATAAACTGAAGAGTAGCAAATCACCTGGGCCGGATGGTATACATCCAAGGGTGTTGAAAGAACTGAAATATGAGATTGTAGACCTGCTATCAGTAATCTGTGAACTATCATTAAAATCATCTCTAATACCTGAAGATTGGAGGATCGCCAATGTAACACCAATTTTTAAAAAGGGTTCCAGGGGTGATCCGGGAAACTACAGACCGGTGAGCCTGACGTCAGTACCGGGAAAAATGGTAGAAACCATCATAAAGAATAAAATTACTCAGCATGTAGATATTCACAACCTAATGGGAGATAGCCAACATGGCTTTAGACAAGGAAGATCTTGTCTTACTAATCTGTTATGTTTTTTTGAAGGAGTGAATAAACAGGTGGACAAAGGTGAGTCGGATGATATTGTGTATCTGGACTTTCAGAAAGCCTTTGACAAGGTCCCTCATCAGAGACTTTTGGCAAAACTAAAGAGTCATGGGATAGAAGGCAGTGTACTATTGTGGATCAGGAACTGGTTAAAAGATAGAAAGCAGAGGGTAGGGCTAAATGGCCAATTTTCCCAATGGAGAAAGGTGAATAGTGGTGTACCCCAGGGATCTGTGCTGGGTCCGCTGCTTTTTGACATATTCATAAATGACCTGGAAAGTGGAATAACGAGTGAGGTGATCAAATTTGCAGATGACACAAAACTATTTAAAGTTGTTAAAATCCAAGAGGATTGTGAAAAATTGCAAGAGGATCTTGATAAATTGGAAGACTGGGCATCAAAATGGCAGATGAAATTTAATGTGGACAAGTGCAAGGTTATGCACCTAGGGAAGAACAACCCAAACTATGGTTACACGATGCAAGGTTCCACATTAGGAACCACCACCCAGGAAAAAGATTTAGGCGTCATTGTGGATACCATGTTAAAACCCTCGGCCCAGTGTGCAGCGGCGGCCAAGAGAGCAAATAGAATGCTAGGTATGATAAGGAAAGGAATGGAAAATAAAACAAAAGATATTATAATGCCTCTATATCGTTCCATGGTGAGACCGCACCTTGAATATTGTGTGCAATTCTGGTCGCCGTATCTTAAAAAGGATATAGCGATTTTAGAAAAGGTTCAGAGAAGAGCCACCAAAATGGTAAAGGGGATGGAAGGATACTCCTATAAATAAAGGCTAAAAAGGTTAGGGCTCTTTAACCTGGAAAAGAGATGGCTGAGGGGAGATATGATAGAAGTCTATAAATTAATGAACGGAGTGGAACGGGTAAACGTAGATCGATTGTTTACGTTATCAGAATATAGAAAGACTAGGGGACATGCAATGAAGCTACAGGGTAAACTATTTAAGACTAATAAAAGAAATATTTTTTCACTCAACGTGTAATCAAACTCTGGAATTTGTTACCGGAGGATGTAGTAAAGGCTGTTAGTGTAGCTGGGTTTAAAAAAGGTATGGACAAGTTCCTGGAGGAAAGGTTCATAAACCATTATTAAGAAGTGACCGAAGATATCAATGCTTGACCCAGTACAAGCATTGTGGAACTTGTGTCTCTTGGGGAAACTGCTAGGTACATATGACCTAGATTGGCCACTGTTGGAAACAGAATACTGGGTTTGATGGACCTTGGTCTGACCCAGTATGGCATATCTTATGTTCTTATGTAACATGTTGATGAAACATATACTAAAAAATACAATAAATAAATGGCTATAAAACAATTATAAAAATATAAGGCTGATAAAACAAGTACACATAAATCTTTAAATCCATAATTAAAACACACAGTATAAAAGACAACCATAAATCTTCAAGTGCTTCAACCACTGTGATATAATAAAAATACATTCACCAAAACATCACAAAAGGTATGAAAAAAAGGACGGACATTGCTAACATATATACTGTGGTAAACCACTCCAAAGAGAACACCCAACTTATACTGTACTGTGTCAAAATCACCCAAGAATATGACAACTGCATAATTGAAAGAGGGAAATGTCAGTGGTGAAAATGCTATACTAATAGCTGTGCACATGTGGAAAACAATAGGACACATTACAGTATGCACTCAAAAGGGAGGAAAAATTAAATGTGTAGACTGGGGCACTAGGGAGGTTGTGCTAGGATCAGGTATTTAAAAAGGATGCTTATTAGTATCACATTGTGCCTGTATGTATGCACACACAATGAACCATATGCCAAAAACTATAAAGAAAAATTAGAAAGTATAAGAAATTGCTAATAAAGCAATTGTGCTATGCTGTCTCCCAAAGTAAAGACTTAAAGCACACAGACGGATGAATAAACTGTATGTTAAAAAACTTGCCTGAGTCCATATTCACAGCAGAACGTTCCACTGCATCAAAGAACAAGCTAACCATGCAGCCAGACTTTAAACACTGACATTCACGCCAAAGAGAGGTCAAAGTGCACATACACCCGATCCTAAATAAATTATATCATTTATAAGCCAGCATTTATTTCTGCATCAATCAGAAATATACTACCAGCACATTGCAAACAGGGCAGTTCGAGAGTAAGCTCCAAAACTGTAGGTATGCCTCATGAATATGCCAAATATTGTCCGGTTCCTAGGACAATGGCACCGCTGTCAAAAGAAAACAGAGAAGGGAGAGGTATACTGGGACAAGTTCCTGAAGTGCAAAGAACGATTTTATAAGAGGGATACTGCCCAAAGAGGGGGACAGTCCCCAAAGGTGAAGAAAACATGTCATGTACTAAAATCACTACAAGAACCATAAACATTCAATGAGGAAAATAAATAAATAAGTCATTAAATAAAATTGCTCTTTGTACAGTACTTCATTTTTCTATTTGAATCGGCCTGGTGTTTTTTTCCAGTAGTCATGAGTTGTGGTTCGCTGCCCATTAAATCTCAGCTGTCAAATTCTAGACCATTCTTCAAGCTTAGCTAGATCCCTCCTATGGTATCTACTCCTTCCTGGGTGTCTACTCTATTGCAGATTTTGGTATCATCTGCAATGAGGCAAACCTTACCCGACAGCCCTTCCACAATATCACTAACAAAGATGTTAAAAAGAATCAGACCAAGGACAGATCCCTGCAGCACACCAGTGGTAACCTCCCTCTCCTCAGATTGAGCTCCACTTATATGTACCTTTTGTTGCCTCCCCTTCAACCTATTTCTAACCCTAGCAGTAACTTTAGGGTCTATCTCTAGGGTACTCAGTTTGCTTTACTGAAATCTAAATACAACACATCTATGGCTCTCCCTCGGTCCAACTCCCTGGTCACCCAGTCAAAGAAATCAGTCAGATTTGTCTGATAAGACCTGCCTCTGGTGATATTGTATTGCACATAGTGCACTGGAACTGGCCATGACTTTTGTCAGCCGAACAGGTTGGTGTTGTATGTGCACTGTTGGCAATCATTTTGCTACAGGGACATGGAAAACATAATCCACTGCCACGACCCTCTACTTCTCTATACAATAACTGTATGTGGTGCACCACAGTGCTGCCACATTGATACCACGGTCCATGGTGATTGCATGGTTCCCATCAGACGGACCTTGGCAGATATTGTATTGCACATGGTACACTGCATGTGGCCATGGCTTTTGTCAGTTGCACGCAGGTGACACTCCCTCTCGCCTTACCCCCCACACTATGTTGACATGCCCATGTGCCATCAGTGTTCCAGGCCTCCTTACTTGAAGATAGGCAGGTAGCTAGGGTGTGGCCTCCATGTGGGTCAGAGGCATACTTGGTTAGACACACATCACTACATCCCCCGCCTCTCCAGGGTCCCCATCACCAAATGGCATTGTTATGTCTCCTTGACCTGGGGATGGGATAGCTGTGTGGTATTGAGTTTGAGGTATTGGGAATATTGTCTGCAGTGGCTAAGGTATTCATTGTTTAATTGTCTATACCATCTCACTGCTGTGGGACTAGGGCTGTATCCATGTAAATGCCTTCAAAAATCGGACCCTAAATGTACTGAATCCTATGGGCTGAAGACAACAATTACTATGAATGAAAGGAAGTCTGCAATGCTACTGAAAGCCAGATAGAAGCAAAGATCAGTGATTCCACCACTGCTACAGAAAGATATATATGCAGTCATGAAGCTGGGTAGACAGTCACTGAAACTATCTAAGATGTGCATAGCACAGTCCAGAGTGAAAAAGAGAATGCTGCTGGAGAATTTGCAGTTGTGACCAATGTCATGATGTGAAATTAAGCATAAACCTCTGAACTACTGAAATATCTATGAAGAGCAGTTGACCACTGTTAGCATATTGTGCTTGCAAGAATAATTGGTAAAGCCTCACTCCCTATACACCTTCTTATTGAGACCTAGCAAGGGCAGAGTCACATAGCTTTGGTTAATTTGCAGGATGCTTGCAATCCTTTTTCTATATTGTCAAATGGAGCATATGTATAAAGACTTCTTCCAACCAGCAAGATGAAGTTTGCCTGTGAACTATATGTGGTGTCTAGGACTCTGAAGCAAGTGAAGAGAAAGGTGTTCCCTACTATGGCAGAAGATTTATTTTGGACTTGGATATGTTTGAGCTATCATTTTTTATAGTGATTCTGTCCAGAATCAGAGGGGGAACTGTTGAAAGTAACTTGAAGTGGGGTATCAGGGCCCTCTGAAAGGGTTAATATTGAGAATAGCTTGTTTCTGACAGTCTGAAGCCTAGCAGCCTGGAGAGAAACGTATTATAAAAGTCAAGGTTGTACTTTGGGATGACATTGAGAACGAGACAGAATGCTTTGTTTTTAGAATGCTGGAGCTGAGAAATGTCTGTGCTCTGACCTATAGCATGTAGATAAACAAAGCTTGATGTAGAGTTGAATTTGTGCCATATAACAGTTTTTTCCTAGTAAAAGGAGGTGGGATGGCCTAGCTTGGGGGAGGGAATCATGGAAGCCGGCACAAGTGTGCACACAGGTGAATTCCTCTCTTAAGCTGAAGTTGTACTGTTTTATATAACTCTCTGTGTCTGTGTACTTCCTTATTTGCAGTTGAATTTAGAGAATTGAAGTCAAAGATCCGAGGTTAAGTTTTACTACCTGGTCAGAAGTAGTCCATAGGCTAAGAGATCCATTCAGGATTAGCAAAATTAATCAAGCACATGAATCCCTCTCACCCTCACAGTTAGTGCTGCAGAATATCCCTGAGTTCCGTCCCTACATGCCCCGATGCTTACCGATTAGAACTGGGGCATTCTGGGAGCAGAACCTGGACATAATAGGGCAGCAGCAATACTGAGCTGTTGCCCAGTTATAGTAGGGTGGCAAAAGTGAGGAGTGGCAAAGGCTGGCCTAACTTTCACCACAGAAGCTAACCAGGCAGCGGCTAAATATAGCTGCTGCCCAATTAGCTTCCTGCCAATCTGCACAATCAGATATTCAATGCTGGGGCCAGATATGACTCCAACATTTAATATTTGTGTTTAAGGTTTAGCGGCGGCAGCTAGCCACATTAGAATGGCTAGCTGCTGTCACTAAATATCCTCCCCTAACCTTTTTAATGGGATCTTGAATTAGGGTTTTTCATTGCATCTGCAAACTTACACTAAAGAGTAGAAAGCAGTTTTTAGGCCTAAGATTGTCCATTTAGGAGGTCTCTTTGTCCTTCATTACCCATGTAAATACTTACTTAAGCTGCAGGGTGTCAATTATGTTTTCTTTGAACCTAACTGGCTTACACTGTTTCTTTCTAATAAGATTCTACAGAATCCTGTTCAGGTAGTGTTAGAACCTGTAATCTCCCGATAAGATGTGGGTAGAGGTATCTGGACATTGGTATAAGCTGAAGTGCACTGTTGTTTATTCCTTTGATTTGAGTCTTGTCTCTTCTCATTATTGAGGACAAGTAGATCATTTTTCCATTATGTTTTTTTTATTTCATTTAGGATATTTTCCTTTTCTGTAACAAGATGTTTTTCTTATATTTTTGTAGCTAAAAATGGTCATAATTTGATGTATATATATATAAAGCAGGTTTGATTACAAATGTATGGACATCCCCATTATTTTCTTGTTCCATTGCCTTAAATGAACCTAAATAATTTATTCTGAATAATTTTGAATATAAAATTGATCTACACCACATAGGGATTACAAGGAGGTGCAGTTAGGGCATATAGGAGTGGTTTTGGCTGGCATAAAATACCAACATGTATTCCCCACTTTATAAGGGAAATACACATGGATATTGAAAAAATTCTAGCTGTTGGCATTTACACCTGCCCTGAGGTATGCCTAAGTATCTGTCTGAAGGTCAGTACTTCACAATCTCCCCTTATATCCAATATTCCCTGCTCCCACTTCCCAATATTAAAAATTGTCCTGACTGCCATGAACATAAAAGACCTCCCCCTGGACATCAAAGACCATCCTCTGAATTCCCAGTACTCTCAATCATTCAACCCCCCCCCCCCCCCCACTAGATATCTCCCGACAACAGAGACTACTATTACTACTATTAATAAAGCATTTGTATAGCTCTACAAGGTTACGCAGCGCTGTACATATAGATATAAGACACAGTCCCTGCTCGTCAGAGCTTGCAATCTAATCGAGATGAAGAAACATCCTAAAACCGGGGACAAAAGTATGGTAAGATACAAATAAGTAGTGGAATGAGGAGCATGAGGATCCAAATGCAGCCTCATAGAGGTGGGTCTTCAGCCTGGACTTGAATAGGACCAGAGAAGGAGCCCGATGCACCGACTCAGGTAGTTTGTTTCAGGCATATGGAGCAGCAAGATGGAATGAACAAAGTCTGGACTTGGCAGTGGCAGAGAAGGGAACAGATCAAAAGGATCTGTCAGAGGAGCAGAATTCCCGAGGAGGAGTGTAATGTGTGATAAGAGAGGAAAGGTAGTGAGGAGCTGCAGAATGAATGAACTTGTAGGTAAGTAGGAGAAGTTTGAACTGGATGCGGTAAGGAGCCAGCAAAATGACTTGAAAAGATGGGTTATATGAGCTTAGCAACACTGGCAGAAGATGAGCCGTGCAGTTGAATTTTGAACAGATTGAATGGGAGAAAGATGATTCAGAGGAAGTCTAATGAAGAGCAGGTTATAATAAGCAGGATGAGAGGTGACTAGTGAGTAGATGAGGGTCTTAGTAGTGTATGGAGAAAGGAAGGGACACATTTTGCCAGTGTTATAGAGGAGGAAGTGACAGGATTTAGCTATCTGTTGGATGTGTGAAAGAAAGGAGAGAATAGAATCAAAGATGACCCCAAGTTTGCAAACTAAGGAAACAGGGAGGCGTGTAGTATTATCCACAGAAATAGAGAAGGGAGAAAGGTGGGAGGTTGGTTTAGGGGGAAGATAAGGAACTCAGTTTTGGTCACGTTCAGTTTCAGATGGTGGTGAGACATCCAGGCAGCAATGTTGGATAAGAAGGCAGAGATCCAGACTTGGATTCCTGCAGAGATTTCAGGCACCGAAAGGTAGATCTGAGAGTCATCAACATACAGATGGTACTGAAAACCACGTGAACCTGCCCCCCCCCCACCCAAGGTGGGTGTTTGAGAATGTGCTGAATAATGTAGAATGAAAGGTAAAAGGTCACTGTATGATGCTGAAGAGATGGCTGCTGGGGAGGTAAGATAGAAACATAGAAACATAGAAACATAGAAATATGACGACAGAAAAAGACCACATGGCCTATCTAGTCTGTCCTTCCATAACAACTACAACAGTCCACTTTTTGCCTTTAGAGATCCACTGTGTTGGTCCCATGCTTTCTTGAATTCAGTTACTGTCCTCATCTCTACCACCTCCACTGGGAGACTATTCCACGGATCCACTACTCTTTCCGTAAAGAAATATTTCCGCATATCACTCCTGAATCTATCTCCCTTCACCCTCATCCCATGTCCCCTCGTAGCAGAACTTGCTTTCAATTGAAAGAGGCTCTCTCCCTGAACATTTATGCCACGGAGGTATTTAAACATCTCAATCATATCACCTCTATCCCGCCTTTCCTCTAAGGTGTACATATTAAGATCCCTAAGTCTGTCCTCATATGCTTTATAATGAAGCCCATTAATCATTTTGGTAGCAACCCTCTGCACCGACTCCATCCTGTTCACATCCTTTTGAAGGTGCGGTCTCCAGAATTGCACACCATACTCCAAATGAGCTCGCACCAAAGACTTATACAGAGGCATTATCACCTCCTTTTTTCTGCTAGCCATTCCTCTCCGTATGCACCCAAGCATCCTTCTAGCTTTTGCTGTCGCCTTTTCCACCTGTTTAGCTACTTTAAGATCATCAGACACAACCACGCCTAGGTCCCGCTCTTCTTTAGTGGACAAAAGTACTTCACCTCCTATACTGTATTGCTCCCTTGGATTGCTGCAGCCCAAATGCATGACCTTACATTTTTTAACATTAAATCCCAGCTGCCAAATTCTAGACCATTCTTCAAGCTTAGCTAGATCCCTCCTCATGTTATCTACCCCTTCCTGGGTGTCTACTCTATTGCAGATTTTGGTATCATCCGCAAAGAGGCAAACCTTACCCGACAGCCCTTCCGCTATATCACTAACAAAGATGTTAAAAAGAATCGGACCAAGGACAGATCCCTGGGGCACACCACTGGTAACATCCTTCTCCTCAGAGTGAGCTCCATTTACTTGTACTCTTTGTCGCCTCCCACCCAACCAATTTCTAACCCATGCAGTAACTTTAGGGTCCATCCCTAGGGTGCTCAGTTTGTTTATAAGTCGCCTGTGAGGAACAGTGTCAAAGGCTTTACGGAAATCTAAATACACCACATCTAGAGCTCTCCCTCGGTCCAACTCCCTGGTCACCCAGTCAAAAAAATCAATCAGATTTGTCTGACAAGACCTGCCTCTGGTGAATCCATGCTGCCTCGGATCCTGTAATCCGCTGGACTCCAGAAACCTCACTATTTTCTCTTTCAGCAGCGTTTCCAATAATTTACTCACCACCGAAGTTAAACTAACCGGCCTGTAGTTTTCAACCACATCCTTACTTCCGCTTTTGTGTAAAGGCACCACATGAGCCTCTCTCCAGTCCTTTGGCACCACTCCTGACTCCAACGAGGCATTGAAAAGGTCAGTCAGTGGAGCTGCTAGAACGTCCCCAAGTTCCCTCAGTATTCTAGGGTGTATCCCATCCGGTCCCATTGCTTTGTCTACTTTAAGTTGAGCTAGTTTCTCACGAACACAGTCTTCTGAAAATAGTTCAAGATGTCCCTCGCTTCTGTTCTTATTTGTGGGTGTTTTCTGAGGTCCTGCTCCTGGTTCTTCATCTGTGAACACAGAACAAAAATATTTGTTAAGCAATTCCGCTTTATCCTTATCAGCTTCTACATATTCCCCCCCTGCACCCTTGAGTCTGACAATACCACTTTTGCTCTTCCTCTTCTCACTAATATATCTGAAAAATGTCTTATCCCCCCATTTTATTGCATTGGCTATTTCCTCCTCCTTTTGAATCTTTGCCTTCTTGACTACTTTGCTAGCTTCTCTAAGTTTTTCCAAATACAGATGCCTGTCTTCTGCTCTCTGTGATCTCTTGTATTTCATGAAGGCCTCCCTCTTTTTCTTCACTTTTTCAGCTACTTCCTTCGAAAACCATAGCGGTCTCCTGTTCCTTTTGCCTTTATTTACCATTTTAACAAAAAGGTTGGTTGCCCTTAAAATACCCCCTTTCAGTTTTGCCCACTGTTTTTCTACATCCCCCAGCTGTTCCCATCCCACTAACGACTCCCTGAGGTATTGGCCCATCTTCGCAAAGTTAGTCTTCCTAAAGTCTAAGATCCTCACCTTGGAATGGATTCTAACAGCCCTAGTCCTAATACTGAACCACACCATCTGGTGATCACTGGATGCAAAATGATCTCCCACTACAACATCAGAAACACTTTCACCATTGGTAAGCACCAAGTCCAGTATGGCCCCTTCACGTGTGGGGTCTGTTACCAATTGCCTGAATAGTTCTCCCTGTAGAGAATGCAGGATCTCCTTATTTCTAGATGATACTGCAGCAGGAATGTGCCAATCAACATCTGGCATATTGAAATCTCCTATCAGTAGCACTTCCCCTTTCCTAGCAATGCTGCGTATGTCTTCAATTAACTCTCTGTCCACCTCTTCCTCTTGTGAGGGAGGTCTGTATATCACTCCAATGCAAATAGATTTCTCTTTCCCTCTTTCTAGTTTAACCCACAATGCCTCCTCTCTCCCTTTTAAGCTCTGTAATTCCAAAGCTTTAATAGTAGTTTTTACATATAGTGCCACTCCTCCTCCTCTTCTTCCTACCCTGTCCTTCCTGAATAAAGTATAGCCAGGTATAGTTACATCCCAGTCATTGTTTTCTGTGAACCATGTTTCTGTAACTGCCACTAAATCCAAGTCAGCCACTCCCACCAAAGCTTCAACCTCAGGGATCTTATTTCCCATGCTACGGGCATTAATACATACTGCTTTCCATATGTTACCCCTGTTACCCATTTCCATAAAGGTATTTAATGTATCACCTACCTGGGGGCTTTCACTTACCTGGGGGCTTTCTTCACCCATCCCCAAGGAATCTAGTTTAAAGCCCTCTTCAGTAGATTAGCCAGTCTACTACCAAAGATGCGTTGACCTCTCTTGGACAGATGGATGCCATCTCTGCTTTGCAACCCTTGGAAAAGCATCCCATGGTCTAGGAAAGATGATGGACAACATTAAAAGTGTAGCCTGCAGTAACAGTCACTGGGCTAGCAGAGCTGAAAAGTAAACATTTAGAGGGAGATATACAAATCACTGCCTGTGCTGAAGGAGCAAGAGTAATATTTTCTCACGTTTATATCTAATATTAAGATTTAACTTTAAATCCATACGGAATAGAGGAATAAAATATAAAATATAAAAGCATAATGTTGTCATTCAAAATTCAACACAACCAATCTGCCGGTTGCCTAAATGAACTAATCCGAAAAACTCCAGACAACAGATCAAGAACACAGCATCAAAACTCCCTTGCAAGCTCCACATCCCACACAGGAACATCGCAGAATACCCTAAAGAGAGCATTCAAACTCTACATCCCTGCACTCTGGAACTCTCTCCCCTACCCCCTGAGAGCCACCACAGACGTCTCTACCTTCAGGAAGCTCTTGAAGACACACCTATTTACCGAATACTACTATACTCCACCATCTTTGTAACGGACTGCCTACCACCTCAACAGACTGTTACCTAAGCACCTGCATATCACAAACTTATGTAAATAGTTAAATGTAAGCACAGTTAACATTGCTGTATATAATTTTGAAAAGCATTCAATGTAAACAAAATTCTGTTCTATGTAAACCGCCTTGAGATTCTGAAAGGCGGTATATAAAAAACATTAAATAAATAAATAAATAAATAAATAAACAGAGTGGAGGAGTAGCCTAGTGGTTAGAACACTGGCTTGGTAACCAAACAACCAGGGTTCAATTCCCACTAGCACTCCTTGTGGCCTTGGGCAAGTCACTTAACCCTCCATTGCCTCAGAAGAAAGGCCTGGCAATCTACTTCTGGTGACACTGCCAAGAAAACCCAGGAGCTTCTGGGTCACCAGGAGTCAGGACTGACTCGAAGGCACACATTATAAATAAACAAACAAACACATACACTAGACAGAGGGTGGAGAAGCAAACACTGGGGACGGTGGAAACTGTTCAACCTAAGAGAACACTTAGGGTCAAAAAAGCTTGGAGAACAGTTACTTGGCATTTAGAGGCATTAGGGCTCTTTAGCTAAGAGAGCCTAGCTCTCATCTGAGAGGGAACTCCCCCTGCTCTGCAGACCCTCCTCTTGAAGATGGTGCTAAACAGTTTCATGGAAGCCTAGGCAGGCTGGGAGTGCAAATGCCAGCAGAAATCCTCCTACAGACCCAGTTGGGGGTAAGAGTGAAGATGAGGGCAGATGTTTTTTCTCCCAACCCAGGGAGTAGAGATGGCAGCAGAGAGCCTAAGCCAACCTTTGGAGTTTAGCAGTAGATCAGCTCAAGAGAGAACTGCAGTGGAAGAAAATCTAGGAGCCACAAGACCCAGGGAGGTTCAGCGGCAGATCAGCTCAAGAGAGAGTTACAACAGTTGTTCCGGAGTGGGCAGAAGTGCAAAATCCTTTCCAGATTTGAGGAGAGCTTGGAGGAGGTAGAGCCAAAGCTACAGCCTTAGCGATTGGACAGAACTTCAAAACCTCTCTTTTCATAAGCAGCCATCGATCCAGAGCTTCACCAGTGGATGAGACTTGGGGCTGGTGGGCAAAGGGAAAGAGAGGGGAGTTAGGAGACAGTTATTAGGATTAAATCTATAATCTTTAAAGGTTTACTTGAGTCATTACATTTAAGGATATAGTTGATTGTTTGAACAGCCTTATCTCTTGTCCTGTATTATTTCACCTTACCTGTTTGAACCACTTATCATAATACAGGTTGTATATACTACATTATTTTATCACAATACTTGATGTATATATTTTGTAAATAAATTGTAAATTCTATTTTAGCCAGCCTTGCTCACAGCAGTGTTTTTTTTTTTTTTTAGAGATTTCTACGGGTGAAAGGAGAGACTTCTTACCCACGAACACCTTTTTTCCCCAGGTAGAGGCACCAGGTGCCAAACTGACAAGGACCGACGGAAACTGCCCTCGAGGAGATTCCAGCCAGGCCAGTCCCAGACCCAGAAGTGCACCCAAGGGGGCACTACACATGGGAGGAAATAAGTGCACCAAGGGACTGAGTATAGAGAGAGAAAAGGAGAGGTCCCAAAACAGGCATACCAACTGAAAGCGGGATGGCTGTAGAGGAGGATCCACTAGAACATTCACTAAAAGTGCAATGGGAGAGATAAAAAGAAAACCAAGACAGAACAGAACTCCTAAATCCAAGTTAGGACAGGGTATCGAGGAGAAGGTGGTGATCAACAGTGTCAAAGGCAGCAGAAAAGTCAAGAAACATGAGAATCAGGTAAGGGCCTTTGGATTTGGCGAGGAATAAGTCACTGGAGACTTTGGCAAGAGCCATTTCTGTGGAACATAGAGAATGAAAGTCAGATTGCAGTAGATCCCGAAGGGATTGAAAGGAAAGAAAGTCGAGACACTGGCAGTGAACAGCTCATTCAAGTAGTTTTGAAGCAAAGACCCTTCAATAGCTCCCCAAAGACAAATCCTCCCACCCCTGACCCCACCTCAGGTCATATCAGGGATACCTGGTGTCTAGTGGTGAGCAGGAGCAATCCCCAGTCACATAGGCATGAGAAAGGGGTGTGCTGCAGGGGCCCTAGTTCCATCAAAACTTTACTGCTGCAATCGAGGCTTCCAGTACTTCAGCCTGTGTGGATCCAATCTCCAGCAGACAGAAGTAGGGGAAGGCCAGCAATTACAACCCAGCAAGCATCACTCTGCCTGTAGTGATTGTGGCACAGATCTCTCCTGTCTGCCCTTGGGAGATTGGATCCCCATAGGCAGATTAGAGGGGAAGGCTAGAAATCACAGCCACATGGAGTTCAGCTGGCCCCCTCCATGGAAAATGGCGTTCCAACACCTCTGCCTAGTTGTTCCAGCTCTGTTAGAGTTCCAGTTCTAAATTGCACCTATGACCTTTAGTAGTCTTTCGATATTACCACAAGGGGTCAGGCTCCCAAATAAGGGCAATTTGCATGCCTTGGGGCAGGTGTATATGCTGATTTTTTAACATCCATGTGTATTCCTCTTATAAAATGTGGAATACATGCTGATATATTAATCCCACCCTAACCACTACCTTTAACCAGGTTAGGGTGGAAGGACTTGTCTTGGGAAAGTGATCAGGGGTACTTGTCTGATGGATGTCCGGAGGTGGGTGCCTTTGATCTGGGGGGGGTGGGGGGGAGGACGACTTTGACTTCCAGGAGAGAGTTAGGAAGAGTGCTATGTTGAGTAGGGGGTGCTGATTTGGGGGGGGGGGGAGGGGGAGGTATCAGAGGGTGATGGGATGAACAGTGTCAGGAGCAACAATTTTAAAAAGTTGGTGGCAGTGTTATCCTGAGACTGTTCAAGAAAAGCAGTTACATCAAATGCAGGAGAAATAGCCAGAAGATGTTCATTAGACATTCGGTCCACCCCTGAAACCTGCTTGTTCTCATATACATAATAACACTGAAAACAATATACTGTCTACATTAGGCAATACAAGAACCTCTATCCGGGTAAGGCCTGTACGTGCAGGCCAGACTGAATTGGGGTCCCGGCCTGCACATGCAGGCGTGGTCGTCTCACGGCTTCTCTGTGGTCCGGTTCCGACCACGCACACAGAGGGCTGACACATCGATGTCAGAATCGCGCCCTATGTATATTGTTTAAAGTTCTGTCATTTCCTGTACCATTCTTGTAATGGAAAGTATTCAAGATTGGGAAAAAATACTTGATATATTTGTGTACAATTCTAATTGTAGAGTTAGTGCCAAGGAAGCTTAC
This sequence comes from Ichthyophis bannanicus, assembly GCA_033557465.1. Taxonomy (NCBI): domain Eukaryota; kingdom Metazoa; phylum Chordata; class Amphibia; order Gymnophiona; family Ichthyophiidae; genus Ichthyophis; species Ichthyophis bannanicus. Next base: position 17,554,148 of record CM066036.1, on the reverse strand, counting down.
TGAAACGAAACCAAATTCTTAAATCTTCTTTCATATCATTTTATTGCCTATTGAAGTTTTATGCTGAATCAGTAACAATATTTTGTATTTCTAGGCCGCCTTTCCAACTTTTTTTCAGGTGCAGTAAGGGGTCTGTTTACTAAACTGTGGTAAGCTTGTGCAGCTAACGTGGTGTTTTAGCAAATAGCATGGAGTTAGCTGCCAAAGCCATGCGGTATCTCTTGGGGATGTGGTAACACCATGTAAACTGTAATTGCTGTGGAGCAAGGCATGTGTGAACTTTAAACTTTTGTCGAAATGTGTACCCCCTACCTAAGCCTTGCTTCCAATTCTTGGGCCTGGTTTACTGATTGGTTGATAGGGCTGTAAGTTCCAATCCTGTCCTCATTACTCATTTTTTGCAATAAGCAGGGAAGCAGCTCAGTTCTATAGCTAAGTTATATTATCCACCAGAACATTTCTTAATGTGTCAAAAGGAAAACTGAATGTAAGGGGATCACAACTGATCCACTGATTCCTATTCTACCTTATTAAACACCAACAAAAATAGTAACTGTGAATGATGGCATATAAAGAGCAATATGGAACATCTGTTCCTTCCATTGGTCAAAGCAAACAGGACAGATAATCTTATAGAGCATTTGTTATGCTCTATAATACGGCAACAGTTTCCCATTTGAGATTTGTGCACTTGAGTACATGCACATACGAGTTCCCACATGCAGCCCAAACAATTTCTTCTCCCTCACTTCTAATCCCATGTCACGCCACTTCATGTCCCCTTCAGCATACCCAAAAATTGCTTCCCCAATGGTATCCACCACTCCCTGTTGGAAGGCCACCATAGATCTTGCCATCTTTCGCACTGAGGAAACCTAAAGCAGTGCTAGTAATGGTTTTTTTGAGTTGAAACTTCCATTCCAAGTAGATGGCCCTAATACCTTATGGAAGCAAAATGCTGGTGTGGGCTGTATCTGCCATTCAGTGTAGGTTGCCCAGAGCTTCATCACCCTCATCTCGCCACCAGAGATGTGTGTATATTCCATGCCTTTTTCAATTCTGTTAGCATTTTTTTCTGCACCACTTCACATGGGAAGGCATTTCAGACATCCACCACCCTTTCTGTGAAAAAAAAAAGAGTTTTACAAGCAATTACAACATTTACATTTAACCAACATTTACATCATATTTTTGTATTGCTTTCAACTTCATCATAGAATGTCTTTTTTGTAATTTCTGTGCTGTACTGAACTAGTACAATGTGTGCAAATTGCAATGGACTATTCTCCTTCCACTCTGTTATATTATTTATGGCACCCATACTCCAAACTGTTTCTCAATATACTTTACTCCATTCAAACAGGAAAACAAGGTTCTGCAGTGAATTATTGTGTAATTAATCATTTGACCATGAAGGACTCATTCACTAATTAAAAATGTGAAAAGAGTAAATTGAAATAAGCAGTAACTCCTAAATCACATCTTTTGACGTGTCTGCAGCATTGTAATATATCATACTGTATCCATCAGAAACATGTAGATCCTACGTACCAGATTAACTTTATCTCAGAACTTCAAAGAGTGGTCATTAATTTGTAGTTATTGATTTAGCACTAACTTTACGTAAGTGCTCATCTATGTCCTTACATGCTATGTCGATGTGCCCGATGCCATGGATATAAACAGACCAAATTCACATCCTCTATAATCAGCATTTTGTGCTGACTTGAGGTCTGTCATATAAATTAAGCACAGAAAGCAGTTTCCATGTATCTGATAATTGTAGATATTACCATAAATATGCTACAATTATAAAGTGTAATTTTAAAATCAAGGAACCTTTCTTGGCTGATGGTTCAGACAGATAATTAAAATATGACAATGGGAGACAATGAACAGGAGAAAAGAAAAGAAGGAAGAGCAAAAGCAGAGGGAGAAGTCACAAAGCTGGTTCATCCGTGCTGATTCTCTGGTGTTACTTTTTCAAAATATGATAGGAAGTATTTTTATGACTAAAGGATGTTTAGTTAATATTCTGTGCACCTCCCAACTTCCTCTGAATAACACTACCTTCCTCCTGGTTTCCTCAGCTCTCAACGTTGGAGTCATCTTTGATACTTCTCTCTCTTTCTCTGCACATATCCAACATCAGTCAAATGTGTCCCATCCTTTCATAATAAGCTACAAAGACCCTTCTCCACTGTCTTTTTTCTTTAACTGCTATCATGTCAATGCTGATTCCCGGCAACCCAGTAGGGGGTAAAGTGACTTACACAAAAAAGCTCTGATTTTTTGGATAATAGGCTATTTCTCTATCCACTCGGCTACTCCTCCACTCCACTCCCATTTAGACTACTGCAACCTGCTCCTTGCTAGTCTCAGCCTGAATCATCTCTCTTCCATTCATTCCATTCAAAATTTAGCTACATGGCTAATCTTTCTTCGGTGTTACTATGCTCACATAACTCCTTTTCTCAAGTCACTTCCACTGGCTCCCTATCTTTCCACATCCATTTAAAACTTCTCTTACTGACCTACAAGTCCATTAATTCGGTGGCTCCTCATTATATCTCCTCTCCTCTCTCCCTACCCCCCTTTTCAGAAAGTCCTCTCATCAGAGATGTAGAACAGAGATCAAAGTGCAGAGGGAAAAAACTGTCCAAGAAAAAGGATAGCCAAGATGGGGAGGTGGCATGGGGATGGGAAGGACTTCAACATTTACGACTACCAGCCAGCAGGCACTTATAAATGCCTAGGGGCAGTTGTAAATGCTGATAGTTACAATTTTTTTGTAGAGATGTGGATTCCCTATATGTGATAGGAAATCCACATCTATTCTGTAGGCCCACCCAACCACATAGAAACATAGAAATATGATGGCAGAAAAAGAACACATGGCCTAACTAGTCTGCCCTTCCATATCAACTACAATAGGCCTCTTTTTACCTTGAGAGATCCTCAGTGTTTGTCCCATGCTTTTTTGAATTCAGGTACTGTCCTCATCTATACCACCTTCACTGGGAGACTATTCCATGCATTTTCCATACTTTTCATAAAGAAATATTTCTGCATATTACTCCTGAGTCTATCCCCTTTCACCCTCATCCTATGTCCCCTCGTAGCAGAGCTTGCTTTCAATTGATAGACTTCCCTCTTGTGCATTAATGCCACAGAGGTTTTTGAAACATCTTTATATGTCTCCTCTATCCCGCATTTCCTCTAATGTTTATGTTTATGTTTATGTTTATTGGCTTAATATGCCGCTAAACGAAAAAAACATCTTAGCGGTTTACACATTACAAATCAATAAAGAGAAGAAAAAGGAAAAGAAGTTACAATGGCAGATAGGAAAGCAAACCAGGCAGATTCATACAACAGGACAGTAGAGAGGAGAGAAAGGGAGGGAAAGGGGAAAGGCAGTAACATGTGGGGAGGCCAGACAGGGCAGAGACAGGACAAAATCATGCGAAGGGGTCAGGGAGGTCGAAGGCAAGGGCAAAGAAATGGGTTTTGAGGCTGTTCTTGAAAGTGGTATGTTCTGATTCGAGCCGGAGAGAGGAAGGGAGGGAATTCCATAGGGCAGGGGCAAGGAAAAAGAACGCAGAGGAGCGGGTGGACTGAAGGCGAGCACAAGAGGGTGAGGGAAGGTGCAGGCGATTCAGGTGGAGGGAGCGCAGGGAGCGAGCTGAGGTGTGAAAGTGGACCAGATCTGCTAAGTACTGAGGTGAATGGGTGTGAAGAACGCGATGAAGGAGTACCAGGACTTTGAAGTGAATGTGGAATTTAATGGGGAGCCAATGGAGACGGATGAGGAGAGGAGTAATGTGATCGCGCAAAGATGCATGAAAAATGAGCCGGGCAGCGGTATTCTGAATGCGTTGAAGGCGGTGCAATTGTGTGGCGGGGAGACCTGCTAGAACAGAGTTACAGAAATCGATGCAAGATATAACCAGGGACAGAAGGAGGGTAGAGAGAGCCTGTGTGGAAAGAAAGGGTCTGATGGCGCGTATCTGACGTAAAAAGTAAAAGGAAGTCTTTGAGATGTGTGCAATGTGATCATGAAAAGTCAGACCGGGGTCAAAGAGGACCCCTAGATAGCGAAAGGAAGAGACTAAGGGAATAGGTTAACCAGAGAAGGAGGGGGCGGTCAGAGGGGGGGGGGAACTATCGCGGGAGAACCAGATGGCCAGGGTTTTAGTGAGATTAAGGTGTAGGCAGTGAATGGTGAGCCAGTTGGCTATGGCTGTGAGACATGTGTTCAGAGGGGAGAGATCGATGGAAAGAGGGGAGGTGTGACAGAGAAGGAGCAGGTCATCAGCGTAATAGAAGGCGGAAATCCCATGTTGTTGGACCAGTAAAGAGAGAGGTGTGAGGAAGATGTTAAAAAGAAGAGGAGCTAGAACTGAGCCCTGAGGAACACCGCAGAGAAGGGGAGTGGGTTCAGAGACAGACTGAGGAGTAGAAGCGGAAAGAACCGAGTAGGACCTGGAGGAGAGAAAGGAATGGAACCAGTGAAGGACTGTGCTACAAAGACCTGCCTCCCGTAGGCGGGCTAGAAGAAGGGAGTGGTCAACAAGATCAAAAGCAGCTGACAGATCAAGGGAAACTGCCACCGAGAGCTCACCACGATCGTGGGCAGTGTGGATGTCATTTAGAAAACCAAGAAGGACAGTTTCGACACTGTGGCCGGGGCGAAAGCCAGATTGGCGGGGATGAAGGAAAAGAGTGGAGTCAAGGAAAGAGGAAAGTTGGGAAAAAACGGCCTTTTGAAGAATTTTTGATAGGAAGGGAAGGTTAGAGACTGGACGGTAGTGCGCGGGAATCAAAGGGTCGAGTGAGGATTACATATTAAGATCTTTGGGCCCGATTTTCAGTCATCTGAATTTCAGAAAGGCTATGTGTCTCATTGGCGCATAACTATTCCCACCAATGAGAGCTAACTGGACAGCAGCAATATTGGATGCTGCCCAGTTTTCTCTGACACCTTAAAGATAGATGAGGGTTTTCCTTGTTTATCTTTAAGGTGCAGTTTGCTAACCGGGCAGCATCCTACATTGCTGCTGCCCGGTTAGCGACATTCTCTGCTTCCCTTCCTCCCCGGAATGCCTCAACAGGACCCAGTGCTAATCAGATAGCATTAGGGCACATAGGGGACATAGACGAGGATATTCAATGGCACTAACCGTGTAGGTGCCGATGAATATCCCCATTTAAGGCATTAACACGGTTTATTGTGCTGTAAACCATGTAAATGCCTTTTGAATATTGGGCCCTTTAAGTCTGTCCTCGTATGCTTTATAACAAAGATCAATAACCATTTTAATAACCGCCCTCTGCACGAATTCCAACCTATTTATATCCTTTTGAAGGTGTGGTCTCCAGAATTGCACACAATACTCCAAATGAGCTCACACCAGAGACTTATGCAGAGGCATTATCACCTCAGCTGGATATTCCTCTCCCTATTTATTTTTATTTATTTATTTATATTCTCTTATATACCGCGCTATTCTGCATCAGTGCGGTTTACATTGAACAAACTGAAATTACATTGAATAGGGCATTATAACTTGGAGATAACTATTTTACAGGGAACATGGGCTATGGAGGGTTAAGTGGCTTGCCCAAGACCACAAGGAGCACCTGTGGGACTAGAAACCCCAGTCCTTCCAGCCCAAGGTTGCTATTCTCTAGTGAACCTAAGCATCCTTCTTTCTTTCACCATTGCCTTTTCTATCTGTTAAACTACTTTAAGATCGTCAGACACAAACACACCCAAGTCCCTCTCTTCATTTGTGGACAGAAGTACTTCACCCTCTACACTGTACCGCTCCCATGGATTGCAGCCCAGATGCATAACTCTGCATTTTTTAGCATTAAATCTTAGCTGCCAAATTCTAGACCATTCTTCAAATTTAGCTAGATCCCCTCCTCAATGTTATCTACTCCTTCCTGGGTGTCTACTCTATTTCAGATTTTGGTATCATCTGCAAACAGGCAAACCTTACCCGACAGCCCTTCTGCAATATCACTAACAAAGATGTTAAAAAGAACCAGACCAAGGACAGATCCCTGCAGCACACCACTGGTAACCTCCTTCTCCTCAGAGTGAGTTCCATTTACTTACATCCTTTGCCGCCTTCCACCCAACCAATTTCTAACCCAATCATTAACTTTAGGGTCCATCCCCAGAGTGCTCAGTTTGTTTATAAGTTGCCTCTGAGGAACGGTGTCAAAGGTTTTACTGAAATCGAAATACACCACATCTAGGGCTCTCCCTCAGTCCAACTCCCTGGTCATCCAGTCAAAGAAATCAATCAGGTTTGTCTGGCAAGACCTGTCTCTAGTGAATCCATGCTGCCTCAAATTCTGTAATCTGCTGGACTCCAGAAACCTCACTATTTTCTCTTTCAGCAGTGCTTCCAATAATTTACTCACCACCAAAGTTAAACTAACTGGCCTGTAGTTTTCAACCACATCTTTATTTCTGCTTTTGTGTAAAGGGACTACATGTGCCTCTCTCCAGTCCTTTGGCACCATTCCCGACTCCAATGAGGCATTGAAAAGGTCAGTCAGTGGAGCTGCTACAACGTTCCCAAGTTCCCTCAGTATTCTAGGGTATATCCCATCCGGTCCCATCGCTTTATCTACTTTAAGTTTAGCTAGTTTCTCACAAACACAGTCTTCTGAAAATTGTTCAAGATGCCCCTTGCTTCTGCTCCTGTTTGTGGTCCTGTTTCTTCATTTGTGAACACAGAATAGAAATATTTGTTAAGCAATTCCACTTTATCCTCATCAGCTTCTACATATTCCTCCCTTTTACCCTTGATACTGACAATACCACTTTTGCCCTTCCTCTTCTCACTAACATATCTGAAAAATGTCTTATCCCCCCATTTTAACTGCATTGGCTATTTCCTACTCTTTTTGAATCTTTGCTGTCCTGACTATTGTGCTAGCTTCTCTCTGTTTTTTTTCCAAATATAGATGTCCGTCTTTCTCGCTCTGTGATCTCTTGTATTTAATGAAGGCCTCCCTCTTTTTCTTCACGTTTTCAGCTACTTCTTTCAAAAATCATAGCTGTCTCCTTTCCCTTTTACCTTCATTTACCATTTTACCAAAAAGGTTGGTTGCCCTTAAAGTATCACCATTCAGTTTTGCACACTGTTTTTCTACATCACCCAGCTGTTCCCACCTATCAGTAGCACATCTCCTTTCATGGCAATGCTGTGTATGTCTCCTATTGAATCTCCATCCACTTTTCTCTGTGAGGTGGATCTGTATATCACTCCAGTGCAAATGGATTTCCCTTTCCCTCCTTCTAGTTTAACCCACAGTGCCTCCTCTCTCTCTTTTAAGCCCTGTACTTCTATAGCTTTAATATATTTTTTACATATAGTACCACTCCTCTGCCTCTTCTTCCGACCCTGTCCTTTCTGAATAAAATATAGTCCAGTATAATTACATCCCAGTCATGAATGTCCACGAACCATGTCTCCATAACCACCACTAAATCCAAGTCAACCTCTTCCATTAAAACTTCAATATCTGGAATCTTATTTCCCAAGTTGTGGGCATTTATACACATCACTTTCCAGATGTTGTCCCTTTTACCCATTTCTACAGAGGTATTTCATTTTCACTTACCTGGGGGCTTTCTTCATTCATCCCCAATGAATCTAGTTTAAAGCCCTCTTCAGTAAATTAGCCAGTCTGCTGCTGAAAACACTTCATCCTTCTTGGACAAATGGATGTCATCTCTGCTCTGTAGCTCTCGGAACATCATCCCATGTTTTAGGAAACCAAAACGTTCTTGATGGCACCATTCACGCAGCCATGCATTCATCTCCAGGATCCGAGCTTCTCTGCCTCGGCCTTTACCATCAATAGGGAAGATTGAAGAAAACACCACCTGTGCACCTATCTGCTTCACCCTCTGTCCCAGAGCCATGAAGTCACTTTTGATATGCTTATGGGGATAGCTAGTAGTATCATTTGTACTGACATGAATGAGCAACATCAGATAATAGTCAGTAGGCTTGAAGAGTGTCGGCAAACTCTTCATAGTATCTTGGATTTTGACACCTAGCAGACAGCACACCTGTCTGGACATCATCTGGTCAGCTGATGGATGCCTCAGTACCCCTCAGAAGAGAGTCATCAACCATCACTATCCTTCGCTTCCTTTTGGCCACTGATTCTGCAACTTTGTGGTGTTCAAACTCTGGTACTTCCCTTTCCTGGGATACTTTCACCTCCTCCACTTCCAGGGCTGCATACTGGTTCTTCAATTTAAGGGCTGGAGGAGTTGGTGTATGGATTCTGCAGGCTCTGGTGACTCATATCCAACTTTCTTCATTCTGTAGCCTCCCATCTTCACCTCTGTAGGAGAGTTTGGATGTTTCAAGAACTATCTCATCAATGAACTTCTCACTGTCTCAAATGCTCTTCAGACTCACCACTTCTTCTCTGAGTTCCTCCACTTATTTCCTGAGAACATCTTCTACCCACCCACGCTACTCCTCCAGGATTTTCAGAAATAGTATCCACTCATCTAACATTTACACAGATTTGCCAATCTACACATAGAAATATAGAAACATGATGGCAAAAAAAGACCACATGCTTATCTAGTTTGCCCTTCCATATCAACTACAATAATTCCCTTTTTTCCTTTGGAGCTGTATTGGTTCCCAGTGAGTTGGCAGATCAAATTTATGCTTATCATTGATCCAGCATGCAATTTATGGCATGGTGACATAATATTTTAATATTGTTTTGAAAATCTGTAACACTAAAGGTTCATTGAGGTCATCCTGTATACATCAGCTCATTATCTTTTATTAGACATTGTTATTTATCAGAGATTCAAAATATGTTTGCAATTGATGTGTTAGCCAAGTGAAACTGGTTACTTGTAGATATATGATTGATTGACTACTCAAACATTTATGAAGAAGTTGAGGTCTTTATTATTTGGCAAGGCTCTTCCGGTATAGTGATCACTTGATATGCTGAATAGCATGGTAGATTGATAGATTTTTATTGAATGCATATACAGTATGATGCCCTGTGACTATAATATTCTGTGAATGTATTTAATGTAATGTTTATTCACTTGTTGCAAACCCCTTTTGACATTTTGTAATGATGGACTATAAACCTTTTTTTAAATTACATTTCTAAACTAAAATTCATGACATTGTTGATGCCACCATCCCTCTTTCAGTGGTCTCCAAGCCCTAACTTAAGGCACCCTAAGTTAAGATGCCCTAGGTTAAGGTGCCTTTAAGATGCCCTAAGTTAAGGCACCCTAACTTAAGGTACCCTAAGTTAAGGTGCCCTAAGTTAAGACACCTTTAAGGTGCCCTAAGTTAAGATGCCTTTAAGATGCCCTAAGTTAAAGCACCCTAACTTGAGGTGCCCTAAGTTAAGACTCCCTAGTTAAGGTGCCCTAAGTTAAGACACCTTTAAGGTGCCCCAAGTTAAGGTGCCTTTAAGATGCCCTAAGTTAAGGCACCCTAACTTGAAGCACCCTAAGTTAAGACACCCTAAATTAAGGTGCCCTAAGTTAAGACACCTTTAAGGTGCCCTAACTTAAGGTGACTTGTCACCTTACCACACTTTATCCTGTTAGCTCACATTAAATGGCCCAAGGCACCCTAACGCCAGCGCACCCCCTACCCGCCCACTGCCTTATATGTTTTCAGGCACCTTAACACTGCCCTTACCACTGGTAACTTTACCATGGTTTAGTAAACATTCCCTTTAGTGTTTTTTTGTTTATGTCCAGATCATTTGGGATCTACATGCCAATGCTGATGCTATTTTTCCTCTTTTTTTTTTATGCCTTAGGGTCTTCTACCAATGCTGATGCTACTTTACCCTCTCCACATGTCTTGGGATCTTCATTCCACTGTTCTTGGTGCTTTGTCCCTCTCATGGTGACTTGGAGTCTTTGGACTAAATAGTCAAAGGCATTTTCATGGTTTATAGACCAGTAAACTGTGTGAAAGCCGCTGAGTGGGATATTCAGCAACACTAACATGGTTAGTCCCACTGGATATCCCAGATTATCTGCACTGCATGCCTCGATGCTAACAGCTTAGCATCAGGGCATATCATGGGCATTTTGGGGGTGGCCCCAACCACTTACTAAGCAGCTGTAATGTTGCACCACTGCCCAGATCGTATCCATGGGTAAAAGATAGGCGCAGCAAAAACTGGCCTATCTTTACCCATGGGAGCTAACCGGGCAGAGGCTCAATATCACCGTTGCCTGTTTAGCTTCTGCAGGCTCGTGGGGTGTTCGGCGACCCCGGATATTCAATGCTGGAGCATCATATGACCCCAGCATTGAATATCCGGGGTTAAATTTCAGTGGCAACAGCTATGTGCCGTAGCAACGCATAGCCGCCCAGAAGAATATCAGGCCCTTTAATCCTATCTTTCCCCTTGGACTATTTTAGGCGCCATGAGGTCCTTTAACTACTCTTGATTTCTTGAAATGCCACTGTCTCTGTGGCACATGATTGCCCACACGTTTTAAACAAATTTGATTAAAAATGGAAAATTCCAATGGGAGTAATTTTAAAACAGGGCGCTTAGGTTGATAGGGCATGAAGACATCTATTTTTAGCCTACTTTATAAAGACACGTAAAGTGTGATTTTATAAAGGATGTGTTGGCAGTGGCAGGGACATACAATTAGGGCATTCCAGTAATGGACCAATTTTAGAAGCAGGCATGTGAACATCAAGGATGTTGGATATAGGGCCCATAACTGTCAACCACACTATGTTAGACATGCTTGGACCAGTTTCCAGAAATGGGGATGGAGACATGCATGCGTGATGTAAAGGCTCTTGTGACTCGTGTCCAACTATCTTTTTTCTGTAGCAAACCTTCTCATCTCTGTCAGAGAGCTTGGATTCTTCAAGAAGCATCTCATCAAAATACTTCTTACTGTCTTGAATGCTTCTCAGCCTCACCACCTCTTCTATGAGCTCTTCCACGTGTTTCATGAGGGCTTTAGCTTGCAGTCATCTTGCACATGGAACTGGCCCCTCACCTGGCAATGAGCTGTCTGTCTAGACCGAGGCAGAAGCTATAATGGGGGTAACAGCTTTGGCAATACAATTTTTTCCAACCATGGTTCAGTTAGTGGAGCTTTCATAACTGTTGATGTAAACAAAAGAGACTGGATGGATATGCAGATGAGTCTTCCGGTCCTCTGCTGCTGGGGAGTGTGCGGAGTCTGTGGCAGCTCTTGTCTGGTTCTCACAGTGACCTCTGAAGTCCTCTGCTGGGGCTGTTGTAATGGATATGCAGATGAGTCTTTCAGTCCTCTGCTGCTGGGATAAGTGCAGAGTCTGTGGTAGCTCTTGTCTGGCTGACTCCCGGTGACCTCTAGAGTCCTCTGCTGGGTGGATATGCAGAGGGAGGCATGACTCAGTGGATGGGACAGGTTACCTCAGGCCAGAAGTTCAATTCCCACATAGGGACAAGTAACCTCAGGCTGGATGGACTGGGGTCTCTAGTCCCATAACCACTCCTTGTGACCTTGGGCAAGCCACTTAACACTCCATTGCCTCAGGTACACTTAGATTGTGAGCCCTTTGGGGACAAGGGAATAAAAAGTGCTTGTTAGCAAATATCTGTAAACTGCTCTGATACACATAGTAAAGGGCAGTATATCAAGTGCCTAAACTATAAACCATGAGTATTCTAGTCCTCTGCAGCCAGGAAGAGTGCAGGGTCTGTGGTAGTTCTTGCCTGATTGACTCGCAATGACCTCTGGTCCTCTCCTGGGGCTGCTGGGATGGATATGCTGATGACTCATACTCCCAGGGCTAAACAGCTAACCAGAAGGATAACTTCTGCATGGGGGAGGTGGATATGCTGCTTCGAGATGTAGTGGCCAAAGGTCATGTGCTGTTCAGCCTTTGGATTTCACAGGTCAGTGCTGCTACAAGCAATGACTGTGGCACAGCATATGCATTAAACTGAATGTCATCTGTCATTGCAATGGGGACATAGAAGAAGTTGAAAGGAAGAGGTGGGACATGCATTGCCATGCTAAGTGCAAGGCAGTGGCAACAACAACAGCAAATGGCCAGCCTCCATCCCTTATAGAACTGGAAAAGCAGTCTCTATTAACTGTGGACAGGATGTTCTTAAGAGGGCTTGGAAATCTAGAGAGCTCCAGGCCATCCCATTCACAGTGTGAATGCAGAACACCTGTAAGAGATAGATGGTTAGAAACATAGAAATATGATGGCAGAAAAAGACCACATGGCCTCTCTAGTCTGTCTTCCATATCAACAACTATAACAGTCCCCTTTTTTCCTTTAGAAATCCTCTGTGTTTGTCCCATGCTTTTTTGAATTCAGTTCTGTCCTCATCTCTACCACCTCCACTGGGAGACTACTCCACGGAACCACTACTCTTTCCGTAAAGAAATATTTCCGCAAATCACTCCTGAATCTATCCCCCTTCACCCTCATCCCATGTCCCCTCATAGCAGAACTTGCTTTCAATTGAAAGAGGCTCTTCCCCTGAACATTTATGCCACAGAGGTATTTAAACATCTCAATCATATCACTTGTATCCCGCCTTTCCTCTAAGGTGTACATATTAAGATCCTTAAGTCTGTCCTCATATGCTTTATAATGAAGACCACTAACCATTTTAGTAGCCACCCTCTGCACCGACTCCATCCTGTTCACATCCTTTTGAAGGTGCGGTCTCCAGAATTGCACACTATACTCTAAATGAGGTTGCACCAAAGACTTATACAGAGGCACTATCACCTCCTTTTTTCTGCTAGCCATTCCTCTCCGTATGCACCCAAGCATCCTTCTAGCTTTTGCCGTCACCTTTTCTACCTGTTTAGCTACTTTAAGATCATCAGACACAATCACGCCCGGGTCCCGCTCTTCTTTAGTGGACAAAAGTACTTCACCCCCATTTTTTAACATTAAATCCCAGCTGCCAGATTCTAGACCATTCTTCAAAGCTTTGCTAGATCCCTCCTCATGTTATCTACACCTTCCTGGGTTCTACTCTATTGCAAATTTTGGTATCATCCGCAAAAAGGCAAACCTTACCCGACAGCCCTTCCGCTATATCACTAACAAAGATGTTTAAAAGAATCGGACCAAGGACAGATCCCTGGGGCACACCACTGGTAACATCCTTCTCCTCAGAGTGAGCCCCATTTACCTGTACTCTTTGTCGCCTCCCACCCAACCAATTTCTAACCCAAGCAGTAACTTTAGGGTCCATCCCTAGGGTGCTCAGTTTATTTATAAGTCGCCTGTGAGGAACAGTGTCAAAGGCTTTACTGAAATCTAAATACACCACATCTAGGGCTCTCCCTTGGTCCAACTCCCTGGTCACCCAGTCAAAGAAATCAATCAGATTTGTCTGACAAGACCTGCCTCTGGTGAATCCATGCTGCCTCGGATCCTGTAATCTGCTGAACTCCAGAAACCTCACTATTTTCTCTTTCAGCAGCGTTTCCAATAATTTACTCACCACTGAAGTTAAACTAACTGGCCTGTAGTTTTCAACCACATTCTTACTTCCGCTTTTGTATAAAGGCACCACATGAGCCTCTCTCCAGTCCTTTGGCACCGCTCCCGACTCCAACGAGGCATTGAAAAGGTCAGTCAGTGGAGCTGCTAGAACGTCACCAAGTTCCCTCAGTATTCTAGGGTGTATCCAATCTGGTCCCATTGCTTTGTCTACTTAAGTTGAGCTAGTTTCTCACGAACACAGTTTTCTGAAAATTGTTCAAGACAAGATTCCTTCAGTATGCATTGCATACTTGTGCACGTGTATATATCCACTGTCAGTCCAGCCCTCGTGCACTGGCATTGCTATGAATGGCCTTTAATAGAAAGAAAGTTTCACATATCCCCTTTCAGCCCCTTAGTTATTCGATGGACTCCACTAACCACTTGGATGCAGCCTCTTGGACTAGTATAAACAGTATGGCTTCTAAATCCATAGAGTTCTAACATACCATTCTGGAAAACTGAAATGGCTGCAAAACCTGGACTGGCATGGGTTATTTCAGCAAATGTGGTGCCATGCGGTTACTCAACAAATGAGAGGATGGATCCTTGTGGTGGATGCGCAGATGTTGAGGATACCAGTGATGCTGTGGATGGCTCCAGGACAGAGGGCAACTAGAATGGCAGCAGAGGGGCACCAGAGGCACAGGCTAGCAGTAGGGAATCCTTGGAAAAGCCACCTTACTGGGCAGACCAGATGGAACATACTAGTCTTTATTTGCCATCATATACTATGTTATGTTATGAGATATTCACAACACCAGAGGCAGCAAGGTAGAAAGGGATGATAACCAGAGTGCAGAAGCTATTGTGGTGCACCCACCATTCTTAAACTGGACTGTTGACTCAACTGCAGAGAATGTGGATCCATTGCTGGAGGAGAGGGACCATGCCACCAGACAGCACAGTCAGCAACTGTAACGCTGCAGAGAAAAGCTGCAGCAGTAGAATTCTGAATATTGTTGCTGCATCAGGAGAAGCTGGACATCTTGTGACAGTCTCCGAAGGTCCGTTGGTAGCAAAAGGAAGCGACACATACCCTCTTAGGAGAGATCCAGGGACTATGCCAAGATCTGCATGTCCAGCATACAGCAGGTGGTCAGTGTGCTACCACAACACATACAGATAGCCATTGCCCTCTTCCACATTCATCCTATAACACTAGTGGCACAGATAGGTCAGTCACACATCACAAACAGCACAACCCAGCTCTTGCCAACATTCTGAGATCACTTACCCATGGAATAGGACACTCTGTATGCTTCCCTGATTTCCAAAATGCCACCAAAGAGCAGAAGAGAAGGATGATCCCTACAGCTCCTCTGATAGCAGTGATGCACTTTTCACTGCACTATCATTGTCCTAACAATCTAGTCTTGGGGAAGGGTGAGAGGAGTAGGGGCCAATGAGGAAGGGGTAGAAGAAGGGTGGTAGCATGTAATCTAATCCACAGATAGCCATGACAGGTGGTGAGGTATGTGAGTGGTGCTCAACCCATACCAAGAATAATGTATGCATGGTGGACAGAGGAAGGAGGAAACTCAGTTGTGGGGGTAGCAATTAGAGAAGGGGGGTGCAGCATGAGGGTGTCGGGTATGCATGAAGTAGGCATGGCTGTGTGTGTGGGGAGAGTGCTAATGAGAGGCTGTGGTATGTGATGGGATCTGTGTGTGGGAGATGAATACTAGTGAGGGATGGTGGTATGTGATGAGGTCAGGTCTATTATGTGCATGATCAGTGGGGTGACAAAGGGGGTTCTGGAGAGCACAAATTGTGCACATGTATATCCATGGTATTTTTGCCAATAAAACACTTACCATCACATAAAATGCTTGTGTAACAGCTTATTTCTTGCAGTCATACTCTGCCTGTATGGCTGCAATGTCACCTCGGTACTAAAGGCAAGACCCTCCTCTAATCAGTTTCTAATGGTTCCTCTACATCTGGCAGGAGTTGTAACCTCCTCACTGCTAGGTTGTATAGCATGCAGCATGCCATGAATATCTGGCAAACCCTAGTGAGGATGTAAAACAGCTCTCCTGATCTATCTAAGAATCTGAAATGTCCCTTCAGCTGTCCAGACATCCTCTCAATGATGGTCTGGTGCTCCTATGGAATCAGTTATATTGCTCCTCAGCCTCATTGCTCGGTGTTATAATAGAGGTCATCAAACTTCTCCTCAATGGATATCCTCTTTCACCTGAAAGGGATGTTTCTTGGTAAAGGAGACATAGTGATTGGCTTATTTGAATCTATCATATCTGTCTCATGGTGCTGTCTATGTTTGTTCACATTTTGCTAGGCCCTGCCACAGGCAACCACTGTGTCATTTCCTAGCACTGCCCTAACTCCACAGCTACCCCTTCCAGGGCCGGCCCGTCCATTGAGTGAGAATGTTTTTTGCACAGGGCCCCACGTTTCAGGGGGCCCCGCGCAAAAAACATTCTGATCCTAAAGTCAAATTTTAAAAAAAAAAAAGCTGTCTTCTCCTGCTGCCGGGGCCGCCGCGGCAGAATCGAGTGTGCCGCGGAGCCCCCCCTGCCCAGCAGAGCCTGCCCTCCCCTGTATCCGCTCTCTCGTACAGCTATCTGCAGTCTCACGCGCCGACTTTCAGAGCACGAGGGGAGAGTTTCTCCCTCGCTGCTCTGTTAAGCCCGCGGGGGCTGATGGGAAGTTCCCATCAGCCCCCGCGGGCTTAACAGAGCCGCGAAAGGGAAACTAGTCCCTTCGCGCTCTGAAAGCCGGCGCGTGAGACTGCAGGCAGCTGTACGAGAGAGCGGATACAGGGGAGGGCAGGCTCTGCTGGGCAGGGGGAGCCCCGCGGCACACTCGATTCTGCCGCGGCGGCCCCGGCAGCGGGAGAAGACAGCTTTTAAAAAAAAATTTTGGGCTTGGCTGGGCTAGGCTGGGCTGGGCTGGGGGGTTAGGAGTGCTGATGGGCTGGGGAGGTTAGGAGTGCTGATGGGCTTTGGGGGGCTATGGGGGGCTATGGGGGGCTTTGGGGGGCGGGGGGCGGGGGGGTTAGGAGTGCTGATGGGCTGGGGGGGGTTAGGAGTGCTGATGGGCTATGGGGGGCTATGGGGGGCTGGGGGGGTTTAGGAGTGCTGATGGACTATGGGGGGTTGGGGGGGTTAGGAGTGCTGATGGGCTATGGGGGCTATGGGGGGCTGGGGGGGTTAGGAGTGCTGATGGGCTATGGGGGCTGGGGGGGTTAGGAGTGCTGATGGGCTGGGGGGTTAGGAGTGGTGATGGGCTATGGGGGGGCTGGGGGGGTTAGGAGTGGTGATGGGCTATGGGGAGGCTGGGGGGGTTAGGAGTGGTGATGGGCTATGGGGGGGCTGGGGGGGTTAGGAGTGGTGATGGGCTATGGGGGAGCTAAGTATATGGGCTGAGGGGATTAGGACTGGGAGTGGGCTGATGGGGAGGTTAGGACTGGTAATGGGGTATGGGGGGGCTTAAACTGAAAATTGGGTGATGGGGATTAGGACGAAATGGGCTGATGGGGGGGGGTTAACACTGGAGGTGGGCTGATGGGGTTAGGACTGGTAATGGGCTGTGGGCTGATGGGGGGTTAGGACTGGTAATGGGCTATGGGGGGGTTAGGACTGATAATGGGCTATGGGGGGCTAGGACAGGAAATGGGCTGATGGGGATGGGTTAGGACTTGAGGAGGGCTCATGGGGTTAGGACTGGTAATGGGCTGTGGGCTGTTGGGGGGGTTAGAACTGGTAATGGGCTATGGGGGGGTTAAGACTGGTGGGCTGTTGGCTGATGGGGGCTGTCTGGTAATGGGCTATGGGGGGGTTAGGACTGATAATGGCTATGGGGGGGCTAGGACAGGAAATGGGCTGATGGGGAGGGGTTAGGACTTGAGGTGGGCTGATGGGGTTAGGACTGGTAATGGGCTATGGGGGGCTGACTGGAAATGGGTTGATGGGGTTAGGACTGGAAGTGGGTTGATGGGGGGCTAGGACTGCAATTGGGTTGGGGGTTGCTAGGACTGGAAATGGGCGGATGGGGGGCTAGGACTGGAAATGGTCTATGGGGGGCTGACTGGAAATGGGTTGATGGGGTTAGGACTGGAAGTGGGTTGATGGGGGGGCTAGGACTGCTATTGGGTTGGGGGTTGCTAGGACTGGAAATGGGCTGATGCAGGGACTAGAAGGGAATGAATGCTGGGTGAGGCTGGAACTAGAAGGGAGCTGATGTTGGGGGAGGATTAGAATGGGATGGGGCTGGGAGAGTAAAATGGAGAGGGGAAAATATTTTGTGTGGGAGGGATAAAAAATCGACAATTGGCCGGGTATTGGGAGAGTAAGTGGGGATTGAGGATGGAGGGGTAAAATTTGAGTGGATGAAATAGGAATGAGGAAAGAGCAAAAGGAGAAAGATTAGTATGTTAAAGCAGATGTAGAGAGAGAGAATGGAAAAAAAAACTAGAAGAGAGAAGGACAAATGGACAGCAGATGATGGAGAGTTAGCAGAAAACATGAAGAAACCAGAAGAAAGTGGCTGGAGCAATAGCAACTGAAAAAAAATGCACAAAAGGTAGAAAGATATCTCTTTATTTTGAATTTATTAACTGGAATATGAAAGCTCTGGGAAATGTGCATCATTAACGTCTGCGCTTTGTTTGGTACAAGAGGAAATTAATTTATAGTTTTATTTCTACAGTGTTGTTGTACATTCCAAGTTTGGCTTTTGGGGTTCCCAGTTTAATTATTGCCTTCCTGTTTCTAAATTGTGATTCCTTGTTTGGTGATGGTCTATGTTCTGCATGTGTAACTGAGCTGAGGTATTCTGTTTATGTAATTCCTATTTGACATTGCCACTTGTTCTCTTTCTCCAGTAGGTCATGTATTGTTGTTCTCTGAAATGTATTGGTTTAATATTTGCAGTGTTGCCTTTTGATAGGTAGGGTATGGTGCTTTGTGAGTCCTGGTAGTGCTGTTAGGATACGGCGGGTTTGCTATTGGTTCTAAATGGGCAGTGTTTGTAGTAGTTCCTAATGTGCCTGGCGGTTGGCACTGGATTATAGTAATGTAGAAATCTTTTAGTCTGTCTTTATCCATACACTCATTAAGAGACATGTTTACTAAAAGTTAGTGTATGTTAACATTATGCAAATATTTATGCAAATAAGGCCACTTATGCAAATGAGGCCCCGCACCGAGTCTCCGCACATGGCCCCGCACCCCCCTTGGGCCGCCCCTGACCCCTTCCATACATATGTCCCTGCTGACATTCATTCATTCATTCATCTAACAATACACCCATGTAGCCTTCCCTATCTACTCCTAGTAACATGTATACAAGTAGGCAAAGTGATGTCCGCTATAATACTCTGCTTGGTTTCTCATGTCCCGCCAGTTCAGAAATAGATAGGCTGCAGACTGTTCCCTCCATCAGTTTATGCACCTGCCAGAATACACATTGTAGTTTAGTATGCATAAAATGTCACCTGAATTGGCCACCCCCACCAAAATGCTATGCACTAGGACACTGCCTATTTCATGTTGAAAAGCCAGGGAATCGTCCTTTCTTTTTTTTTTCTTCCTCCCTTGATAGCATGTGGTCTTCTTTTAAGTCTAGGGTTGGATAATAAGGTTGCTGTGGATTTGAACCCAGGCCACAGAGCTACAGGTCATACCTGTGACCATTGGAATATGCACATTATCCTGTATCACAAGTCGCCTGCTTGCTAACTTGAGGAACACTGCACCGAGACATAGAAACATAGAAAAATGATGGACTCTAAGGTTAATGATTTGGTTAGTAATTGGTTGAGTGGGAGGTGACAAAGAGTACAGGTAAATGGAGCTCACTCTGAGGAGAAGGACGTTACCAGTGGTATGTGCCCAGGGATCTATTCTTAACATCTTTGTTAGTGATATAGCGGAGGGGCTGTCGGGTAAGGTTTGCCTCTTTGTGGATGATACCAAAATCTGCAATAGAGTAGACACCCAGGAAGGGGTAGATAACATGAGGAGGGATCTAGCTAAGCTTGAAGAATGGTCTAGAATTTGGCAGCTGTGATTTAATGTTAAAAAATGTAACGTCATGCATTTGGGCTGCAGCAATCCAAGGGAGCAATATATTATAGGGGGTGAAGTATTTTTGTCCACTAAAGAAGAACGGGACCTAGGCGTGGTTGTGTCTGATGATCTTAAAGTAGCTAAACAGGTAGAAAAGGCGACGGCAAAAGCTAGAAGGATGCTTGTGTCTTTGTCAGATGTTTGGGGTGTCCTTCTGATGACTATCTCTTCTAAAATAACCCCATAGGCATTTTAAACATAAAAAGGGTTTGTAAATTACTTTTGACATCTGCAAAATTGTGTGCCCTGTCAACTGGAGTAGAAACAAACCAGCTGAATTCAAACCAAACCAAACAATAAATTGAACTGAACATGACACACCCAGAGTTGCCATGTTACCCAGTTCCATGAGAGAGATTTTAAAGCAGTCCTGGATTTATGACAATCCCATCCTGATGTGTTATGGGACCTGCAACACTGATTCCAATGAGTAATGTCTCTATGTAGCAAGTTTTGTAAATAGTTCACCCCTGTTATCCAAGTTTTTTGCCCTGTTATCTGTAAACTCATGCGTGTTAGCTGTATTGAGCTTTTCTGTTCCATGTAAACCGCGCTGATGCTGAATAGTGCGGTATATAAGAAACTGTAAATAAATAAATAAATAAAATCAGAGACTACAAATTCCATACTGCATTGCAATACAAATTTAAGACCAGAACTGGCAAAAACTCTCACTCCTGGAACTGGGTAACTTGGCAACTCTGCAAACCAAACATTTCACTTGTGCATATTCCTAGTTTGTATTAATTTTGTTGTACCTTCCGTAGGACATTGTTTGAACATTGACAGTTATAAATGCTATAAATTAATAGATTGTGTTCCTATTTTTGTTTGTATATGTTTTATATTTGTGTTTGCTTGAGTATGCGTGCTTGTGTATACTTTTATGTTATGTATGTTTTTTGGCAAGGTATGTTTGTTGGTCTGTCTCTGTGTGTGTATGTGTGTGTGTGTTTGTGTGTGTGTGTGTGTGTGTGTGTGTGTGTTATTTCAAAGAAATAGATTGTGTCTTACAGAGGGTCTGTGTGTCTATGTATTAGTGAGTCAAAAAACAAAAAAGTCCCAGACAACTTCTAATATAGAGTAACAAAGGATCTCATCCCAAGGTGCGCTTAAAGGTTCAATGGCCCTCTAGCATGAGGTCCCTTAAAAGCCACAGCTAGTAATGCTCAAAACATCATCATTGTTCCAATGTATTTTAATTTTGATTCAAAAGACCATTTTTTCTTAAAAAAAAAAAAAGATCATGAAACATTAAGGGCCCGATTTTCAAAAGGCATTTACATGGTTTACAGCCCAGTAAGCCATGTACATGCCTTAAATCAGGATATTCAATGGCATTTACATGGCTACTGCCTTTAAATATCCCCTTCTAACTCCCCTATGTGCCCCATGCTATACGGTTAGCATTGGGGTTTGTCAGGGGCATTTCCAGGGTGAAGTGGAGGTGGTAACAAGCGTTAACCAGGCATCAGTGATATTGCATCATTAAGTTTTAATGAAAAGAAAAAAAACGGTGTTTGGAATCTGAAGTAAAATACATGATAAGATACATGGACCAATGATTATGTTTTGAACATTACTGGCTGTGGCTTTTATGGGGTCTCATGTTAGAGATCCATTAGGCCTTGGTTTTAGATTCTTTGTTACTCTGTATTAGAGATTGTCTGGGATTTTGTTTTTGTTTTTTTTGCATTCTTTGTGATATTTTGTCTCAGTTTTATTTACGATTTGTTTTACTAATAATATGTATTAGTGAGTGTCATACAATGTGCATATGCATGTATGCAAGAAAGGAAAGGTGAGCAATATATATCTGAGTAAGAAAAAGAGAGAGAAAAACTCTGGATCTATGAGTATGAGAGATTTTTAAGAAGGGGGACCCGGTATCTTGGTCAGATCACATTCTGATTCGTTTTGAATTTTTGTGGGATGCCACCGTGGGTTGATGCCTGTCTAAGGTGTTATACGAGCTAAGGGGAATGATTGATGAGGAGCCGTTATGGACAGTAGCATTAGGTCACGGTCTGGGAAATGAGATGATCCTGTGGAGCATCAAGTAAAAGACTGTGGGTGCTACATTGGCGGAGATAGAGCCTAGAAGACAGATTTGGGTTAGAGAAGATCAGATTCAGAATAGAACTTGGTTTACTGTGGAACTGCGTTGTCATAAGCAGCAGGTATATAGATTAGAACGGCATTGGTGCAAGACGAGGGTATAGAGGTTCAAGAAGCTAGGAAATGGGCTTGCTCTGCTCAGATTTTAGTGGCAGGAAATAAACCACAGGCAATCTTTAGGGTTGATCGCTGGTTGCTAGGGCAGGGGTTGGACATTATGGGAGGTGATAATGCAATGGATGTAAATCAAGTAGCGGATTGTTTCTTGGGGAAAGTAGATTGTTTGTGGATCTTGAGGGGAGGAACACAGTATGTTAAGGGTGAGTGTGAGATGTAAATTAGGTGGATGGCCTTCATGAGGTGTTGGTGGATAATATACGGGAGCTGCTACTGGGACTGCATCCTACCTGGATACATTTGGAAACCGTTCCAGGTCAGCTTCTGTGGAGGGCTCCAGAATCCTGCCTGAAGTGCTTAGAAGATTTGATCAATGCCTCCCTCACTCAAGGATGTTTCGCTAGAGAACTAAAGGAGGCCATGATTACCCCCATCCCTAAGAGGAGTAATGATCTACCATGTTTGAATCTGCGCCCATCTCATCCATGATGGGGTTGGCGAAGATGGTAGAAAAGGCAGTCCTTATGCAATTAACAGCATTTTTGGGGTGTGTGTTGGGGAGGGGGGCGGGGTTGGACATGGGTCAGTAGGCTTCTACAAAGGCTCCGGGACAGAGTCTTTGATGGTGTCCATTTTGGATGCATTGGGTAAAAATAGAGATAAGGGGTGAACATCCCTGGTCATAATGCTAGATTTATCTGCAGCATTAGACCTTATTGATTGGGACATAATGGTGGTGAGGTGCAGGGCTTTAAGTAAGGGAATGGTTTTATGTGCGCTGGGGGGGGGGGGGGGCTTCTCAACTGTGCAGCAGTAGTTTTATGGGGTCCATGTTGCTCCCAATTCCTTTTAGCATCTTTCTGAGTCTGGTAGGGGCAATTTGTAGGCAACATGGGTTTATGGATTTCCTGTGTGCCAATGACATTCAACTAGTGATTGATGTAGCGGATAATGAAGCTATGGTGCTCCAGTACATCAATTATTGCCTGGAGGGCATTGAGGCTTGGTTGTGATCTCACAGATTGGTTCTCAATGCTGCTAAATTGGAAGTCTTGCTGTGTGGGACAATGGCTGAGGGGAGTTTGAAGGTTGAATTCTCAATAGGGGGACTTCATTTATCAAGGAAAAGCAAAATCCAGGACTTGGGTATTGTCCTTGATGAGGAGCTTGATCTCCAGCAACAGGTGTCATGAGTAGTTCAAATGCATTTGGGCACTTGCATGTGGCTTGGCAGCTTTGGCCTTATTTGCATCAAGAAGCACTATGCCTAGTTATCTAGGCACTGGTGTTATCACACCTTGAATATTGTAATTCATTATATGTGGGACTACCATCTTATTTAATTAGAAATTTGAAGGTGATTCAAAACTCAGCAGCCTGTGACATCTGGAGACTTCACAGGCAGGATTCGATTGTGGGAATTTTGCAGGAGCTACACTGGCTCCAAGTTAAGCAGAGGTGCACCTTTAAAATCATAGTATTTGCATTTAAAGTCTTTCAGGGCCTAGGGCCCTGGTACCTGCAAGAGTTGTTGCAGTGGTAGGTACCCAGATGAGCCTTGCACTCGGTGGGGACACAGATGTGGGAGGTACCAGGGCCTGCCCAGGTCTTAGGGTTGCCAACTGGCTCCAGATGCGCCCGACAGGCTTGATCCAGTCCTGGGTTTACCCTATTGCATGCAGTGACTTGTAGTTTTTCTTTTCTTATGGAATGCAATGGAGAAATCAGAACTACATATCCCTGCATGCAATGAGGTAAACCCAGGACTAGATCGAACCTGTCGGGCGCATCTGGAGTCAGTTGGCAACCCTACCAGGTCTGCATACCGCAATGGCGTGCATATGAGTTTTTTGTGGCAATTCTGGTGTTCTGGAATGCCCTACCGGTAGCATTGCATATGGAAAAGAACTTGAGCTTCCGAAAACTTTCCTCTTTCCCTGAATTACTGGTGTAATGGAGGTAGAGAGGCAGGGGTGGCAATCGAAGGGCAGCACTTGAGATGTTTGAGGGGGTGTATGGTTATTTGGATGGGGTCCTGCAGGTTTGGGGCCAGTTGGGTTGATTATGTTTTATGTTAAGAATGTATACAGCCAAAAATGCTGATGCAAATGGTGGTATATAAAGGTTTTAAAATAAAATAAATAAATAAAATAAATTATTTTCCTTTTATTGTTTTATTTTTTAATTGTAAACCGCTATGGTACCAAACCAGGTGTACGGTGGTATAGAAAACTTTTAAATAAACATTAACATAAACATGTGCATGTGTGTGTGTGAAACTGCTGACTGGAGCCAATATCTCACTCACCTCAACTGTGCAATCTCAGTGTGGTGCTTTCCCAACCTAGTTCTCTCACATATTTGAATCCCCTGATACTTGTGCTGTGTGGATGAAGAATAGGTTCATTTTGGAATGTCAGTGCCATCGGCACATCATTGTCATTTCATAGGTTGGGATTATTGTGACAGAATAGGACATACTTGGACAGAGTGAATGATGATTTATTTTTTAGAGAAACAGATCCATGACGATCACAGTAGGAAGTGTCAGGCATGGGCTAACCTCATATTGATGACTCATGGGTTGAAGGGCACCAGTTTTCTAGGACGAGCTATTCTGTCCCCTAGGGAACTAGATTCAGCCAACCCATTCCAGATTATGTCTTGTATTTCTGGTAATCTTAGTTTATATTTCCCGATTGGCCCAGCAAGGACCGTCTCAGGGCTGACTTGGGTATTTCTGCCCCACCTCTGGGTTTGATTCCCACTAGTTCACTGTTTCTGTCTTGATTTCTTGTTCAGCTGTCTTGTTCCCGAGGCCCTGTATTCATGTTTTTTTTCCCTTGCTTCTTGATGAATCAGGATTGCAGCTTTTTGTCAAGTTCTTTGGTTCCAGTAATGCTTCTTTGCTCTTTGGTGTTGGATGAACTTCTTTTAAATAAAATGATATTAAAACTTACCTTGAGGAATTCAAGTTTTGCCCTTGTTATTTATTTATATTTAGTTCATGTCTTTCCACTAGCAGTTCGAGGTGTGTGGTATTCAGGTCCAGTCTTAGAAGTCCCTCTCTAATGCCGTGGCTAAGGACTCTGACGGGGAGAATTGGGTGGGAACAGAATCCAGTTGCTCTTCCACTGCTCCCAAAGGACAGAAACAGCAGTAGAGATAGCTGACGAGAGATATGATAGAGGTCTATAAAATGAGTAGAGTGGCTTGAGTTAACATAGATCAGTTGTTTATCCCTTCAAAAAGTAGAAAGACTAGGAGACATGCAATGATCTACAATGTAGGACAGTTACAACTCTCTGGAGAAAATATTTTTGCATTCAACGTGTAATCAAACTGGAATTCATTGCAGGAGGATGTAGTAAAAGAGGTTAGCATAGTTAGTTGGGTTTAAGAGAGGTCTGAAGAAGTTCCCAGAAGCAGGGGCAGCCCAAGGATGGTGTGGAGTCATGTGCAAAGACTCGGTGTGGGGCCTCATTTGCATAAAGAGCCCCATTTACATAAATATTTGCAAACTGATAACATGCGCTAACTTTTAGTAAGCTTGCCTCTTAATCAGTGCAAGGATAAAGAAAGACTAAAAGATTTCTACATTACTATAATCCAGTGCCAACTGCCAGGCACATTAGGGAGTACTACAAACACTGCTCATTTAGAACCCATAGCAAACCCACCATAAGAACATAAGATATGCCATACTGGGTCAGACCAAGATCCATCAAGCCCAGTATCCTGTTTCCAACAGTGGCCAATCTAGGTCATATGCACCTAGCAGTTTCCCCAAAAGATACAGGTTCCACAATGCTTGTATTGGATCAAGTATTGATATACTGGGTCCCTTCTTAATAATGGTTTATGGACCTTTCCTCCAGGAACTTGTTCAAACCTTTTTTAAACCCAGCTACACTAACAGCCTTTACTACATCCTCCTGTAAGAAATTCCAGATTTTGATTACACGTTGAGTGAAAAAATATATTTTTTTATTAGTCTTATAGTTTACCCTGTAGCTTCATTGCATGTCCCCTAGTCTTTCTATATTCTGATAATGTAAACCATCGATCTACGTTTACCTGTTCCACTCCATTCATTAATTTATAGACTTCTATCATATCTCCCCTCAGCCATCTATTTTCCAGGTTAAAGAGCCCTAATCTTTTTAGCCTTTCTTCATAGGGGTATCCTTCCATCCCCTTTACCATTTTGATAGCTCTTCTCTGAACCTTTTCTAATAACACTATATCCTTTTTAAGATACGGCAAAAATAATTGCACACAATATTCAAGGTGCAGTCTCATCATGGAATGATATAGAGGCATTATAATATCCTTTGTTTTATTTTCCATTCCTTTCCTTATGATACCTAGCATTCTATTTGCTCTCTTGGCCGCCGTTGCACACTGGGCCGAGGGTTTTAACATGTTATCCACAATGACGCCTACATCTTTTTCCTGGGTGGTGGTTCCTAATGTGGAACCTTGCATCGTGTGACCATAGTTTGGTTTGTTCTTCCCTAGGTGCATAACTTTGCACTTGTCCACATTAAATTTCATCTGCCATTTGGATGCCCAATCTTCCAATTTATCAAGATCCTCTTGCAATTTTCCACAATCCTCTTGGGTTTTAACAACTTTAAATAGTTTTGTGTCATCTGCAAATTTGATAACCTCACTCGTTATTCCCTTTTCCAGGTCATTTATGAATATGTCAAAAAAGCAGCGGACCCAGCACAGATCCCTGAGGTACACCACTATTCACCTTTTTCCATTGGGAAAATTGGCCATTTAGCCCTGCCCTCTGCTTTCTATCTTTTAACCAGTTCCTGATCCACAATAGTACACTGCCTCCTATCTCATGACTCTTTAGTTTTGCCAAACGTCTCTGATGAGGGACTTTGTCAAAGGCTTTCTGAAAGTCCAAATACACTATATCAACCTTCAAAAAAACATAACAGATTAGTAAGACAAGATCTTCCTTGTCTAAAACCATGTTGGCTGTCTCCCATTAAGCCATGACTATCTACATGTTCAGCAATTTTTTCTTTATGATGGTTTCTATCATTTTTCCCGGTACGATGTCATGCTCACCGGTCTGTAGTTTCCCGGATCACCCCTGGAACCCTTTTTAAAAATTGGTGTTACGTTCGCCATCCTCCAATCTTCCGGTATTACAGATGATTTTAATGATAGTTCACAGGTTACTAATAGCAGGTCTGCAATCTCATATTTCAGTTTTTTCAACACCCTTGGATGTATATCATCCGGCCCAGGTGATTTGCTACTCTTCAGTTTATCTAATAGTTGTAATACATTTTCCCGATGTATCGATATTTCCTTCAATTCTTTCGCACCTTTAAATACCACTTCAGTCATAGGTAACATTCCTACATCTTCCTCAGTAAAGACTAAAGCAAAGAATTCATTGTCTCTTCGCTATCGCCTTGTCGCCTCTTAGTGCCCCTTTAACCCCTCTATCATCTAATGGACCAACTGACTCTCTCACAGGTTTTTTGCTACAAATGTACTTGAAAAAGTCTTTAATACACGTTTTTGCTTCCGCAGCAAGATTCTTCTCATATTCTCCCTTTGCCTGCCTTATCAATGCCTTGCATTTAACTTGCCAGTGCTTGTACTGTTTCCAGGTTTCGTCATTTGGCTGTTTTTTCCATTTCCTGAAAGATGCTTTTTTACAACAACAGCCTCTCTGACCTCACCTTTAAACCATGCTGGCAGTTTTTTGGACTTTATCTTTATCTTTATTCCGTCATTTGATAGACCGCTCTTGTCGAAACATTAGAGCGGTGTACAATAAAAGGTCTACGCCACTAAGCTATAGAAAAGGAACCCCAAATTATAATAGGAAAGAGAGAGAAAGGACAGCGTACAACAACATAAAATAAGAACACAAAAGACAAACCAGACAGAAGATTTAAGAAAGACAACGAGCACAGGGTGGGAAGCCAAAACAACAAAAGGGAGCTGACAATCCACAACTAAACTAGGTAACAACACGAGAGACAGATCAAACAAAGACTCAAGGGGGGCATCAGGGGGAAGGTCAAAGGCTTTTTGGAACAGATAAGTTTTCAGCAGCTCCTTAAACTTGGGATATGAAGGTTCCAGTCGGAGGGAGGGTGGTAGAGCATTCCAGAGGGAGCGGCCTAGAAAAAAGAAAGCTGAGTAACGGGTCTGTTCTAAATGTGCTTGTGATGGAGAGGGTAAGGACAGGCGATTCGCATGTAAGGAGCAGAGTTGACAGTATGGTGTGTGAAGAGAGATAAGATCGGCCAAATAGAGGGGAGTAGATGTGTAAATGGCTTTATGCGTTAGAATAAGAAACTTATAATGGAATCAAAAATGGAGAGGCAACCAATGTAAGCAAAGCAGGATGGGAGTGACATGCTCATAACGATGGGAAAAAGTGAAATACAGCGTGGAATACAGCTGGTCTGGGTTTCCAAGATAGTATTTTTCAACAACACCCAAACTTGATGTAAGTCTTTAACCTTTCAACTGCTCCTTTTAGATTATTCTTAACTATTTTCCTCATTTTATCATAGTCTCCTTTTCGAAAGTTAAAAGGTAGTGCTGTGGATTTCCTCACCATCCCTCCTCAATTAATTAGATCAAACGCGATCATGCTAGATCACTATTGCCAAGTGGCCCCAACAACCTTATCTCTTGCACCAGATCTGGTGTTCCACTAAGGACTAGGTCCAATATGGCTTCCCCTCTGGTGAGTTCATGAACCAGCTGCTCCAAGAAGCAGTCATTTATTTCATCTAGAAACTTTATCTCCCTAGCATGTCCGGCCGTGACACTGACCCAGTTGATACCGGGGTAATTGAAATCACCCATTATTATTACTGTGCTGTAACTCTTGTTAGCTTCCTTGATTTCTGTGCATTTCATCATCCATTTGTTCATTCTGGCCAGGCGGTCGATAGTACACCCCCACTGCCATCGCCTTCCCCTATTTACATGGAATTTCAATCCATAGATATTCTACAGCAATTTTTGTTTCCTGCAAAACTTTACCTTTCTGACACAATGCCCTCTCTAATACAGAGCACAACCCCTCCACCAATTTGATCAGCTCTATCATTACAATATAGTTTGTACCCAGGTATCACAGTGTCCCACTGGTTGTCCTCCTTCCACCATGTCTCTGAGATTCCAATCATATCTAACCTCTCATTTAGTGCTATATATTCTAACTCTCCCATCTTATTTTTTAGACTTCTAGCATTTGCATACAAGCATTTTAGAGACTTTATTTTATTCATATTAATTTGGCTATTGGTAGGCATGGGTAATTTGGGATCTTTAAGCTCTGTCTGCTCCATACTCGAGGGCATTTGGGCTACTTTACTCTTTTTTGGAACCTCTCTGCTTTTGGTAGTATCCTTCAAGGATACATTCTTCCGAACCATGCGCTCTTGTGTGACAGTCGGCTTTCCCTTATTATCTAGTTTAAAAGCTGCTCTGTCTCCTTTTTAAAGGTTAATGCCAGCAGCCTGATTCCATCCTGGTTAAGGTGAAGTCCATACTTTCTGAAGTGCCCCCCCCCCCCTTTTCCCCAGAATGTTCCCCAGTTCCTAACATATCCAAAACCCTCATCCTTGCACCATCGTTTCATCCACGCATTGAGACTCCGGAGCTCTGCCTACCTTTTGGGTCCTGCGCGTGGAACGGGAAGCATTTCGGAGAACTCTACCCTGGAAGTTCTGAATTTCAACTTTCTACCTAAAAGCCTAAATTTAGCCTCCAGAACCTCCCTACCACATTTTCCTATGTCATTGGTACCGACATGTACCAAGACAGCAGACTCCTCCCCAGCACTAGCTAAGACCCAATCTAGGTGGCACATGAGGTCTGCTACCTTTGCACCAGGCAGGCATGTTACCAGGCGATCCTCATGTCCACCAGCCACCTAGCTATCTACATGCTTAATGATCGAATCACCAACTATAACGGCTGTTCTAACCCTTCCCTCATGGGCACATAGCCCTGGAGAAACTTCCTCGGAGTGAGAGGTTTTTCATCACCTGGAGGACAAGTCCTAGTTACAGGATCACTTCCTGCCACACCAGGGTGATGCTCTCCTGTCACGTGACCTCTCTCCTTCATGGCAACAGGGATACTGCCAGACTGGAGGTGGGACTTCAGGACTATATCCCTGTAGGTCTCCTTTATTTACCTCTCTGTCTTTCTTATGTCTTCCAAGTCTGCTACTCTAGCCTCTAGAGAATGGACTCGTTCCCTTAGAGAAAAGAGCTCCTTGCACCTAGTGCACACGTAAGACCTCTCACCAACTGGGAGAAAATCATACATGTGACACTCATTGCAAAAGACAGGAAAGCCCCCATCTTGCTGCTGGACTGCTGTCTGCATCTTAGTTTTAATCTTGTGTTTAGATCTTTAAGTTCTTTACTTACTAAGGGTTGCTATGGATACTTATACTAATAAAATTGTACCTAATACGTTTAATATACTTTGTTCACCTGAAGCTTAATTAATCTCAGGTCCTTAGTGTATGACTGATTTGGATAACGAGCTGCACCTGAGAGCACCTCCTAACCCTTTGAAGGCCTACTTTAAAATTTTAATGCACATTCTGCAGCCGGGTTAATTTTTGCATATTTCAGGAAAATCGTACCCATCTTATTCAATATATTCTAATAGTGATTTTCGTTCTGCTATGGTCATGTAGTATACACCATTTGATAGGAATACTTAGTCAGAATTTTGGATCCCGAGAGTTTTGGGCTCGGCCTGAAAAGAGTTTTTGAGATGCGTAAGTACCTATAAAACTACGATTATCTCAGGAGTGGGTGGGTGTTGGGGAGGGAGGGAGGGAAATAACACTTATTAAAAGAGGGCTGCTACATAGTACCCTGTCCTGTGCTTCTGAGGTAAGCTGTGACCAACTTCCAGGGTGATTAACAGTCCTTGCTTGGATAGAAGGAGTCTTTCAAAATGGCCTTTTGACCTGCCACCTGGAGTTAACACCTATACAAAATTTTTCCCAGGTCTCTTGCCCCCCTAGGTAGAAGCCCTCTTTGTAAAGGTCTTTAGAAGACTTTATTTGTTGCTGAAAGAATACTGACCCTGTTTTGCCTTTTATGCTAAGTTATATTCTGAATTGATTTAAATTAATGCTCTTTGCTGCTGCTAGGCTCTGACTTATTATGAAATTTAAACTAGAGGCTCTCTGCTGGGTTCTAAATTTAACCAGAAAGCTCTCTTCTGTGTTTTAAATTCAACCTAAAAGTACTTTGCTGATACTAGGCCCTGAGTGAGTATTAAATTTAAACTACAAGCTGTCTGTCGGGTATGAAACCTAACCAGAAAGCTTTCTTCTGAGTTTTAAATTTAAACTTAAACTGCTGCTACTAGGCCCTGTCTGATTTAACAAATACACTGGGTTCACAAATTAATCAGCTTTAATCCAAAGAAGTCCCTTCAGAAAAATTCCCAGAAGTATATACTCACAATTGCAGATCTCTCTCCAGAAGTAGCAGTCCCCTTTCTTCTAGTCCTTCAAGACATATCATAACATTGCTACCAGGACTCACAAAGCACCATACTCTACCTATCAAAAGGAAACACTGCAAATATTAAACCAATACATCTCAGAGAATACTAGTGCTTCTTCTACTGGGGAAAGAGAAAAAGTTGCACTGTCAAATAGAAACTACATAAACAGAATATCTCAGCTCGGTTATACATGCAGAACATAGATCATCACCACACAAAGAGCAAGGGATCACAATTTAGAAATAGAAAGACAGTAATTAAACTGGGAATACCAAAAGCCAAACTTGGAATGTATAACAACACTGCAGAAATAAAAGTCTAAATTAATTTCCTCTTGTACTAAACAAAATGCAGACGTTAAAGATACACATTTCCCAGAGCTGACATATTCCAGTTAATAAATTCAAAATAAAAAAGTATTTTTCTACCTTTTGTTGTTTGTGCATTTTTTTTCAGTTGCAATTGCTCCAGTCACTTTCTTCTGGCTTCTTCTTGTCTTCTGCTAACTCTCCATTGTCTACAGTCCATTTGTCCTTTCTTCTCTCTTCTAGTTTTTTTTTTCCATTCTCTATCTATATCTGCTTTAACATACTGATCTTTCTCCTTTTGCTCTTTCCTCCATCTCTTTCTTTATTCCTTTTTCATCCTCTCAAATTTTACCCCTCCATGCTCAATCCCCATTTACTCTCACAATACCTGGCCAATTGTAGATTTTTCTTCCCTCACACACAAAATAATTCTTCCCCTCTCCATTTCACTCTCCCAGCCCCATCCCATTCTAGTCTTCCCCCAACATCATTGCCCTTCTAGTTCCAGTCCTACCCAGCATCCGCTCCCTTCTAGACACCGCATCAGCCCATTTCCAGTTCTAGCTCACCCATCAGCTCTTTCCAGTCCGAGCTCCTCCATCCATTTCCAGTCCTATCCCAGCCCCATCAGTCCATTTCTAATCCAAGCCCAACCCCCATTTCCAATCCTAGCCTCCCATCAGCCCATTTCCACTCCTGTTCTAGCCCCTCCATCAGTCTATTTCCAGTCCTAGCTCCCCCACACAGTCCATTTCAAATCCAAGTCCTCCCCATAAGTCCAGTCCTAGCTCCTCCATCCATTTCCAGTCCTATCCTAGCCCCTCCATCAGCCCATTTCCAGTCCAAGCTCCCCCACACTCAGTCCATTTCCAATACAAGTTCCCCCCTTAAATCCAGTTCTTGATCATCCATCCATTTCCAGTCCTACATCCCCTATCTATTTCCATTCATATCATAGCCCCTCCATCAGTCCATTTTAAATCCAAGCCCCCCAACAGCCCATTTCTAATCCTAGCCCTACCATCAGCCCATTTCCAGTCCAAGCCCCCCCACTCAGCCCATTTCCAGTCCAAATCCCCTCCCCATCAGCTATTTCAAATCATAGCTCCCCCACTCAACCCATTTCCAGACCTAGCTCCCCCCTCCCACTCAGCCCATTTCCAATCCAACCCCCCATGAACCCATTTCTAATCCTAGCCCCTCCATCAGTCCATTTCCAATCCTGGCCCCCATCAGCCAATTTCCACTCCTTTCCTATCCCCTCCATCAGCCCATTTCCAGTCCTAGATCCCCCCCACACTCAGTCCATTTCCAATCCAATTCCCCCCATAAGTCCAGTCCTAGCTCTTCCATCCATTTCCAGTCCTATCCTTGCCCCTCCATCAGTCCATCAGCCCATTTTCACTCCTATCCTAGCCACTCCATCAGCCCATTCCCATCCCTAGCTCCCCCTACACATAGTCCATTTCCAATCCAAGTCCCCCCATAAAACCAGTCCTAGCTCCTCCATCCATTTCCAGTCCTATTCTAGCCCCTCTGTCAGCCCATTTCCAATCCTAGCCCCCATCATCCCATTTCCAGTCCTATCCTAGCCCCCCCACCAGCACATTTCCAATCCTAGCCACTCATCAGCCCATTTCAAGTCCAAGCCCCCCCCCACTCAGCCCATTTCTAGTCCAACCTCCCTCCCCATCAGCTATTTCCAGTCCTAGCTCCCCCACTCAGCCCATTTCCAGTCCTAGTTCCCCCACACTCAGCCCATTTCCAATCCAAGCCCAACCTATGATCCCATTTCCAGTCCTAGCCCCTCCATCAGTCCATTTCCAATCCTAGCTCCCATCAGCCCATTTCCACTCCTATCCTAGCCCCTCCATCAGCCCATTTCCAGTCCTAACTCCCCCCACACTCAGTCCATTTCCAATCCAAGTCCCCCCATAAGTCCAGTCGTAGCTCCTCCATCCATTTCCAGTCCTATCCTAGCCCCTCCTTCAGTCCATTTCAAATCCTAGCCTCCCATCAACCCATTTCCAGTCCTATCCTAGCCCCCCCAACAGCCCATTTCCTATCCTAGCCCCCTATCAGCCCATTTCCAGTCCTAGCTCCCCCCAAACTCAGTGCACTTCCAATCCAAGTCCCCTCCATAAATCCGGCCCTAGCTCCTCCATCCATTTCCAGCCCTATCCTAACCCCTCCATTAGCCCATTTCCAATCCTAGCCCCCCATCAGCCCATTTCCAGTCCTATCCTAGCCCCTCCACCAGCCCATTTCCAATCCTAGCCCCTCCTCAGCCCATTTCCAATCCAAGCCCCCCCCCACTCAGCCCATTTCTAGTCCAACCCCCCTCCCCATCAGCTATTTCCAGTCATAGCTCCCCCACTCAGTCCATTTCCAATCTAAAACCCCCTTTGAACCCATTTCCAATCCTAGCCCCCCATCAACCCATTTCTACTCCTTTCCTATCCCCCATCAGCAAATTTCCAGTCCTAGCTACCCCACACTCAGTACATTTCCAATCCAATTCCCCCCATAAGTCCAGTCCTAGCTCATCCATCCATTTCCAGTCCTATCCTAGCCCCTCCATCAATCCATCATCCCATTTTCACTCCTATCCTAGCCACTCCATCAGCCCTAGCTCCCTCCCACACATAGTCCATTTCCAATCCAAGTCCCCCACCCATAAGTCCAGTCCTAGCTCCTCCGTCAGTCCATTTCCAATCCTAGCCTCCCATCAGCCCATTTCTAATGCTAGCCCCCCATCATCCCATTTCCAGTCCTATCCTAGCCCCTCCACCAGCCCATTTCCAGTCCAAGCCCCCCCACTCAGCCCATTTCTAGTCCAACCCCCTCCCCACCAGCTATTTACAGTCCTAGCTCCCCCACTCAGCCCATTTCCAGTCCTAGTCCCCCCCACTCAGCCCATTTCCAGTCCTAGATCCCCCCCACTCAGCCCATTTACAGTCCAAACCCCCCCATGAGCCCATTTACAGTCCTAGCCCCTCCATCAGTCCATTTCCAATCCAAGACCCCCCAACAGCCCATTCCCAATCCAAGCCCCCCATCAACCCATTTCCACTCCTATCCTAGCCCTTCCATCAGCCCATTTCCAGTCCTAACTCCCTCCACACTCAGTCCATTTCCAATCCAAGTCCCCCCCATAAGTCCAGTCGTAGCTCCTCCATCCATTTCCAGTCCTTTCCTAGCCCCTTCATCAGTCCATTTCGAATCCCAGCCTCCCATCAGCCCATTTCCAGTCCTATCCTAACCCCTCCATCAGCCCATTTCCAGTCCTAGCTCCCCCATCCATTTCCAGTCATATCCTAGGCCCTTCACCAGCTCATTTCAAATCCAAGCCCCCCTTCAGCCCTTTTCCATTCCTCACCCCCATCAGCCCATTTCCATTCTTAGCTCCCCCATCCATTTCCAGTCCCACCCTAGTCTCTCCACCAGCCAATTTCCAATCCTAGCCCCCATCAGCCCATTTCCATCCTTTCCTAGCCCTACCATCAGTCCATTTCCAGTCCAAACCCCCCTCCCCATCAGCTATTTCCAGTCCTAGCTCCCCTACTCAGCCCATTTCCAGTCCTAGCTCCCCCCACTCAGCCCATTTCCAATCCAAGCCCCCTCCCCATCAGCTATTTCCCAATCCAAGCCCCCCCCCCACTCAGCCCCTTTCCAGTCCTTTCTCCCCCCCCCCCCAATTTCCAGTCCAAGCCTCCCCCACTCAACCCATTTCCAGTCCAAGCCCCTCACTTCCCGAAGAGCCCTGTGTCTGTCTTAAAAGCTTTAGAGGGAGCTGGAGAAGCCCCGGCTCACCTCTACCAGCTGCCAAAGTGAAGAGTGCCTTTCTTTCTTCACTTCAGCAACTGTACTGTAGTTTATGACGCTGCCGCGCTTAGGTCAAAGGGGATTCCTGTTTCCCGGAACTCAGCATGGCAGCATCCTAAACTACAGCACAGCTGCCGAAGTGAAGAAAAAAGACGCTCTTCACTTTGGCAGCTGTTAGAGGTGAGCAGGGGCCTCTCCGGCTCCCTCTAAAGCCGCCCTGCCTGCTAGTACTCAATGCGGGATGTTGTTGGCGTGGGGCCCCCTCAAGAGCGGAGCCCTGTGTGAACAATATTCTCGCACATGGACGGGTCAGCCCTGCCCAGAGGAAAAGTCCACAAACCATTATTAAAATAGGCTGGGGAAATCTATGGTTTACCCCTGGGACAAGCAGCATGGAATCTGTTTAACTTTTGGGAACCTGATAGGTACTTATGACATGAACTGGCCGCTGTTGGAAACAGGATACTGGGCTTGATGGTCCTTTGGCCAGACCCAGTACGGCTTATCTTATGTTCTTATATACTGTATGTGTTCTCATTGCCTATCTCACTCTCTTCCAGATTCCAAGTGGCCTTAATTGCAAAATGCCCAGCTCTTGCACATGAAAATAACACTCAACAGTCCATCAAATATGCATACAGTCTGGCGGATGGATGCATGCTCCACAATAGATGCTTACACTGTAGTGAAATGTTCTTAAAAAAGCAAATGTAAATTACTTATGGTCAGGGCTTATTTTGAGGGGGTTCTCGATAGTACGATAGTACTGAGTACTGGCACCTTTTTTTTGCCTGCTGTAATTGACCTGTTGTCCTCATGTACTAATGAAAAAGCCTTGCATATGAGATCCATCACCTTTTTTGCTTTTTTTCACAGCTTACATTAAATGTCATGATATCGGTGTGATTTTTGCAAAACCTGTACAGACTGAGTTCCTCTTTTCAAAAGGATGTAATATTAGCATTGGTTTTGAATTTGCTTTATTGGTAGACTCCTCAGTAACTCAGAAATGTACATAATTTACTTGCTAGCTATTCCTGTCTCTTTAGAAAACTTGTTATTTGAAACTTCCAGACCATGTTACTTGAAGGGGAGTACACTTTCCAGCTTGGATATCTTTGAATTCAAGCCAAATTGTATTCTGTAGGCAAAGCAGCTACTGATCTGTGGCAGACTGCTCTAATACTGTGGCCAAAAGGAATGTGTCATGCTATGTTCTAAAAGGATAAAAGCTACTAGAGATACTAGAGATGCAGTACCACTTATATGTGTATTAGCTTTCTTTATTTTCCTAATCTGCAAAATCTCTTCCACATTAGCAAACATGATGTTTTATACATGAAGTTATTTCCTTTCTTGTTCTCCTCTCTCTCTTACTTTTTTCACTTGTCTTCAAATATTGTGATGTAGATAAAACTCTAATGCACAAGAACAAGCAGTCCCCAGAGCATTATTCTGAATATAAATTAAGTGATATTATAACAGAGCCTCTCTTAGCTCAGCATAATGAATATGAAACATCATGTAGCAGTGACCAAGGTCATGGTATGAGAATGAATTACTCTATTAACTTCTGTTTTAAGGAGCATTAGTAATAATAAGTGAAGAGGTTTAGTGTAATTCTATTAATATTATCCATGCACGAGTAGCACAATTTATCTTGTTAAAACAATTAAGATGTGCTTTGAGGATGTTATGCATTACAGAAATATGATGCTCGGAAGTGTTTATTGCATGTAGCAGAATGTATAAGCATTAGCCAGTAAGGTAGATAATCTGATAAAAATTGAAAAGCTGATTTGTGCGCTATGCTAATTCCAGACCCTCTCTTGCCCCCCACACTGCACAAATGCTGCAGGAGATTATAGCAAGCTTTTGTACTGATATTAGGTTAAATTCAGTCATTTTTCTTTGTTTCCTTGAAAGAAATTACATTTCTTGTTTGCTTCAAACCCTCTATCTGTTAAACAGCATGTGATTACTGCACCTTAAGCCTTTCATGTTGCCGATTTTTTAAATTTATTTTTAATCCAGATACATATAAGCTTGAAACTTGGTCATATGATATAATGTCTCAAGGGCTTAACCTTTTCTCTGAATACTTTTCAATTCAAAGGACAACATATACCTTGCTAGAGATGTACTCCATAAAGGCCATTTACGTATATATGGACAGTGGTACAGTATAACTCGTATACTGTCTATACTTTAGTAGCATAGTAGCATAGCATATGACGGCAGATAAAGACCAGTATGATCCATCGAATCTGCCCAGTAAGGTGGCTAGAGTGGTTGCAACTGCAGCGCCGTGCAGGTCACCCCCCTCTATTAAAAGATATTTGTTTGCTTTGATTTTATCCTCTTGCTATAAAGGTATCCACTGTGTCTACTCCATGCCATTTTGAATTCTGTCACTGTATTTGCCCCCACCACTTCCATCGGGAGGGCATTCCAAGCATCCACCACCCTTTCAGTGAAAAAGTATTTCCTGATGTTGCTTTTAAGTTTACCACCTTGCAGCTTCATCGTATGCCCTCTAATATTACAGATTCCTCTTCTTTGAAAAAGGTTTGCTTGTTGATTAATACCCTATAAGTCTGTATCATATCCTCCCTGTCTTTCCTCTTTTCTAGGGTATACAATACATATTTAGGTCTTCAAGTCTCTTCTCATACGTCTTCTGGTGCAGGCTCCAAACCATTTTGGTCGCTTTCCTCTGAACCATTTCAAGTCTTTTTATATCCTTTGTGAGATGCGGTCTCCAAAACTGAACACAATACTCTGAGGCCTCACCAATGACTTGTAGAGGGGCATTAATAATTCCTTCTTTCTTCTGGTTATTCCTCTCTGTATGCAGCCCAGCATCCTCCTGGCTTTGGCTACCACCTTGTCGCATTGGTTCACCACCTTGAGATCCTCACACACTAGCACTCCGAGGTCCCTCTCCTGGTCCATGCACATCAATCTCTCTCCCCCTATTGTAAACAATTCTTTTGGATTTCTGCATCCCAAGTGCATGACTCTGCACTTCTTCGCATTAAATCTTAACTGTCAAGTATTAGACCATTCTTCCAGTGTTTTTAGATCTTTCCTCATGTTGTTCACTCCCTCAGAAGTGTCCATTCTGTTGCAAATTGAAACATAGAAACATGAACGACTGCAGATCAAGACCTTATGGCCATCCAGTCTGTCCTTTCATATGAACTATGAAGTTCTATATTTTTTTTCCTTTCCCTCAGAGATCCTCTATATTTGCCCAGTGCTTTCTTGAATTCAGATGTAGTTCTGAATCAACACATAGAAGCAGATACAGATCTGAAATGATAGATAGGGGCAGATATATCAAGGAAAGGGTTTTTTTCCACTTTTGCACCAGTACAGATGGCTTCAGTTTACTTTCAGTGTTTTTTCAAAACTTTGCTTGGCTTGCTCCTAAATGTCTTTATTAATCAAATTTCAGGTAATCCGCTACTTTCTTGCACCATTTTACATCTCAATTGCTTTTTTCTAATACAATTAAGTAGGGATAGATGTTCTAGCTACAATCCATGGTAAATAACAAAACATTTAAAAAAGTGTCCAGGATTAACAATAAAAGAGATAAACGAAGATATATAAAACTGTGGGTTATTTTCAACATTTTGGGGTATGTTTACTAAACCGTCTTAATGCTACCGGTGCTAGTTGCAGCGATAATGTGAAGAATGCCATATAAGGAGTGGGCATTCCGTTGGCAAGGTAGCAAGAATCCGTATCGCGCAATAGTGGGTGCCGTGGCACGTTAACACGTGTTAAGCCTAAGTCATGCTAGTGCAGTGTTAGAAGCTATAAAGATGTAAGCCCACTGGTTGCTGCAATGACTGCAGAGGCAGAGGTCATGTGCTTAATCCTGCAGTGGTGTTATGTAAGAAGGCTGTCTGAGGCATTTCCTTTTAATCTAAATCAGTGCTGTCTGAGGCACTTCCTTTTTTAATTTAAATCAGTGCTGCCAGCAAAAACACCTGCACAGTGCCATAACCTAAGGTGCCACATAAGGTGCCCTATAAGTCACTCCATAGGGCACATTATAAAGTGCCCTGTCCGCCAAGGCACCTTATAATGTGCCCTATAGGGCGCCTTATGAGGCACCTTAAGGTTACGGCACTGTGAGGGTGCTTTTTGCTGGAGGCACTGATTTAAATTAACCTGTTTTGGACCAGCATATATTTTACATGCATAAGGTTTTCATACTTACTACTCAACTGTTTACTAATTAATGGTTATAAATTCAATGGAACTATGTTTAACTATTATTGTTATGTCAAAAAGCATTATATACAGATTTTTTATCTGAGATCTAGTTAGTTTAATAGGTATTCGAAGTTTGCTGATTTTGACGGTACTGGCGGCTCAACATAAAAAGATCACAAAAAATAGCAAGTAGCTTATAATGCTGTAATAGCTACTACTTGGAGTGGAGGAGTATCACAAAACCAAACTGAAAACCCGTCTCCAAAACCAAGTGATCTCTCCGCCTTGGGTAACGCTGAAGCCAAGGCTGCAAGGCCCCCACCTGTATTGGAGTAGGGGACAGGCTGAATAAGTCCCTATGATTTGTGGACAGTCAAAGGAGCAACCGGGGCCCCTTTTTTAGTGCACTTGACTGCTGAGTGTCCCCCGCCATACACGGAGCAGAGGTGACAGAATTTGCAGTCAGGAAATGGGCAGGTGGACTTCTTAAATCTCCAACAAATGTCTCCTGCTCTGCCTCCCCCTGCTCTTTGCTGTGGCGTGACTGCCCCAGCCTAAAAGGAACAACCAACTCCAGAGGCGGTTGCTGTTCCAACCCCCGTGGAACCCGCCCTGGCGGACATGTGCTTCAGCCACAAGTTAATGTCCTGCGTACCCCATGACAAGAGTTTATTCTCTTCCATCTTGTCCCAAAACATTTCATCCTAATTCAGCCAGGCCCACCCATCGTGAGTCTGAGACGCCTCTAAAATTGAATCCGCATACGCCAGAAAGAGCCTGTACTGCTCCGGAGTGTGATGCCTTCACACGCTGGCTAAGTGCAAAAAGGATCTGGTCCAATTCACAAGGTTACGTGACACCTTTTTGATGCGATGCACCATCTCATCCTCTTCTTCCTGCTCTCGCCCGACCACTGTCGACCCTCCAGCAGACGGAAAATATCAATATAGCGCCGCTTCAGAATCTTATGGTGCAAGGCACGTGGAACCCCTTCCTATAACTCTGAGAATGACGCTAACGTAGGAGCTCCGCCCTCCACCCTGCCCACTGGAATTGGACCGACGCTAGCTGCCCACACTGCCCCATCTGACCCAGAGGAAGATGATGATGTGTACGAAGAAGAAGAAGATGATGAATCAGAGGCCCATCAATGCCAACACAAATGCTTTCCTTTCCTATGTGCCTTACAACCTGGCCCCTCCCCTACACTCAGTCCATGCTCCCCAGCAGATCCCTGCAACAACCCCATTGGAAACTCACCAGCTGCAACCAGAGCTGCCGAAGGGGCTACCGCTGGCCGTACTTCCGGAACCTGCACATCCGTTTCCTGCTAAAGTCGAATCTCACCTCCTGCGCTGCTCCTGACCTCCAACTGGGGCTGCCCGCTTGTCCCACAGCTCCGTGGCTCAATGCCCTCAATTGGCCTCCTCCCTCTGGGCCCAGGGGAGGCTGAGAAACCACAGACACTGGTGGAGGAATAAAAGGACAAGCAGGAGGATGGACATCAGGAGGCCAAGGAGAAAGCCAAGCCCCAGGCAACTCCACCCTGGATGGACCCTGGCCCCCCCAACCAATGTTCCAATGCCGTGGGCCCCTCAGCCGGGAGATAACTGCCCTGAACCCCCAGCCAGCCCGCAGGAAAGACTACATGCCCCAACCCACCCCAACTCCCTGGAACAGGAGCTTCCTGAACTGGCACAACCCCACCACTGACCCCCACCGTACCCTCCAACGAGGGAGGAGATGAATCCTCCGGCAACTGCCCTGCCTCTTCCACACTGTGGTCCCTGCCTGCACCGGAAGTGCAGCACTGTGAGAGACTCACCCCCTTAAGAGAGGGGATCCCTCCTGACTCTCCCCTCCGCCCCATCTCACCCCCATCGACCACTATGTCCCCGACCCAGCCCCCCACCTGCCTCCCAAAGAGAGGCCCTGCCACTGTGCACCCCGCTCCCTGGGCTTACCCTACCCCGAGGAGGCTTGGACACCAACCTCCCTCTCCCTCTTGCCCACCCACAAGGCCCAGCAGAGCCACGGAACTGACCAAGCCAGCCTGACGTAACCGCAGCAACAGCCGCATTAGCCCCTGCTGCAGAGGGGCCTACCGCGCCCTGCCTGACAACCCTCTGACCCCATCCCGCAGAATAGGAGGTGAACAGCTGGTTGGGGGTCACCGAAGCCTGGCTGAACTCCGCAGCCCTGGCCACACGGCCTCTGCGAGAAGGCATGATCCACAGACACCCACCGCTGACTGCCAAGCTGCTGTACCCCAGCCCCCAAAGGCTAATTCCTTGCCGAGGTTCGTTGTCTTTTTTTTTTTTGTTCCTTCCCCTTTTTTGTGTGTGTGGATGCTTCTCTTTTGTTTTTGTTTTTTTATTATTTAATATCCCCCCAGGAAAACACACCCGAACCTAAGACCCCCCTCCCCACAATACATCCTCACATAACACGGCACATCGGGGCTCCTGAGACACCACAGCCATCAGCGTTGCCTTCCCCTCTTCTTTTCTTTTTTTTTTGTTAAAGTCGCGCAGGGAAAACCGCCACAGGGGTGACCATGCGGGCAGGCAGGAAGATGGCTGATGCGACGCTAGGAAAACATTGCTCAGCCCCTCCCCTCTTCCCAGCAGCCCCTCCCGCCCTCCCATTGGCTCCCCTCGAGAACACGCAGAAGAAGCCAATGAATTCAAAACCCACCGCCACCGCCAATCTCCTGCTCCACCTCCGCAGCCTGCCACCCACCACGCTCCCGGGTAAGCAGTCCCAGGGCAGGGTCCCCTGCACTGAGCCGGGCACCCAGTTACGGGCAGCCACCCAGGGACCCTGCCCTGCGGCCCCACATGAACTGAAGAGAGCCTAAACAGACTTACAAGTTTTAGAATTGTTTATAGCTAGAAGAATGATTGCTGCAAGATCTGTTAAAATGTAATCACTTTAGCAAAATGTCATAACCCTTATTGAAATTTGATTTCCGCAGCAAGCAGCAAAATCTTTACCATTGAAAAGTTGAAATCTCATTGCTTGGGTTCTTTTCTGCTAGGGGCCTTGTCAGAAAAGTCAGACAGAGAAATGTGGAGAAATGCAAGTATGTAATGTTCATAAATGATAAGTCAAACTGATAGTAACCATGGCTGGTTTGACTCCTGCTATGACTGTGTTATGAGAGAAAAATACCTTGGTAGTTTCTCTTTGAACATTTGCTAGGGTGAAGTGCACAAGCTGCTACACTTTTTATTTACCAGTTCTGTGAGTGTCAGAGTGGGGGTTAAATATGCATATTTTAGAAAATGTCAAGTGTGCATGTTCTTTTCTTCTTTTGACTTTCCCTACCAAAAAATGCCCCTTTTAAACTCTTCTAAAAGCAGCTACGTTATGGAAGCCCCACATTCATCTAGCTGGATAAAGGAGGGTTATTTTCAGCCAGACCAATTTATACAGGTAAATTGCATGGATGTGCACAAGAAAAAAATATTTGATTTTTTTTTGTTTTAGAGTTTTTTCATGATTTTTGGTATTTTTTGTCCACTTCACACTTTATTGTTAATAAGAATTTTTACACGTATTAGAACTTTTTAAAGCACAGAAGTGGACTGTATGTGCATTGTTTCCTAGACTAATGCATATTG
Source organism: Ichthyophis bannanicus (assembly GCA_033557465.1). Taxonomy (NCBI): domain Eukaryota; kingdom Metazoa; phylum Chordata; class Amphibia; order Gymnophiona; family Ichthyophiidae; genus Ichthyophis; species Ichthyophis bannanicus. Next base: position 17,510,706 of record CM066036.1, on the reverse strand, counting down.
AATGAAAATTGAGTGCCCTTTTTTTAAGGCACCTATACAAACGGAATATTCTAGCGCAGTGGTTCCCAACCTGTTGTTTGCGGACTCCTAGGGATCCTGGAGACCATTGCAAGGTCCAAAGAATGCAGAAAAGAGAAAAATGAGAGAGAGAGAGACTTATGGGAAAAGGTTAAGGGGAAGGGAGAGAACTGGCTGGAGGGAGAGAGAAAGAGACTGTGACTGGGAGCACCGTCTTGAGAGAAAGAGACAGGTAGAGAGAGAGAAAGGGGAAGGAAACTAAAGAGGGCTAATTGGGACAGGTTTGGTGCTGAGCTGAGGGAGTCCAATAAGAGTAGTGGGGATGAACAGGGTGTCCCTGAAATTTTTGGAGGTTAATAAGGGGTCCACACAACCAAAAGGTTGGTAATGTCTGTTCTAACAAATGTGCATAGGTAGTAAATAGCTTTGAAATGTACTTTATATGTGCACGCTATTGACAGAACCAGTGGAAACTGTAACTTCCCACTATGGATATTTGAAATGAAATATTGAATAATAGTTGTTTTAATTGTAAGATAACAATAATATATAACAAAAGTAATTGCAATTGTCTTGACAGTGATGATTGCACAGATGCTCAGTGGGGGTTATTTTAAAAAGCACTATCTGCAGTTTGGACATCTGCAAACAGGCATGGAGACGTCCAAATCACAAAGACATCCCCAGAGTCATTTTAGAAGTTGAGTCTGTAGAGGGCTCCAGCACAAGGACATCCAAGTCTGAATGGGGGCACGGTAGAGATGTGGCCAGGGTGTTCCTAATCTCAGAAACACCCTGGATGTCCTAAATCACATCTAAAGTTATACCTGCTCCAGACATGAACAGAAGTGTTTATTTTGTCACACAAAGGCCTGGAAGGTGTGGAGAAAGAACTACCACTACCCCCTGTATTTTACTGCATATCACTAAACACCAACAGGGAATGGGGATTCATATTTATACTTTGCTATGCCCCTGGGTGTCTCTTTATGCTAGCTTGTCTCAAATGGACATCCCTGACTCAAGAGTTCCTAATGGGGGTGTCTATGTGCCCAGATACATGCATATCCAGGTTTGGGATGAGCATTATCCTGAAATCGACCAGAGACATACTGTAGATGTCCCTGGCGCTTTTCTTCATATTCTGCCCTAGAGTTCCTCAATTTAACAGCACACAAGGGAAGCTTATAGTTTAGACATTTTGGGGGTAATCTTGTAACGTGGCATATACTTTATGCAGTAGAGTAGATGCCTACTTTGGTGATGTTTTGCATGCATACTAGAAAATTATAGGCACGGGCATGTACACCAGCTCTAGGGTTGATACAAATTTCCTCACCTTAATTTAAGGCATGTTCTCTGCCACTTACTTAGTAGTTTATAAAGACAGGTAGGGGCCTACTTGTCTGTATAAAATAGGCTTAACATAGCAGCCTTAAAACGCTCTTTGAGGGTAATTTCAGCTTCAGCAGAGATATGATAGAGATGTTTAAATACCTCCATGGCATAAATGCACAAGAGGAGATCCTCTTTCACTTAAAAGAATGCTCTGCAACGAGGAGATATAGGATGAGGGTGAAAGGGGATAGACTCAGGAGTAATATGCAGAAATATTTCTTTACGGAAAGAGTGGTAGATGCGTGGCACAATCTCCCATTGAAGGTAGTAGAGATGAGGACAGTATCTGAATTCAAGAAAGCATGGGACAAACACAGAAAGTCCTTAAAGGAAAAAAGGGACTATAGTAGTATATTTGGAAGGGTAGACTAGATAGACCATGTGGTCTTTTTCTGATGTCATGTTTCTATGTTTTTAAATCATACAAGATATAATATAAGAGCTAAGAATTTAGATAAAGGTTCTAATACTGAGCCACGGGAAAGATGGTCCGATGGCTATTGTAAATTCTTCTGAAGTTATATTTAAAACAAGAGTATTTGGATGTGGCACTGTCAAAAATTCAGATTCCTTAAGTGAGAGCCACCCACCCACGATGATGGGCTTCTGCTTTCATAATATCAACCTCACATTTGATAGCACCAGTGCGATCAGTGTCAAGTGAAACATAGAGAGACCATCAGAAAGCTGCTATTGTAACTTATCAATGTACTACTGAGTGTCCACCATCTCTATAGCTCTGCCTTTATTGATTTTAAAGTTGAGATAATGGTTGCCATTCTCTAGAGCAGAGGTTCCCAATGCAGTCCTTGGGGCACACCTAGGCCAGTCTGGTTTTCAGGATTGCAACAATGAATATGTACAAGATAGATTTGCATGTACTACCTTCATTGTATAGAATGCATATTTTTTATGGGAATCCTGAAAATCCAACAGGTGCTTTGAGAACTGAGTTGGGAATCTCTGCTCTGTCAGGGCATCTTACTGAGCAGAGATGATGGATCAGTACATTCTCCATTTAGTGATAAGTTGCAGACCACTGTTCTGCATGTGCACTGCATCATGGGTACTGGGGGGGGGGCTACCCTATACTGACATACACAGCAGACATTTTAGACAGTGACTTGCAGTCTCTTTGTATCCAGCCATTGCTAAAGAGAGAGGTGTGGAGATGTAGCTTACTGGTTAGTGCAATGTCTTAATAAGCAGGGGACAGGGGGTTCAATTCCTACTTGTTCCTTTTGTGACTGTGTGCTACTCAGATAATTTTCATGCCTGTAACAAGGCTCTGCTATGACTGGCAGGCACACAGCCTTATAGTTTGTTATGTGTTCTGCCCACAATTTGGGTCAGCAAACAGACTATTTGCCATCATGCCCTTCAGAGAGCGTGGCTTTATTAGCTGTGCTACAGCATATTGCAGGGGGTCATACATGTTCACCCTGCAGATGTCTAGAAACTGCTTGGAGGTGTGGTGTAATGGTTATGGTACAAGCTTGAGACCCAGGGTTCAAGGCCCGCCAGCATTCCTTTTGTGACACTTTGGAAGGTTTTACTGTGCAGTTTAATGTATGCAACACCCTTCATTGATTGCCCATACCTCCTTCTGGTCTTGGGCAGGTCACCTAATCCTCCATTGTCTCAGCTGACTGTAGGTTCTTACAGTCCCTGTTTTTTATCAGACAGTACAACATTTTCAGTGCAAGGTATCCCAACGTGACTGCACTAATGCAGTAGTATACTAACAGGCAGTTACATGCATGTAGCTGTAACCTGCTTGTGCAACATGAGTCACGTATGCCATAATGGCTGTGACTGTGTAGCTTTGGCTCCATCAAATCTGTGCAATACACACACACACATCCTACTCCTCGGATAGCCACCTGAAGGTATCACCTCATGCCTGTACTCGCCCCATTTCCCCAGTTTGGATGACAGCTGTCCAGTTGTTATCTGCACATTTGTCTGAAGTGTTGTATGGTGGCTCTGTGGCTGGGACAGGTGTGAGACCCACATGTTTGGTATGAAGCTTTCCACATGGCAGTGGTACACATTTTCATACACAGTACAAATATGTTGGGGATGGCACCTGACAGCCCATACCACCCTCTCCTTTACACCATCCTTCCTTCAGCCCATCCATCTGCCTCTGTTGGCTGTGTGCAGTCATGTCTTCTTGTGCAAGCTATTACACCATGGCCTACACTGGTAATCTTTTCTGCATTTTGGCTCTTCACGCATGTCTCTCCTGTGCCTGATCTGCACATCACCACTCCTACTCTGTTCTCTGTCGCTGCACACATCCTGCCACTGTGGACTCCGCTGGGGGCACATCTTCCCCATCCTATGCCACACACTGACATTGTGCCATTTTACATTGGCACCCCCTGTACATTGGTACAGCTGCCTCCCACATGCTCCTCCACATAGGGTGCCGACGGATCTGGCAGGTCGATCAGCTCCCATCTGCCCTTCCATCCATCTCCTTTACATTGACTTTTCTTGGTGCTCCTTTATCCAGCGTTAAGATTGAAGCCGTTTTCGGGCATTAAGGTGCAGGCTTGACAACTTAATGCATGTTAAATGGCCCATAGCTCGCTTTATGCCGGAGAACCTCCTACCTGCCTAGCGCCCTTTATTATTATTTTTTTTAATTTAGCTGTATTTATATCCCGCTTTTCACCGGGTCAAAGTGGTCAATTGGGGGATACATTTAACACGAGGGGATATGAGACACATACGCTAATACTTACAGGGAACATGGGCAATGGAGGGTTAAGTGGCTTGCCCAAGACCACAAGGAGAGCCTATAGGACTAGAAATCCCAGTCCCTCCGGCCTGAGATTGCTGTCCCCAGGTGGGACTTGAACCCCCGGCCCTCCAGCCTGAAGTACCTTGTCCTAACCACTAGACAACTCCTCCCTTTACACATCTAATACCTCTTATCACTGCCATTAACGCCTGATACCTTAACGCCCTTTAGTAAACATACCCCTTAGTTTTCCTGGTTTCTGTTTTAAACATCCATAGATAAACTGTATCCTTCACATAATCAGTCATATCTTGGTGGAACATTTTATATTTTCATTATTTAATTTTGCCATGAAAAACAGCCATCTCCTTAAATTGCCAGTGTTTTAATTCAAATTCTTCAGTGGCAACTGGGGACTTAAACATACTCCAACGAAAGTCTAGTTTCTCTCCTGAAATTGAATAACTTTTAATTTAGCATATCCTATAATGAGTATCATCAAATATGTAGAACACTTATTTAAAATTAAATTACACCGAGTCAAGAAAGAAGGTCATCCTGAAACATGTGAGGTTTGTTAGAGATTCACAGGCCATGGGGAATGCAATGTATTTGGCAATATTCAGTTAAACTATGAAAATGAAGCTGTGCACAGATCATTCATTCTCTTGTCCAAAGTAACAATATCTAGCCATTCCATTAAACTAATGTGGTGGTACTAGTGCACGGATGGTGGATGTCTGCAGGGATTCCAGATGATCTTGTAAAATGCTAAGCGCAAAAGTATCTTCACTATTTTTCCTTTATATGTTTTGCTGCTATTGTCAGCCATGATCACAAAGGTTATGTGCAAATACACTAAAAAATAGCGATATCATCCCAAAAAAGCTTTCTAATAAACAAAATACAACCAGGACAAGATCTGAAAAAAATATAAATAAATTCTAAAGGGACCTCAAGGAGACATCAACGTGAGATCAACTCATGCTTGTTTAGATATTGTTTACCAAGAAAACCTCTTAGATTCATCATCTGTTTCCTGGACAAAATACATATATTTTACAGTCCTCAGGAAAATCACCTTAAATAGACTGGGTATTCCCACAATCTTGCAATGTGAACCCAAATATTCATAGAAGCATAATTTTCAATTAGTGTATTGACTAGGTTTTTGGAAGCAATGCGTATAACCACGTATCTCTGAGACTATACAGCATTACTTATCTGAGGTCTAGAGCTTACCCAGCATCAGCTATTGTCACATTCCACATCTGCACAGCATGATAGGGGTGACCTGCACGGATCGGTGGGTACACCCCTCAACAAAGGCATGGGAAGGGGTGACTTGCACGGAGTGGCAGGTGCTCCTACTCTTTCCACCTTGCTGGGCAGACTAGATGTACCATGATGGTCTTTATCTGCCATCATATACTGTGTTACTGTGTTACTATGATGATAGCTGTGACCTACACTATTCCACTATGTCACAGCCACTTAGAATTTGCTACTACTTAGCAATGCCCTTCCATTTAGAAAGCCCATTACAGGGTTGTCTTTCAAATATCTATCATCTCCATCATGATCAACTCTGTCCCACACATGTTTTTTGAACTTGCCCTACTCATTGACAGCCTTGCATTCTTACCTTCCACCAAGGCAATTCATTCTTTCCCTGCTATCCTTTGCACATTTCTCAGTAGGGATGTGCATTCATATGTGCATATTTGGCTAATTAGTGTACCTTATAAAATTTAGTGAATACCAAATTGATTTAATGTATGCTAAATGGAGTGGAGGAGTAGCCTAGTAGTTAGAGCACTAGCATGCTAACCAAGAGACCAGGGTTTGATTCCTACTGGCTCTCTTTGAGGTCTTGGGCAAGTCACTTAACTCTCTGTTATCTTGGAAGAAAGGCCTGGCAATCTATTTCTGATTACACTGCCAAGAAAACCCAGGAGCTGCTGGGTTGCCAGGAGCCAGCACTGTCTTGAAGTCCTTAATTTGTTGGTTAATATGTATTAAGGGGTTATTTAAGAAGCATTATTTGTGATTTACATGTATATAATTGGCCATATATACATATAAATCCTGCCTAGGGATAAACATACAACACTGAAAGTGCATGGGGGCAGGCTGTGGGCATGTGAGGGGTATTGCCTGGGTGGGGTAACCTCTACAAGTGTGTCCCCCATTTCATGTAGGTGATAAACTCTGACAGTGTCTATGTCCAGATTAACACCTGCTCCCTCACATGAATAGCATTAATGAGGATATCCCCCTTCATCCCCTAATACCTAACAGTTTTTCTGCCTCCATCTTGACCTGAAATAGGAATAGAGGTCTCTGCTGGTGACTGAGAGTGGCTGCCTGCCTCCTTTTGAAAAATGGCCAGGATGCACATGTAAGTGCTGATATATACACATGCATGTTCTGGGCTTTTACTCCATTGATGTTTCCTGTGTATGTTTGTGAAAAGGCTCCTCCTGTTGCATGTGGATACAGATGCCCCTGTGTGCCTGCATTTCCTCCTTTCACAGTTCGCTGTTAAAATTCACATGCCTCTTGAGGGGTGGAGATATGTTGATTTTATATCGATCTCACACATGCACATCCTCTCTTCTGAAGTTGACATAGATTTGCAGATGTTTTCACTTGAATGTCCCTCCCACCACATAAATGGTGTTTCTAAAATGTGCCTTCACATCTATTTAGCAAGCACTAAAAATTCCCTTTTAAAAAGTATGTGTGAAACTAACTTAAAAAAAAGAATACACCGGGAAATTCAGAAAATGTCAGGAAAAAAATTAACAAAACCTAACGTATTTTATAATACCTGTGCACATCCCTATATTCATCTTCTCTGATCTACTCATTCTTGCTCCATATAATTCATTCATCCTTCCAGAAGGGGTCTTATATAACAAAGTTTTGGTCTAAAGCACTCAAACCCTTTTCTTTCTGCACAGGGAGTTCTTTAGGAGAGTAGAGCTGTACCCTCAGAAACAGAAGAGCAGTCATAGGGCCTTGCACAGAACCTCTGGCAGCAACAACAGTAGCAGTGATATACACGCCAAAGGTTTTCATGTCAGTTAGCATTTTCCAGTGGACTCTCTTAGCTAGTATTCCTACATCAAATCTTTGCTGCATTCATCTTATTAATCCGTACAATAAGGACTGCCATCCCTTTTCAATCAAACCTGCTTAAAACATTTTGGGAGGCATCTGTAACAGAGGCAAAAACACTTCACACCATCGAGAGTGTCGCAAACACACCACGGCACCAATAGGGATGCAAAGGACACAAAAAGTGGCAGGAAGACTACAAGCCACCACCAAAAGGGCAATCCGCACAAAGAGTGAAATTAACACCCCTGGGGGAGTGCAAGAGGGCAAAGCAGCAACAAAACTGATGGGAAAACCTCTGAGAGGAATGAAATAGTACCAAAATTGTGGAGGAGTGGCCTAGTGGTTGGGGCAAGGTACTTCAGGCCAGAAGGTCAGGGGTTCAAATCCCACTAGAGGACAGCAACCTTGGGCCGGAAGGACAGGGATTTCTAGTCCCACAGGTGCTCCTTGTGGTCTTGGGCAAGCCACTTAACCCTCCGTAGCCCATGTTCCCTGTAAAATAGTTATCTCCAAGTTATATTACCCTGTTCAATGTAATTTCAGTTTATTCAATGTAAACTGCACTGATGCAGAATAGCATAGTATATAAGAGAATGTAAATAAATAAATTGTAGAAAAATTCCAGTTATTGGCAGAGGGATAAAACATTGAAAATCCCAAGGCTACATGGGTGAGGGAAGACAGAGTAACATAGGCTGGAAGGCATGGAAAGGAACAAATTAACTATTAACAATATTGTTTTAAAAGAAACAGTCATAAACGTAAAACTATATACAAGTTTGATCATCAAATGTGGAAGGATATTGGTTTGAGTAGCTCAGCTTGGGGGAGATGAATTTTGACAGATGGGTTAATTAGTGGAGAGGGTGAGGTTGTTACTATTAGCTTCATTTCCAAAGTGAAGGATAAATAGATGTGTGCTTTTTTCGGAATGTTGAGACGTTCTTTATTTCTCTTAGGTAGTCTGGAAGGGAGTTCCAAAGGTTAGGGGCGATGTGGGAGAATGTTTTATTGTTTGTTATTTTTCTTGATTTCCTGAAATCTGATGGGATTGTGATTTTATTTTTGTTACATTCTCGTTATATGCGAGTGTGGGTTTCCTTGGTAATGAGGGTGGAAAGTTATGAAAGGGCGATATTGAGAAATTTGAAAGTTGTAACTAGAATTTTATAGTTTATGCAGCTCTGTACATGGAGCCAGTACAAATTTTACAATATTGGGGTGATGTGTTTAATTGAGTTGTAATTTGTGACTATCTTAGTTGCAACATATTGAACTATTTGAAGTTGTCTTATGGTATGTTTGGTGAGTCCATATAGGAGTGTGTTGGAGAAGTCAAAGTGCAGTATAAGGATTGCGTTGATGACAGATTTAAAGTCGTGATTGTGGAGTAGTGGACTTAGTTGTTTTAACATTTTAAGTTTGTAGAAGATCTTTTCTGTTATTTGTCTTATGTGTGAGGACATGTTTTGGGTGCGATCAAGGATTACGCCAAGGTATTTTACCTCGTTTTTTACCAAACTTTTTATGTCTGAAATCCTGATGGCTGTAGGTGAGGTAACGTTCTGGTTTCTCATTACATATAATGATTCAGTTTTATTGAAGTTGATCCTAAGGTTGTGAATTAATAGCCATTCCATTATTTCAGCAAAGCAATCTGTTTTTTTTTCTTGCTTTTTCAGTCAATATACATAACCAAAATACAGTGAAAGGTCAATCCGAATTCCATATGAATAAAAGGAAAAAACAAAAATAAAGGCAATTATGTCTAGGATAAAGTCCACATTATGGGATCAGTAATGTCTATAATAAAAATAGAAACAAACAAAAGAAATCAAGAGAACAATATCTCAACAATTGGAGGCAAAACTTAACTAATTATCAGTCCTAACTACCATCTGCCGTTCCTTAAGAAAGTTTTCAAGATGAGACACCTCTGTGAAGGTATACAAGGCATCCTCAAAGCCCACAACACATTTTCAGGGAAAACGGAGAAAAAAGGAGGCACCCACTGCCAAACCACGGGGCTTAAGCTGTAAAAATTGCCGCCGTCGCAACTGGGTGTTTCTGGATACATCAGGAAAAATACTAACCGTTTGCCCGCAAAATTTAACAGATTTAGCTTTAAAGAAAGCCCTGAGGATGCGCTGTTTAACCTCAACAGAGGGAAAAGTAGCCAACAAGGTGGCTCAAATAGAGATATTATCTTGGGAGTCCTCGAGAAAAGCTGTCAAATTATCCATTGTGGAGGCAACCTGATCTAGGCCCCCTTCAACCACATTAATCTTTTTAACAGTAGAGGAAATATAATACAAATGTGAGACACTTAAAGAATCTGAAAAAACTAATACTTCCTTGAAAATTTTTTCAAGCAAAATCCTATGAGAAAGCAAAGCAGATTGAGGAAAATTCAAAAACCTCAAGTTACAACTACGATAAGAATTCTCCAGTGCTTCTATCTTGGCATGAAGAGATAAAGAATCTTTAATAGCCGCAACACTCGTAGCATGCAAAGAAAGAACCTGTGATTCTAACTTAGTGGCAACCGTATCAACCTGCGCAATTTTCTCGTTAAGTTGCCCAAAAACTTCGGTAGCAGCTTGCGAGTAAGTGCACAGAGAATTCAACGAAACCAACATCTTCCTGTCTATGGACTGCAAAGCAGCCCAAATATCCGCAAAGTAATCTCTGACTCCAAAGAAGAGGCAGGAAGCTCAAGAGAGTTACCTGCTTCTAACAATTGCACGGGGGCCGGCAAGATAATAGGCTGTAATTTAGACGCCGAACACGGGACAACTTTAGATAGAACTGAAAAATTACCTGGAGCAGGGGACATCGGTGGAATTCTGCAATCGGGGCTAAGAGACACCCCTTCAGGGGAAGACTGAGCTAAAGGGAGAGGAGCGAAGTGCCTGTCTAACGGACCGACCGGTTTGGCATCACCGGAAGCAGTCTCTGGGGCCTTAGCCCCTGACTTAACCTTACGCTTCCCCATATACCTTCCAAACAAAATAAATAAAGAAACACTGTCCAACCCCAACAAAATAAATAAAGAAACACTGTTCAACCCCAACTATCTAACAGCAAATACAACACAGAATATAATAGATAATATAATGTCTCAGTGGCGTCGAAGGGGCGTCAAAGGGGCAAAACGAACCCCTTTGACCACACCCCTTCGACGCACGCCCCCCGCGCACGCTCCATGTCCAAGAGGAACACCTAAAGAAATAGTAAAGAAGTCTCCACAGGTAGGGCTGCCCCAACAGTGCCTTCCCGATGACAAGGGGGGAGAGTAGGGAATCCTCTCCGCAGACGGCAACAGCAGCCTCCTGAGCCGATGGCTTGGCTCCAAACACCTCCTGCAAGACAGCTGATCCAGGGATTCACCCTGACCGGTGCAGTTTTAAACCCCCGGCAGAAGTCCCCGCAGGTAGAGCTGCCCTAACAGTGCCTGCCCGATGACAAGGGGGGGGGGGAGTAGGGAATCCTCTCCGCAGACGGCAACAGCAGTCTCCTGAGCCGATGGCTTGGCTCCAAACACCTCCTGCAAGACAGCTGACCGGGGATTCGCCTTGACCGGTGCAGTTTTAAACCCCCGGCAGAAGTCCCCACAGGTAGGGCTGCCCCAACAGTGCCTGCCCGATGACAAGGGGGAGGAGTAGGGAATCCTCCCCGCAGACGGCAACAGCAGCCTCCTGAGCCGATGGCTTGGCTCCAAACACCTCCTGCAAGACAGCTGATCCGGGGATTCGCCCTGACCGGTGCAGTTTTAAACCCCCGGCAGAAGTCCCCGCAGGTAGGGCTGCCCCAACAGTGCCTGCCCCATGACAAGGGGGGGAGTACGGAATCCTCTCCACAGACGGCAACAGCAGCCTCCTGAGCCGATGGCTTGGCTCCAAACACCTCCTGCAAGACAGCTGATCCCGCAATCTGTTATTTTTTTAATTGTGGGAGATTTAAATTACATCAATATTTACTGGGTCAATGCCACATCAAACAATGTTAGGGAGATAGTTTCTAGATGAAGTAAATGACTGCTTCATGGAGCGCCTGGTTCAGGAACCAACAAACGGGGATGCTATTTTACACCTAGCCTCAGTAGAAGTCAGGATCTAGTGTGAGAGGTAACTGTTTTGGGGCCACTTGCCCCAAAACAGTTACACATTTGATTTAATAAATGGAGGGAGGATAGCAAAGATATTGACTGCACTAGCATTTAACTTTCAAAAAGGAGACTATAATAAAAAGAGGAAAATGGTTCCGAAAAACCTAAAAGGAGCAACTGCAGAGGTTAAGAGTTTACATCAAGCCTGGGTGTTATTTAAAAATACTATCTTGGAAGCCCAGACCAGATGTATTCCATGCTTAAAAAAAGGTAGAAGTAAGGCCAAACAACAACTAGCATGGCTTAAAGGTGTGGTCAGAGAGGCTGTTATAGCTAAGAGAGAATCTTTCAGAAAATGGAATAAAAGAGCCAAATGATGAAAACAGGAAACAACATAATTACTGATACCGCCGTTGCCTTTATTTTCTCTCCTCTCAAGCCCTCCTGGGTCCTTTACGATCTGGCTTTCATCCTTTACATTCTACTGTATCGGCTCTTGCCAAAGTTTCCAGTGACTTGTTCCTGGCAAAATCCAAGGGCCTTTATTCAGTCCTCATCCTTCTTGGCATCTCTGCTGCTTTTGACACTTGACCACACCTTCTCCTTGATACCCTGTCCTCACTTAGTTTTAAGGGCTCTGCACTATCCTGGTTCTCCTCTTATTTCTCCCATCACTCTTTCAATGTTTGTTCTGGTGGATGCTCCTCTAATGCTATCACACTCTCAGTGTACCCCAAGGATCTGTCTTGGGTCCACGCCTTTTCTCTATATATACCTAGTCCCTTGGTGTGCTCTTCTCTTCCCATGGCTTTCAGTTCCATCTTTATGCTGATGACTCGCGGATCTACCTCTCTATACCTGAAATCTCTCTGGCAATCCAGACCCAGATTTCTGCCTGCCTTTCTAATATTGCTGCTTGGATTTCTCACCGCCGCTTGAAATTGAACATGGCCAAAACCGAGCTTCTTGTTCTTTCCACTAAAACCTCCTCTCCTCTTCCTCCATTCTCAGTCTTTGTGGATAACTCTCTACTCTTCCCTGTTTACTCAGCTGGCAACCTTGGGGTCTTCTTTGACTTCTCTTCTTCCTTCTCCACACACTTCTATCTGATAGCTAAGACCTGCCATTTCTTTCTGTATAACGTCAACAAAATCCACTCATTCCTTTCTAGACACACTACTAAGATACTTATCCACTCCTTAATCACCTCCCATCTTGACTATTGTAATCTACTTCTTGCTGGTCTCCCTTTGAATCATCTCTTTCCCCTTCAATCTGTTCAACACTCTGCTGCATGGCTAATCTTCCACCATCCTCGTTATGCTCATATTACTCCTCTTCTCCAGTCACTTCATTGGATCCCTATCCATTTCCGCATCGAGTTCAAACTTCTTCTGCTGACCTATAAGTGCATTCACTCTGCAACTCATCACTATCTTTCCTCTCTTATCTTTCCCTACACCCTCCTCGGGAACTTTGCTCTTCTGGCAAAATGCTTCTATCTGTGCCTTTCTCTTCTATTGCTAATTCCAGACTTCTCTCCTTTCACTTTGCTGCACCTTATTCCTGGAACAAACTACCTGAGTCTATACATCAGGCACCTTCTCTGACTCTTTTCAAATCCAGATCTTGACTCACTTGATCTCCTGTGTTTTCCTTGTGTTGTCTGTCTTGACTAGATTGTAAACTCTGATGAGCAGGGACTGCCTCTTACATGCCTGTGCAGTGCTGCACACATCTTGTAGTGCTATACAAATGCTCAGTAGTAGTAGTAGTAGTAGCAGTAGTAGTAGTAGTAGTAATAGTTAAATACAAGGCATTGATAAGGCAGGCAAAGAAAACATTTGAAAAGAAAATTGCCATGGATGGAGGCAAAAGCACATATCAAAAAAAAACATTTTCAAGTATATTTGTAGCAAAACACTTGCGAGGGTGGCAGGTTTACTGGAGTTGGAAAACTCAGCAGCTGCTTTGGGCAATCATCAGCTTCTTCCGATTCCCAACCCGCCGTCAATCTCATGCGTGTCCAGCATTTTTCTGGGTGCAGTCTGTAGCAGAGATCTTCCTGGTCCAGGGGAGATCTTGTAATGCCGAGGGGGCCAAGTGCCATAAACCAAGGCACTGTTTTAGGATTTATAGTACCTGCTGCACATGATATGATGCAAGGTTCCATATTAGGAGCCACAAGCTAGGAAAAGGATTTCAGCGTCATCATGGATAATTATTATAATATGTTGAAACCCTTTGCCCAGTATGTAGCCAAGCCAAGAAAACAAATAGAATACTAGGAATCATAAAGAAAGAAATGGAGAATAAAACCAAGGGCATTATAATGCCTCTGTATTGCTCCCATGGTGCAACCACACCTGGAATATTATGTGCAATTCTGGTCACCATATCTTTAAAAAGATATAGCAGAATTAGAAAAGGTACAGAGAAGAGCAACAAAAATGGTTTAGGGGATGGAAGATATCCCTTCAAGGAACAGTTTAAAAGGTTAGGGCTTTTCCTCTTGGAAAAGAGATGGCTCAGGGGAGATACGATATAGGTCTATAAAGTAAGGAATGGAGTAGAACAGGCATATGTAGATCAGTTGTTTACTTGAAAAAGTAAGAAGACTAGGAGATATGCAATGAAGCTACAATATAACACATTAAAGACTAATAAGCAAAAATATTTTTTCACTTAGGGGGTCATTCCATAATAACGAATAGGCCATTTGGATTTGCACGGGAGATAGATTTCTCCTGAAAACATTTATGGCCGTATTCTGAAACCCGTCTCCCATGTACATCTATGGTGTGAACATGGGGATCTCAAAATGTGCCTGGAAGGGGCAGGATGGGGGCATGGTTTGTCATGAAGATGTATAAAGCATATTCAGGAAAGGCCCATGTACATTTTCTGTGTCCCCCAAAGACGTGCTTGCTATTCCTGCGGAAACGTGGAATAAGACCAGTACTTAGAAATATTCCTGCTGTTCTTGTATAGAGGTAGTGACAAATATACTTCAAACTGGGGTGACTACAGTCTAAAACACAGCTAGATGCATGTATAATGAACATAAATCAGGTGTGAGAGAATCTTGTAAGCTAAGGGACATTAATAACTACCATTAAAGGCATTTGAAAACCAACAATAGTGAATATGATGGCTATGCTGACTGTTGCTGTTTGTACTAAAGGAGCTAATCTGGAGGACCCCAATAAGTCCTGTGATCTGTAAAATAGGACTGTTCATGTTGGAAGTGTGAGAGAGTATGCAACAGGAGTTTATTTGAGTGAGAGAGGGGGGTGGGGGATCAGGTATGTAGTCCTAGCACTCCATGCTTTTATGGTATTCCAGCTTTTATCTATAGATGCTGAGTATCCGTTTCCCAGAATTATGTCTTTTTTGACAGTAAGTGAGTGTGTGTGTGTGTATGTGTGCGCGTGTGTGTGTGTGTGGTCTAAGGGTTGCACGGGAAGATCTGGTGTGCTGATCTGCATATCATGGAGGAGGGACAGGCACTGGGGGACATGACTGATGTAGTGCCAACAGTCCCCAGATTGTGCCATGCAGCATGCCATATTCAGGATATACATTTGTGGCTCAGCAATCATATGCATCCCTTGGGGAATTGTAATGTTAATGCTGTTTTTTTGCACATGATGTGGATCCATCCTGAGCATTTTTATTTCCTTCCATACATCATTGTAGTACTTCTCCTTGTCTTGTCTTGCTGCATGTTGGACATCTCTGTTGAGTTCTGTGATTGCCTCTCTTTCATCTCTGGCTTTAGCTTCTCTGCATTTCTGAGCAATTTGTTCATCCATTTTTGCCATTTTTGCTTTTTCACCTTGTGTAGAGACTTCTCACTTTCTTCCAACACAACCTTCTTGATGTCATCCCCTAACTCTTATGGAGCTCTGTCATTTTTATCTAAAATAGCAAACTGATTTTGCAGGCAGTCTTTAAATTCCAGTGGTATATTCTCAAGGTCATATTTTGCTACATTCATGAGTGGCTTGCTCTTTTTCAACCTTAGCTTGAGTTTGCATACTAGTAGTTGGTGATCTGTACCACAGTCAACTCCAGGTTTTGTCTTCATTGATTTTGTAGAGCTTTTCCATCGTTGACTTCCACAGATGTAGTCAATTTGATTTTTGTACAATCCATTGGGTAAAGTCCATATGTATAGTCACTGCTTGTGTTGTTGAAAGAAGGTGTTTGAGATGAATAGGTCGTTGGTCTTGGAGAATTCTGTCAGTCTTTCTCCAGCTTCATTTCTGTTGCCAAGTCCATATTTTCCAATCACGTTGCCTTCTTCTTTGTTGTCAACTTTTTCATTCCAGTCACTCATGACTATCGGGATATCCTGTTTGCATATTCTGTCAATTTCAGCTTGTACTTATTCATAGAAGTCATCAACTTCATCCTCCTCTGTAGCTGTTGTTGGGGCATATACTTGAATTGTAGTCGTGTTGATGGGCATTCCTTGTAGACAAATAGAAATTAAGCATTCACTGATTGCATTGTATTTCATTACAGTTCTTGCAAGTTTCTTCTTAACTATAAATGCAACACAATTTCTTCTTTGTCTTACAGATAGAGTGGTATATGTTCTATTTCATTCTTGATCACCTTCAATGTCCCTTGGTCCATGCTTCATACATTCCATGTCCCAATATGTAAGACATCTTTGCAGCTTCTGACTCTCATTCCATGCACAGCTACATCAGCAGTCAGACATTCTGAGGGCTTTGATCCAACTACATCATAAATGCTGGATTTACTCTGCATTTGCATTGGTGTGATATACAGATCACACCAATGTTTTTAGCTACTCCCCAAGTCTTTAGCTACTCCCCAGTAGCCAGTTGGGTGCCTTCCAAATTGGAGGTCTCATCTTCCAGCACTATAGTGCAATTTGTTTTGTTGTGACTATCCATTGGGTTTTCATGGCATGATACGGAAGTAGATCGCCAGGCCTTTCTTCCACGCAGGTAATTCTAGTGTTGTTGCCATTGTCACAGAAATGTGATCCTCCACCACCAACATCATTCCATTCTGCTGCTGCCCAGTTGGGTGGTTTGTCTTGGTCTGGCATGTCAGCTGAGACCTATCCATCTTGGTAGACCCTGCCAGTAGTTAAGCTACCAATAGCTTAGCCCTCAGCATCACTGGTGCACACAAGCCCTCACAGCATGACATGCTGCAAACCAAGTGAGGGCATCTCTCACTATAACATCAGAAACACTTTCCCCATTGGTAAGTACCAGGTCCAGTATGGCCCCTTCATGTGTGGATTCTGTTACCAGTTATTGGAATAATTCTCACTACAGAGAATCTTACTTCTAGATGACACCACAGTGGGGATGCACCAATCAACGTCTGGCATATTGAAATCACCTATCAGTAGCACTTCTCCTTTCATGGCAATACTGCCAATGTCTTCAATTAAATCTTTGCCCACTTCTTCTGCCTGTGAAGGATATCTGTATAGCACACCAATACAAATGGATTCCTCATTCCCTCTTTCTAGTTTAACCCACAGTGCTTCCTCCTTCCCTTGTAAGTCTTGTATTTTTGTAATTTTAAAATTATTTTTTACATATAATACCACTCTTCCTCCCCTTCTTTCTACCCTTTTCTTCCTGAATAAAATATAGCCCAGCATAATTACTTCCCAGCCATGGTTGTTCATGAACCATGTCTCTTAACCACCACTAAATGCAAGTCAGCCTCTTCCATTAACGCCTCAACATATGTGATCTTATTTCCCATACTACAGGCATTAATGCATACTGCTTTCCAGATGTTGTCCCTTTTACCCATTTCTACAAGGGTATGTATTTAATGTTTTACTTATCTGAGGGCTTTCTTCACCCAATGAATCTAGTTTTAAGCCCTCTTCAGTAGGTTAGCCAGTCTGCTGTGGAAGACACTTTGACCCTTCTTGGACAAGTGAACACCATCCCTGTTCAGCAGCTCTTGGCAAATCATCCCATGGTCCAGGAAACCAAAATGCTTTCGATGACAGATCTGTGCTGCCATGCATTCATCTTCAGTATACGAGATTCTCTGCCTTGGCCTTTACTCTCAACAGGGAGGATTGATGAGAACACCATTTGCATACCTATCTCCTTCACCCTCTCTCCCAGAGTCATGAAGTCACTCTTGATATGTTCAGAGGGATACCTAGCAGTATCATTTGTGCCAAAATGGATGAGCATCATCAGCTAATAGTCAGTAGGCTTGATGAGTCTCTGCAAACTCTCCGTAACATCTCAGATTTTGGCTCCTGGCAGACAGCAAATTTCTCTGGACATCAAGTCTGGTTGGCAGATGGACACCTCAGTACCCCTCAGAAGAGTCATCAGTCACCATGACCCTTTGCTTCCTTGTGGTCACTGATTCTGCAACTTTGGGATGCTTGAGCTCTAGTAGAGTTCAGGATTAGCCTAATAGTTAGAACACTGGTTTGGGACTCAAGAGACCAGGGTTTAATTCCCACTAGCACTCCTTGTGGCCTTGGCCAAGTCAACTTAACTCTCCATTGCTTCAGAAAAATCCAAGTTATCAATGTCCCTGTTTAATGTACTTTACAAAGTTTAAGTTACAATGTAAACGGCTTTGACTGAAATAATAACGTTGTATAAAAAAAACTGTTAAATAAATAGTTATTTCTGTTCCCCAATGGTAAGCACCAGGTCCAGTCATGCATTCATCTCCAGAGTATAAGCTTTTCAGCCTTGGCCTTTACCCTCAACAGGGAATTACAGCATCTTGGGCAAAGAAATATATCCATTGGCCACATTGAACCCTCCTTCACCCATACTCTGAAGGCCTAATTAGTGGCTCCTGAGTCAACCACCTTCCAGACTCTTGCCTTTTATGAGGAGAAACTCTGCCTGTTAAACTTGTGGATGAGAGACTGCTTCCTTGACATACCAGGGAGACTTTAGGACCTACCAGGACCATGATGAGGTTCATATCTTAGGGGAAGAAACTGGGCTTCCTCACCCATGGAGTCATTTTGTTGATATGCCTGTGAATATTTGTTTATCATTTATTAAATTTGATATACCGCCTTTTTGAAAATGACATTCAGAGCTGTTTACAATTAAAATAAGTTTGAGTGGAGAAACTGAAAAGAACTCTAGATTAATACAGGAAAGGTAAAAGGCAGTTGACAAGACATGGAACATTTATAACACAGAAAGGAGGCTCGAGAGGAAGAGGGATGAGAGGGAGTCAGGGTGGGGGGAGGTGAGAAAAGTAGCAGAATGGCACCTCTAGATCTGATTTAGGTTGCTACAAGGCCAATAGCCTATTGGAACAGATACGTTTTTAAAAGGGTCTTGAAGTTTTTGAAGTTATGTTTTAAAAGAATAACTTAAGAAGACTATTCCATGGGGAGGGGAAAATGAAAAAGAAGGCTGACTTCCTGGTGGAGTCAAGTTTAACTCTGGGAGGTGGAGGAATGACTAGTTGGTTTCCATGAGTAACTGCAGACAATGAGGGGGGGGGGGGTAGTGGTGGCATAAGGAATAGTGAAGGCCAACAGATATCTGGGGCCAGATTATGAAGCACTTTATGAGTAAGAAAGAATATCTTATACTGAATATGGTGAGAAACGGGGAGCCAGTAGTAATGTATCAATAATGGAGTTACATGGTCGTACTTCCTAGATGGCCTTGTTCTGAATGGATTGGAGTCTCTTTAGCTACAGTAGTATAAGAGCAGTTCTGTGAACATGACGTTGCAATAATTGAGCTTAGTGATAACAGTGTTCAAAATAATGGAGGTTTGGGCAGTAGAATAAAAAAAGAGGCATATAGCGTGGAACCGCCAAAGGGCTACAAAGGCAGATTGAGCCAATTTACTGATGTGGTTTGAAAAGGACAACTTATTATCAAGGATGGTCCCTAAGTACTTGAAGGATGGAACAAGGGACAAAGGAGTATTGACTATAGATGAGGCTACGGAAGAGACTTTGGAATCCACATATCTGATGATTTTGCCAGATTCAGTCACAAAACATTCTCTTCTAGTCAACTGACTACGTTGGACAGGCAATTATTGCTGACAGATCCGGGGAAAGACTATTGGTCCATGAAAGAAGGATATAATCTGCATAAAGATAGCAATAAAAGCCAAGGTATTGAATACAAGTGGCCAGAGGAGAGAGGAAGATATTGAAGAGCAGGAGGGAGAGGGCTGACCCTTGGGGGACCCTACATTGAAGAAGTTGGGGAACAGAGAGTGCATGATTTGATGTTACTTGAAAAAGACCTAGCTGACAGATAAGTGACAAACCAGAATAACACTGACCCATGAAGGCTGATGTTGTACAAATGATGGAGAAGACTGTGGTCCACGAAGTAGAAGGCTGCTGTGAGATCAAATGAGATGGCCAGTGTGAACTGGACTAGCTCTAAAGCAGAATGAACTGCGCTAAGATTACCCAGAAGAGTGCATATAATTTGTGCATGTTCTCTACATGCACATATTTTTGCCATTACATGCAGAAGTTTGTGTTTTTCTGTAAGCCGTGCAATTTTTACCACATTTTTTACAAAATGCTGGTGTTTATTGTGACCTCCAATTACGTGCATCCATGATGCCTTTTGCAGCCCCTATAAAGTTACTCTTTTCTGAATAGCTATTTACCATGTCCTCATTTCCAGCATCAATGCCTTGACCCTCAAATATTAAGCAGGCATCATTCAAGTTAGCATAGTTTCCAATCATGCATTTTACGACAGGTCAATCAATTTATCTGAGCACATTATTTATTATGAACATATTTTACATTGTGAAAGTGTTATCCAGGGCACTGTATACTGTGCCTTGCCCTCCCCTTGCTACTTTGTCAGATTATTTTACCCACTTTAACAACCAGCTGTGTTATAAAAATGGCAAACTGTTCACTCAGCAATTTGGCAGCACTTTTTATACTAGTGATTGCCTCTCATGAGTTGATGAACCTTTCAGGTGAACTAGTTGTTACAATGCATATATTGGGGTCCAATTATTTGAAAGATGTTGCTTTGGATAGATGTCCAATAATTCTAGAACCATGCAGTTGTAGCTGGGACTGTGATGTACATTTCCAAAATAAAAAGCAGAGCCAAGCAAATGAGCTGAGCAGTCCTGAGCTATTTATACCAGCTGCTTAATTATGCTTAGTATGAAGTCCTTAACTTGATCCTACATAAATTTTGCACGTGTAAATGAAGCTTATGTTTCAAGTGCAGGATCATGTTTTTCATTAGCTGACAACATATATATTTGCATGAGTGAAACCTACTTGTTGGCCTATGGAGCTCTGGGACAATGCTTAATAGCATTAGGAGGCAAAGAATTTAAGCATTGTAGTCTTCCTTCTGTAAATCTGAGAACCTAGTTAAGATTGTGAAAAGTTTGTTAGATTAAATCTTTCTCTCATATGTTCTATTTTCATTAAATATCAGTTACCTCCAAAGAAATTCTTCATTTCCATGCATGGTTTAGGAAATGGGTCAACTCATAAGCTACTATATTATATATATTTTGATAATTTAAACTTTAGCTGATTACTTCAGCATTTAAAAGCTTGAGGAGATTAGCTTATTCTTCTTCTGCTTATCCATAAGTACTGTCAAGCAGATGGGCTTTTCTAATGCTACATTCTGAACACAAAGACTATCTTACTGTAATTGCATTTTCAATGAAATTGTTAATGCAATATTATAGGCAAAAAAAAAGTTTAGCATGTGAATAATAGCTAATTATATTTTTTCTTAACTTATTTTGGGATAGATTTGTTGAAGTGCACTACTGCGTTCACACAGCCATTAACATGCATTATGACCATATAGGTCTCATGGCATAAAACAGAATCTGTGATAAATAATGCAGATTAATGTGTGGTAATGCAATAATATATTTTAGTAAAAATAGAGGGTGATTTTAGAAGGTTTAGTCATGATTTGGATATCTGAAGACATGCACAAGGATGTTGAAATCACAGACACGTCTCTGTAGCCACTCCACAAATGACATTCACAGACATCCCTGGTACAGGGACATCCAAGTAGGCATAGGGGTGTGGTGGAGATGTGTCCAGGGAGGAGCAATTGACTTAATACATCCCCTGTTCAATCTCCGAAATGTTGGAAACATCTATAGGGCACATCCTTGTTTTTACTTGCCCTAGGCAGGAATAGGCATCAGGAAAGTGTTTGGTTTCATCTTAAAACATCCAGAGAGTGTAGAGAAGATGGAGATTAAGTGACTAGCCTTAGATCACAAAGGCCCACAGTGGGATCACAGCTCTTGAGCTACTACCTTAAACATTATGCTAAAAGATATCTTTGTTCTGAAGTGCTCTCCTGGGGACGTCTATATAGACATTTGATACATGTGCATCTCAGGCACGCTCACGTTTCTGAAATTGTGCCTCAACTTGCACGTGTCTGCTTTTTTTTCAGATGTTCTGGTTTTGACGTCCAATATTGCACTTGGATGTCCCATTGTGAAATGTGCCTCATAGCCCCGTATGTGTAGTAATTTGAAAAAAAGCAACTGAATGGTTGTGCTACAGAGTATAATGAATTATAATGCTACAATGTATATTTAAATATAGATATCACATGGTTCACAGGCAGCCCTTTCCTTATGTCTTATTCCTTATCAAGGCTCCCATTCCCACTTTACTTCCCCTTTTCTACCTTCCCTCACCTCCTTCAAAACCTCTTTCCCTTCCTTTGTTTTTCACCATCTTTATAGCTCTCTTACTCTTTCTCTTTCCCAGAATAAATTGCCCTGGCTTCTCTCCATCCTTAACATCCATTTTCCATCTCTTACCCCATACTTTCTTTTTTAGCATGTACCCATCTATGTTCTTCTCCAAAATTTGTCTTGCTTTTTCTCCTTATTAACCCTATCATCCATCCGTTTTCTCCTCGAACTCTACCTTCTATTGCATATTACCTTGCAAGTCTAGTCCTTCCTAGTTACTGTTCTTCTCTTCTTTCTCACTCTGCCAGCATCAGACCCCTTCTCCTACTGCCACCTGCAAACATCTGCCCTCTTTCCCAGCCCCAGCATCAACCCCCATCCTCTTCTCCCAGTCCAGTATCAGACCCTTCTCCATAAGCCAACCGCCTTCTCCCAACTTAACCTCAGCACCAGCATGTCATCATCAGCCTGTTGAAAGATCCTCAACATCTGCCGGTCATCTCCAACATCTGCTAGTCATCTTCCTCTTCTCCTGTCCTCTGTCCATGGATATCCTCAGCTTTTTTATCCCAGCCCCAGCATAAGACCCTTCTTCTAACATGAGAGCCTCCTTATCTCACTCCTTGCCCAATTCAGCCTCTCCCCTTTGTATCCCTATTCCTTCCTTCTCCCATGTCTGGCATTTCTTCTCTTTACCTTATTTATCTATTTATCTCTTAGTATTTGGTATACCTCCCCCCCCCCCCCCCTTTAGCCAAGCACTGTCAAGGAAGGCAGCTTATAGACTGGAATAAACAGTTGCAGAAATGAAAATATAAAACTAACAATCACATAAAAAAATAAAACATAACCATTGTCAATTAGGAGGGGGGAGTAGAACAACCATTTTCTCTATAACAGACTGGTTAATAACATTCATAAATTTTTGGTAGAGCTTTTTAGACAGAGAGTCAATGGAAGATTGTTCCATTAAGCGAGGGCCAGAAAGCTATAGATGGCATGTGTTTTTTGTTTTTTTTTTAGTTCTAGTCTAAATCTTGATGGTGGTGGAATCACCAATAAGTTTTGATGAGATGAACACAGTTGCAGGGTTGGGCAATACAGAATGATCATTAAATGTAAATATGATGGGTAACCTGTATAATAAATTTTGTGGGTAGATGATGAAATCTTGTATTTAATTGTACTATTGACTGGCAGCCATTTTTGCTCTGTTAAAAGGGGTGTGACATGATCTGTGGATTTAGTGAAGTAAAGTAGCCTTATAGTCATATTTTGAACAAGTTGCATCCTTTTAAAATTGTATTTAGTGGAACCAGCCAGAAAAGCATTACAATAATGGAGTTTAGTGTGAACTAAAGCACGTAATAACATACTCAAGGAGCTTATAGTCTTATGGCCCCTCACAGATCTGATGTATCTTACTAACAGCAACCAAAACTAGTGCAGTACTCCATCTTTTACACTGCCCTGTGCTAGAACAGATAGTTCAAGAACCTTCTTCTGAAAAATCATGTTTGGGATTTGAAGATTTAGAAAAAGATGCAATTCAAAGTCTGGTATCTTCAGGGAGTTTAGAAAAGCTGGTCAGTAGTATGGTGAACATAATCAAAGACATAATAGCTTATAATGCCAAGAATATGAGCAACTTTCAGCAATAGCTAGTAATTGACAAAGAATGAAAGACACATGTTTTCCATCTGTACTATGACCATATACCGTAGCTATGCTATAGATCTTGCCTGCCAGCCTTAGCTCCGACCACCCTGCTGCTTACGGGACACAAACTAGTTCTCCCTATTCCTATCCAAGTTGACACACCTGTTAATGTAAAATGATTATTGTTGATTGTGCAACACCTGATGTTTATTTTACTGTTCTTTGATGCTTGTTCCATGTAAAACATGTTCTATGTACACCGCACTGATTTTGAATAGCGTGGAATATAAAATCAAATAAATAATTAAATAAAATAAACTGGTCTACTTTCAAATGCTGCCCTGACAACACCCAAGGATCCAGAGAAGGGATCTTGCAAAAAAAAAAGCACAGATGTAGGGACATTTTAGAGCTATGAAAGATACATGATTTTCAGAATGCCTTCACTGTCAAAAGGCTATCGGTAGGACAGAGTGTGAGCCATCTTTCAAATATTGCCAAAAAACTATCATTCACTCCAAATATAACAAAATTGTTATGTTAAATTCATTAGGTTATATTCACTCTAATGTTCTTTGTTCTTTATGCACCAACAAAAGAAAACATAGAAGACATAAAGGAGGTTTCAGACTTATTTGGCATTTTTATCAAGCAAAGAGATATCCAAATGCTTGTGCCATCTTGCATCAATGACCTTCCTTTATAGCAATACAGCTTATAAAATATACAGATCAAAGAATGCTTAACTTCTGATTTTTCTTCAAGAAATATCAGGATCTATTACTTTTCCCAACGCCTCACTGTGGCGCCTTCCAAGCGATTCGCTTCATAAAGCTTCATCAGAGGCATAGAAAAAACTGTCAACAAAAAACAAACATACCAGAACTCCATTATAATACAAACTCATACCCATCCCATAACAATATCAATTCTATCCGCTTATATACCAATCTCATATGACCAACTTTCAAAGGCAACGCCACACATACGGAGTTAGACAGATAGCTAACTCCAAACACTTCATAGAAATTATCCCAACCTCTCATTACTGTAGCTACTAAAACCGACACTTACTTTAAGCTTTCATTAAAGTTTATATTTTCATCAATGCTGCAGACGCTCACACGATCACACCTTCCTTCAACATGGGTGACCTGCTCCACAAAAAAACGCCGCACATGCGAACTGCTTCTTGGAGGCTCAACTAAATGTACATACTTCAATGACATCATACCAATACCATACTTGTACATCCTCAAAAATATAGTGACATCATTCAAAACTTTATATTACTCACCTGCCAGCATGCCAGCAAATACAAAAAAGCATCTATATTCATCATAACCACATCATCAAGCACAAACTCCGATACAGCTCTCCCAATCAGTTTGCATATTAAGTCCCCCTGGAAATACTGTCTGTAGATTGAAAATCCACCTTTGTTCGCAAAATATCAAAGTTTGTTCTCGCGATCTACCTGCCCAACCTGCCTGTATGCTATCTTGAAAGGCACTGCAGTGAGGCATTGGGAAAAGTAATAGATCCTGATGTTTCTTGAAGAAAAATCAGAAGTTAAGCATTCTTTGATCTGTATATTTTATAACCTGTATTGCTATAAAGGATGGTCATTGATGCAAGATGGCACAAGCATTTGGATATCTCTTTGCTTGATAAAAATGCCAAATAGATTTTTGGCAGAATTCTCCACTCTAAGAGCTGACCAATTTGGATCTTTCAAATAATGTCATACAATATAATTTGCAAAAACAATACCCATCAGTTGATTATAAGGGAGACTGTCCTACTTTGGAGACCTTCCCCTCTACTCAAAGTAGCAGCATCAGTACAAACAGCAAACTCTGCAGGAGCAGCAACAGGAAAGCTATAGGAAAGGATAAGTCTGTCACCTAAGTTGACCCCCAGGCTATTCTATCAGTGAAACTGCAAGACACATGCCCTCAGTTTCATATCTCCATCAGCAAGTGACTATAGAACGAATGGGGTGGTGTTCTGAATTTTTGTTCCATGGCAAGACATAGATAGCATCAAGAATTATCTCTCTTGCAGGTTGTGGAAAATGTAGTATTGAAGGGGGACATATTCAAAGGGAGTAATAAGTTTAGCAGACCTGCAAACCACGTTACTCCCACTGAGCAGGATATCCAGCAGCACATACCTAGTTTGTGCCATTGAATATCCCCTCTTAATGCCACTGAATGCTCAGATGCTAACTGCTTAACGGTAGGGTATTCCAGTAATGGTGCGGGAGTGGCAACAAGGACTAGATGATTAATGGTGATATTGATATACTGGACAGTTAACCCAAACCTGCTAAAGTTAGACTAAAAAAAAAGCTACCCTAACTTTAGACAGGATAGCTATCTGACTACTGGCTGAAAATCTCTGCTCTATCTTGTCTTCCGATTCCCTTATTACACTTTTATTGGCCTTAGTTATGTCCAGAATGGACTACTGTAATGTGGTTTTTGCCAATCTTCCATCCTACCAACTTCAGCGGTTACAACTGTTACAGAATACAGCTGCTCGACTTGTCACTCATGCCCGGAAATCCGATCATGTAACACCTCTGCTTTTTCAACTTCATTGGTTACCACTCCGTTATAGGCTTAAATATAAGCTTCTCATCCTAACACATAGGGTTATCCATACATCAAATCCTTTGTACTTAGCAAACCTTGTCTCCCTCCACACTCCCTACCGACAACTCCATTAATTGCATGCCAATCGACTGTATCTCCCTTCCCCTTCACAGGCCCACTTAGAGCAGACGCGTCATGCTGCATTCTTTTTCCTTGGACCCTCACTTTGGAACGCCTTGCCATCTTCCCTACGACTGGAATTCTCGTAGCATAATTTCAAAAGCTTATTGAAAACACACCTGTTTCAACAGGCTTATGACCTTCCTCCCAATAGTTCTGTCTAGTTATCATTTTTCTGCCTGTCTCTAGGTGACCCCTCTGGTTAATCTTTCCTTTTATTTTATAATGGAGTTCCTTTCTTCCTATGGCGCTAGCATATATTTTTTATTGTAAACCGCTCTCACATCCCGACAAGGGCGGTATATAAAGTGTTAAATAAAGATAAAGATAAAGACCAGATAGTTCCAACCGTGATATTCAATGCCCCTGGCCAGATATAACACCAATATTGATTAACTGGGCACTATTTCAAATGATGGCAGCCAACCTCTTTAATTGCACTGCCCACTGCTGCTGATTAAGCTCCCCGTGGAGGCCGATTCCATAAAATTCACATCCAGGCCACAGGCACATCCAAACCAGACTTGGGAACATTTTAAACCCGATTCCATTATGGATGCACCCGCATGTCTGGAATTGGAGACGTGTAAGTATTAAACAGCTTGGACGTCCCTGCCTTCATGATATTCTGAAAAGATGAATGTCTAGGATGCTGCCCGCCTCCCCTCCCCTGCTAAAACGTGCATCCCCTAAGCTGCTCCTCTCACTGATAAGTGTTGTGTTCATGCACATAACACATGAATACTGATCATACCTAAATGATCTTCAATACAGGATGCTCTGAGCAGAGCAGAATTTTTTCTAAGTCCTGCCTTCATTCCATCTTTCTGCAGGAATAACATGGACACATGCGGAAAACACTGAAGGAGTACACGGGCCTCTCGTGAATATGCTTTATACGTCTCCAATGCTGGTCATGCCACAGTTATACCCCCATTCCATCCCCCTCATACCCACATTCTGAAATCCCCATGCTAGCACCATGTACTTGCAGGACCACGAGGTTTCAGAATATGGTCATAGACATTTTTCTATGCAGCCCATTCTACACCACACATCCAAAGGGCTTATTTGTGTTTTAGAATTATCTCGTAAGTGTCTACTGAAGCTGTAAGTCTCAAATTACAAAGTGCCCTCCAAAACAACTTTTAGTAGGTGCATAATTTTCATCATGTGCACTTAGCATCATGCCTGGATGCAGGTGCAGTTGGCCAAGGCAAAGGAGTGTATTTTATAAGGACATCTGAATCAATGAGAATGCCACCCAATTTACTTCTTCCTAACAGCACACTGGTAGCAGCTAGATGAGGCAGGGGCAGGCAGCAGCTCTAATGGGGCTTAACAGTCAGGTACGGATGGGCCATGTTGTACATCCAGAAGAGGGACCAGAGCTAAACCTTGTTCCATATCTTAGGGGGATGATAGAGAACTGGTTGTTTTGGAGAGCCAGGCATATTCCTGTTTCTTATTATAGACAGTGGAAACAGTATGCTTAGGACAGTTGATGATGGGGGGATACAAAGGGTTCTGATGTAATGTACATTTGTATACCTAGCAGTAAGGGGCAGCTTTGGGCAAGTGATAGTGGAGAATGGAAGCTTTATCGTGTGGGATTTGATAGAGAGGTAAAGACATATAATGGGGAAGGAAAACCTTATCATGGGGAGTAGGCAGAAGCTATGAGAAAATCAGAAAATGGTGGGAGCACTTCAAACCACCTTAATCAGGATGTGAATACCAGGTTGGAATTGCTCCTACCTCATAATGCATATTTTAGAGGAGCAGCAGGCATCCTTTTTGAGTTGTCATGGGAGATTGACTTTGGTTTAGATCATCTTCTGGTATATAAGGATTCATTGCACATGATGCAGGTGGTACACACTTTGTAGTTCTTCAAGGATGTCACAGAGGCCCTGAGTTCAGCAAGTCACCCTGGCCAAGGTCATTCTCATCATCAAGCTACTGGAGGAAAACGTAGATGGTTTTATCAGCAGCAGGGAATGACTCTGGACTAGATACAATAGCTCCTTTCACCTTGTTGGACCCATGGATGAAAGGGTACATTGCCCTCTAATCCAGTGCTATGACTTACTGGAAGGAGGTGCTCATAGCTAGGGTTCAGGGATATGAACACAAGAAACAGAAGTGAAGTGGAAATGAAGCAGAGAGAAGGGTTTGCTTCCCTTGCAGCAATGTCAGCATCAGCAGGAGACTGTTAGCTAGCACTTCTTGCCCCTCTTTTATCATCTACCGCCCATGGTAACTACAAGGATGGGCTCTCCTGCCACTGACCATAGCTATTTCTGTTCTATGGTACCTTGAAGAGACCATTGAGGTCATAACAACAGACACCTTGGCATATTGAGTACACAATGTTCTGCTCTGCTCTGATCAGACCTCATCAAGGTCCCTCAGGATTTCTTTTCCTGGCCACCAACCAGTACACATATTTAACGAGTATTCTGAATGGTGGAGGAAGCTGTTAGTCCACATTGTTCATGGATTGCATTGGATTTGGTGAAAAAGTTGGTCTAAAGATAAACCTCCTTCTGTTGGTTTTTCTTGACGGACAGTTTTCCTTTGGTCCGTTCATGCCTCTCTTGCTGGTGCTGCAGCTGTTTCCTGATCTGCCCCTGTTTCCTTGATACTTTATTGGTTCATCATTCTGCTATGTTGATGCTATTCTTCATGCTGCTTTTCCTTTTCTCAGTACCTTGGGATGTTGATGCATGCCACTTTTCTTGCTGTCTTGCTGTATGCTCATGTAAGAGACAATCCCTGCTCATCAGAGCTTACAATCTAGTTAAGACAGACAACACAGAAGGTGTAGACAGGGAAACATCTAGGGGGGATGGTAAAGAAACAAGATGATCAGGTGAGTCATGATCCAAAAGCAGCAGCGAAGAGGTGAGTTTTCAGCCTGGATTTGAAAAGGGTCAGAGAAGGCACCTGGTGAACAGACACAGGTAGTTTATTCCAGGAGTAAGGTGCAGCAAGGTGAAAGGAGCAAGGTCTGGAGTTAGCAATAGAAGAGAAGGATACAAATAGAAGTGATTTGCCAGAAGAGCGGCATTCCCAAGGGGGGTGTAGGGAGAGATAAGAGAGGAAAGGTAGTGAGGAGCTGCAGAGTGAATGCACTTATAGGTCAGTAGGAGAAGTTTGAAATGGATGCAGAAATGGATAGGGAGCTAATGAAGTGACTTGAGAAGAGGGGTAATATGAGCATGACGAGGCTGGTGGAAGATTAGCTGCGCAGCAGAGTGTTGAACAGATTGAAGGGGAGAGAGATGATTCAAAGGGAGACCAGCAAGGAGTAGGTTACAGTAGTCAAGACGGGAGGAGATTAAGGAGTCGATAAATGTCTTGGTAGTGTGTTCAGAAAGGAATGGGTGGATTTTGTTGATGATATAGAGAAAGAAACAGCAGGTCTTAGCTATCAGATGGATGTGTGTGGAGAAAGAGAGAGAGGAGTCAAAGACAACCCCAAGGTTGTGAGCTGAAGAAACAGGGAGGAGTAGAGAGTTATTCATAGAGACTGAGAAACGAGGAAGAGGAGAGGAGGTTTTAGGGGGAAAAATAAGAAGCTCAAAGTGATTGTCAGAGTGTAAACTATAATGATGAAGCATTGCTGTATTGATGGATTTGAGATTATTGATACTATTCTTGTCACTTTTCTCACTGTTTTGCTCTGCTCTCAGTATCTTGGGATCTTGATGATTTTCTTGCTGCTTTGGGCTGATAATGCCACTGGAGATGCTTCTTTTTCCTCTTCCTGGTGTCTTTCGCCGCCCACTTATTCTTGGTGTTGTTGTGTCCTTTTCCTCTTGTCTTGAGCTGTACATTATATTTTTTGTGGTGCTTTGCTGCTCCCCAAGGGCCTTGGCAGTTTGTATCACTTTTGATCCTTTGCCTTTCCCCAGTAACTTGGGAGATTATGCCACTGCTGATGCTGATTTGCCTCTCTTGATACCTAAATAGAAACAGGAAAAATATATGCCATCCCAGTCCCACCAACTCTCCTTCAGGTTGGATCTCCAAAGAGGCACATAGAAACATGACAGCAGAAAAAGTCCACATGGCCTATTTAGTCTGCCCTTCCATATCAACTACTACAATAGTCCCCTTTTTTTCCTTTAGAGATTCTCTGTGTTTGTTCCATGCTTTTTTTGAATTCAGATACTGTCCTTGTCTCTACTACCTCCACTGGGAGACTATTCCATGCATCTACCACTCTTTCCATAAAGAAATATGTCTGCGTATTACTCCTGAGTCTATACCTTTCATCCTCATCTTATGTCCCCTCGTAGCAGAGCTTGATTTCAATTGAAAGAGGTTCTCCTCATGTGCATTTATGCTATGGAGATATTTAAATGTCTCTATCATATCTCCTCTGTCCTGCCTTTCCTCTAAAGTATACATATTAAGATCTTTAAGACTGTTCTCATATACTTTATAACGAAGACCACTGAACAATTTAGTAGTCACCCTCTGCACTGATTCCAACCTGTTTATATCCTTTTGAAGGTGTGGTGTCCAGAATTGCACACAATATTGCAAATGAGGTTGCACCAAAGACTTATACAGAGACACAATCACCTCCTTTTTTTCTGCTGGCCATTCCTCTCCCTATGCACCCAAGCATCCTTCTAGCGTTCGCCGTCGCCTTTTCTACCTGTTTAGCTCATACACAATCTCACTCTTCTTTTGTGGACAGAAGTACTTTACCCCCTACATAGTACTACTCCCTTGGAATTTTGCAGCTCAAATGCATGACCCTGCATTTTTTAAGCATTAAATTTCAGCTGCCAAATTCTAGACCATTCTTCAAGCTTAGCTAGATCCCTCCTCATGTTATCTACTCCTTCCTG
The DNA here is from genome assembly GCA_033557465.1 of Ichthyophis bannanicus. Taxonomy (NCBI): domain Eukaryota; kingdom Metazoa; phylum Chordata; class Amphibia; order Gymnophiona; family Ichthyophiidae; genus Ichthyophis; species Ichthyophis bannanicus. The sequence continues at coordinate 17,479,290 of CM066036.1, read as the reverse complement.
GGTGTCTATTCTATTGCAGATTTTGGTATCATCTGCAAAGAGGCAAACTTTCCCTGACAGTTCTTCCACAATATCATTAACAAAGATGTTAAAAAGAATCGGACCAAGGACAGATCCCTGTGGCACTCCACTGGTTACCTCCTTCTCCTGTCAGTAAGCTCCATTTTCCAATAGGATGCATAGGAAAATATCTAGAGAAAATCATATGGTTAAATTTGACAGTCATCCTCCAGATCTTAACCATTTATCTTTGAGAGTATGGTTTCACTCCGACTTAAGCTCTGCTTTCAAATTCCCTTATTTATTTATTTATTTGCACAATTTTTCTATACCGCCCCTTCCAAAGATCAGGGGTAGTTTACATGGAACAACGAGTTACATAGAACAGATATTAAACTATTTACATTATAACTATACATTTAACAGTGTGAACAGTTACACCTCAACTATTTACAGTACATAATTACTATTAGCTTATATACACATCACCCATAATTCCAACATTGCAAAAATTATGCATAATTTCCCGGTAAAGATTGCTTCTGAGGTAGGGGAGGGAGGTAAGGGGTAATGGAAGGGGAGCTGACTTGGTGCTGCTGAAATAGTGGCCTTTGTAGTGTTTGATAAAGAGGAGGGTCTTTAATTCCTTTCTAAATGTTTGTAGGTCCTTGATTGATCGGAGGGGGTCTGGTAGTGAGTTTCATAATACAGGGACTGTGAAGGTGAATGCTCTGTTGCTTGTTATTTGTTTGGTTTTGTGGATGGAAGATGGAACATTAAGGAAGTTCTGGTTGCTTTTCCTTCGGTTTCTGGAGTCAGTTTGGATGTTTATGAGAGATGCAAGATAGGAGGGGGCAATGTTATTGAGTAGTTTGAATATGGTGACTAGGGTTTTATATTTTATTTGACTTGCTATTGGGAGCCAATGGAGATTGTGTTAGATGGGGGTGCTATGATCAGTTAGATGTGCCTTGGTTATGATTTGGGCAGTGACATTTTGAGCCATCTGGAGACTGTTTATGTTCTTTTTGGGTAATCCATGTAGTAGACTGGTACAGTAGTCCAGGTGGGGTGTGATTAGTTCTTGGACTACCGTTCTGAAATCTTGGGGGCCAAGGAGGGATGTGAGGTGTTGTACAGTTCTTAACTTGAAAAATATGGTTCTGGCTGTTTATTTTATATGTGCTGCCATACTAAGGGATTTGTCTAAAATGATACCAAGATATTTAACTTCTTGTTTGACTGGGATGGTGGCATTGAGTATGTGGATTGTTTGGGGGGTAGTATGAAACTTTGGTTTCTGGTGGTAAATAGTACTTCAGTCTTATTGCAGTTAATTTTGAGGTGGTTTATATTTAGCAATTTTTCTGCTTCCTGTATGCATGCTGTTAGATTTGATATGTAGGGTTATTTACGTCTATCTGGGAGTATAGCAAGATGTCATCTGTGTAAAGGTGATATCCAATTTTGTATTTTTTTTTAATTGTGCAGATTGGCTGTATACAGAGGTTAAAAAGGAAGGCAGAAAGCGCAGAACCCTGTGGGATTCCTTGTTCCTGAGGGAAGGGTGTAGATGATTTGTGTACAATTTTTATATATGGGGTGAGGTCAGATAAGTAGGATCTGAACCATTGGAGGGCAATCCCTGCTATTTAATTGAGCTATCCTTGATAGGAGGATATTATGGTCCACATTGTCAAAGGCAGATGCTATGTCTATAAATACAAATATGAAGGCCTTGTTCACATTGTCCATACCGCAGATGAGGGTGTCAAACAATACCAGCAGAAATGTTTCAATGCCATAAAAAGAGCGGAATCCATATTGATGTTCATCAAGTGGTACATTTAGGTCAATGAAATCTTGGAGTTGTAATTGATCTTATGGTATTTAACGGCTATTTTATTTATTTATTTATTTTTATTTATTTAACCAGTTTTATATACCACCTTATCCTTCAATCAAAGTGGTTACAACACAAGGTATACAATTGTAGGTAGAAGCAAGGAAAGGTGGAGAGGTATAGGGAAGTGGGGAGGTATAGGGAAGAATATACATAAAACAGAAACTACAATTAGTAAAAGTACAGTTTATATTAGACCTTAAGAGGGTCCATAAAACTGTGTGAATAGTAGAGTCTTAAGCATTTGTCTAAAGTCCTTTAAGTCTCTCATTGCTTGCATGCAATCAGGTAGAGTATTCCATAGTATAGGTGCGTAAAGGGATGGGTCCCTTCTGGACGTTGCCTGATTATTTTTATGGAAATCAGGCTGAGTGACTATTTTGTTGTCCATACTAGTTCTAAGTGGTCTCATACTAGTATGCCTGATTATTAAGTCCTGAAGGGCATCAGCTGAGATATTATTAATTATTTTAAAAATATTTAATATAGCCTTAAATTTTACATGAACTTGGATGGGCAGCCAATGGAGGTTTTGAAGCACTGGAATGATATGATTGCATTTCACAGTATTTGTGACGATTCTAGCTGCCGTATTTTGCACTAATTGGAGAGAGTGTATAGATTGATTAGGGAGACCATGATAAAGCATGTTTCCATAACACAGGTACACTAAAAAAATTTTTTTTTAAACTGCCTCTAATGTTTCGATTGATTTTTACGTTTTTTGGTGCGCTGAATCCAAATCTGGTAACCAATTTGCTCCATCACGTACAGATTTTTTGCTACATTGGGTTAGCAGTTTGAGGTGAACGTTTCAGATTGAGTGCGATCGAGATAAAAGTTTCTTGGATGAATTTTTTATACTAATTGTTTAGTAGTTATTCAAATAAGAATAAAGAAAATTGTAACAAGGCAGCACATAAGAATAGAGTAATGTCAACAAAACACACTGTGATGGTAGCAAAATTGTCTGCACTTAAAACAGCCACATACATGGGCACAAACATTGAGCATATAAGAGCGAGGTTAGACACAAAGCAAAGCAAAGAAATGTGCAAAAAATGTTGTACAGGTATGTATGTAAGAATAGAAAACGCAAACCGCACCATTGCAATACATGAAGACAAACACCCGATGGTGTGAAAATAAAATTCTAATAAATGAGATCCGACACTGTGGTAATAACTAGCAAATTGATGTCCTGGTGAAACCTTTCACCTTGTTCTTCACTGTACGCCCCCAAGTTTTCGGGAAAGTAGTTCACATGGGAGTGCAAGAAATGGACTTTCAGGCTCATGTTACAGCCTTGTTCTTTGAAGGCATTGAGTATCCTGGCAACAATATCCTTATAGTTCTCATCCCGCCTGTTCCCCAAGAATTTGAGAACAACATCCTTGAAGGAATCCCAGGCTTCTTTTTCCTTCTCAGACATCGTTTCAGCGAATGCTCCATCTGAAATGAGTTTCCTTATATCAGGGCCAACAAACACTCCTTCCTTTAGCTTTGCTTCAGAAAGTCGGGGGAACTTTGAGCAAAGGTACCGAAAGCACTCACCATCTTTTGGAAGGGACTTGATGAATTGCTTAATGAGACCCAACTTAATGTGGAGAGGTGGTAATAGAATTTTATCACGAGGTACCAAGCTCTCATGAAGAACATTTTTCTCACCGGGTCTCAAATACTCCCGAATTGGCCAGTCTTTTTTCCCCCAGTGTAGGTCGCGGACCCGGCTATCCCACAAGCAAAGGAAGCAGGGATATTTGGTGAAACCGGATTGCTGCCCTAATAGCATGGATAGAATTTTAAAGTCTCCACAAATCATCCACTTATGCTCATCATAACGAATCTTCTGAAGAATCAGGGCCAAATTCTCGTATTTTTCTTGGAGAATAACAGAGTGAGCAATAGGAACTGAAGCGAATGTGTTGCCATTATGAAGAAGAACACCTTTTATGCTGTCTTTTGACGAATCAATGAACAGCCGCCATTCAGCAGGATCATACTTGAGTTTAAACTTTTCCATCACTCCGTATATATCGTTGCAAAATACCAAATCTTCCTCTTTGCTGAAATACTTCAAAAATTGTGTCTCGCGGTTGCGGTACCAATAAAAAGTTGTTCCTGGTGACAATAGATTTTTCTGTTTAAGCCGAGAACCTAGCAGTTGGGCAGCATCTTTTGGGAGTCCTAAATCCCGGACTAAATCATTCAATTCAGCTTGAGAGAAAAGTTCAGGTTTCGGATCTGGTTCAGTTTCAAACTCGGAAGTACTGGACTCATCGGGAAAAGCCATCTGATGAGTCTCATCATGATCAGAACCGTCCACACAAATATGATCCAAAGATTTTGGTGGTTCAGGCACAGGTACTTCGTTGCTATGAGGCATAGGCCTAATTGCTGAGGGAAGGTTGGGGTAACTTATTACTTTCTTATTTTTTAAGTTGTATCCCTTCACAATGCAAGAGCAAAAATAGCAGTCATTGCTGTGGTCTCTTTGTTCACGCCACATCATAGGTATTCCGAAACGAAATGCTTGTTTTTTACCTTTCATCCATAAGCGTAGATCTTCCTCACATGTCTTGCACACTTTGTGAGGAGCCCACGGTTTGTCTTGATCGCCTAACTTCAAACCGAAATAGGCGAAATATACTTTTTTAATAAATGCAGAAATGTTCCTCTGCCGCTTTTTCACGGTATATTCCCCACAAATAAAACAAAAACTGTCCGGAGAGTTGACGCAACCTCTGGCTCTGTGAGCCATCACAAATACACAGCACTGCAAACTACAACTGTAGTGAACCACTTCGGAATAAAGCTGGATTACGACTGAGCAAACAAAAGGTAATAATGAACTTGCAAGAAACTGAAATTTGACAGGAACGTTCATGTCGCAACCACCGTGTTTGAGCGAGCGAGCGAGCGAACGAGGCGAGGCGAACAGGAAAGAACATGCGCCAGCGCGAGTACTGGATTTAGCCCCCCGCCTCCCAATTGTCCTGTTAATGTATAAAATGAATACAAAACACTCTAAAATATCATGAGGGAGTGTTTCTAGTTAGTTAACCATTACAGCCTCTATTTTGGGCCAAGAAAATAAACTGCAGTCGGCTAAAAAGAAATTATGTGAACATTCCTTATATGGGTAAGAAATCTAATTTTGCAAGAAAACGTGACGTGATGGAACATTTTGGCTATTTTTCCTGGATTCAGCACCCCAAAATCTATAGGAATCAGTTGCAAAACTGGAGGCAGTTTTTTGGTAGTGTACCTGTGTAATCTATTGTGGGTGTGATGATTGTTTGACATACAGTTCTAAAGTGGTCTTGGCTTAAAATCGGTTTGAGCCTCCTTATGACTATTGAGCCCATCTGGTATTTAGCATTTGAAAAGAGACTCCAAGACCTAAATATGTATACTCTAGAAGAGAGGAGGGACAAGGGAGATATCATACAGACCTTTAGATACTTAAGGAGTATTAATGAACACATCTTTTTCAAAGACGGGGAAGCTGTCATACTAGAGGGTATAACATGAAGCTGCAAAGAGGTAAACTGAAAGGCAACGTCAGTAAATACATTTTCACTGAAAGGGTGGTGGATGCTTGGAATGCCCTCCCAATGGAAGTGGTGGGGCAAATACAGTGACAGAATTCAAAATGGCATAGGACAGACACAATGGATCCCTTTATAGAAACTGAATAAATAAAAATAAACATAACTGTCTCTGATATCTTAACAAATAGAGGTGACCTGCACAGAGTGAAGGGTACACCCTTAAACAAAGGCATGGGGAGGGGTGACCTGCATGGAGTGGCGGGCGCACTTACCCTTGCCACTTTGCCGGACAGATTAGATGGACCATGCTGGTCTTTATCTGCCGCCACATACTATGTTATTATGATAAATTTAAACATCCATTTCAGGTACTGCCCATATAGCTAAAAATAGGTGCAGGTGTTCCATGTCATTGTTTTTGCCTCAATCAGAGGTGCTGGAATATTTCTGTCACATTGGAGAGGTATAATTCTATTTGCCATATACCCTAAATAGAAGTAGAGTCCCCTGGCCAAGATACAGTATTAAAATGTAGTTTTTAATAATACCTGTTAAAAGACAAAGCAAATAATGTGGCAGTGCATCCCACTGTTCCTTATGCTCCGACCTTCTCATGGTAATTTGTAGTTTGTTTGTTTGTTTATTTATTTTATTTTTAGCTATTCACTGTTGGAACAGGAACATTGTGGTGCTGAACGTTATCAATATAACTCTGGAGAGAAATATTGTGACAAGAGAAACAAAGGACATAAATGTATAGTACAGCATAAACATCAAAAAACACTTTCATATAACTGAATATAAGAAAGCAATACCTAACCTGCCACTCAATGGAATCTGGCAAAGGCCGAGTTGAAAAGCCATGACTTCACACTAGATTTCAATTTCTTATAAGAGCTCTCCAACCTAAGATCTACTATCAGTGAGTTCCACAAGGATGGAGCTAAGCAACTAAATGGCATACTCATGAAGAATCAAGCCTTAAATTGACCAAAGAGGGGATCACCAAATAATTAGCTTGGGAGGTCCTAAGAAATTGCTGTGGTCAATAAGAAATAAGAAAATATTTAAGATACACTGGAATGCAGGGCCAGACCAACCATTAGGCAAACTAGGAGGTCACCTAGGGTGGCAGCTTCTGGAGGATGGCAAAGAGCAAAGCATTCAAAGCTATAGAACAGATGTTGGGGGGGGGGGGGTGCATTTGTCTTAAGGTTTGCTGAGGGTGACAATACTTTGGGGCTGGCCCTGCCGTGATGCCTGTATATTAAGGGTGATGAGCTAAATTGATAATTTAAACCTAATCCAGCAACTGATGGAGAGGGAATGGTGCCCAAAAGATAGAGAAAATGCTTGATCAAACATCATAGCATTATATAATAACTTAAATGGTATGTTATTGTTGGTCCTGCTTTAGCCTTCTCATGGTGCCTTGGGGAGTTGATGCTATTTTGCCAATATCATTGTGCCTTGGATATTCCTGCCCCTGTTAGTGCTCTTTTGCCCTTCTCACAGTGCCTTGAGGTCTTCATGCCATTGGTTGTCCTGGTTCATTCCTAGGATATTCTCACGGAGCAGTTTCTCCAAATGGGTGAGTTTGCACATACCATGATAGTCAAGAATCTCACTTCTAAGCCAGAGTATGTGAACTATGATCTCAGTTTCTCAAATTTACTGCTAATGTTTGGTGTAGTACTTGCATCATGCCAAAGACAGCTTCCCTTTGGAGTTCGTAAGATGTTACATATATGGGTAATTTATCCAGGTGAGCCTGAAAATTCATCTTAATTAAGCCTGCAGCACCCAACACGATGGGAAATAACTCAGTATCTTTCTGCCACATTTTTTTGTTCTCTGGCTGCATTTCTTGTAACGTGAAGATTCTCTCCCTCTCAATGTGATTCACAGAGTAGTCGCTTGGAACTGACACCTCTACATTCAATGTTGTTTTGGTGTTTTTCTTCTTTACCAGTATATCTGCTTTCCTCACATCCAGTTTTTTATTGGTTAGAATGGCAGTATCCCAGATGATCATAACCTCTTCGTTCTCTGTAATTCTTTTAGGGTCAAGATCCCAGTGCTTTTCAGGCACTGTGATGTTATAGTGCTTACAGAGTTTCCACTGGATAAGGTGTGCTACTTTATTGTGCCTTTCTATATAGAAATTTTCTGCCATCATAACTTCACAGCCAGACAATCCAAGACACCCGAAAACCAGCAGATATACCTAACAAACCAAAAACAATACACTGAACACATCAACCAATCCAAGAAAGAATACCATACAAACATGATAAACACCTCCATAAACAAACCCAGAGAGCTATTCGAAATAGTGAAAATCCTCACAAAGGAACAGAAGACAGAGGAGGAAGTACAAATAGACCCACAAAAATTTGCTGATCACATCAAGGAAAAATTTCACTCCACAGAACCAACTACACACAGCTCTTCAACCCAGCCTGACTCACACCCTAAGACCTGGGACACATTCCGCCCTCCCTCAACAGAACAGCTCTCCCACATCATCTCAGCAATCAGAACAAGCACCGCTCCTACGGACCCTTGCCCAGTATCCTGGATCAAAGCCACCAAATCAAGCTTCATCCACGTCATACATGACATGGTGCTCAACTCACTCACCCAAGGTCTCATGCCAGCGCAACTAAAACAAGCTACAGTACGACCAATTCCAAAGAAAACAACTCTCGACAAGAGCAACCCAGCCGCATACCGACCAATATCCATCATACCCTTTCTTGCAAAAATCATAGAAAAATCAGTGCAACAACAACTACAGGAACACATCGACAACCATGCTCCTCTAGATGACAACCAACACGGCTTCCGCCCCCAACATGGAGTCGAAACACTGCTGATTTACCTCTTAGATAACATCCTCCGAGTCATAGACAACACCAATAAAGGTATCCTAATGATCTTCGTAGACATCTCATCCACCTTCGACACAGTTGACCACCTAACACTCCTGGAAAGACTAAAGAAAATTGGACTTCATGGTACAACATTAAAATGGTTCCAATCCTACCTCAACGACAGGCAGATACAAGTCAAGGTAGGCCACAACACCTCTCAACCCATAAAAGTCCTCCAAGGGGTACCTCAAGGGTCCGCCCTTTCGGCACTTCTGTTCAACATATACATCCAGCCAATATGCGACATCCTGAAAGCGAACAACATTCAATACACCATCTATGCAGACGATATTATGATATACACACCTATCTCAACCGACAACCCAGACTACCATAAAATAACCGACTGCCTAACACAAATGACTAGATGGTGTAAGGACAACAACCTCTCAATCAACTACAGCAAGACTGAGGCACTAATAATCACTCGCAACCCAGACTTCACCCACCCACCGGACATCAAAGTAGCAGACACAACCATACCAATGAAATCGGAAGTAAAATACCTCGGAGTAACCCTGGACAACGAACTGAATCTCAAGACACATGTAAACAAAACAATCAAGAACGCATACCACAGGGGGGCGGAGCCTAGCGGTGAAGCAAGATGGACGCATAGGAGCTCTGCTCCTGCTGACCCGTTGAAATTCTCCTGAAATTTTCCCTATTTCGGGTGATTGTGGACGAATCCTTTGCCATAGTGTGTAGTACATGAGAAATGGCGGCTGGAAAACAAACGAAATTGGAGTTTGCTGTGAGTGGGAGCGCGGGCTCTAAGCGTGCCAAGCAAGATCCCCCTTCTCCCATTAAGATGGCGTCCGGACGCGAGGCCGACGACGGGAAGAGGGAAATATTAGCGGAGATTCGGGCTGTGCGGGAGCTAATCTCGGCGAACGGAGAAACATTGCTGCGGATGCAGGCGGACATGATAGAGATCAAAGAGAGAACACAAGGTCTCACAGCCCGCGTGGAACAAATGGACGGCGCAGTGGTTGCGCACGAGGAACAGTTACAAAAGGTATCCAAGGCCCTGAAAAAGGTAACTTTTCAAGAGGCAAGTGTGGAGGACCTCTCAAATAGAGCCCGCAGAAACAACATCCGGCTAGTAGGAGTCCCTGAAGGTGCGGAAGGCACGGACACAATAGGCTTTCTGGTAAGAGCACTGCCTCAAATGCTTAAACTAAACTTTAGCCAGCCGCTGGAAGTGGAACGTGCACATAGGATACCTGCATATACAGGAGGGCGAAGTCCGCGGCCGCGGCCCCTAATCTTTTGCTTATTGCATCATCCGCAGGCCCTACAAATCATGGCTGCAGCGAAGGCCTTGTCTTCTGTAACATATGAAGGCCACAGAGTTTCGTTCTACCCTGATCTGTGCAAGGCAACAATGGACAGAAGAAAAAAATTCTTAGAGCTACGGCCTCGCCTCCAGCATCTCCAGGCCAAATATGGATTATTCTACCCCGCACGTCTCAAAGTGACCCTGGATAATCGCACGAGAACCTTTGAGGAGCCTGATGGATTGTTACAGTTTTTGGAAGAGCAGGAAGCCCTGAGAATGCACACGGAGAGTGGCTCATGACTGTTGCTCCTTAAGGACTCTCCTGCGTGTCAGCACGTCTTCTAGCTGAGCATGTCTTCGCACAAGCAAGTTCTGTGCTTTTGTCTCTGTCTCCTCCTAAAGTGGCTGAGGGACTCTTCTGTTTCTTTATAAGTATTTCCTGGCAATAATGTGTAGATTGGTGGTTAAGAACATATACAATGTTAGTGTTATGTACTGCTTTAGGGGGGAGAGGGGGGGGGGAAAGTCTTAAAAGGAAGGCTTTAAAATAAAAAAAAATAAAAAATAAAAATAATTTAAAAAATAAAATAAATAAAAATAATGTTTATTAGTTGCTATGGCAGATTGTTAATATGTCTGCTTACCCCTGATATAGGGACTAATCATAGTGGGTCTTGCAGAGGCTGCTGTGTTTCCTTTTTTTTTGGTCTTCACGCTGTCTCACCCTTGTTTATTGCTCCTTTGGGGGAGGGTTAGATGTGTACGCTGCAGGCAATTAGGGTTTCCTACTGCACCACGGTTTCATTTGCAAGGTAACATGTTGCTTATGTCCACAGAGAGTTTGGCAAACCATTTCATATATTTCTTTCTCAATGCACCCTCTTAAGCTTTTGTCTCTGAATGTGAAGGGTATCATGCATCCTATAAAAGAAAGAAGATAATGATTTATGCTCATAAGCAGGGAGCGGATTTAGTTTTTCTCCAAGAGACTCATTTGTCATCTAAGGAAAGTTTGAAACTATACTCTTCGCATTATAAATTGATCACATTCTCTCCAGCCCTGGGGAAGAAGAATGGGGTTGCAATCCTGTGTAAAGGCAGGTTGCAGATTCAGGTTTTATCTACAAGAGCGGACAAGGAGGGGCACTGGGCTAAGGCTCATGTAGTCATTGGCTCCAGACACCTAGTAGTTATCTGTGTCTATGCTCCAAATGTTGATCAGCCTAATTTTTTCTGCGCCCTCGCAAGAGAGTTACAGGATGATGTTTCGTTCCCGGTAATTCTTGGAGGTGATTTCAATTTAGTCTTAGACCCCTTACTGGACTGCAGCCCCAGTAGACCAAGGAGTGGTAGAGCCCTGAGGATGCTAAGCTCGCTCATGCAAGAAAATGGCCTTGTGGATGTCTGGCGCCTCCTATTCCCGCGGGAAAGAGATTATACGTTTTTTTCATGTCCTCACGGCTCCTTTTCAAGGATGGATTTTTTCCTAATCTCCAGACCTCTGGTACAGGAAACCCGCGGTGCCAGCATCCTAAGTACCCATATATCCGATCATGCGGCAATTTCTTTAGAATTAAGCTTTGATGGTGACATGCCCAGACAACAGTTCTGGTCTTTCAATAGAGCACTCCTGAGTGATTCCGACTTTAAGGAGACCATACAACGAGCAATAAAGGACTACTTTGTTTTCAACAGCCCGGAAGATTCGCCAACGTGGGCCTGGTGGGAGGCCTTCAAAGCTTCTATGAGAGCGCAAGTAACTAGTTTTGCAATTACTAAAGCTAAGAAGGCACGGATGAAGTTGCAAGAGATTGACCAACAGATTAGAGCAGGTGAACGAATTCTGCAAAGAGGCTCTGACGTAATAGTGTTGAACCGTCTTCATAAGCTGAGATACCAGTACAACACGATATTAAGTACTGAAGTGGAACAGAGTGTGTTCGACGGCCACGCTCGCTATTATTGGGAGAAAAATAAGGCCGGCAAGCTGTTGGCTTCCAGCTTGAAGAAACGTCGTAATAAGACACATGTAACTCATGTACTGGACTCACAGCAGAATCGCTTAACCAGCAGTGGGGATATTGCGGCGGCATTTCGGAAATATTATGAGCAGCTATATGCCTCTGAAATAATCTTTGATGGAAAGACCTGTGAAAATTTCCTAGCTAAGGTTGAACGGCCTGTCTTGCGAAAGTCCCAGATGTCCGAACTGGGGAATCCCTTCACAGACACTGAACTCAGAGAGACCTTAGCCAACATGAAGATTAATAAGGCGGCTGGACCAGATGGGATTCCGGCAGAATTTTACCGGACCTTTGCAGACGAGCTGCTCTCACAACTTTTGTTATACTATCAAGGTCTGCAGGCGCTGGATCAGAAGAAGGGAGCTTTTGCCGAGGCAACGATAGTGGTGCTTGAAAAACCGGGGAGGGATCCAACAGAGGTCGGCAATTACAGGCCCATATCGCTCCTAAATGCTGATTACAAGCTATATTCCAGTATGCTGGCCAGGCGCTTGAATAAGGTATTGCATCTGCTAATTCACCCTGATCAATGTGGTTTTGTGTCAGGAAGATCCACAACTGATAATGGGCGTCTGCTATGTGACGTGATCGAGTGTGCCTCTGCTACGGATTTCCCTGTTGTGGGCCTGTCAATAGATGCTGAAAAGGCCTTTGATAGGCTTGAATGGCCCTTTTTATACCACGTGCTAGCCTGGTTTGGCCTGCCTAAAGATTTTGTTGATAAGATCCGGGTTTTATATGAATGTCCCACGGCCCGAATCTTGGTTAATGGCACTCTGTCGGATCCCTTTTCCTTGCACCGTGGCTCCCGTCAGGGATGTGCTTTATCCCCGCTCCTCTTTAACTTAGCATTAGAGCCGCTGGCTTTATTAATCCGTCAATTGGAAGAGATTCAAAGTATCCTGATAGATGACTTGCACGTTAAACTGTCAGCCTACGCTGATGACCTGCTGGTGTTTCTCAGGCCTGACTCTATATCTCCACTTCTGCATCTCATATCTCAGTATTCGCTGCTCTCCGGATATAAAGTGAACTGGAATAAATCTGTAGCCTTCCCTCTAAATAGCAAGGCGAATCCGTCCTTGGTAGCTGGTTATCCTTTTCAATGGGAACCCACAGCAATAAAATACCTCGGGGTGCTGTACTCTACCTCATTAGAAGATACTGTACAACTGAATGCTGCGAAGTTGCTGGAGTTGGTGCGGTCCTATACCCTGACATGGTCCCTGCTACATCTGACATGGTGGGGTCGTGTAGAAGCTATCAAAATGACGCTGGTGCCCAAGATAAATTACATCTTAAGTATGCTCCCTTTTTTTTTTTCCCTCCGTCATTCTACAAAAGCCTTGAACGGAATATAAGTGTCTTCCTTTGGGCTGGGAAAATCCCTCGAATTGCACTAAAGAAGCTAAAAGCCAATAAAACACACGCTGGAATATATTTCCCTGATTTCTCTTGGTATCATAAATCCTTTCTTTTGAAGCAGGGCTCGCTCTGGGCCCTAAGCGACACCATGGACGATACACCCACATGGCTCAAGATGGAAGAGCGACTTGTTGCACCTTGTCCCCTTAAACTACTCATTGGAATGCTATATCCCAAGGCATTTAATAAGGGGAGAGTGGTAGCTTCGACTCAATCTGCGTTCCAGTCCTTTCTCCCCGTCATAGTGCAGAAAAAATCCCCCTTCACGGCTGGTGCCGATCTGGTTCAATCCTATTTTTGTGATTCACAAAGGGATATGTGCCTGGGTGCAGTGGCAGCGAAAAGGAATATGGTCCGTCGGACAACTGCTGGAGCGTTCCTCTTGGAAATCCTTCCATACCCTTCAACGGGAGTTTGAACTGCCATCCTCCTGGCATTATCAATGGCTGCAGCTGAGACACTGTATTAGCAGCGTGTTTCCGTCTCCGGAGGATATCGTTCACTCCTGGGGGTTGCTGCAGGTTGTAGAGGAAATAGCTTCTCAGGGAGGAGCAGCTTCGCGTTTTTATGCCCTGTTTGTGGACCATTTTACTCCAGCAAATATGGGGCTGCGCCGTGTCTGGGAAGCGGAGACACAAGTCAATCTGTCCCCGTTGGAATGGAAAATATTCTGGGGCTCCTCAATTCGAGCATCTAAATCGGCGGCCCTTACGCAATCCCTTTTTTTCCTGGCACATAGGGCTTACATTACTCCCGTTGTTCTGAGTAAATGGAGCAAGACGGGGGGAAATGTCTGTTGGAACTGCCATGGGACTATTGGTACGCTTAGTCATATGTTACTAGAGTGCCCTCACATTCAGCAGTTTTGGACAAAAGTCTGGGGCAAAATCCAGGTGGTTTTGAATTTTTCGGCTGACTTAACCTGGCGAATACTTGCATTTCGAAATGTGGGACCATTACCAGATCTTGATAAGAATAATCGCTTCCTCCTGAATTTCATGATAATGGTAGCCATAAAGCTTCTTCTCACGCACTGGAAAAACCCCTGTAAGCCTACCTATGGGGAATGGTGGAATCAAGTATGCTTGTTCGCCAGGTATGAGAAAGCCGCGGACAGAGCTTTATGCATAAGAGGTGCTAGGCCAAAACTCTCAAAGTGGTTTGCACTAGATAATTATGTTAATGCAACCTGTTAAGTCATGTAGTCCTGGTGTGCAGTTAGTTTCGGATACATTGGATTAAGTTGTCTGGTCCCCTGTTGCCTGCAGTGTCTAGGGGGGGAGGGGGGTGGGAACTGTTGTGAGTTTCTTTGTACTGGAAGTCTGCTGTATCATTGATGGGAGAAGAGCTTGGTGGGCTAGGCTAGCGAAATGCGAGTCCTCGGACTCTGACAGTTCCTTATTGACAGCTTGCTGTACTGCTCATTTTACTTATCAGTTGTATTGCGTTATCTTTTCCTTTTGTTTGTGTCACGTTGTATTATTTTCTTTTGTATGTGGTGTTATGATATAATCAATAAAAAAAAAAAAAAAAAAAAAAAGAACGCATACCACAGAATGAGGATCATCAGAAGACTTAAACCCCTCCTCGCCACAGAACACTTCCGTACAGTATGCCAAGCACTCATCACTCCATTACTGGACTTCTGCAACCCCATATACCTCGACCTACCCAAACAAACTCTCAAACCTCTACAACTAGCCCAAAACACTGCAGCCCGCATTATATCTGGCTCAACAAGACATGAACACATTACTCCGGTTCTCAAAGACCTACACTGGCTCCCAATCAGCACACACATCAAATACAAAACAATAATAAACATATTCAAAAATCAAACACCACATCTCAGCCAACAGCCTGCACACCCTCATTCAACCAGACACCAGCACTCGCCCAAGAAGAAAAGGAACCTCCAACAAAGTCAACACCTCGAGAGACTTCAGAAAAATACGAAAAAATACCACAGAGAGAGCTCTCTCCCTGGCTGCCCCAACAATTTGGAACTCCCTACCAGACGAACTCAGATCAACAACGGACCTCAAAGACTTCCGCAATCAGCTGAAGACAATACTGTTCATAGAACACTATGGACATGTCACTTAGTCAACAAGAACCACGTATTCACCCCCTCCAAACCTAACAAGAAATGTATAACGACACAGGATATATCTTAATCACTAATTGTATAGTACCTTGTATTATAGCCCATGCTGTACCATAGCGCACACTGTACATAGCTCAACCTAATCTAACACACTCTCCCCACACGCAAATTATAACACTTCTTACACTGCATGAATCACACCTCCACTACTTTTGATTGTATTGTTGTGACACCGCCTTGATTGTAGGATAAGACGGTATAGAAATACTGTTAAATAAATAAATAAGCTAAGAGGTGAATCACCATTTACAGCTCTTTCCCACAGAATTGACATATGTCTGTTTTCCCAGTTTTATCAATGCTTTGCTGTAAACCATCTCATTCATAAGCCGCTGTACTGGGCTGCAACTATCAGCCTCTCATCTTTCATTTTCAATTCACCTCTACTTAGCCATTCATGTGTCTGTTCTTGATTGACAAAGGGTTCCTTGAATACCATCGATGGGGTTGCTATATTCTTCTCATAGTGACTGAGCTGCTGATGCTGCTTTTTGTGCTGCTTCCATGTCTCTCTATCGTGGGATGACTTGGCCACCCTTTGACCATTTTTTTCTCATGTTTCTCTACTTTTGTTGATGTTGGGTGCTGCTGCTGCCACCTCTGATGCCTACTTTAGAGTTTAAGAAAGTTTGAATGAAAAGCCCCAATGGTATAGTCAAAACTAGGAAAAATTGCCTCCCCCACAGACTTACGTGGAAATTGAAATGTACTCTCCCTTATAGATAACTGGATTAACATTCAGCCTGCTTAAGAAGTGTTTTTCTTTTTTTTTTTTTTTAATGCTGGTCGCAGCAGCCAAATGAAATTCAGGTATTCACCACAGGCATCGAGATAGTAGCCAGCACTGATTATCCAGATATGCGGTGGCTGTTCCACTATCCTGAGAGTTGTCTGGATAATCTAACTTTATGTGGACAGTTATCCAAATAGCAGACTAAATATCAGCACTATCCAGATAATTTGCTACTTTGCCTGCAGACCATTCCAACACTATCCGGATAGTGCCAAGGTAATCTGTAAGACATCTGGTGGCATACTCCAGACAATGATGTTGAATACTGCTAGATAACTCCAGCCAGCAGCACATCGATATGAGGTATAGCACAGGTGCTCCTATCCAGATAGGTACATTGGGGTAAATATTCAAAGACCTTTTTTCTCTAGAAATAAAAGGCAACAAACAACTATTGCTCAGTGGAAAATTTTGGTTTTATCCCTTCTGTGCCCTCTATGGACTTTCTCAAGTCAGATATACTTTCCTTAATTGCTCAACATAACTTGCATATCTCTCTCTCTCTGATAGTGATGTGAACAGAGCATTGTTGATGTTTGCATTTTTTTCATGGCTTTCAGATTTCATTTAGTTTGTTTTAATACAATTTTTTAAATAAATTTTAGAACTTTTAACAAATGCAAATTATCTTAACGTGCATTAGTTCATGGGTTAGCACGCATTAAATTGATTTTTAAAAGGCTAACGAACCAAATGCACCTTAAGAAATTTGCATGCCATCTCTCTGATAAGGATCTGAACGTTCTTATTTCTATGCATTTCAGGGATGTCAATCACCCTGCTGTTAGAGTGGCACAGCCAGTTTTCCATCTCACCCTCATCACTTGCTTTTTCAAGTAGTTCTATCTTTTTATAAAAACTTGCAGTAGCATCAATTTACTCACCAATGTTAATCTCATTCTGAAATTTCCAATCATGATCAATTTTTCCTTTTAGATCAGTAAGGCACTAGAGATATGCATTCAGACTAATTTAAGCTTTTAGATGAATGAAACGTTACTTTTGTAAATGGACGTCCCGGAGTTTGAGTCAACCTAATGCTATTTTTCTCTGATACTGATCTTAGAATTTTGCTTAGAATGTCCTTGGGAGTTCTTGCTGAATTTAGCTAATGCAATTACTTAAGTGGGCTTTGATTTCATATCACCAAAACCATCAAAGAAACAAAGTCACTGGATGACACTGATTTTTAATTAACATGCAATAAATCCTTACTAAGGATATTCTGCCAGTTGACCACCAAGCCCACTACTCTCTATTTCTGTAAGGCATACTTTAGACTACAGTACACATGATCGCTTCAGTCATCACACGGAGCTGTGGAGATAACATCCCTAATGCAGCTACAGGCCATTGTGAAGGTGTCCATGAGTCCACTGCAGCAGGACATAGACCACATAAGCTAATAAAAAATTCAGAGGACTAGACAAAGTTAAGTGGACCTCTTGAAGAATAAAAGGAAATAAGGCACTGCTATGTTAATGCCAAACTGCCTATATTTAAATCAAGTGAATTCACAAAAGCGAACACAGCAGAAGCCGGTACACATCACTGCTTCAGTTTCAGGGATTCCTTACCGCTGTTCCTTTCTTTCACTAACAGTGCAGCTATCACACCAATGCAAAACTAGCCGTTTTCTTTTCAAATTTTGTCAGTGGAGCCTTTTTCATTAGTGTGGTCCTTCAATAGAACAAGTTATCTTGAAGATACTAACAAAACTACAGTGCTTAACGCCTTAAGACATAGCCTTAACTACCATCTTTTCTGTCTCCTTTCATCCTGTAAGAATGTGGTTATTTGGTTTAATTTATCTGCAAACCTTTCTAGAACATGTGGGGTAGTCATAATTGGATTTTCAAACTCCTGTTTGAGTAGTCCATGTAATGCATAGTGTGACGTGGTAGCTTCCCCAGAAGCCATGGAAACAGATGGTGACCCGGTGGAAGGTTTTGGTACTGCAGGTAAATGCAGGATTTTCTCTGCTCAGAACAAGAAACACATGGCTAATCAGCTAACACAGCTCACCTCGGGGGAAGGGAGAAGCAGAGTTACTGATTGGGCACGCCCTAGCAGGAGGCGGGCTGCCCAAAGCAAAGGCAGCTTGTTAAACAGAGAGAGACAAGAGAGAGAGAGGAAAGACGGAGCAAGGCAAGGAAGAAGGAAGCAGCGTGAAAGGCAGGAAGCAGCCTTTGATGCAGAAACCCTTGACTTAGAAGGAGAAACACTGCCCAGCTGTAATCCTAGGAGAAGGGATTCAGAACCAAGAAGCAGGTACCAGGGATACTCAGTGCCTGAAAGAACCTTCTGGGAACAAGAGAGGTATGAAGCACTGAGAGACCCAGGGATAAAACCCAGGCTTCTGGAGGGGAAAGCTGACCCGTAGAAAGGAAGGCAGAGTGGCAAGGAATTCTCAGACAATCCTCAATACAAGGTACATGGTGTGTTTAATTCAGATGACAAGTTTTATGAGAAGCCAGAAAGAGTGAATGCTGATTTTAAAACCCAGGACAGACTCAGGCATTATGAAGGCAGTTGGCTGCAGCCTGAAACTCGATTAAACAAACCCAGCTATTCTCACCAGACAGCTGAAAGATTTAGCAAGCAGGCTAGTAGAAAGAACACAGCTGACCTATATGGGAGAGAAATAAGCCGGGAGGAATTAGAAGGTCCTACGTTTGAAGCACTCTTTAGAAGCACTCCTCATACAACTGAACTGGCTAACCCGACACTTACTTACAGGGACAAGTGGGGGAGGGGTAACTCCAGTGCATTGAATGAATGTTTTAACAGAGACGACATTACTTGCTTTCGTGAAGTAAAGTCTGCAAACAATTACTTACCCAAGGAAGGAGCAAATCCTCAGCCCAGCCCAGTTAGAAAGCAGGCTGAATTACTCCTTAAAGAGTTCAAAGAATTCTTAGATAAATGAGCAATTCATGACCAGAAGTTAGTGCAGTCAGAAAAGAGTCCTGAAGTAGAAATGCCCTTGGCTTCTCCTTTGCCAATGATTGAATTGAATCAACCAATGGACTGCTCAACCTGTCTGATTGACAGAAATTAGTAAAGCAAAGCTTGAATGGTCATTTGCTATCATATCCTAAAATGTATGCTGTTTAAGTACCTGGCTGAAGAGCTTATGAAGAGATAAAAATAAGCTGAAGCATAACTTGGTTACAGTACAGGAACATTATTGTTTTCTCCTTGTTTAATTGATTTAAAAGTAGAGGTCACATGACGGAATGTGAGCTCCAGTGTTGAAGGACATTTTTGTTTTTTCCTTTGTTCCTACTTTGGCTAATATTCCTTTACACCTGTTTCATTCCACCACGGAGCGGGAGAAATAAATCCTTATGTAAAAAAAATATTCTTTTGCCTACCTTATCATTCGACCTTCACAACTACAACCTCAACCTCAAGGCCGACCCCTCCTCAAACCCTCAAGGTTAGGGAGCGGGTGGGTGGCAATAGGCACTTTTACCATATGCTCTAGGGGACCGATTTTGAGTTAGGCAGGCTATGCACCCCGGCGACGCATAGCCTGCTCACCAACCCCTTTAACCCGGAAAATGTGGGTTAGCCTGGACGCCTCACCTATCTTTAAGGCGCAGAGGGCTATGTGGGTAGCATCAAAAATCACTGCTATCTGTGTAGCCCCTTCCTCTGCCCCTGCTGCAACCCAGAATGCCCTTAACATATCCCGATGTTTTGCGGATAGCATCTGGGCACGTTAGGGGCATATCCGGGATTTTCAAAGGGCGCTACCCATGTAGGTGCCCTTCAAAAATCCCAGATAAGGCCTTTACATGGGTAACTAGGGAAGTTAAGGCCTTCAAAAATCGGGCCCTAGGTATCTAATTTTCAAAGGGAAAATAAACATGCAGTTTCCTTTTGAAAAATAGCCATTGTTCAGCACATGCACTGTTGCTCCGGCATGTGTTGTGCATTTGGTTAAAGGTTTATAGCATGCATACATTTGAAATGCCAAGTGTGCTTGCTGTCTTAAGTCCCAACTTCTATATGCTCCAGAGAATGCACTCGATTGAGTGTTTCGAAGCATGTCTGTTGTGAACCTCTTGCAAACCTTTAAGCCACTTTGAGAAGGGCAATTTTTAGATAAGGCAATATTACCATGGGAATCATTATTTAACCGGGTAAATGACTTTGAAAATTGCTCTTTATATTCCCTCCATATGCACGTATGTAAAACTTTAAGTGCAGTCAGGCCTTTTAAAGCGCCTGGCTACCACCGGTTTCATTAGACCCAGATATTCAGTGCCAGGGCCTTTCTGGCATCTGACACTGAATCTCTAGTTTCACCAGTCAGCTTTGTAGTTCTCTGGTTAGTGGTGATATTCAGCCCCTAACTGGACAGTGCAAACCAGATAGAGTTAGGTCAGTCATTGGCCTGTCCTATCTTTATCTGTTTTAGCTATCTGGTTAGCAACTGAATATTGCCTCTAACTGGATATCTGCCAGAACCACCTTCAATCTGCCCACTGGGTACCTCAGTTTTAATGGGCATCTTTTCTGTGGTCTATGGGATATTAAGTGGAACTACAAAAGGCCTCAAGAGATCCCAAAACCCGACCGAGAAGGACCAATAACAAGAATCTTCTCTTCACACCCAACTCTCAACCAAAAACCAAACAATCAATATGTAAAAGAGACTTTTACTTATCAGCACCAGCACTATGGAACGCCCTTCCAGAAGACATCAGATCCACAAAAGACACCAAAGACTTCGGAAAGAAACTAAAAACGTTATTATACATAGAACATTTTGGAACTATCACATATTCCAGCCAGAACATACCATAAAACATTGCACTGTTAACCCACTCTACCCAGTCTCAATGTTTACCAAGCTACTATTGCTAAGCTCTAAGTTTATATTCCCTATTCATTGTAATCACCTTCACTATGTTATAATGTAGGCCATTCTTCATGTTAAATGTATGTGTAAACTGCTTTCACTGAAGGTTAAAGCGGTATAAAAAAACCTGTTAAATAAAATATATAAATAAGCTATCCAAATAGTGCTGCTGAACAGCAACATCACTGCAGTTTAACTGGATAGCAGGCCCTACTAACTGGCTAAACCCTTTTGAATATGTCCCCCTTAGAGGTCAAGAATATGTACTAAAAAATGTTTTGCCGGGTGCAAGATGGCGGCAAGAATCAGACCTGTGCTGGCCGCTCGGCGTTTTGCTCAGGGTTCCTGTCTCTTTGGCGAGTTCCGCTTCGTTTAGCATGGGGCGGAGGAAAAGGAAGCAAGCGGGCTACCCCTGTGCCCCGTCGCAAGCTTCTGCCATTGGCCAGAGGACGCTGGAAAATTGCGGGTTTGTGGTGGCCGGTTCTGTAGCAGCGTCTACACCAGCACAGCGGGAGGAGTCCATCTCTGTGCTGGGTGCACTCTGAGTTAGTTTGTCTCCGGAACAGCGGGAGCCCCTGACACAGCCCAGAAGTTTTACCTCTGCAGACAGCTCTGGTTTCTCATTGCTCTCTGATCTCTGGGTGAGCACTCCCTTGCGTGCGGGTGGGGAGCAAGTGCTGTTGCCGTCGGCCCTGGTTTCCAGAGGGGATAGACAGCCAGAGGAGAGTGGTGTGGAAGACCCATCTCCTCGTGTGGTAGTACCATGGCAGTCGGAGCCTGGAATAGGGCTTATACCTGTGAATCGGGTGTTGGAAAAGCCCGCAGTGATAATGTTGGAAGCACTTTGGGACGCTATCTATGCCTTAAATATAACCCTTTCAACAATGGTGGGTTCTGTAACTACTGAGTTAGATGTAATGAAATTGGAGTCCTCTAAGAGCCAAGAGCTGCAAGCGAGTTCTTTGCTGCAGGTGAAGGAAGATTTGGGGTATCTTAAGGAGGAGCATAATGCTCTAATGAAGGAGAGATCAGCGTTGTCACGGAAGACGGAACATCTTGAAAATCTTACCCGACGAAATAACCTCCGTCTTTTAAACTTTCCAAAGTCTCCACTCATGTCCCCATTGGAAATGGTGTGGAAATACTTCCGAGAGGTGCTCAAGATTCCAAACTGAGCACCTGCCCCCACTTACTAGGGCACAGTATTTGTCGGTGAACAACTTGGAAGTATTGGGGAGAAACTTGGAGGCAGCAGTGAGTGGAATTGAAGATCTGACAGGCTTTTTGGAAAGTTCTTTATACGTGGTAACAGAAAGAACTACTATGCTTGCAACTCTAACCTTGGAGGCCAACGAGGCATTGATTCTTCGTTTATTTTTTAAGAATATTAATGAGAAGTTCTTAGGTTCAAATGTTAGAATTTTTCCAGATTTGTCTCGAGTAACCCAATTATAGAGGAAAGAATTCATGGCTTTTCGTTCCAGGATTATTTCCCTGGGTGCAACCTTTGTGTTAAAGTATCCGTCTAAGTATTATGTTTCCTGTCAAGGCAAGAATTTCCTTTTTTTGACCCTAAGCAGCTCTCAGAATTTATATGTGCAAGGGAAGAGCTATGGGTGGGGGTGGAGGTGGGCCTCAATACGGCTGACGCATAAGTCTTTCCTGCTTGTAATTTATGTATTTCTTCTGTGTTACTTTGACCTTGTTAGCTTCAAGTGTTATTGAGGCTGTGGTCAATTGTTAAATTTCCTGTAGCCCCCCCTGTTAATTGTGGACTAATTTTGGAAAAGATTACTTTGAATATTTGTATTTCTAATTCATGGATTGTGGTGTTGTTCCCATTATTTCTATTCATTCTTGTAAATGCTTGAGTGTTAATATAAATATCAATAAAAAAAATGTTTTGCCTTAAATTAGGGGGTGCATACAAAGCATCTTATCAGGGCTGCCTCAAGGGGTTGTGGTGCCCTGAGCCAAATTTTGCTTTTTACACCATCATCTTTGGTCATGCAGATGTCAGGGCTCATACTGTAAGAATGTCCCAACACTAGAAGGTACTTTTGTTTTCCATTCATTATTTTCCATTTAGGTTGATCCTAGTCTTTCTTTGCTATTTCATCTTGTTGATTTTCTCCCAAGTTTTTTTTTTAAGAACTTTTTTTCATTGCCCATTCATGGTCCCTGTCATCTTCCTTTTCTCCTCTAAATATGTCTTAAAAAATGATACTTCTGTTTCATATGTTTTCTTTGTTTCTCTTACCTGCTTTTTTATCTACTTATACTGTAGCTACATTTAATTCCTCTTTCTCCTCCCTCAAGTCTTCAGTCTCCCTCTTTTCACCAACTTACTACCTTTCCATTTCCTACTTTTAATTCCCTAGTCTTTCTATCCTCCACATCCTCCCCCAGCCTCCTATTCCCCCCTTCACCCAATCCTCCTTATGGTCCCCCATACCCACCCTCTATACTTATCCTTTCCCCAGCCTCATCTACCATCTTCTCTCTCTCGTTCCTTCACCAGCACCAGCTCCTTCTCTGTCACTCATCCCCTGTCTACCAACAGCTTCTTACCCCTATTTCCACCTTCTCTCACCTCTTAAAAGACCTGTCCTCTTCCATTGTCTCTCATCTTCTCTATAGCCTAATTTCTTCCCAAACCTTTCTGGTCCTTCAAACCATCTTTACTTCCCATTTTTTCTGCACTCATTCTCACAGCCCTTACCAATCATCTAATCCCCACTGACCTTCCTATCACAGTTCAGTTTCTTAGCCCCCACTCCCCCCACCTAATTTCCAAGTCCCCACTCTTCCATCCTATTTAATCTCTGAGTCCTTACTCATAATCTCACCCATCATAATACTTAGACAATCTTAGAGCCTGTCTTTTAGTCTCCCACCAAAGCCCAGAGTCTCTGCCTAAGTATCAGATCCTTCTCTAGTGCTTCTCATGTCCTCAGTATATGCCCTCCCCCCGCCTCTTTCTCCACTTTCCCAAGCATCCCTGGGCCTTACCTTTTTCTAAATATATAATTATCTCCTTCCCATTGTTTTTCTCAGATTTGCCCTTGCATCTTCTACTCGAAGTGCCTATCCTCCTATTCCTTCTCCCAGTGTCAACATCGACCTTCTCCTCAGCTGATAGGCTCCCCCAGCATCAGCATCACTCTAGCATTTGTATTATACCTCTTTTCCTATCTCTCAACCCTGTGAATCTTAGAGCCACTTCCCATAAACATCTCTTTTCCCTCACCAGCATGACTACAGCCGTCTTCTCTCAGCCTCCCAGAATCATCACCAGTCTCTTTCTATCAGCTCCCCAGTATCAGACCAATCCCCCTTCTCCCAGTTCTCAGCTTCTGACTTCTGCCTCATTCCCCTCATTCCCCATTATTAAGAAGGGACCCAGGATATCAATGCTTGACCCAATAGAAGCATTGTGGAACCTGTGTCTTTTGGGGAAACTGCTAGGTACGTATGACCTAGATTGGCCACTGTTGGAAACAGGATACTGGGCTTGATGGACCTTGGTCTGACCCAGTATGGCATATCTTATGTTCTTATGTTTTCCCAAAACACAGCCACCCACATCAGCATCAGCCTCTTCCCTGCCCCCAGCCTCAGCCCCCCTCTCCCAGTCTCAGTTCTATACTTCCAACCCAGAAACCCAATCATCACCCACAGTCCCCTTCTCAAAGCCTCCCCCACATTAGCAATCATTCTCCAGCCCCCAGTCCTTTGTATCTGACCTAACATTGACATAGCAGCAGAAGCATCTTCCTTGGCTCCTGTGGCTGTACTGTTAGTGTGCTCCAAGCAGGTTTAAAATGTGAGAAGAGGCACTTCCTGTTTGTGAGAAATGGCTCTTCTTGAGTTTCATACCTCCAGTGTGGCTGTGGAAGAGGAAGTACAGTAACAGCACAGTCAAGGAAGATGATCCCATTGTTATGAAAGATGAACCAGTGAGGCCAGCTTGAGGTACTTTTAAGCTTCAGTGCTACAAGCTGCTTCTTCATGGACTCACCCTTTAAACTAGCCCAGCATCTTGATGTGCACTTGGATGATGGTTTATATGTGTATTGAGGCACTTCTTTAGTAATATGTTGCAAGATCAATATTCAAGAAGCCACTAAGTTGGCTAGTTAACTAGAAAACATATTTCAGTTAGCTTTTTCTGGATATTTATTTTGTAGCCTTGCAATCTGAATATCCCTGATTAAAGTTAACAGAAAAATGTGGTCTTGGTAACTCCAGGAGTAGTCTAATGGTTAGAGAAGTGGGCTAAGACCCAGGAAAGCCTTCTTGAAATCTCACTGCTACTGTTTATTTCCTTCAGCAAGCCACGTGACCCTCCATTGCCTCAGATACAAACTTAGATTATAAACCCTATGGGGACAGGAAAATGCCTACTAAAGCTGAATGTAACTTGCCTTGAACCTTAAGAAAGGCATGCGCTATATCAAATTCCCCAGTTGAAAGTAAAATAAACCACAATTATCTGCTTAGAGTTACCTGGATAACTTTGTCCAGCTAGAGCTGAATACAGTATTAATGCTGAGTAAACACACCCCTGAGATAGTTACCAGTTTCATTCATCATGGTAAATTTGGTACGTTACAACTTGTTTGCAAAATCTTTAGGTGTTCTAGAGGAGAAATTTTAACCATGAAGATTTGCCCAGCTAATTTCCAAAATGAGCAGGATGGACCTTTAGTCATTTAAATATTTTCTCATAGATGTAAAATGGGAAACATTCTTAATTGTATCAGGCACAAAGGGCGGTATACTTTTATAAGGTGATTTTCAAAGCTGTTTACTGTACTTTTACTGTGCTTGGTTAGAGTACATACAGTAGCCTTTCTGAAAATTACTCTCACTTGGTTTGACGAAAAGTACTCGCAGGATTCAATTGTATACACACTTCTATCTGTACTGCAAAGAGGCATTCCAAGAGGTATCTTTAGGTCCTGTGGAGGAAAATAACAAATGCAGGTAGCATTTTCTAAAATATACAGACAAAAAAAAAAGAGGCAAAACCCTACTGCAAATATGGTGAACAAGTGCAAAGAGCAGAAGAGAAACCAACACACAAGGTCAATAAATAGTAAATACATAATAAAATGGAAGTATAAATAATAGTAACAGTAAATAAAGTAAAAAAAGGCAAACATAAAATATACAAATGTGAACTGGCTGGATTTTATTAACTTCTGGACTATGTTCAACATAAAAGTCCGCATTAAATCACACTCACAATTTGTTAAACCCGGAACAGTGACTTACGACCTACTGCCTCTAACCAAACAAGTAATTCTTAACTAACTTTGGGGAGCACAACCATATACATTATTAAAACACTGGAACTGACTAAATGAGAAAAGACTTCAGTATTAAAGAATTATATTCTGTCTACAGGGCAGTTACCTGCCCAAGGAGAAAGGCTTCATAAAACGTCAGCTGTCAGACAAGCTCCTTTATCCACAGATTTATATTTATTTAAGAACCAATTTATTTAATAATCATTTTATAAAAGCTGGCTAAGCTTAGTAGTATTATTTATTTAATATGTCTTATATATTGCCTTTCATGACATCAAGGTGGTTTACATTGAGGAGAGCATTATAACTATTTTACAGGGAACATGGGCAATGGAGGGTTAAGTGGCTTGCCCAAGACCACATGGAGCACCTGTGGGACTAGAAACCTCAGCCCTTCTGGCCCAAGGTTGCTGTCCTGCTAGTGGGATTTGAACCCCTGATCTTCTGGTTTGAGGTAACTTGCCTTAACCACTAGGCCACTCCTCCCTCATGAGTATCTATCAATCCAGTTCTTTGAAACCCCGCATAATATACAGTAGAGGGTGATATTTACGAGATTGTCTTTGTCCAGCTGTCACTCAATCTACTGAGAAGAATAAAAACTTAAGAGGACATTGCAATGGGGCCATTTTAAGTTCTGTGAAGTTATGGAAGAAGGGACTTAATTCTCCACAGATGCTAGCACCTTCTTGGTATGCACTGAGATATCTTGTACTTCTTCCTATATAGTGTACATCATACTCCGTCCCTGTTTTAAGCTGAATGTTGGAAAAACAACTAGGCAATTTTGTGCTCGTCTTAGTGAGCATAAGTATAATCTGTCTAAAGCACAAGAAGAAGCACCTTTAGTAGACCACTGCCAGCAGCTTAATCATAGTTTTGATGATCTGTGCTGTATGGCCATTGCCTTTGTTCCACCGATGTCGAGAGGAGGTGATCGAGGCAAGACTTTGTTACAAAGAAAACAAAAATGGATCTTCCTCCTTGACTCTAAGGAACCACATGGTCTAAAAAAAAAATTGAATGGGGAGTGGGGGTTTTTTTGATGGCTTCTCCATCCCTCATTCTCCTGATTGGCTCTTTTTTCTTATCTCCTGCTATTTATACCAATCAGCGATAATGTCGCATGCTACCACTGAAGCTTTTTCATGGGAATTAAGTAGAGTTTGCCCCCTGATGAAGCCTAGAAGGGTTACTCTGCCTTCATGGGATGCTGACCATCTACTTAAAGATAAGTCATACATGGTCTTTTGAAAATTGTAACGATTTTGTACTATGAGTATATATATCTTTCATTTTTAGGCATTTTGGTGCCTGGATTAATGGTGCTCTACATACTGTAGGGTGTTAAGGTGGCTTTCAACTACATATTTGTATGTGCTGCTAAAAGGAAGAGTAGCATATTGAACTGCAATAATACTATATATAGTTTTAGATTGTTTAAAAGAAAAAATATATAAATTGGATTCATAGATACTCATATAGTTGTTCCTGCTAAGCTTAGCCAGTTTTTATGAATCGGTTATTAAATAAACTGGCTGTTAAATAAATACAAAAAATGCAGATAAAAGAGTTTTTCTGACCATTGATGTTTTTTGAAGCCTTTGCCCTTGGGTGGTAACTGTCCTGTAGAGGAATATCAGCCTTTAATACTGAGATCTTTTTTCCTTTAGTCAGTTCTGCTGCTTTAGTGATGCATATGGTTGTGCTCCCTGAAGTTAGTTAAGAATTATTTCTTTAGTTAGAGGTAGTATGTCGTAAGTCACTGTTCTGAAGTTAAAAAATTGTGTGATTTAATTTGGGCTTATACGTAAACGTTTTTTGAGATTGAGTACTTCTGGTGAGGTTTTTTGGTGTGATTAGATTTTATTAACAGAGTATCTATTACACATATAAAAACAATGAAAAGAGGTTAATTAGTAATTCGTATGTGCATGGTGGGTTTTTTTTAATGTAAAATGTTCTTTATTATATTATGTCATGGACTATGTACTGTACTATTGTGATCCACTTAGAGATTTTGATAGTGTGTACAATAAAGGTTCTTAAATAAATAAAAATACATTTAGAACAATATCAACAAATGTGTCTTTTATTAATAGTTAAGAAGATAAGAACATAAGATACCCATAGTGGATCCATCAAGCCCAGTATCCTGTTTCCAACAGTGGCCAATCTAGGTCACAAGTACCTAGCAATTTCCCCAAAAGATACAGGTTCTGCAATACTTGTATTGGGGCAAGAAGTGGATTTTCCGAGTCCCCTTTAATAATGGTTTCTGGACCTTTACTCCAGGAACTTATCCACACACTACTGCCCCGACCAGCCCACAACAGAACAACCAGACAAACCACCAACAACTCCCTCACCATCCCCCATAAACGAACCAAATGCAATCAACGGACCTGCAACAGAGCCTTCAAATTGTATGCACCATCCCTCTGGAACTCTCTACCAAGTCACATCAGAAGCAACAGAGATCCCTTATCATTCAGGAAACAACTAAAAACCGTCCTATTCCAGGAATACCTCGGACCAGAAACAAGCACCCACCACTGACTAGCTCCCAACCCCCCTAATTCATGCCCCTGAACATATGTTCTAAGAGACTGTAATACAATGTCTATGTCCCAAATATTTGTTGAAATCATTAATGTTGACCACCTGGTGATGGCCCCAACCCCAGAATTTTATTATTGTCCACCCCCCACCCCCTTTTAATGTTACACCGCTTTGACCCAGTGAAAAGCGGGATATAAATACAGCTAAATAAATAAATAAATAAATAAACCTTTTTTAAACCTGGCTACACTAACAGCTTTTGCTACATCTTTCGGTAACTAATTCCTGAGTTTGATTACACGTTGAATGAAAAACTACTTTCTCTTATTAGTCTTAAATAGGTTACACTGTAGCTTTATTGCATGTCCCCTAGTTTTTTTTAAATTTTGATGATGTAAATAACCGATCTATATTTACCCGTTCTACTCTATTCATCAATTTATAGACCTCTATCATATCTCCCCTTAGTTGTCTCTTTTCCAGGTTGAAGAGCCCTAACCTTTTTAGCCTCTCTTCATAAGGGTATCCTTCTATCACCTTTGACATTTTGGTAGCTCTTCTCTGTACCTTTTCTAATAACGCTATATCCTTTTTAAGATACGGCAATCAGAATTGCACACAATATTCAAGGTGCAGTCACACCATGGAACGATACAGAAGCATTATAATATCCTTTGTTTTATTATCCATTCCTTTCCATATGATTCCTAGCAATCTATTTGCTTTCTTGGCCACCTCTGTATACTGGGTGGAGGGTTTCAACATGATTTCCATGATGATGCCTAAATCTTTTTCCTGGGTGGTGGTTCCTAATGTGAAACCTTGCATCTTGTAACCATAGTTTGGGTTGCTCTTTCCTAGGTGCATAACCTTGCACTTGTCCACATTAAATTTCATCTGTCATTTGGATGACCAGTCTTCTAATTTATCAAGGTCCTCTTGCAATTTTTCACAATCCTCTTGTACTTTAACAACTTTGAATAATTTTCTGTCATCTGCAAATTTTATTACCTCACTCATTTTTCCCATTTCCAGGTCATTTATGAATATTCTAAACAGCAGTGGACCCATCACAGATCCCTGGGGGTACTCCACTATTCACCTTTCTCCACTGGGAAAATTGGACATTTAGCCCTATCCTCTGTTTTAACCTTTTAACCAGTTCTGAACCCGTAATAATACACAGTCTCCTATCCCATGACTTTTTAATTTCAACAAGTCTTTCATGAGGGACCTTGTGAAAGGCTTTCTGAAAATCCAGATACACTATATCAACCTGCTTACCTTTTGTCTACCTGTTTATTCACACCTTCAAAAAACATAACAGATTAGTAAAACAAGACCTTCCTTGGCTAAAGCCATGACTATCTACATCTTCAGTAAGTTTGTTCTTTGCAAGGGTTTCTATAATTTTTCATGCTACTGATGTCAGGCTCTGCAATCTGTAGTTTCCCGGATCACCCCTGGAACCCTTTTTAAAAATTGGCATTATATTGGCCATCTTCCAATCTTCAGGTATTACAGATGATTTTAATGATAGTTCACAGATTACTAATAGTAGGTCTGCATTCTCATATTTCAGTTCTTTCAACACCATTAGATGTATACCATCTGGTCCAGGTGATTTGCTACTCTTCAGTTGATCAAATAGTTGTAATACATCTTCCCGATCTATCAATATTTCTTTCAATTCTTCTGCGGCATCACTTTTAAATACCATTTTAGTCATGGGTGATATCCATACATCTTCTTCAGTAAAGACTGAAGCAAAGAATTCATTCAGACTCTTTGCTATGGCCTTTTTCCCTATTAGTGCCCCTTTTACCCCTCTATCATCTAATGTTCCAACTGACTCACAGGATGTTTTGCTACACATGTACTTGAAAAAGTCTTTATTATGCATTTTTGCTTCCACAGCAAGTTTCTTCTCAAATTCTCTCTTTGCCTGCCTTATCAATGCCTTGCATCTAACTTGCCAGTGCTTATGTTGTTTCCAGTTTTCGTCATTTGAGTCCTTTTTCCATTTCCTGAAAGATATTTTTTTGGCAACAACATCCTCTCTGACCTCACCTTTAAATCATGTTGGCATTATTTTGGACGTCCTTCCACTTTTCTTAAAGCATGGAATACAGCTGGTCTGGGCTTCCAAGATAGTATTTTTAAACAACACCCATGCTTGATGTAAATCTTTAACCTTTGCAACTGATCCTTTTAGATTTTTCTTAACTATTTTCCTCATTTTATCATAGTCTCCCTTTTGAAAGTTAAAAGGTAATACTGTGGATTTCTTTACCGTCCTTCCTCCATTTATTAAATCAAACACGATCATGCTATGATCACTATTGCCAAGTGGCCCTAACACCCTTATCTCTTGCACCAGATCTTGTGTTCCATTAAGGACTAGGTCCAAAATTGCTTCCCCTTGGTCGGTTCATGAACCAGTTGCTCCAAGAAGAAGTCATTTATTTCATCTAGAAACTTTATCTCCCTAACATGTTCTAACCCACTCAACATCAGGGTAATTTAAATCACCTATTATTACTGTGCTGTAACTTTTGTTAGCTTCCCTGTTTTCTTTGAGCATTTCATCATCCATTTGTTCATTCTGGCTAGGCGGTCGATAGTACACCCCCACTGGCATTGCCTTCCCCTTCCACTTTTTGCATAGAGATTCTACAGTGAATTTTGTTTCCTGCAAAACTTTAATCCTTTGTGACTCAATGGCCTCTCTAACATACAGTGCAAACCTTCCACCAATTTGATGAACTCTATCATTACAATATAGTTTGTACCTAGGTATCACAGTGTTCATTGGTTGTCCTACCGTGTCACTGAGATACCAATCATTTCTAACTTCTCATTTAGTGCTATATATTATAATTCTCTCATCTCATTTTTTAGACTTCTAGCATTTGAATACAAGCATTTTAGAGGCTGTATTTTATTCATATTAATTTGATCATCGGTAGGCAGTGGTAATTTGGAATCTTTAAACTCTGTCTGCTCTGTACTCAAGGGCATTTGGGTTACTTTTGTCTTTAATGGAACCTCTCTGTTGATATGCCCTAACTTCAATCTTTTGCTAGTATCCTCCAACGATATATTGTTCCGAACTATGCACTCTTGGGCAACTGTCAGCTTTCCCCTATAATCTAGTTTAAAAGCTGCTCTATCTACTTTTAAAGCTTAATGCCAGCAGACTGGTTTCACCAAATATATATTTACCTTTAAAGTGGAATTTTAGAAAGAACATCCAAGTGCAATCTGGGATGGCTAGGGTAAAATGCATAGAAAAACATTGGCAACATCTATGTTTCAGCCCAGTTTAAGAAGCATAGACATCCCTGATGTGGTCATTCAGAACTATGTCCACATAGATGGTCCAGCTACATATAAGTGGAGTAGGGACATCTAACGTATGCAAGGTTGCATATGGGGGCATCCAGCAATGTGGAAAACTGGAAATATGAGTCAACATTCCCAAGCAGAGTATGTTGTCAACAAAAAACACACGGGATAGGAGTTTACCCAATCCCCATACCCTCTGGATGTTTTGCAGGCAAAAAAAGCACTTTTCCACTGCCTATTTGTGCGTGGAACAGGTATAAACTTGGATGCGGCACGGCATGTACAGGGCATTTCTGCAGTTTGGTGAGGATATCTAGGTTCTTGGTAAATCCCTGGACAACCTATACCCCGTCCCTGTTCAGATTTGGACATCCTCACGCTAGGGACATCCACAGAACCAGCTTCTAAAATGGCTCCAGGGATGTCTTTGTGTTTGGACATCTCTATGCCCATTGTTAGACATCAAGAGCATGAATAGGGCTTCTAAAATCAACCCCTTCATACTGTGCCAGTCCAATGTGCAGTGTTAGGTGTCAGTATATTTTATATTAGATTCCCAAGCTACATAATTAAATTGCAACAATTTATGCTGTATTTAAATTGCATTGCAAGGTTTACTTTTTCTTAATTATGTAGCCTGGGAATATGTTGGTTTCTTTTTTCTTGGGGCAACCTCCTGACTGGTGTTCTGAGTGAGGGGCAAAGTTTAATATTTAAAAGTATGTTGCCCAATTATGTAATTTTATAGGATTATTATGATTATTGAATTTAATTATCAAAATTTTGGCTGACGGATGTAAGACTATAATTTTGCCTAGGATGTCCAATATCCTTGCACGACCCTAGTACCTCAGGGGGAGGGGACCAGCTTATCTCTCATCTCAGGCAGCAGATTGCCTTGAGCTGCTCCCTAGCTATCTGTTGGATATGTGCAGAAAAAGAGAGAGAAGAGACAAAGATGACCCAAAAGATTTTCGAGCCAAGGAGACAGGGAGGATGTCAGTATCATCCATAGAAAGAAAGAAAGGGATAAGGAGTGAGGTGGGTTTAGGGGGAAAGATAAGAAGCTTTGAGGCATAAGAGTTCAGTTTCAGATGGTGGCAGCACACCAGGCAGCAATGTCAGACAAGAAGGCTGAAAATGGGCTTGGATGCCTGGAGAAATTTCTGGTAAAGAGAGGTAAATCTGAGAGTCACTAGGTAAAGATGGTACTAAAAACTGTGGGAGGAGAGCAGGCTCCAAGAGAATGCGTGTAAAGAGAGAAGAGAAGCGGTCCCAAGACATCTCTGGGTCACATCAACTAAAAGGAGGATAGCAGTGGAGGAGGATCCACCAGAGCATACATTGAAAGTGTGATGGGAGAGATAAGAAGAAAACTGAGACAGAAGAGAACCCTGAAATCCAAGTGAGAACAGGGTATTGAGAAGAAAGTGGCGATCAACAGTGTCAAAAGCAGCAAAATAGTCAAGAAGCATGAGGATTGAGTAAAGGCTCTTGGCTTTGGCCAGCAACAGGTCACTGGAGACTTTGACAAGGGCTATTTCTGTAGAATGTAGAGGATGAAAGTCAGATTGTAGTGGATCCATCATGGCTTGAGTGGAGAGAAATCCAAGACAATGGCAGTGACCTGCATGTTTGAGTAGTTTGGATGCCAAAAAGGAGGAGGGAGGTGGGCAGATAACTGGAAGGGCGGAAAGGAGCCAGTGAGGGTTTTTTGAAGAGTGGTATAATCTCAGCATATTTGAAGGCAGCAGTGAAAAGGTTGAAGATATGACAGCTTGAAGGGATAAAAGCTGGAAGAAATAGAGTTTAATAAGCAGGTGGAAATGGGATTAGAGAGCAGGTAGTGAGTTTGGAGGGGGAGAGAAAATGTGCAGTTTTTTTATTGGTGATTTTAGTAGAGGAAGAAAAGATGAAAGGGGTTGAAGGAAGCATCTAAAAGTGAAGAGGGGGAAGGGGAGATGAGGTGACCCAGTGGAGAATGAAAGATTAATCTTATGAACCTTGCCATGGAAACAGGCATCCAAAGTCTGAGCAGAAAGTAAGGGAGGGATTGAGGGCAGAAGCACTTTGAGGAGAAAGTTGAACATTGCAAAAAGGTGGCAAGAAAATTTGTCAGATGGATATAGTACTCTTGCTTAGCAAGTGCTATGACAGACTGGAAGGAGGTTAGTATAAATTTGAAATGTGTGAGGTCAGTGTGGGCAAGGGATTAAAGCCAGCAGAACAGGCAAAGGAAAATAGATAGCAGATTTTGGAGGTCAGCCAATGTACACATGTTGTGAAATGGGAGAAGAGAGAGCATTCAGTGCAGAAGAGAACATATTGTTATAAGAAGAGAATACCTCATCCACAGACACAGATGAAAAGGTGGCTGAGAAATGATACAACATCAATCCAGAAAGCTGAAGGGTCAACAGCCTAAAGATCTTAGTAGAGATTGGTTGAATTGTGACAGAGTGGGTACAATTCCATTCCGGACGTTGATCCCCTCTATACATCTGACTGTGATTCAGTCCAGCCTGTACATGCACGACTGTCCCTGGCTAACTCAGTCAAGGCTCTTCAATGGAGCTGTGATGCCATGGCATCATGTTGCCATGGCACCATGGCTCCATTGAAGAGTTGCAATGCCAGCCGCCGGACTGCAGGACCTCATTCCCCGCAGCCCGACCCCCGATCTGCCTTCAGGCCACCCCTGCCCACTGCAAGCCCCGGTCCCTCCACAAAATGACATATAGGGAAGTTATTCCACCTCAGAAATGGAATAACTGCCCCATATAAGTCGCCAGCCCTAGATGTACAGGGCCGACATTAGAATCAGCCCTGTACGTCCAGGGCCGGTGACTGCCCAGACTCCACCACCGAGCCGCCCCTTCCCTGCCCCTGTCTAACTTCCCCACACAACCGGCGGGGAATTTAGTCACGGCTGGGAGAAGGCACAAATAGCGGGGATTGACATCCATCCCTGCTTTTCGTGGCACCGAATAACCCCCAGTGTGTATAAGAGTGAAAGTTATCAGGTGATGGTCAGATAGGAAAGGAATTGAGGTGGAAGTCTAGGCAGTGACCATACCGGTGAGAAGGGTCAGTAGAACACAGCTGGGAAATGAATGAGGAGGTTAAGGTAGGGAGCTTCGAGGCATAAGAGTCAGAGGGATCATAATCATGAATGTTAAAATCCCCAAGGGAAGGGGAAGATGATTCAAGAAGGAAGGAAAGCCAGGAGTCAAAGTCAGTGGGAAAGGAAGAAGTGGACTTTTTTGGGTTATAAATAACAGCTATCCAGAAAGATTTGGAATAAATAAGTGGATGGTGTGGACTTCAAAGAAAGAAGCAAGACTAAGGTGGAAGAAGGGTGAAACCTAGAGGAAGGAGAGAGTAGTAACCCACCATCACCGCCTGACTGACTGGGAGAGTTGTATGGGAGAAAAGGTAGCCTCCATGACAAAGGGCAGCAACTGAAGCAGAGTCATCAGGGAGAAGCCAAGTCTTGGTTAAAGCAAGAAAATGCAGATCATTAGAGATAAAGAGGATTTACCAGAGACAGGTCTTGTTAGACAAATCTGATTGATTTTTTTGACTGGGTGACCAGGGAGTTGGACCGAGGGAGAGCACTAGATGTGGTGTATTTAGATTTCAGTAAAGCCTTTGACACCGTTCTGCACAGGTGACTTATAAACAAACAGAGCACTCTAGGGATGGACCCTAAAGTTACTGCTTGGGTTAGAAATTGGTTGAGTGGGAGGCGACAAAGGGTACAGGTAAATGGAGCTTACTCTGAGGAGAAGGAGGTTATCAGTGGTGTGCCCCAAGGATCTGTCTTTGGACCAATTCTTTTTAACATATTTGTTAGTGATATTGCAGAAAGGCTATCAGGTAAGGTTTGCCTCTTTGTGAATGATACCAAAATCTGCAATAGAGTAGACACCAAGGAAGGTGTAGATAGCATGAGGAGGGATCTCGCAATGCTTGAAGAATGATCTAGAATTTGGCAACTGAGATTTAATGTTAAAAAATGCAAGGTCATGCATTTGGGCTGCAACAATCCAAGGGAGCGATATAGTATAGGGGGTGAAGTACTTCTATCCGCAAAAGAAGAACGGGATCTAGACGTGATTGTGTCTGATGATCTTAAAGTAGCTAAACAGGTAGAAAAGATAATGGCAAAAGCTAGAAGGATGTTTGGGTGCATAGGGAGAGGAATGGACAACAGAAGAAAGGAGGTGATAGTACCTCTGTATAAGTCTTTGGTGCAACCTCATTTGGAGTATGGTGTGCAATTCTGGAGACCACGCCTTCAAAAGGATATAAACAGGTTGGAATCGCTACAGAGGCTAAAAAAATGGTTAGTGGTCTTCGTTATAAAGTATAAGGATCTTAATATATATACTTTAGAGGAAAGGTGGGATAGAGGTGATATGATTTACACCTTTGATAATGGAATAGCAAGAATATTCCAAACTAGTCTGTAAATAAGTTGTTTATAATATGTTATCTAGCTCTTTGCTAAACAGCTGTTAAGATATTTAAAGTGAGTTCTATGTTATAATGTATTTATATTATGTTCTATGTAAACCGCCCTTGATCTTTCGAAAGGGCGGTATAGAAAAGCAAATAAATAAATAAAATGATTCAGATGTTTAAATATCTCCGTGGCATAAATGCGCAGGAGAGCCTCTTTTGATGCTACGAGGGGCATAGGATGAGGGTGAAAGGGGATAGACTCCGGAGTAATATGTGGAAATATTTCTTTATGGAAAGAGTGGTCTCCCAGTGGAGGTGGTAGAGATGAGGACAGTATCTGAATTCAAAAAAGCATGGGACAAACACAGAGGAAAAAAGGGGACTGTTGTAGTGGTTGATATGGAAGGGCAGACTAGATAGGCCATGTGGTCTTTTTCTGTCGTCATGTTTCTATGTTTCTTAATGTAGGTACGTTTTTTGGAGGCTGGGTGGACATTCCACAGAGATCAAGAGAAGGGGATTGAAGAGGGAATAAGATTAGAACGGTTGCTATTGGATATGCATAGGGAGTATGAGAGATGCCTAGTGGGAGCAGGATTGAGAGGAGAAGGAGGCAGAGAGTACGGGGAAGAGTAAGCATGACAGTGACGAGAGTAGAGTTCTTTCAGACAGAGTGGAGATGAGTGAGGAAGAGAAAGAAAATGTTGAAGCTCAAGAGCAGATGATAAGGTAGAGGAAAAAATGGCTGGAGAGATGAAGAAAGTAGGGAGTTGATTTGAACCTGGGGTTTGAAAATGTGTGAATGAATGGAAAAAAAATGGGGAAAGTTATCATCACGAGGAAAGAGTAGTGTGGAGCCATGGGACTAAAATCGAACATATACTAATTGCTTAACACACTTAGGGGCATGTTTACTAAAGGTTAACGTGCTTTAATGAAATTGATACACATTAAGTACCACTGCACCCATAGAAATACAATGGCCATGGACTCTTAATGCATGTTCATTTTGTTAATGCACATTAAAACCTTTAGTAAACATGCTACTAAGTCTCTTAGTGCATGCTAAAAAGCAATAATGTATGCAATTTATTTTTAAATTAAAACACATGTGTAAAACAAGCTCAAATATTTTCTGAAAATCTACTGTCTATCTAACTTCCTGTGTCCTCTTGTGTGCATTCTAGCTTTTTCATTAGTTCATGTGCAACAGAAGCCCCGTTTTTTTCAATTTGCTTCCCAGTTCTTCTTTTGTCCCCTGATTGTCTAGAGCTCACAGCAGCCTTGTTAATGTGTCTTATAGTACAGGCATAGATGCATTCCTTGGTTTTTCTCTGAATGTGAGGAGACACCCTGTGCTATAAGTATGATTGTACACGTTGTCTTCTTTCTTCATATCTACTGATTTCAGTTTTCTCTCTGTGGTTTCTTGACTGGTATAAACTCATCTATGTCTTAGGCTGTCTGCATATGTCATTGCAGTTCAGTTTAAGGGAGTGGGGGATAGACAGAGATGAAAAGACAGTAACATTTCACATTGAAAGGCCTGTATCTGATAATGGGTCAGAAAGCCAATGTCTCCATTGAGTCCTTTTGTGTTAGTTTCAAAGTGTCTGATCATTCCAATTTCAAATGTTTTCTGTTCTTTTGTACTCCTGAAGTTTCCTTTAAGAACCTTTATTGTAAGGACATTAAGGGAGTGATCTTCCTTACAGAAGCGTTCACTTACAAAGCTGTCATTCTGTATTTTTTTCTGTAGTAGTGTGTGGTATATCTATGCAGATTGATATACGTTCTCAGATTTTGGATTGTTTCAATCATGTTGCATCCCTCTTCAAATTTTTTAAATGCTGAAACATGTGCACTAGGGCACTGATTTTCAAAATGGCTGATATTCAAATGCTGCAGTAGTCAGCCACGGCACATGAATAGTGGCGGAATATTCCATGGCAGTCTCGGGATAGATGCTACTGCTGAATAACTGGGCTAAGAGGCGCTAATCAGCTAAATGGCGACTTTATTCAATTAACATCATTATTCACCTGGAACCTGTCCACTTTGTAACTTAGACCTGATTTTCAAATGACCTGTGCTGAACGGATTAGTTCTGACTGACTATTAGGCTAACTGGATAAAGTCATCATTTATCCAGTTTGTACTACCACTGCCCTTGCCATCCCACGGACTGCCCCTGAGATGTATGAATATGAGCTTTTTATTTTGAATGTCTTTCTCACATAGACAGCTGTAGGTTCCTGTGATATGTGTTCATATAACTTACATTGTGATGTCTTGAAAGGTTTTGTCCAATCCAACAAAAAATACAGGAAGCTTGCAAAGAACAAGCACACCAAAGAAGAGCGAGTAAGCCAAAAAATAGTTTATTAAAACCACTAAGGGGTATGTTTACTATCGGCAGTAGCGACTTCCAAGCAATATCGGAGCCATAACCCATTGCCGTCAATGGGGCCGCGGCTCCGATATCGCACAGAAGCCGCTACTGCCAATTAATAAACATACCCCTAAGGGTCATCTGTAGACACACAAGAATAATAGATGCTAACACAACATGTCCGTGTTTCAGCAGAGCCTTTGTCAGGAGTTGGTGCTGCAAACATAAAAAATATAATAAAAGTAATGTTAAAATCATAAAAACTAAAAACATAAATATTAAAACGTAGCATAAAACAACAGAGGCATGCAATACATAAGAACAACTCAAAATAGTATCTTAAATCATTAAGCCATAAAAATAGTAAACCTAAATCATGAGAAATGAATAAATAGAATACTTTATTTATTTATTTATTTAGTGTACACTTGTATCCCGCTACTTCCAGCGATCAGCAGCGGCTTTCTATACATAGTGGTGCGGCTGTACAGGCCGGATTTGGAACATACAGTGTGATTTCAGGGGTGGGTAAAAAGCATCAAACGGTCACATATTTACATTTGATTGTATCAGAGGAGACTTTACATATATACATTTGATTGTTTGTGAGGAGGCTTCACATATATACATGTACACATATATTACATATTACAAGAGGCGTTTCATACTGCTGTGTGTTATTTAGGCTGGCAAGGTGCCTAAATAGAGTAACACTCTAACTAGGTTAGGTTGTAATGGGTCTGAAAGAGGTGAGTCTTCAGCTTCTTCCTGAAGTCCTTCAAGTCCTTGTTTGCTCGCAGTTCATGGGGCAGTTGGTTCCAGAGTATTGGTGCAATAAATGAGAACGCTCTGTTGGTGATGTTTGCGTTGCAATTTCTCAGGCTACTCGGGACATGAAGGGTGTTGCAATTTACTGTTCTCCTGCTTCTGGTGATTGGTTGATCAGATATTAAGGTGTTGAGGTATGAGAGTGCTACATTATGAACGAGCTTGAACGTGGTTACTAAGAGCTTATATTGGATGCGGGCCTTGATGGGGAGCCAATGAAGCTCGATTAGTACTGGAGTGATGTGTTCGGTTAGGCCTTTTTTCATGATAATTCTGGCAGCTACGTTTTGTGCTAGTTGAAGTATGTTAAGGGTTTTTTTGGGCAGACCTTGTAATATAGCGTTGCAGTAATCCAGGTGGGGAATGATGAGGGCTTGTGACACTGTCCTGAAGTCAGAGTGGTCAATAATATTCCGTAGCGGTTGCAGGATTCTTAATTTGCGGAAGATGGCCCGATTGGTGATTCGGAGGTGCTTTTCCATATTTAAGTTACTGTCCAGCATCATGCCTAGGTATTTTATTTCAGGCTTTGTGGTATAGACATTATTGTTCATGGTGACCGTTGGTGGTGGGTTAAAGTCTGGTTTTCTGGAAATGCACATCACTTCTGTTTTTTTATGGTTTATTGACATATTATTCTGTTGTAGCCAGTGTTGTAGTTCACTTAGGCATTTTTCGAGTTGATTGAGGTTGGGGTTGTTTATGTCGAGATGAGTGTAAAGCATCAAGTCGTCTGCGTAGATATGGTAACTGATGTTGTGGTCCTGTAGGATTTCACAAATAGGTCGTAGATATAGGTTGAACAGAAGTGAGGATAAGGCAGAGCCTTGTGGTATGCCTTGAGTTTGAGGGAAAGCAGAGGCCTTTGCGTTGTTGAATTGGACTTGCTGCATTCTGTTATTTATGTAAGATGCGAACCATTTCAGGGGGGTCCCCGATATGGCTATGGAGGCAAGTCTGTCCAGGAGCGTTGCATGATGCACTGAATCAAAGGCAGCTGATATGTCTATAAAAATGAGCATGTACATTTTGCTTTTGTTTTCAAGACCCTTGTGTAGTTTGTCCATTAGGGCTAGTAGGAGAGTTTCCACTCCATGATGTTGGCGGAAGCCGTATTGATGATCATCTAGGGCATTGTTAACATCATGAAGATAAATAAAATATGAACACAAGGTAACTTGTGAAACATTTCCAACAGCAGCCAATGCAGGTAAAAAGAACATGGCAGAATGTCAAAATATCACCAGATTCTATGCTGTATATCCTCCAGGGTTAAACAGTGGCTCTCCAGAGATCAACCTTAATAACAGTGTATTGACTTTTTCTCCAGAAATGTGTCCAAACCTTTTTTAAACATAGCTACTCTAACAGATTTTACCATATCATCCAGCAATGGATTCCAAAACTTAACTATACGTTGAGTGGAAAAAATATTTTCCACTTTTTATTTTAAATGCACAACTTTCTAACTTCATAGCATGTGTCCAATTCTTTGTACTTTTTGCACAAGTAAACAATCAATTAGCATTTATCCATTCCAAGAAGGATTTTATAGACCTTTATGACATCTCTCCTCAGCTGTCTCTTTTCGAAGTTGAAGAGCCCTAACCTCTTTAGCATCTCCTTGTAGGAGTGTCATTCTGACCCTTTTATCATTTTGATCACTCTTCTCTGTAATTTTGCTAGTTCTATTGCATTTTTTCTTAGGCTTTCTAGTCCTGGATTATATGTTAATGCAAGAGGGCACAGCAAAAGAGGGAAGTTAGGGTATCCTGATATAAAGGTTCCAGTAAAGATAAAAGTAACCCTTTAAGATTAGAGCAGAGAGAGCTGAAAGATTCCAAATTACCCCTCAACTAATAACCATATTGCTGTGGAAGCTTATTCTATAGTAGACGTCCCGACACTGTGCGACCGGTTGGAACCGGATGCACAGAAATAGATGGGATTCTGATCCCGTGGGGCATGTCCAACCCCTGCGGGATCAGAATCCCATCCAGGCCTGTATGTGCAGGCCCAGACACGATTCCAGTCAGCCTGCATGTACAGGCCATTGCGCAGATACATCACTTAAGGCTTCTGAATGGAGCTGCATGGTTCTGCGGTTCCATTCAGGAACCACGATCCCCAGCCACCACTGACTTTGTGCTTTCCCAACAGCCTGACCCCCGATCTGGCCTTCCACAGCCAGGGTCTGGCTTCGAGGATCCCCTGCACCACCTCCTACCTTTGACATACCCCAACCTGCCATCTCCCCACCTCTTCTGTCTCAAAGGTGGAAAAAGTTCCTTGTTCAGTTTGCCAGCCCTGGACATACAGGGCTGACATCAGAATCAGCCCTGTATGTCCAGGGCCACAGACCACCCACTGGCCGCTCTGTCTCCACCTCCCCTCTGCCCCTTTCCCTCCCCCATCTAGCTTCCCCATACAAACTCCCTATTCATATGGGGAGGCTTGGCGGGGACAGGAAAGGCAGATGAATAGCGGGAATGGACATCCCAACAGGACGTCTATCCCTGCTATTTGTCGTTCAGAATAGACCCCAATATAAAGAAAATACAACCTCTGAAATTCCTGTATGCAAATGCTAGAAGTTTAAAAAATAAGATGGGAGAGTTTGAATATATAGCACTGAATGAAATGCTAGATATAATTGGCATCTCAGAGACCTAGTAGAAGGAAGACAAACAATGGGACACCATGATCCTTGGCTACAAACTAAATTGAAATGACAGGATAGATCAAATTGGTGGAGGGGTTGTGTTCTATGTTAGAGCATTGAGTCAAACAGAATAAAAGTTTTGCAGGAAACAAAATACACTGTAGAATCTCTATGGATAGAAATTCCATTTATAAAGGGGAAGGCGATGGCAGAGGGGGTGTACAAAGTCCACCTGGCCAGAATGAACAGATAGATGATGCAATGCTAAAAGAAAGTGGAGGAGTGGCCTAGTGGTTGGGGCAAGGTACTTCAGTCTGGAAGGTCAGGGGTTCAAATCCCACTAGAGGACAGCAACCTTGGGCCAGAAGGACTGGGGGTTTCTAGTCCCACAGGTGCTCCTTGTGGTCTTGGGCAAGCCACTTAACCCTTCATAGCCCATGTTCCCTGTAAACTAGTTATCTCCAAGTTATAATGCCCTGTTCAATGTACTTTCAGTTTGTTCAATGTAAACCACACTGATGCAGAATAGTGCAGTATATAAGAGAAAATAAATAAATCAGGGAAGCTAACAAACATTACAGCACAGTAATAATAATGGGTGATTTCCATTACCCCAGTATAGACAGAGTCAGTGTCACAGCAGGATATGCTAGAGAGATAAAGTTTCTAGATGAAGTAAATGACTGCTTCTTGGAGCAGCTGGTTTATGAACCAGCACGAGGGAAAGCTATTTTAGACTTAGTCCTTAGTGGAACACGGGATCTAGTGCAAGAGATAACGGTATTGAGACCACTTGGCAATAGTAATCATAACATGATCACATTTGATTTAACATATGGAAGGAGGACACAAGGGAATCCACAGTAATAGCTTTTAAGTTTCAAAAGGGAGACTATGATAAAATGAAGAAAAATAGTTAAGAAAAAACTTAAAAGGAGCAGCTGCAAAGTTTAAAGTTATACATCAAGCATGGTCATTGTTTAAAAATGCTTTCTTCAAAGCCCAGACAAGATGTATTCTATGCTTTAAGAAAGGTACAGCAAAGGCCAAATGCCTGCCAGCATGGTTTAAAGGTGAGGTCAGAGATCAGGGCCAGTCCTATACATGTGAGAGCATGTTGTTGGCACAGGGCTCTGCTGAACACAGGAACAACATAAGCATTGGCAAGTTAGATGTAAGGCACTGATAAGGCAGAGAAAGAGAGAATTTGAAAAGAAGCTTGCCGAGGAAGCAAAAATGCATAATAAAATCTTTTTCAAGTACATTCATAGCAAAACACCCTTGAGAGAGACAGACCTGTGAGTTGGATCATTAGATGATAGAGAGATAAAAGAGAGAACAAAGCTATAGCAGAGAGACTGAATGAATTATTTGCTTCAGTCTTTACTGATGAAGATGTAAGGAAGTGTCCCATG
Organism: Ichthyophis bannanicus; assembly: GCA_033557465.1. NCBI lineage: Eukaryota > Metazoa > Chordata > Amphibia > Gymnophiona > Ichthyophiidae > Ichthyophis > Ichthyophis bannanicus. The sequence goes on along the minus strand of CM066036.1, from coordinate 17,435,344 downwards.
CCTGAAACGGTATTTAAAGGTGATGTATTAGAATAATTGAAGCAAATCTTTATAAACTGGGAAGGGGTGATCTGGAAAACTATAGACCGGTGAGCTTGAGATCAGTATCATGCAAAATGGTAGATACCATTATAAAGAATAAAATTACTGAACATGTAGATAGTCATGGTTTAATGGGAAAAAAGCAACATGGATTTAGCCAAGGAAAGTCTTGTCTTACTAATCAGTTATATTTTTTGTAGGTGTAAATAAACAGGTAGATGAAGGTAAGCCAGTTGTATCTGGATTTTCAGAAGCCTTTAATTAGGTCCCTCTTGAGAGACTCTTGGCAAAATTAAAAAATCATGGGATAGGAGGCAGTGTACTATTTTGGATCATGAACCGATTAAAAAATAGAAACAGAATTGGGCTAAATGGCCAATTTTTCTCAATGGAGGAAGGTGGATAGTGGAGTTACCCAGGAATTTGTGCTGTGCCCACTTCTTTTTAACATATTCATAAATGACCTGGAAATGGGAATAACAAGTGAAGTGACTAAATTTGCAGATGACACAAAATTATTCAAAGTTGTTAAAACACAAAAAGATTGTGAAAAATTGCAAGAGGATTGTGATAAATTGGAAGACTGGGCATCCAAATGGCAGATGAAATTTAATGTAGACTAGTGCAAAGTTATGCACTTAGGAAGTCATTCCAAAAAGCGAATAAGGCTTTGTACATGCACTGGGGATCTTTATCTCTGGAACATAGTACCCGCAGGCATTTAACTGCAGGGATCTCAGAACATGTCCAGGATTGGCAGAATGGGGACGTGGTTTTCCACAGAGATACATAAAGTGTATTCAGGAAAGGCCCATGTACGTTTTAGGAGGTTCCCGCAGATGTGCTTGATATATCTGCCGGAGACATGGAATAAAGCCAGTACTTTGAAAATATGCTGCTGTGCTGGCATAAAGGTGGGGACTAGTCTGTTCTGAAATGGTGGACTGCAATATGGAAAAATACCACAAGATGCTTTTATAAAGAACAGCATATATTTCCTAAGGTCTAAAACCTAATACCTACCTTGAATCAGGTGTTACAAATTATATAATCCCTAGTCTTCAGCTATTATGTGGTTTGTCTTGACTAGATTGTAAGCTCTGATGAGCAGGAACCATCTTTTACATGTCTCTGTACAGTGCTGCTTATGCCTTGCAGCACTATACAAATGATCAGTAGTAGCAGTAGTAGTAGTATATAGCAGGGGTGAAGTGCCAGTTAACATATTGTTCCAGTTATCAGACATTAACCTCAATTCTATAGCTGGATTGGAATATGTATTTCTGAAAGTTGCTCATCCAAGGATTCCAGTAATTTATATATTACCTAAAATCCATAAGCCACTCAGAACCCATGCAGGTGGTCTACAGTTTCAAATAAGGGCTCTATATCTATATCTATAGACCCTATGTCAGTGATGGCTAACCTTTTTGAGCCCGAGTGCCCAAACTGCCGCACAAAACCAAAGAATTTCCTCAAAGTGCCAGCACGTCATTTGCATAAGTGGTCTTATTTGCATAAATATTTGCATAATGTTACCATACACTAACTTTTAGTAAACATGTCTCTTAATGAGTGTATGGATAAAGAAAGACTAAAAGATTTCTACATTACTATAATCCAGTGCCAACCGCCAGGCACATTAGGAACTACTACAAACGCTGCCCATTTAGAACCCATAGCAAACCCGCCGTATCCTGACAGCATTACCAGGACTCACAAAGCACCATACCCTACCTATCAAAAGGCAACACTGCAAATATTAAACCAATACATTTCAGAGAATACTGGGGAAAGAGAACAAGTGGCAACGTCAAATAGGAATTTCCTCTTGTACCAAACAAAGCGCAGATGTTAATGATGCACATTTCCCAGAGCTGACATATTCCAGTTAATAAATTCAAAATAAAGAGATATCTTTCTACCTTTTGTGCATTTTTTTTCAGTTGCAATTGGTCCAGCCACCTTCTTCTGGTTTCTTCATGTTTTCTGCTAAACTCTCCATTGTCTGCTGTCCATTTGTCCTTTCTTCTCTCTTCTAGTTTTTTTTCCATTCTCTCTCTCTCTCTACATCTGCTTTAACATACTAATCTTTCTCCTTTTGCTCTTTCCTCATTCCTATTTCATCCACACAAATTTTACCCCTCCATCCTCAATCCCCAATTACTCTCCCAATACCTGGCCAATTGTAGATTTTTCATCCCTCCTACACAAAATATTTTTCCCCTCTCCATTTTACTCTCCCAGACCCATCCCATTCTAATCCTCCCCCAACATCAGCTCCCTTCTAGTTCCAGTCTCACCCAGCATCCATTCCCTTCTAGTCCCTGCATCAGCCCATTTCCAGTCCAAGTCCCTTCATCTGCTCATTTTCAATCCTAGCCCCCCCATCAGCCCATTTCTACTCATTTCCTAGCCCCACCATCAGCCCATGTCAAATCATAGCTCCCCTCCACTCAGCCCAATTCCAGTCCAAGCCCCCCCATGAGCCTACTTCCAGTTCTAGCCCCTCCATGAGTCCATTTCAATTCAAGCCCCCACCACAGCCCATTTCCAATCTTAGCTCCCCCAACAGCCCATTTCCAGTCCTATCCTAGCTGTTCCATCAGCCCATTTTCAGTCCTAGCTCCCTTCCCTCACAGCCCATTTCCATTCCAAGCCCCCTCCCCATCAGCTATTTGCAGTTCAAGCCTCCCCTTCCACTCAGCCCATTTCCAGTCCTAGCAACACCCCAACCCATTACCAGTCCTAGCCCCCCGTCAATCAACTTCCAGTCCTAACCCCCATCACCCCATTTCCAGTTTAAGCCCCCCCCTATAACCCTTTACCAGTCCTAACCCCCCATCAGCCCATTTCCAGTCAGCCCCCCATAGCCCATTGCCAGTACTAAACCCCCCCATCAGCCCACAGCCCATTACCAGTCCTAACCACATCAGCCCACCTCAAGTCCTAACCCCTCCCCATCAGCCCATTTCCTGTCCTAGCCCCCCCATAACCCATTATCAGTCCTACACCCCCATCAGCCCACTACCAGTCTTAACCCCCCCATAGCCCATTGCCAGTCCTAAACCCCCCCATCAGCCCACAGCCCATTACCAGTCCTAACCCCCCCATCACCCCATTTCCAGACAGCCCTCATCAGCTCATAGCCCATTGCCAGCCCTCATCAGCCCACAGCCCATTGCTAGTCTTAACTCCCCCCCATAGCCCACTGCGTCTTAACCCCCCTCCCCAGCCCACTGCCAGTCTTAACCCCCCCTCCCTAGCCCATTGCCAGTCTCAACCCCCCTCCCTCCCTCCCTCCCTCCCTAGCCCATTGCCAGTCTCAACCCCCCTCCCTCCCTAGCCCAGTGCCAGTCTCAACCCCCCCTCCCCCCTCCCTAGCCCATTGCCAGTCTTAACCTCCCTCCCTCCCTAGCCCATTGCCAGTCTTAACCTCCCTCCCTCCCTAGCCCATTGCCAGTCTCAACCCCCTCCCTCCCTCCCTAGCCCATTGCCAGTCTCAACCCCCCTCCCTCCCTAGCCCATTGCCAGTCTCAACCCCCCTCCCTCCCTAGCCCATTGCCAGTCTTAACCTCCCTCCCTCCCTAGCCCATTGCCAGTCTTAACCCCCCTCCCTCCCTCCCTCCCTAGCCCATTGCCAGTCTTAACCCCCCTCTCTCCCTCCCTAGCCCATTGCCAGTCTTAACCCCCCTCCCTCGGCTCATGGCAATAAAAAAAAAAAAAAAGCTGCCCGCTGCCGCCGCGGCGGCATGGAGTGTCCCGCAGGGCTCCCTCTGCCTGGCGGGACTCTCCCGGCGCTGCTCAGCCCCTCTCTGCCGGCTTGCAGAGACGCGAAGGGAGAGAGAGTCTCCCTCGCGTCTCTCTTAAGCCCGCAGGGGCAGATGGGAAATTTCCCATCAGCCCCTGCAGGCTTAACAGAGACCCGAAGGAGACTCTCCCTTCGTGTCTCTGCAAGCCGGCAGAGAGGGGCTGAGCAGCGCCGGGAGAGTCCCGCCGGGCAGAGGGAGCCCCGCGGGACACTCCATGCCGCCGCGGCGGCAGCGGGCAGCTTTTTTTTTTTTTTTAATGTGCGACCTTCCCGCGTGCCAGCTGCAAGGCCTTCGCGTGCCACAGCTGGCACGCGTGCCATAGGTTCGCCATCGCTGCCCTATGTAGTAGAGTGTAAAGTGACTTACAAAAGTGCACCTTGTCAGCATACAGTCCATGCGGCTGTGGACTCTGGTGAATTCAGTCTACAAAGTTAAACTCTGACCCCCTGGTGATGTCAGTCTCTAGGACCTGTCTGCAGCCCCTCTTTTCTAAATCAAGAAGGGCAGACCTTAAAGGGAGTGGCCAAAGACAATAGCAGACCTTAAGGGGAACTGCTGGAGAGGCACTATAAAGGACAGACACACTTCCTGCTTCTCTCTCTCTCTCACCATCCATTGGACATGAAGGACAGGAGGCTCTGATACTCAACTCCCTTCATCCCTCCCCCTCTCTCTCTCTCTACCCACATGTTCTGGCCTACCATGCGGCTCTGACCCACATGTTCTGGCCTACCATGCGGCTCTGACCCACATGTTCTGGCCTCTATCTCTCTCACACTTCACACATGCACACACACAGATTCATTGATGCACACTGAAACAGCTCTGTAACAATCACTATATACCTCTGTTCAATACCTATGTATTAAGCCTATTTTTACATAAAAACCTTTCTCCAAGCCACACCTGTTTGCTTGTCTTATTACAAACCCTCCTGTGTCTGTGAAGTGAAATGAACCCAGGACCTACAGAAGAGTAACTGGATCACATCTCACACTTTATGGGGGCTCGTCTTCTCGGATTTCACAGCAGATCTCCAGTTGGGTAAGTAATAATTTTGTATAATACATTAAGTAGATTTCAGACAGAGTGAGACAGGAAAATCAATAGCCCTTGTGACCATTTACAATTTTGTTTTGTGGGTTAGACAAGGTGGATTTTTATTGTCAAAAGGCTCTGTAAGAATCTAGAATTTTAAGGGCATTACACAAAGTTAAACTCTGACCCCCTAGTGATGTCAGTCTCTAGGACCTGTCTGCAGCCCCTCCTTGCTAAATCAAGAAGGGCAGACCTTAAAGGGAGTGGCCAAAGACAATAGCAGACCTCAAGGGGAACTGCTGGAGAGGCACTATAAAGGACAGACACACTTCCTGCTTCTCTCTCTCTCTCTCCTTCATCGGACAGGTTTGGACACTACCATGAGGCTCTGATACTCAACTCCCTTCACCCCTCCCCCTCTCTCTCTCTACCCACATGTTCTGGCCTACCATGCGGCTCTGACCCACAGGTTCTGGCCTCTATCTCTCTCACACTTCACACATGCACACACACAGAATCATTGATGCACACTGAAACAGCTCTGTAACAATCACTATATACCTATGTATTAAGCCTATTTTTACATAAAAACCTTTCTCCAAGCCACACCTGTTTGCTTGTCTTATTACAAACCCTCCTGCGTCTGTGAAGTGAAATGAACCCAGGACCTACAGAAGAGTAACTGGACCATATCTTACACACCTCACATGAAGAAATAATGCAGAAAGCATGGAAATGTACAAACCTGCCAAGTTCCGGTATTTTGCGTTATGTTACACACGAAGAGCACTTTTACAAAGTCACTTGGAAAAGCATATCTTTGCGAGAGCTGGAGCCAAGATGGCTGTGGTTTAGGTGTCTAAATATGTCTACCCTAGAGGAGAGGAGGGACAGGGGAGATATGATACAGACCTTTAAGTAGTTAAAGACAAAGTTCAATGTCTGCCGGAATGGGGTGAAATGGCATTCCGGCACTTCTTAAGCCCGGGAAGTAATTGTTCAGCCACGGGAGCATTTTCATTTGCTCCCGTGACTGTGCTATACTAAAGCAGCATGGTCCGCAGCATTTTTAATAATGTTTTTAATGAAAATGTCATGGGCCGGGCTTCTTAAGTGCATCACAACTGCGGGAGCAAACGACAATGCTCCCGCGGCTGCTGCACGAATGACTTCTCAGCTCAAGAAGTGCCAGAATACCACGACCGTATTAATGTTTAAAACAGCTGTGGGAGCACTTTTGTTGGCTCCTGTGGCTGTGCTGCACTGAAGCAGTCTGGTCCGTGGTATGTTTATTAAAGCACTTCCTGTCGAGGGTGTGCTTTGAAGTGAGTGAGGATGCTATGGAGGTGGTGGATGGGTGGAATGGGTTAACCTTCAACATTACATTGTTAAGGGACAAGGTTTCAGGGAACAGGGGGACTTCAAGCTTTTAGCCCTGAATCGCGCCCTGGTGGAGGGTGTTAAGCCCACTGGGTTACCAGGGAGTTGAAGTCCCTTGAGGGGTAGGTCCCAGGGGGACCTTACATTTGGGCAGATGGTCCCTATAATTTTATTGCACTAACAAATGAAAAGGCTCTTTTAAAAGATTTTCATGAGTTGTCAGCCAGGAACATGCAAAGTTCCTGGCTTTGGCAACACATGAGAAAGTCATGCAAAGTTTAGCAAAGCATTTAAATGAACCTAGAGCTCATTAACGTCTCATATCTGAATTTTATCAAAATGGATACTAACCCATGAACATTTTTGCTAGTTAGTACATAAGGTCCTATATATTTATATATTATTTCTTTTAGCCTATAATTAGTCAGACTTGTTGATTATACAAGATACAACCCATTTGATAAAAATGTTGCCAGAAGTGGATGTCCATCCAGTGATATCGAGGTAATCTTGGCTGATATTTCATTGCACGTGAGCACTCCTCAGGTAGAAGACACTAGAAGAATTAACTTATTATTTAGATCAGAGAAACGGAGCTGGTGTTAGAGATGCAGAGCAGAATTTGAGACAAGGCACCAAAACCCATTCATAGGCTGTGTCCTTTTCAGTTTTAGGCAGGGTTGGGGCTCCCTGTGGCATGAGGGTTCAGAGCAGTTGTCCTAGTTGCACCCCTCTAATGTTGACCCTGCAGAAAAAAAGAATTCACAAAGTTCCAAATGAATATTTGGTCCATTTAATGTCTTTGGCTAATATGAATAACAGTTTTCTATCTGAGTATATTATGGGGGTTGTTTTAGAAGCCCTATTTGTGCTTTTGATAACTGAAAATGGACATACAGATATCCAAAGCATGAAGACATCCCTGGAGCCAGTTTAGAAAGTGGTACTTAGTCCCTCGTGGGAGGATATCCAAGACTGAATAGGAGCATGGTATAGGCGTGTCTGGGGCATTCCCTTGGACCTCTTCATCCAATTTCAGTATGTTCTGAGCCATGTCCAAGTTTATACCTGGTCCAGGACATGAATGGGCATCAGAATAGCTCTCATTCTGCCATCAAGACACCCAAATGGCAGAAAGATGAAGGCACTCTGATAGCCCCTATATTTTTAAGATGAAAGCAGGGAATCTAAGACACTTGATTTCAGTTGAGCACTCTGATGCACATCCCTGAATGCAAAATACCTTTCAAGCATAGGATACTGGAGATGTCCCCGACCCAGTTTTTCTAGCGGGGATGTCTATGTGACCACCGGTGCAGCGTCTATTTGATGACATCCATGTTTCCAAAATCAGGCCAATACTTAGATGCTGCTAATGTTTTTTTGGGACATTTTGCCCTGGACATTCTAGATTTCACCTTGACATCCTTCTAAAATGCCCTTTCACGTTTACAAATCTTGGGTACTGCCATGCAGTAGCATACCTAGTCCTGTGCGAGTGGTGCAACTGCATGAGGCACAAAAGATACAGGGGTGCATTTTGGGCTTCCAGCTTCAACTCCCCCAACGCTGCCTGCTGTTGCCCTGCCACCTCCACTGGCAGCATCGGCAACAGCGGAGCAGACCTGACTTCAAATAAAACAAAACACCCAAGTCTTTCCGACTCCACACTTGTAGGCAGGTCTGGTCCCTCACTCCCTTCTCTGATTTGGTCGCGTCAGAGGAGGCAGGACCAGACCAGCCATTCAAACATGGAGCTACAAAGATCCGCATTTGAATGGCTGATCTGGTCCCTTCCCCCTCTGATGCGACCTACATCAGAGAAGGGAGGGAAGGACCAGACCTGCCTACAAGCACAGAGTCGAAGGACTGCATGGGTTGTTTTTTTTTTAAATTTGAAGTCAGGTCTGCCTCACTGCTGCCGCCCCGCCACCTCCGAGAAAACAAAAAGTGGTGGAAGCAGGGCAAGGGCAGGCAGTTGGCTGTACATTGAGGATATGGAGGTATGGGTGAGATTTGAGGGGGGGGGGGGCGCCAGATATGCAAGTAGCACAGGGTGCTATTATGGCTTGGTACAGGCCTGCTGCCATGGGTATTGCTATTGGTGCCAACATGACACCCTGTTTATCAAATCTTTAAGGTTTTGATTGTATAACAGGATGTTTACGTGAAAAGTAAAAAAACAAAAAAAAACCCACTTAACTTAAATCTACTTTCAAAAGTACACATAGACATCTATGTACCGTTATGAATAGGCTCCCGAAATCTACCACTGTACTTACATAATCTACATGCATATTCCTTCAATCACTAGCAGACCTAGGTGATAATGAAATAAACATATGAAAAATAAATATAACATATAGGGTGCTACCATCAGATGCAATATAAAACAAAATAATTGCATTCAGATATATAACCGGGTAAGGCGGACCTGTCGCCTCCCGCCCTTCCCCCCACCACCATAACTTAACCTCCAAACCACAATATTCAGCACAAAAAACACATGACACCTCTTAGTCTTAACTGGTTGCAGCTTTAATAACCTTTCCTTATAACAAAACAACCAATACAACTTAACGCATTATAACTCCCCCCCTCCCCCGAAGCAGAGCGAGCCTCACCAGCCATATTAGTAGCAAGGTGATGCCGCTTCCGCTCCCCGGGCACAAGCCCAACAAATTTTCCACGCCCTCCCTCTTCCGGCTTCGCCATATTATTAGCAAAAACCTGAGGGATTAACCGGGTCGGGGGTACCCCACCCCCGCCCTCATGCTTGCCTCCGGCTCCGGACCCCGGACACCTCCGGGATCCCGCCAACCCCTTCCCCCCCCAGCTGCAACAACCCAACCCCCAAAATTACATCTCACGCCCCTCAGCAAGGGTGGGAGGGAGGGCATCCGGCTCCCTTCGCCTCGGCAAACGAAGAGGCAGAAGGCGCCGAGTCCCCGCACTACCTCCCCCCCCCCCCCGCCCGAGGTCCCTTCTTCTCCATTGGCTCCTGCCCATTCAAAACGCTAGCGGGAGCCAATGGGGACGCCAGACGCCGCTCTCTTCTTGGCGTCCTAACGTGCCCACGGAGCACATGGGCGCGAGCGAGCACGCCGCCCACCCGGTTACTGGCGGCCGCGCGGACGGGGACCCGTGGCCTTTCACATATATATATTTTTTAAACTTGTAATTCTAGGGGGTTTAGAGCCTAAATGCTAATGCACATATTTCCAGCTGCTGCAAAGCAGGTATAGAGTTGAGTGTGCACCCTATGGGGGTAATTTAATAAAGTCATTCCCGTGCCATGTAGACACAGAAATGACCTCTAATAAAGTCCTGATGTGTAAAAAGTATGTACCCTGGCATGAAGATGTAGATTTTGCTGGCAAGCATAGCCAGGGCTGCAGTCTGGGAAGAGCATAGATGGATTTTTGGTGTGCACATGTTGATAATGAAATACCTTAATCAACATACATACATGCATAAAATAGGCTCGGTCATTTATATTTGCTAGTTACACCTGCATTCAGGGCTCTTTCTCTGCAACATATGCTAGCATTTTATGAAGACAATAGGGTACCTATTTGTCCTTATAAAACAGCATGTACATGGATGTCTCTTTAGGTACCTACCCATGATGCCATGCTCTTAAAGAGTAGATTCTTAAGAAAGCGTACAACAGAGCTTTATGCAATCCAAGAGATCCTCTGCTAAATTTGACAGGTTTGAGAAAATATTCAGTTGAGCTATAGTGTTTTAGGATATTCCAGGTTTTCATCATTAAGAATTTAAAGGAAAAACGGTGTCTGAGTTACCACAGAGGACCATTTCGGATGCATTACCAGTTATGACTGGATTTGGATTTCGCTCATTTCTTTTCTCAGAAGTTCAAGGGGAGTTATAGTCACGTACAGTAGGTATTTCTTCTATGTATTAATTTATGTATGTGCACTTATGTACCACTTTTCTGGAATCAAAGCGGTTTACATAGAACTTAAAAACAGTAACACATCAGCAGGCTTAGAGTCCTAGGGGGTGATATAAAAAACAACAACCTGGCCTATTTTCAGCCAAACGTAGGGGCTTTTATTTTAAATATCACCATGCCCACTCTCTGCCCCAACCCCACCCATTCATCACCCAAGCATGTGATTGCAAGTTAGTGCATGCATCATCCTGTGGTAACTGTATGCTCCCATGCTAAGTTGTCAGGGCCCTTACGCACAATTATCATACATTAATTGCTCAGCACATTACAGTATGCACCAGGGGAGGGAAAGGCACATACGGTGCACTGTCAACGTTACAATTATTTTTATCTATTTAGTAGTATTTAGCTCAGACCTTTCCAGGAGTAATTCAAGGCAAGTTACAATCAGGTACAGCAGGGCAACGAAACATTTTTTTTAGTTGCAGGAGTCAACAAACCAATCTCCAGCCTTACTGCAAAGCTCTCTACTTGCTGATGCTGTGTTGGGTCAAATATTGGTGGGGCCATGGCTCCTGTGGCCCACCCCGTTTTGCTGCCTTTGAGGTACAGTAGGTATTTTGCCTGTTTCCAAAGAGCTTAAAATCTAAGTTTGTACCTAAGGCAATTTTGGGTTAAGTGACCTACCCAAGGCCATAAGGAGTGTTAGTGGGATTTGAACCCTGGTCTCTTTAGTTACAGGCCACTAGGCTACTCCACCTAACTCTATCTATAGAGGTAGCTGTGCCATGTGTTAGGGTATATATCCATGTGTTAACTGCCAGGAGAATGCTAGCCACACCCCCAACAGTTATCGCATTAGCTTTGCACTTAACATATGCTAGATTTTGCTCTAAACACATTAAAGCAAAAACAATGCATTTTAGTAAAAGATCTCGTAAGTTTCATCTAAAAAATAATTTTAATGTAGCAGCTTAAAGGTTGTACTTATCAAGTTAAACTTACCATTCAATTTCCTAGATTTATGAGCCTGATGCTGAAAATAAATCTGCCCCTGTTGATGCCCACCTTTTATATTTGGTGAAATTTTTAACAGAAATTCAGGCACTCAGCCCTAGTAAATGTTCAAATAAGGCAAAGTTAGGAGCATATCTGTTGAAGTTAGGAACATGAATCCTTGGAATACTGGGCTTCGAGTTTATACCTGAAGAAATATGACAAGATGTACTGCAGAGCACATGAGTTTAGGGCTCTGAAAAAAGAGAATACAAAGATTGAATTTAATATGGAAAGTGATAGTCAGACCAGGGCACCATTCAAATGGTGGCTTTACAATAAAATTAATCATTATTCAACTGTAACTATTTAAGCAGCATTGTGCAAGATGAGAACCTACACTATTCACCACTTTTGAGTGGTTGATACATTGCAGGGTTGCTGTCTCGCTTTTTATTAAAAGACAAAAACCAATTACAAAGAGAAAAAGTTTTCATTGTGAAATGTCACAATACGTTTCTCATGTAACTGCTTCTTCATCAGAGTCTAGGCTGTCAACAATATACATATGATTCAAGCTATAGCAAGCATGGAAGGGGAGCAGAGAAACATGAAAAACACTCCTGTTTGAAATGGGAGAAAAAATAGTTAATTTCAATCCCAATGACAGTTTCCACGAACAATAGTCGCCAAGAGTTGACATCAAGCAGTAATGAATGAATGAAAGGAGGACTGAGTCACAGCTGCACTTTGCAATCACTTTAGAACATCTATACTCTTCCAGCCAAAATACTATTAATACGTGTGTCAGCACAGTGAGTGAATCACGTAGTGTGAATGCATTGGAACAGTTCAGGAAAGAAAATGAAGAATATCCTCAGGGACGGACTTTTCTTTCTCTCCGAGAGACTCTTCATTATTCAGGCATTGTGATACTTTTCCTTTATTTGTGTAAAGATTAAATTGCACATGATTTCTAATGTTTCTGCTACTCCAACTGTCATAGGTCGATGACCTTCATGAAAGTGAGATAATAGATACATCGGCTGTTGTCCGGGCTATTGCTGCTCTGCCACAGTCCAGTACTTTCCTATTGTTATAAATCGAAAGCAATTAAATAAATATACAAGAAGAAGTGCCTCAGGTATCTTTAGTATTTCATATATGTCTTTATATGTCAGTCATTTAACTTCAAAATCAGATATTAATCAATAATAACCAACTATTTGGAATATTCAACAATGTCGGCAGTTCACTAGAGGGATGGTGATCAATTATGCAAACCTCCTAAATTGATATAGAAGGTTATAGATTTTAGCCGGAAATCTCATAGCAATAGTAATTTATACACATAGTTTATGACAAGGAAAGTCATAAACAAGTTGTTTCATTTTATATCATCTGTTTCTTCCCTGCAGAGCTATATCATTTGTATTCTGCTGATATTTTACTGTAGCAAATGTCCATTATATAAATGTTCTACTGTGCTGTTTAGGTGTACATTACTGACACAGTATCAAACTACTGCTATTACTAGGATTTAATTCAACTATTTCTATGTTTATCTCACTATTCTAATTGTCAATTATGTTGACAAGGTTGTTTTGCTATTGTGAAACTGCTACTGTAATGTAAGTTGTCTTTGTCAAGCACAACCTGTTGAACACAGCTTTCAGTGAATCTCTTCATAAACATGGTAAATAACTTCTATTAAATAAATAGCCAGGTGAAATTTTATCAATTTTATTTCTTACTGGAAAACTTCTGCAATGATATAACATTTTATGGCATTGTTTACTGATAAGTAGAGATGTGTATTCATTTCAAAATGAATTGTAAACTGTGATAAACAAAGGCATTAAATTAACTGAATGGTTGGAATGGAATCAGAGGTGAATTAGTGGCAGGCCAGCACCAATAGGGTGCGTGCCCTATAACGGGGCAGCCAGAAGGGGAGGGCATGGAGAAAGCAGTCGGGAGGGAGGGAGGGAGGAGCTGCACTGGCGATAAAGGGAGGAGAGCAGGAGCCACCCCTTCCTCTTTTGCCTGGGCATTGTGCCTGGTAGTGAGCGGCAGCATCACAGCAGCGAAAGTGGCAGCATCTTGGCAGTGAAAGTGGCAGCATCATGGCAGTGAAAGTGGCAGCATCATGGCTGTGAAAGTGGCAGCATCATGGCTGTGAAGGTGGCGGCAGTGTGGCGGATGGAGGGTGTAATTACATGGGGCCGAGCGGATTGGCATGGAGGAGGGCAGGAAAAAAACAGAAGTGCCAGGAGAAGTGATGGATTGAATCGCTGAAGCGGGGGACAAAACGGTGCATACGCACCCACCCAGCAGCTCTCCAGGGACCAAAAGCTTCTCTATTACAGGAACGGGTCCAGCGGCTTGCTGAGGAGAGAGCAGTGGTTCCACACAGGAGCAATCTGCATCTAGAGCAGGCAGCAACGTGGAGAAAGGAGATCATGCAGGAGATGAGGCAAAGGTGCCACCTGTTGGAGACCAGAGGGGGGGCGCAACATATTCAACCGCCCTTGCAGCTGATAATAGAGCGGGTGCACCACCTAGTGGTGGCCAAGAGTTAAGGCGCAGGTTTTACAGCACATCCAAAGGCACAAAGAAAAACAGTTGGAGGTTCTGGCGGGAGCCTGTCAGCTAGGAAGGAGTGGCAGTGGCGCAGAATTCCACAGAAAAGGGCCACACCGGATGCTATGCCCAAGCGGCAGCATGCCAAAGGCAGATATGGTGAGCTAGCAAGGAAGACAACGAGGAAGGACGATGGACCAACACAGATGGCGGTGTAGGGAAAGGAGAACAAGCGCAAGGACACCAAAAATAAATCCAGTGCTGGCAAGGCCCGTTAGGACACCGTGGCACTCAGCAGCACATTGATCCTGCAGCAGGGTCAAGTCAGGCAGCTCTGGTACTGACAACCAGCAACCTGCCCTCACTGTGTGGCGGCGAAGGGTAGGTGAACGACACCCCAACCCCCCGGTATGCATCACCTTGTGAATTAGGTCTGAGCCATCACCGTGGTTCATGAAGCAAGAAGTGTACAGGCTCTCCTGAGTTCACTAGATGGAGCACCAGTCAGGAGAGGGATGATCGCAGAGGAGACAGCTCAGCGCTATGCGGCTACACCCAGGGGAGCGGAACCAAGTGGTGAGTATTAGCATGCTATTTCGCTATCTAGGGGGGTGGGAAGGAGGCCAGGGAGGAGGGTGAAGGGGTGTCTGGGCCACAAGGGGCAAGGGACAAAGGAAGTGCGGGGTTCCAGAGAGGGGATGCTGGGGGGGATGGAGTGTAGGCAAGTCGATTACAGTGGCAAAACAAGTGTGGGGAATAGAGGGGGCTTATGGGGGCCGCCATGGCATCGAGGGACTACTGCAGGCCTTACTGCAGATCATAACTGGTTTGGCCGGCTGCAGGTGGGGCACAGGCGATGCAGAACATGGCTAGGGCTGTCAATACAGGGACCCCAATCCACCTTCCCCTCAGCACTCCAATGGGGGGTCCCAGCATGGGGTACACAGGGGGTTCCATGGGAGTAGCGGTACCAGGGAGGGGGCACTGGTGTCTGAGTTCAGGCCAGCGTAATATGTATGCATTACCAACACATTAGACAGCCACATGCTACTGGCTCAGAAAGAAAAAAATTGGAGGGGCGAGTATGTGGACATTTTCTCGCTCCTTGTTTGGAAAGGGGACAAGAATTGCTCTGGCTGAGGCAAAAAGTGCAAGCTAATCTCCATGAAGGCAGACATCATCCCACTGACAATCGCAAACTGGTGCACAGCTTCTAGGGTACCGGCCAGCGTGGTGGGCGAAAACAACCCAGAGCAGTGCAGGAGGCTTTTAAAGTACCAAGACAGTATCTGTGATGCCTTCAGGGTATATGGGGGGAACATCTTGCTAGAGAATGATGAGCAGTTTCATTGAAACATGGCGGGTAACCAGGGGTTTGGCTGGGACAAGAAAGATATTGACCTGTGGATTTGGTTGATGACACAAGGTCAGAGAAAAGCCGGAACCACAGGGGCTGGTAGTTCAACAGGTTCATGGGGCCCCTGCAGCCCTTTTGGGGGAACAACAAGCTCAGCACAGAGGATGGCTGCACGCTCTTCTTACCTCTCGGCAGCGACATCCCTTTGCCACCCAACTATCCCAAGCTCCGGGAGTATGCAGGTTGTTCAACGGTGAGTCCTGCAGATTTAATAATTCCTGCAAATACCAACATGCCTGCGCCATATGCAGAGAAGGGCACCCTCAGGTCCGATGTGGGAAGAAGCAAGCAGGAGACCTCCAGTGCCTGCGCTGAGGTCCCTGGTCTGGGTTTGGCCTTTACACCTATCAAGGTTGGGGTGCTGGAGAGGAATTTGCAAGGATACAATCGGGACAAGACTCAGTGGTTAATCAATGGCTTTAAGCGTGGGTTTGTTATTCTATACAACGGCCCACCGGACCCATGAATGGCTGAGAAACTAAAATTCACCCTAGAGCAGAGGGATGTGGTCCAACAGAAGCTCCACAAGGAGCAACAGTTGGGCAGGATGGTGGGTCCCTGTGAGAGCAGGACACTGCCCAATCTGATCATTTCCCTGTTGGGCCTAGTCCCAATGAAGGAGCCTGGGGAATTCCAGCCATCCATCACTTGTCCTATCCTGATGGCACCTTGGTGAAAGATCACTTGGATCCAGTGGCCTATTCTGTGAAATAGTTTTCAATAGACCAGGCACTGGAATTTCTCTGGAGCATGGGGGCAGGAGCATGGCTTGCAAAGACAGACATGGAGTCCGCCTTTCGGTTGCTCCCTATATACCCTGATAGTTTTTACCTTCTGAAGCTGCGTTTCGGGGGGCTGGTATTTATTTATTTATTTATTTATTTATTTACATTCTCTTATATACCGCGCTATTCTGCATCAGTGTGGTTTACATTGAACAAACTGAAATTACATTGAACAGGGCATTATAACTTGGAGATAACTATTTTACAGGGAACATGGGCTATTATATAGACAAATGCCTCCCCATGGGGTGCTCAATTTCTTCCACCTATTTTGAGGAGTACAGCTCCACCTTTCAATAGATTGTTGAGAAGGAGTTGCACCAGGGCCGAATCATACATTACCTGGATGATTTTTTGCTTGTGGCAGGGGACAAGCAAGGCTGCCAGCATATCCTGCAAGCATTCCAGAGGAAGGTCGCAAAGCTAGGAGTTTCATTGGTGGAGAAAATGATGGAGGGGCTGGCACAGTGCTTTGGGATAGAAATTGACACCACAGAAATGGTGATGTGCCTTCTGGAGGGCAATGTATCTGCCTTGTAGGCTA
This sequence comes from Ichthyophis bannanicus, assembly GCA_033557465.1. Lineage (NCBI taxonomy): Eukaryota > Metazoa > Chordata > Amphibia > Gymnophiona > Ichthyophiidae > Ichthyophis > Ichthyophis bannanicus. The sequence goes on along the minus strand of CM066036.1, from coordinate 17,418,828 downwards.
CAGTACAAATGGCGGTTGCCGCAAGGAAGGTCACTCTATGACAGATGCAGTCACTGATAGGGCATCTGAACTTCACCTGCCAGGTGATGCCCATAGATCGAGCATTCATTCACCGGCTGGCAGACACCACAAAGGGTGTCTGCAGAGGGCACCACTTCCTTAGGATCAATGCACCCATGCGGGAGGACCTGGCAGCATGGCAACTGTTCTTCTCATGGTAAAATGGCAGGAACATATGGAGGGTGCCATCCATATGTAACAGGGACATATAACTCTTCACAGAGGCTGCAGAGGGGTGGGCATTGGAATCTATTTCAAGGGGCAAAGGTGTCAGGAGTTGTGGCCAGCCAAGTGGCACCAAATCGTTATAAACAAGGATATTACATTCCTGAAGATGTTCCCAATTGTGGTGGCAATGTTCATTTGGCAGTACCAGTTCGTGAATAGGAGGATAGTTTTCCATTCAGATAACTTGGTGGTGGTGTTCCCCATTAATAAACAGACAGCGAGAGCAGAGTGAGTGATACGATTGGTTAGGAAATTGGTGTTGCTGAGCCTGGAGCTGAATGTCTTTATTATGGCCAGCATGTCCTGGGGGAGAGCAATGAGATAGCTGATACTCTTTCTCATTTCCAGCTCCAGTGCTTCTGACGCCTTGCCCTGGACACAGTCCCGGTTGTGGCCTGCATGCCCAGGAGATGTAGACCTTTGGATACGGCATGCCTGCACACTGTTGATGGTGTCTTTGTCAGCGAGCACCTGGAAGGCCTATGGTTGAGCCTGGGGGCAGCTGGAGAGCTTCGACAGACAATGGGGATCCCATCTCAGACAGGGGGTGGAAACCAGCCTCCTGGTTGAGTTCCTGATGTACCTACAGGTAGAGGGAGCTTCAGTTAGGCAAGCCCTTCTTCCTCATACTGGGGGGGTTCAGGGACATAATGAAGGAGTTCGTCATTCAGAACATGGTGGATGACTGGGCCAGGGGGGCCGTCCCTTGACTGGATGGTCACAGGATGGTTACCCTACCCATGCTGAGTGGGGTCATGTGATGGGCAACAGCAGTCACCAGTGACAGATTTGAGGACAAGCTGTTTAATGTTGCTGATGTTTTGGGGTACCTTCTGCATGGGAGAGATCCTGTTCCAGTCTACTAGGGGCACGGCGGGCCCTGCCATACAGGTGGGTGATGCTTCAGTGGTGGGTGACAGGGTGCAATTGTTCCTGGCCTGTTTGAAGACCAACTGGCTCAGAAACAGCAGAGCGGTATGGCTGAATGCCACAGTGGTGCGAGAGCTTTGCCCGGTTGTGGCCATGTGGGAGTATCTGTGGGTACGGCCAGCAGGTGGGGGCCCCCTGCTGTAGCACACAGATGGCTCCTGTCTCTCTCAGTATCAGTTCCAGACTCTGTGGCTAAGGGCGGTGGGGGAAGTGGGGCTCAGGACCTCCGGGCTGACCATACATTCATTTAGGATATGGGCGGCAACCGCAGCCCATGGTTTGAACCTGGGACGTAGGGAAGATTCAGACTATTAGGAGGTGGGCTTCAGAACAATATACGTTGTACATCAGGCCATAGTGCATCTCACTGATGCTGCTTTCCTTCTTGCCAGCCAGGTCCCAAAGCACTGTCAGTCTGGATCATAGGTCATTCCTATGTCCACTGGGTAGGAAGATGTGCAGCGAGAAGACACTTCGGCAGGCAGCTCAGTTTCTACCCAGACAGCCTCTACATATGTTAGATGGGACAAAGAGGGATGCAGTGTGACAGTTGAAGCCTGCCCTCGCAAGCCGGAGACATGCAGGTGTCACACTGGACTGAGTAGTCCTGCATCTTGGAGGTAACAATCTGGTGTCCACAAAAGGCATAGATCTCATCATCAAGATCAAGGCGGACATGGCTTGGATACACACTGAGCTGGAGCAGGCGTCGTGTGGTCACATATCATCCCACGGCAGAATTGGTGGGAACGAACCATCTAGCAGGTATTGAGAAGAGCAGGAGGAAGCTAAACAAAGAAGTTGGGTTCTTTGTGTGGGCTCTGGGTGGAGTGGTAGTAGAGCACGAAGGCATTCTGGCAGGGAGAGAGATGGTCTACTCGGGGGAAGGGTTTCAGCTGAACGACATCGGCTTGGAACTAATGGCTCCTCGGCCTCGCTATTCTAGAGCTTATAAGAAAGTATAAGATATTTGCTAATGTATTTTCTATTTTATTTTATTATTGAACCCTCTTGCACATGTACAAATAAACAGATGCATATGGATGGACAGATAGCCAGATCCTCCCCAAAAGGTGCTATCACTTTTAGTGAGACACACCTAAAAAGTGATGAATGAAGATAGAACAGCATTCGCAGAAATGTTCTTGAAGATTTTTCATCTTCTGACCTCTGGTCTGGATAACTTTAATACAGCAAAAAAGCAGTTCTAAAATTATCTGGATAGTTATCCAAACAGTTTACTGAACATTGCCACTATCCTTCATAGAATTCAAGAGGTTACAGAAAGAGGAAGACAAGCACCAATATTCAGAAAAGCTTAGAGAAGCTAAGAAAGTAGTCAGGAAAGTGAAGATATAAATGGAAGAAAAAATAGTCAATGCACTAAAATGGAGGAAAAAAACATTTTTTCAGATATGTTAGTGAGAAGAGGAAGTGCAAAAGTAGTATGTCATACTCAGTGGTGAATGAGAGGAATACGTAGTAGTTGATGAGGACAAAGCAGAATTGTTTAACAAATATTTCTGTTCTGTGTTCACAGATGAAGGGCCAGGAGCAGGACCTCAGAAAAGACTGACAAATAGGAACAGAAGTGAACTGGATCTCAAATGATTTTCAGATGACTATGTTCATAAGAAGCTGGCTAAAATAAAAATAGACAAAGCAATAAGGCCAAATGGGATACATTCGAGAGTGCAGAAGGAACTTAGGGAAGTTCTAGCGGTTCCACTGTCTGACCTTTTCAATGCTTCTTTAGAGTCGTGAGTGGACCCAGAAGACTACAGAAAGGCGCATGAGGTCCCCTTACACAAAAGTGGAAATATGGATGAGGTTGGGAACTACAGGCTGTTTAATATTACCTCTGTGGTGAGTAAATTAATGGAAAGGCTGCTAAAACAGACACTAGTGAGGTTTCTGGAATCCAATGGACTGCAGGTTTCAAGACAGCATAGATTTACAAGAGGCGGGTCTTGCCAGACTAATCAGTGCTGCCAGCAAAAACACCCTCACAGTGCCGTAACCTAAGGTTCCACATAAGGCGCCCTATAGGGCGCCCTATAAAGTGCCCTATAGGGCACATTATAAGGTGTCTTGGCGGACAGGACACTTTATAATGTGCCCTATGGAGTGCCTTATAGGGCACCTTATGCGGCACCTTAGGTTACGGCACTGTGAGGGTGTTTTTGCTGGCAGCACTGATTTAAATTAAAAGGAAATGCCTCAGACAGCTTTCTTACATAACACCACTGGAGGATCAAACCCATAACCTCTGCCTCCCCAGTCATTGGAGTAACCAGTGGGCTACATCTTTACAGCTTCTTACATTGCACTGGCATGAGCTTAGGGTTAACGTGCGTTAACGTGCCACGCCACCCACTATCGCGCGATACCGATTCCTTGGAACCTTCCTTCCGGAATGCCCACTATCTTATATGGCATTCTTCACATTAACGCTGCAACTAGCACCGGTAACATTAAGATGGTTTAGTAAACATACCCTTAAGTTTATTTGGTTATCACTATCCAGTTAGAGGCTGACTATCGCCTGTACCTGTATAGAGACGGCACTTACAGATGAAACCAAATATTTAGTACCAGATGCCAGACAAGTTGCAGCACTATATATCTGTTTATTTTTTCTTAAAGTGGTGAAGGCTAGCTGCTGTCGCTGGATATTGGTCGTATACTTTTTAGAAAGTGATGGCTAAATGTTTTACAAAATTATAAAAAATTGCCACACCATTGCTGCAGATTTTGCAAAATCTAACACAGAAACTGAAAAATTGGCTGCCAGAAACCAGGGGCTATACTTTTAAGTGGTGATTTTATAAAGACTTGTCTAGATTTTAGTGGTAAGAATGTACATATGCAAATTGTGGTATTCTAGTCATTTATGCACATAAGTGACCCCTCAAGTGTATAAATGAGCATGCACACACTGTGATCCATGGGTGGAGCATGGGTGGGACACAAGGTTACATACATAAATTATAGCATACTATAATTTGCACGTTATTTAGAAATCTAAGCACAAGCATTTGTACCAGGTCATTTTTGACCACTTATGCTAGTACTTTATAAAGAAAAATAGGCGAACCCCTTCAAGCGTAAAGTTGGTGCCTGTTGATAAAATTAGCCTACACAAGCCCGATTTTGTAGGTCATCTAGGTCTGGAAAGAGATGTCATTTTCAGTGAGTGGAATTAAGGATGCTTTGGCTTAGGTCCCTCCATTGGTGCACATTGAGTTAATTTTTGCACACTAAAAAATGTGTACACAAAATCAAATTTTTTTTAAATTTTATATTTATTGAAGCTTTACATTGTACATCCAAGTATTCACATGAATGAAAAGACAATGGAATATATAATAAACACATGAAACAAAAACAAAAGGAAATGAAGTATCCATTAAACTTAGTCCACAATTAAGGAAAACAAAAAGGAGGGTGGGGGTTACCATGAAACAAAACAAATCGTAGTAGCAGTGAAAAAGAAAATGCCACAAACTACCACGAACAAATATAGAAACCTCTTCTCTGACAGTAAGGAACTCCACAAGCTGCTTGGGGTCAAAAAACAAATATAAATTATCCTTGTAGGAAACACAACATTTAACAGGACATTTTAATTGGAAAGTAACTCCTAAGGCCAAGACCCTAGGTCAAAGGCTTAGAAACCCCCTCCTCATCTGAGAACCACAAGACAAATCCGGAAACATCCTAACTAGAAATCCCAAAAAACACTCATTAAAGTTCAAAGCTTTATCAGATTCCAATGCTAGGGTAACAAGAAGGGTGGACCTATCTGTGATAACCGCCAAAGAGTTTTCTAAAAAATCTGTTTGGTCCCACGACCCCAAGGAAATAGGATCTGGAGCATCCCCACAGCTGCTAGAACCCAGGGACAAATACTGCACTCGAGGCACAGGTGGAAATACTCCGGAGAGAGTTTTAACAGCTTGCCAAAATATTTCCTCAACATCTCCATAGGTGACAAAATTGGAGACCTAGGAAAGTTCAAAAGTCTGATGTTATTACGTTGAACTTGATTTTCCAAATACTCTGCCTTTCAAGAAAGCATAATTTTGTCCTTCATCTGAGCCCCAACCAGCTCCCAGAGGCGAACCATTTCCTGCTCCAGAACAAGAATTCTCCCTGCTAGATGATCCTGAGCAGTGGAGATTGAAGAGTAATTATTCTTAACTTCCAACAGATCAGTATTTACAGTCCCCATAAGAGAACTTAGAGAAGAGTTCACAGTTGTGATTGCATCCCACAGCGCCTCCATAGTAATCAAACTTGGCTTCATCATACCTTTAACCCCAAAAGCTGGTGAAACTCCAGTCTGCAGGCACCATCTCCCCAGCAGATATTTTAGCCATCCCAACATTTACACACTGTACCTCACTCTCTAGAGAAATTGCCTCTGCCGCTGGAGTACCCTCTTCACCATCCCATAATGGCGTGCTAGTTGGCAAGCCACCGGGAGGCACTTCTCCAGCTGATCAATCACTTCTGGGTCTCGGCGGGGGTGTTCACAGCTCCAGCGAGAGCTGCACACCCAAAGCACACAGAGCCGACAGACCTTCTGCTGGCTCCGTCGAAGACACAGCTCCTGTACCAGAGGAAAAGCCGAAAACATCCAATGTCCGCTGTCCCTTGGAGCTTGCTGCAATAGCAACAGGACCCGAGGGTAAGTCACCTTGTTTTCTCTTCCTGCGGCCCATTCTGGCGCTGCAGGTACTGCTCCTGGTTACAATACAAAGGAAGTTTGACTACACTTCAGTAACATTTCCTGCCTCCATCTTACTCCCCTCCCCCCATACAAAATCAATTTAATACACATTATCCTATATAATAATGCACAAATAGCTGATTTCTGTGCTTTACAAACTTGTGATGCTCATTAAAAATTGTATATTAACAGAGAAAGGGAAACTGAAAAAAAACCCAAAGAGATCTTGATAAGAACTGAAAATCAAAGGAATTTTTTTGTTCACATCTCTATTATTTTTTAAGAATTATTCCTATCACGAGTCATGACTTCAAATACTGCATAGCATTCACATCACACTGCAACTATTTTCAGGTCTTCTACTTTGCAACTGAGCTTTCAGAGGCCGATATTCAGAATTATTAGCCAGATGGCCAGAGGAGGTTATTTGGATAAGGGAGATGACCAAGATGTTGAGCAGCAATATCCAAATAGTGCCCCTGAATATCTGCACAGACTTCACCAGCACTATCGGCTTAGTGCAAGGGTGGTCATGGGTGCATCAGCAGTGTTGGTGCTATCTGGAGAAGTGCCACTTTTATCCACTTAGCTCGATTTTTAGTCAACCCTTATCCAGGCAACTTAGGCCAAATGAAAATCAAGCCTAAGCTGCAGTCTGGATATTCAGTAGTGTCCGCACTTCCTATGCAGATACTACTGCTGAATATCCCACCAATATCTAAGTGCCATGGTTGACTGCTGTAAAAACTGAATACTGGTCTTTGTGAAAATTGAGCCCTGTATTTCTAGAACCATGTTCCTCTCCATAGACAACACTGTGTTAATATTCCTGTTCTCTTCCTCAATTTCCCATTTTTTGTGAGTTGAGCAAGTTCCAATTGGGGTCATTAATACTTGCTCTTCACTATCCAACTCCCTTTCCTTTCTACAAGTTCCCTTAAACCAAATGTATGAAAGCAAGACTCGTATGAGGATACTGCTCCACTGTTCACAGGCAATGTAAACCATGTTAACCTTGTTTCCGCCCCTTTTGCAAGTATGAGTGCTTTTTTGAGGGGTACTTGGTGATACTGAGTACCAGCACCTTTTCCATTGTCTGATAAAATTGACTCATAGTCCTCATGTGCCAATGAAAGAACCATGCATATGAGTACCAACGCCTTTTTTGCTAGGAAAAATGCACTGCAGAATACTATAATTTAGGCATGTTCTTGAAAAATCTACGTGACTACTTGTTTAGGCACCTTAAATAGTGCTTTAATTTGGCATCTCTTATAAAATTACCCTCTGTAAAAAGGTCAGGCTTTCAGAATAACCCTATTGAAAATGCATGAAATAGATTTACATACATACAGTACTGTTGTTATTGTTAAGTGACGTCGAGTCAGTGTCCACTTATGGCAGCCCTCTGGTTAGATGTCCTAAATTGTGTTCGGTCTTCAGTCAGGCGGCTCATTGTTGACAGACTGGTACCCGTAGCTGCTGCTATTGTATTGATCCATCTCATTGCTGGCCTTCCTCTTTTGCATTGACCTTTTATCTTGCCAAGCATGATGTCTTTCTCTAATGATCTCTCTCTTCGCATGATGTGTCCAAAGTATGAAAGTCAAAGTCTTGTCTTCTGATCTTCTAAAGAAAACTTAGGTTTGATCTCCTCTAGTACTGACTGGTTTGTTCTTCGGGCAGTCCATGGTATATGCAGTATTCACTGCCAGCACCATAATTCAAAGACATCAATTTTCTTCCTCTCTATCTTTTTCACTGTCCAGCTTTCACATCCATATGAATTTATTGAAAATATCACGGCTTGAACAAGTTGAATCTTTCTATGGAGAGAGATATCTCTGCTCTTGAGAATCTTGTCTAGGTCTTTCATAGCCATTCTGCCAAGAGCAATGCATCGTCAGATTTCTTGACTGCTTGTTGCTTCTTAATTGATAGTTGATCCAAGTAGGTTAAAGTTGTCCACGATTTCAATTTCTTCTCCTTCAACGATGAACTTGTTGACTTTGCCAGTTGTCACGATCTTTGTCTTCTTTACATTAAGGTGCAGGCCCATTTTGAGACTATGGGGTATGTTTACTAAACTGCGGTAACGTAGCAGCGGCTATGTTAATGCGCATTAGGTAACGTTAACGCACGCTATGTAACGTTAACACGCGTTAATGTAACCTAACACGCATTAGCATTCCCGGCTGTGGTAAACACTGCAGAGGGTGGAGAGAGGGTGGAGAGAAGGGGTCAATGGGCGGGGAGTGGGCGGGGAGAGGCTCCCACGACACCAATGTGGGGAATTGAAGGGCTGGAAACTACCACGAGTGAAACCTGGCATTAAATGCACATTTGCAGGAGAGAGAAACCATTTAAGTGTCAGCAATGTACAGCCTAGGCAGGGAGCCCAAGAAAGGTGATAGTAGTGCTCCATCTTCAGAAACAATATAGTGGCCAAGTATGAAAGGCCACTATGGTGATGGTGCAAATGGGGCATAGGGGGACTGCAGGCGGGACATGCAGTGGGGGCAGCTGGGGCACAGGGTGAACTAGGCCATCGTCCAGGTGGCACATAGGAACATAGAAACTGGAAATCAACAGAACAGTAGCTGACCAGAGCCAAACATGCCCAGTAGTCCGTGTTCCACAGTGTCCCATCCAGGGAACATTACCCAGCAAGTACCCCAAAAGTCATACAGGTACCACTATGCCTATAATAGGGCAAGCAGTGCACATCTGGGGACCACACTAACAAGGGTCCATAGACCACACCCAGGATGGGTCCCAAACAGTTCGTAGAGCCAGCTAACTGAATACACTTTATAGCAGCCCCTAGTAAGGCATTGCAGGATGTGCCCATAAGTTGTCGGAAACATATATACACCCAGTAGGCCAAACTGGGTACACCGTACCTGAGGTGCATACCCTAGCCTGTCCACAGTTTGGCAGCAACAATACACTCCACCTACATCTACCCGGTCCACCCTAGCCAATAGTTGCTAGAGCACCAGCCTGACATCCCCCCAGCCATCACTCCCCCATGTGGAAGGGACATAACATTGGTAGGCAGTGATGGGGGGGATGTGTGGATGTCCATATATGCCTTGCCACCCCAGACCCCACACCCTAGGCACCCACCTACCTGCACAGCGGATGGCCTGGGACCGCGCACAACCAGCACTGACAGCATATGGTCATGTTGGCATGGCAGGGGGGTGTTTGTGCTGGAGGGATCAGTGCCACCCACCTGCAGTGGACCTAGGCCATGCCCTGTACCAGTATGTGGTGTGCAGTGCAACAGAAAAGGTCTGCCTGAGGAAAGTAAGGGTAGCCCCAGGGATCCACTATTCCTCTGTGGCAATAGTGTGGTACAGTACACACAGCCAGTGTGTCCAGAAGTAGGTCACAGGTTCAAGTACCAGCTGTGGATCCTATATAGCATCTCCCCACATTTTACCCTACAATGCAGATACAACATCAACATGTGCAAACCCCAAAGCCACGTCGAACAGGGGTCATAACAAACACTCACACAGGCTCCACTATCCAAAGCTTCATGGAGAGTCAGGCTGTTGGCCCTAGCATGGAGCTGCAGTTATCAGCAGTGCACTACCACTACCCCCTGCACAGTTTAGCAATGTCAGCAGTGAGATCAGGACCAGTGTGGCGAGCAGGATTGCCAACCACCCCTATCATTGCACAATGCTGCAATAGGGGTGTGTGTATGTGTATGTCTATCAATTGTTTTGTGGCTGTCTACACCACTCTGGGCCCACAATGTCCCACTGTTACCAGTGTTAGCCTGCAAATGTGCATATTGAGGAGCAAGGTATTGTGGGTATGGCCTGGACAGGGTGGATTAGCAGGATGCATCTGCACAGGGTGTAGGGCAATGGCTGGGACACTATAGTGCCCTACCACCACCTGCATGGACAGGGTGGCCACAGCATGGCATGCTGTGAGGTCACTCTCACCCTGATCGAGCAGTGACCATGGCATGTCTATGCTCCCACATAGTGTTCAATGTTATTTGTCTTCAGTTATGCCTGTGTGTTCCCAGTTCTGGGACCCAATCACTGAGTTACCTGCTTGGTGTCTGTGCTGTACATCCTATCTCTGGGTGCATAGGGTTCCTCTGTAAGTATTCACTATGGACTGGCTAGTGGACTGTCTGCAGTCAGTCTGTGCATGTTTGGAACACCTTGTAGGGTGCTGTCTGCTGGTGAATGGCAGATCATGGTGTGGAACAGTTGAGGTTTCCCTGGCTTAGCCCAAGCATTGCTGCTGGTCTGCCACTGCCACAGTCATAGGTATGGCTCTGGCCCACCAGCCCTGGAGGGCTGTCCTCTGCCAGCAGGACTGTGGTTGCTTGTTCTACAGCAAGGGCTCAGGTACCTGTCCCTCCACTCTCTCACCTACAAAATGGGTGATTGTGGGTCCTTTGGGGTAGATAGTGTATGCCACTTTGACCTGTAGAGATAGTGCTACATCCACCTCATGCGAGCCTTAGACACCTCTCTGCCCTGATAACAGGTTTCCATGGCAGACAGACCCTAACACTGAGTATGCACTAATCTGAGTGGTGTCTGGCCCCACGGAGACACATGTGACTGCAGAACACAAATGCACTTTTGGTTACACTGCTAGGAACACCTGGCACACACTGGCAGTGCTAGGGATGTGCAGCAGGGCCTATCTCTAGCACCACATGTACTGCGAACCTATTGCTGGGTGCCCATCCTAACCCTCAGGGTGAACTCAGAACCTGCACAATGGTATGGTCTGTAGCTACTCTGTGCCAGTATCACACAGTGTCAGTCCGTCTTACCACGCTGCAGTACCGGAGAGGTGCAGACCCCATCTGGTGATCAGCTGTAGACTGTTGCTCTGCATGTGCATTGCATCATGGGTGCTGGTGGGATTACCCTATCCTGGCACACAGAGCAGACAGTTTGTGCGGTGACCTGCAGTCCTTCTGTACCCAGTTATTGCTGTGCAGCAAGCCATAGAGGTATAGCCTACTGGTTAGTACAATGACATTCTATACAGTGGTCATGGGTTTGATTCCTCATTGTTCCCTCTTTTCATGCCTGTAACAGTCATATCTTTGCAGATCCGTGCTGCCAGCCCATATTACCCTCACCACTGTTGCCAACAATCCTTCGGTCCATCTTTCTGCGTCTATCAACGTGCCTTGTAATACGCGTTAGTCTAAGGCGCCTTGTAACATGCGTTAGCTGATCCAGCTTGCTGTAACGATGCACCACCCATGCCTTTATATGGGCATCTGTACCTTTACTGCAGAACCTAATGCGGGTGACATTACCGCAGTTTAGTAAACATACCCCTATGTTCTTTGATCGTGAGAAGCAAATGTTTCAGATCATCTTCAGTTTCAGCCAGTAATGTGGTATCATTATCATAGCGAAGGTTGTTGATAGTCCTCCACCAATCTTCACACTTTCTTGTCTTCATACAAACCTGCTTCTCTGATTTTATTTATTTATTTACATTCTCTTATATACCGCGCTATTCTGCATCAGTGTGGTTTACATTGAACAAACTGAAATTACATTGAACAGGGCATTATAACTTGGAGATAACTATTTACAGGGAACATGGGCAATGGAGGGTTAAGTGGCTTGCCCAAGACCACAAGGAGCACCTGTGGGACTAGAAACCCCAGTCCTTCCAGCCCAAGGTTGCTGTTCTCTAGCAGTATTTGAACCCCCGACCTTCGGGCCTGAAGTACCTTGCCCCAACCACTAGGCCACTCCTCCACTCCATCATACTACCCTAACCATATATAAATTTATCTCATGCATATTCAATATGGATATACTGTAATGATTCTCTGATGATTTGTTCTGCATATAAATTAAACAGGTAGGGGGAAAGTATGCAGCCTTGTCGTACACCTTTGCTGATTTTTATCTTCATCATGCTGCGTTTTCCTTCTTCAGCCCTTCACTCTGGAATGCTCTTCCATCCTCGCTCCACCTTGAAGCTTCCTACCAGAAATTTAAAACACTTCTCAAAACACACTTATTTCAACTGGTTTATAACATTCCTGACACGGACCCTCAATAGTTTCCCTCCCTCTTACTTCCTCCTATCTCTGTTGGCTGTCACTGTATCTCCTATTTCTTTCCTGTCACATAAATGGCGTTCTTTTTATGTTTTTCTGCAACTTTGATGTTTTATTGTAAACCACTTTGATGCCTTGGCCTGGGCGGTACATCAAATGTAAAGTAAAGATAGAGATAAAGATTTTAAACCATTCTGTTTCTCCTTGTTCCATTCAAACTGTTGCTTCTTGATCAATGTACAGATTGTGTAAGAGAACGGTCAGGTGTTCTGGTATACCCATGCTTCTTAATGTGGCCCAGAGTTTCTCATGGTTTACACAGTCAAAAGCCGTGCTATAGTCGATAAAGCACAAATAGATATCCTTTTGGTATTCTTTAGTCTTTTCAAGGATCCATCTCACATCTGCAATGATGTCTCTCATTCATCATACTACCCTAACCATATATACATTTATCTCATGCATATTCAATATGGATATACTGTAATGATGAAACACTGAACGACCTGGAGGGCAGACATCGATACCTCTACTCTAACAAGTTGTTCAGCTGCTCTGATCCATAGACATCTGCCTCTGAATACATCAGGTTATTAGGCTTTTGATGCAGAAATTGTTGCCGGAATTCTTTGGTGGGTGCCTGTTTTGATTCCTCCGAGGCTGCACCTCTTTTTGCAGAGGTAATAGATCAGGGCTCTGTGCCTCTTCTGTCTAGGACTTTCCTCTCTCTCTCTCTCTCTCTCTCTCTCTCTCAACATCACCTGCTTCTTCTATTCATGACCAGCTACCTTAGAGAGCTTAAATGGCCTGGCAGCAACTATGCTATCGGCAAAGAACTGATAGCTGCCTGATTCTGAAAGACTACAAGAATGCCTATCCTGCAGTGGTAAAGCAGAGTCTTCCTTTGATCCTAGTGTCTCTCCTGTCTCACTTATGCTGCTGACCTTTGCCACCTGTGTGAGTTTCACTGCTTCCTTGAAGTTTTGAGTCCAGTCCTCAATTTAAAGTTTTATTTCAATCCTCTGCTGAGATCTTCCTGACCTTGTAAACAACTACTGATTTGTACTGTTCAGGTGTGCCTAAATCACCCTATTTAGGAGGAGTAGCCTAGTGGTTGGGGCAAGATACTTCAGGCCAGAAGGTCAGGGGTTCAAATCCCACTAGAGGACAGCAACCTTGGGCCGGAAGGACTGGGGTTTCTAGTCCCACAGATGCTCCTTGTGGTCTTGGGCAAGCCACTTAACCCTCCATAGCCCATGTTCCCTGTAAGTATTAGTGTATGTGTCTCATATCCCCGTGTGTTAAACGTATCCCCCAATTTTGACCGCTTTGATTGAAGGATAAGGCGGTATACAAAAACTGTCTAAATAAATAAATTTAATGTGCTTATATTATTTAACTGTTTCCTGTTTTTATGATTAATCTCATTTGTATGTAAAGTATGGCAGCTATCTTAGCTCTGAAAAGACAGGGATGCTTTTAATATAATTAGAGTAATATTTCCTGTTCTCATTCCTTTTGTGTATGCATTAGGGATACAAGGAAAAACATTTTCATTTTGTTTTATTTCTCATGGCGTTTCTGATGTTTGTATATGTTTTATTTAACGAAAACATTTGTTTTGGATTTGAGGGACATGTTAGCTAAAGGGTGTGCTGGTAGCATGCATTTGAGCAATGAAACTAGGATGAAGGCCCACTCTAACTTTAGGTAGTGTGTGCAACCATCGCCCTGCTGTTAGCATGTTGCCAACAGGTGGCACTGTGCTAATGAGCACTCAGATGCACTTATGTGTCAATGACACCCACACTCACTGCAGCACACCATCAACCCTCCCAGTCTTTACCTAATCACGCGCTACCTAACCATTTTTAGCACAGGTCCCCACGCTGGAGCCACAGAGTACTTTCCACTCGGCAAACTCTGCACTAACAGCGAAAGTTAGTAAACATTCCCCTAAGTGTTGTCAATAGTGTATGCTATTTATCAACAGTATGAACTATTTCTCAGTAGGACACAGGCTAGAATCTGTTCAGGAAAGACAAGGTAGGAAGAAAGAAGAGGAGTGGTGTTATTTGCAAAATAAAATCATAATAAAGCCACAGAACTACAGGGATTACAAAGAAAAGAGGAGGCACTGTGGGTTAGTCTGAAAAGAGGGAATGAAAATCCATTTACATTGGTGTGACTACAGACCTCCTTTGCAGGCAGAAGAAATAGATAGGGATTTAATTGAAGACATTCAATATATTGCTAAGAAAGAGGAAGTGCAATTGGTAGGACATTTAAATTAGCTAGATGTTGTTTGGGATACTCTGGTTATGGCATCATCTAGAAGTAGGGAGATCCTGAATTTTCTACAGGGAGAACTATTCCAGCAACTGGTAATGGAACCCATGTGGGAGGAAATGATATTGAACTTGGTTCTAACAAAAGGGGAGAGTGTTTCTAAGGTTATTGTGGGTAATCATCTAGGGCCCTATTCTGTCCCACATGTCCATCCCCTTTGTATCTCTGGGCTGAGCCGGACGTACAAAGGGGATTGCGAGTCTGATCCCATGGGGCATGTCTAGTCCCACAGGATCAGAACTGCAAACAATGTATGTGCAGGCCAAAACTGCAATTCAGTCTGGCCTGCACATATATTGGTAGTCTGACTAACTCAGTCAGGGCTTTTAAATGGAGCCGCAGCACCATGGCGTCCTGTTGCCATGACACTGCGGCTCCATTTAAAAGCCACGATGCCGGCCACCAAGAAAAAGAGTTTAATTCCAACAGACCGACCACCGATCTGGCCTCCTAAGGCCAGGGTCGGGCTGCGGGGAATAAATCCTGCCCCCCCCCCCACTCCATCCACACCCCAGGCCTTCCAAAAACAAAGATCCAGGGAAATTATTCCACCTCGGAGGTCGAATAACTTCCCCAGACATTTTTCCTGCCCCGGACATACAGGGCCAACATTAGAATCAGCGCTGTATGTCCAGGGCCGGTGAATGTCCACTGCCCGCCCACTCTCCGCCCCCGGGCCACCCATTCCCTGCCCCCATCTAACTTCCCCGCACAACCAACGGGGAAGTTATTCAGGGGCAGGTGAAGCCACAAATAGCAGGGATGGATGTCCTGTCATGTCCCATCAGACCATCCATCCCCGCTATTAATGGCTCAGAATAACCCCCCTAGTTTCCAGTGATCATTGGATGGCGTGCTTCAGTAATGTGACACAGGGGGAGATAATTCATTTGCAAGGATCCTGGATTTCATGAAAATTAACTTTATCAAGATGGGGGACTATTTCAAGGAGTTGTTAGCTGGATAGGGACTTATGGGGGAAGTAGAGCAATAGCGGACAAAATGAAAGGAGATATTTTCAGTGCAACAAACAATTTTCTTAGGAAAGTAAGTACAGTTATGGTCAACATTATTGGTACCTTTGCACTTTAGGTATGCTATGCACAATATCTTGAGAAATAATTGGAAATATTCCAACTGTATGTCATCATAATATTTTAATAGTATATTCAAAGGTATATGACAAAAAAAAGATGTCTGTGCACCCTTCACCAATATTTAGTTGCGCAATCCTTGGCAGTAATGACAGCCTCCAAACGTTTCTTGTAGCCAACTATAAGTTGCTGCTAGTTTCTCCCACTCTTCAACTGCGATTTGTTCCAGCTCATGAATGTTTCCAGGATTTCTTTTACCAATGGCAGATTTCAGTCTTTTCCAAAGGTTCTCATTTGGATTGAGATTAGGACTCATTGTTGGCCAGTTTAAAACAGTCCATTTTTTCCTTTTAACCTCAGCACCCTCTAGTAAAAGGGCCCAACATTACAGCAAAACCTGATAAACCCGCAGCACAAGAGAGAGCGGTTTCGTGCTGGCATTTTCTATCTCAGAAATAAAAACCAAGCTACTCGTTTCTGAATCTGATTATCCCTCTCTTGGAGACGTTCAAATTTTCGTTAATAAAAGATTTAAGGTGCTATTGAAAGATATTCTATGGAAACTGGAAAAGTAGCTTAAAATACTATATTTTTGTTAACTTTGGGAGTTAAACTGAAAGGGAAATGGTAGCAGCTGAAAATGTTTCACAAAACAATAATAACATAGCAGACTGGCATGTTTTCCATTTTTATTTACTGGCAACTCTCCAGGAATATAGAATAAACACTAAGGAAAGAATCCTCTCAAAATCACTTTTCAGGCTTTTTCAATTTTATTAAATTAAAAATTAATATTTACCTTCAGTGCTAGGAGCATTCATGCAAGATAAGTCTTCCATAGCAGTAATCCTACCCTCTAGACAACCCTCTTAAATGGAATACATTAAAATATAGTTAAAATAAAAATAAGATCCAGAGGGGATATGAAATTTAGCAGAATACTAGCATGGTATTTGAAACGAAAATGATATGACAGCTATTTTCATTCTCAAATTGAATACATCTTTCAAAATGAGAGGGTTACTTTTGCTATAACTTGATTACTTGTAACCAGTTTAATCTCCTTTGGGAGGTTTTATCCCCTATATTATATCTGCAATTTCATCTCTATGAAAATTTTTACAATTGGCATTTAACCATTTTGGCCTGACATGTTACAATGGCTTTATTTAAATTGACTTTCAAGCAGACCCTGAAGAGCCAAGATAACCGGTTATCCTTAGGATAACTTCAGCTAAACCTAACTGGCTAGGTTTTCATTTGCATAGTCTGGAGGAATAGGCTAGTGGTTAGAAAAGCAGTGTGTAAAGCCTGGCTTCATTCTCCAATTAATAGTCTTTGGGGTATGTTTACTAAAGGGCGTTAAGGTAGCAGGTGTTAGCGAGCGTTAACAGTAGCGATAAGGGGTTTTACATTCGAAAAGGACTCTGGATGTGTGGGAGGCATTCTGGGTTAAGGACACGATGGGCCATTTAACGTGTGTTAACAGGACATCAGACATTAAGGTGTCAGGAGTGCACCTTAATGTCCGAAAATGACTGCCACCTTAACCCTGGATAAAGGAGCACCAAGGAACGTCAAGCTAAAGGTGATGGATGGAAAGACAGGTAGGAGCTGATGGACATGTCTGATCCGTGGGCACCCTCTGTGGCATCCAGTAAATTGAATGAGCATTTTGGAGGCTGCTTTGCCAATGCACTGGCGGGTGCAAATGTAAAATGGCACAATCTCAGTGTGTGGCACAGGATGGGAACGACGTGCCCCTCAGCAGAGTCAGAAGTGGCTGGATGTGTGCAGAGACAGGAGGCTGGAGTAGGGGTAGTGACGTGCAGAGCAGGCACAGGGGAGACGTGTGTAAAGAGCTGAAAGGCTGAAAGGAGTACCTGTGTAGCCTATTGCATGAGAAGGCACAAATGCACACAGCTGACAGAGGCAGATGGATGGGCTGAAGAAAGGATGGCGGCAGACGAGAAGGTGGTATGGGCTGGCAGCACCGATGTGGCATAGGTGACATTCCCAGCATATTGGTACCATGTGAGAAAATGTGCCCCAGTGCCATGTGGAAGTCTATATACCTGATATGTGGGTCTCACTCCTGTCCCAGCCACACAACCACCATACAACACCCTAGACAAATGTGCAGTTAACAACTGGACAGGTGTCATCCAAACTGGGCAAATGGGGCATGTACACACCTGAGGTGATACCTGAAAGTGGTTCTCCGAGGGGTAGGATATATCTGCATGTACTGCAGAGATGTGATGGAGCCAAAGCTACACAGGCACAGTTATGATATCATACATTACTCATGCTACACAAGTAGGTACATCTGTGTGCATGTAACTGCCTGCTAGTATGCTGCTGCAGGAGTGCAGTAAGGTTTGGATACCTTGTACTGAAAAAGTGGTAATGTCTGATGAAAAACAGGGACTGTAAGAACCTGCAGTCAGCTGAGGCAATGTAGGGTTAGGTGACCTGCCCAAGGTCACAAGGAGGTGTGGGCAATCCATGAAGGTTGTGGCATACAGAAAACGCCACAGTATAACATTCCAACTTGTTGCAAAAAGAGTGCTAATAGACCTAGAACTCTGGGTCTCAAGCCAGTGGCATGACCATTACACCACACCTCTAAACGGTTACCAGACATCTACAGAGTGAACATGTTTGATCCCCTGCAATGGGCTACAACAGAGCCATGAAAGATATGCTCTCAGAAGGGCATGATGGTGAATAGTCTGCTTGCTGACCCAAATTGTGGCCAGAACACCTAACAAACTATAAGGATGTGTATCTGCCAGTCACAGCAGAGGCCAGACTCTGACAGGCATGAAAATAAACTGAGTAGCACACATGCACAAAAAGAGCAAGTGGGAATTGAACCCCTGTCCAATGCTTATGGAGGAATTGTACTAACCAGTAGGCTAGCCTCCATGCTTCTCTGTACAGTAATGGCTGGATTAAAAGAGACTGCAGATAACTGCCTAAACTATCTGCTGTGTGTGCCAGTATAGGTTAGCCCATCATCCACCACCCAAGATGCACTGCACATGCAGAACAGCAGTCTGCAGCTGATCACGAAATAGAGAATGCACTGATCCTTCACCTGACAGTGTGTGATATAAGCAAAGAACACCTACAAACTGTGCTACTGAGCAGTTTTGACGGGTGCCCAGCACCTGGTCTCCAGAGCTTACACTGCTAGAGATGGTCTCTGTCATCTGTGCTGCAGATCCAGATCACTGCCAGTGTGTGGCAGATTTTGGCTGTAGTGTGTTATGCTAGTCACCTTGTTTCCTGCCCAGTTTCAGCATGCCATAGGTACCTATCACATCTGGGCCCTGCGCACTGCCCCTGTTGGACAGGTACCCTCCTAGAAGAGCATATGTCAGTGCCCAGTGTTTCAGAAGCTGGTGTCTTACATCCCAACTGCAGTAGAGGCTGACTAGGCCTGCTGCCAGTATTCTGCTGGTCCTGCCATTACCATAGCAAGCAGGGTAGGAATGGCACCTATACCAACCATCTGAAACTACCAATCCACCACAGCAAGCACAGTTAGACTGTGCCTGCTGCCCACTACAGGGCTGTCTGAGCCATGCACATACCAGCTGTGCCCAATCTTCTGGTTAGCACACACTGAATGTGCTTAGGGTGAGCATTGATACCCAGCATACAGCACAGTGCTTGGCCTCCCAGGACAAGAAGTGCACCCACATCACTGGAGTAACACACTATATAGCACTATGTGGATACATAGCCATGCCATGATCACAGCTCGGCCAGAGTGAGAGTGTCCTCACAGTGTGAACTGCTGTGGCCACCCAGGCCATGCATGTAGCAGACAGGCACTACGAAGTCCCAGCCATTGATCCTACCATCAATGCTGACAAATCTTGGACAAACCGTTCTGTTGAAGGCCATACCCAGAATCCTCTTCTCCTCATCATGCACATTTGCAGACTAAGGCTAGGATCAGCTTAGGCAATGCAGGGCACAGTGCAGTGCAGAAGGCCACAGAACTCTGGAGACACACACACACTCGCACTGCTGTGCAAAAGTGGGGATGGTTGGTATTCCTGCCTTCCACTTTGGTCTCCATATCAACTCAAGTGTTAATGTGTGGAGGTGCTAGTAGCGTGCGCTGACATTTACACACATTGTTAACACCCGCTCAATGTGCTGGTGCTATCAGGCTGCTTTTCCATCAAGCTGTAGATAGTGAAGTCTGTCTGTGTGACTGATGAGTGACTGTACCCTTGATGGCCATTTCATTCAGGGCTGCACATGCTGGTGCTGTACTTGAACTGTAAGCTAAATTTTTCCCACAAGGGCATGCAATATATGATCTGCACCCAGGTCTTGAACTTCTGACTATTGGCCCATATACAAACTGGCTTTGTGTGTTGAGCCACAGAGCTGCCACATATTGCAACACTCCCTGTATGGGGCTGTGGTCATTAACATGGTGAATATGGCTCTGTGTATGGGTCCTCCTATGTCTGATCCATGGGCCGAGCAATCCACATGGTCCCTAGACCAGTGGAATGGGACAATGGTCAGAATGGGTGGCCTGTCGCTCGCTCCATCCCTCCCTCCCATTTTGGACCACCTACCAGTTCAGTGATGCAGGTAGCCTCATTGATGTTGCACCCATGCAGGTATGAACATCTTGATGCTCATTCCCCCCTCCACTGGCGATGTGGGCACGTGTCATGCTATGTCTGGAATTGGTGGGGTGGGATCAGCATGTGCTCTGATGTCACTGGTGCAGATATGTTTCCCATAAGGCAGACCTTGGCAAATGTTGCGATGTGCTGAACACCCACACTCACTGCAGCACACCATCAACCCTCCCAGTCTTTACCTAATCACGCGCTACCTAACCAGCATGCCATTTTTAGCACAGGTCCCCACGCTGGAGCCGCAGAGTACTTTCCACTCGGCAAACTCTGCACTAACAGTCATTGAAACCCCATTTGAAAGTGTGACCATGGACCTGGTAGGACCTTTGGAGTAAACCACCTAAGGCAGCAAGTATATTTTAGTCATACTAGACTACGCTACCCGATACCTGGAGACCATTGCTCTAAGGTATATAAAGATTACTACAATTATGAATACCCTCTGGGAAGTATTCTCATGGGTGAAAATACCCAATGAGATCTTCTCAGATTAAGGAACACCCTTTGCATCCCAGGTGATGAAGTAAGTGTGTGTCTTGGTGAAGGTCAAGATGCTGTGAATATTAGTATATCATCGACAGACAGATGGCCTCATCGAGCGATTCAATAAAACTCTGAAACAGAAGTTTAAAATGTTCATGTAGGAGGATGGGAAGAATTGGGATATTCTCCTACCCTATTTGATGTTTGTCATCTGTGAGGTACCTTAGAGTTCCATGGGGTTTTTGCTTTTTGAGTTGCTCTTCAGAAGATGGCCAAGAGGTATATTAGATGTCGTAAGGGAAACCTGGGAAGAAGAACCCCGTATCAGGTGAAATTTGGTGGAGTGCATTATACAAATGCAAGACCGACTGAGGAAAGCTGGAATGGTGGCCAAACTCAGTCTGGAAAAAGCCCAAGCTGAGGCAGGCCAAGGGCTACAATCAGGCAGCCATGCACCGCACCTTCCAACCAGAAGACAGAATTTTAGTCTTGCTCCCCTCATCAGAGAGCAAGTTACTCTGTAAATGGCAGGGACCCTATGAGGTATAAGAGAAAATGGGACCTGTTAACTACAAGATTGTCCAGCCAGATAAATGGAAGAAAGCCAAAATTTACCAAATTAACTTATTGAAAAAGTAGATTCCAGTGACAGCTGTGGTAGTACAGGGAGATGATTTTAGACTGAAAATTTCAGCCCTGTCGGATCCAACTCAAGTCCTGATTGGAGACTAGCTCTCTACTGCCTAGAGAAGAGACATAGAAGGTTTGATCCAACAGTACCTAAAAGGGTGGTTATCCAACAATGACCCTATTGTATTCTGGAAGCCCGGGGACAGGCAGTTGCCAGGGAGCTGGAAGAGATGCTTAACCTAGGAGATGGTTATCCCCCATCATCTTGGTTCCTAAACTTGACAGAAGCATCAGATTTTGCATAGACTTCCAGAGGGTGAAATGTAGCTTCTAAACTGGAATCATATCCCATGCCCGGAGTAGATGAGCTATTTGAGTGACTTAGTGGAGCATGCTTTATATCCACCTTGGATTTGATCAAGGGATACTGGCACTTACCCTTCACTCCAGCTGCCAAGGAGAAAACAGTTTTTTACTTAAGAACATAAGAAAAACCATACTGGGTCAGACCAAGATCCTTCAAGTCCAATATCCTATTTCAAGCAGTGGCCAGTCCAGGTCACAAGTACCTGGAAGGTTCCCAAAAAAGCACACAGGTTCCATATTTCTTGTCCCGGTGTAAGCAGTGGATTTCCCGAGTTCTCTTTAACAATGGTTTATGGACTTTCCTCTAGAAACTTGTACAAACCTTTTCTAAACCAAGCTACCCTGACAACTTTTAATACATCCTCCGGTAACAAATTCCAGAGTTTGATTATGCGTTGAATGAAAAAAATATGTTTTCTTATTAGTCTTAAATGGTTTACATTGTAACTTCATCGCATGTCCCCTAGTCTTTCTACTTTATGATGGCATAAACAATTGATCTATGTTTACCCATTCTACTCCATTCATTAATTTATAGACCTCTATCATATCTCCCCTCAGCCGTCTCTTTTGCAAGTTGAAGAACCCTAACCTTTTAAGCCTTTCCTAATAGGAGTATCCTTCCATCCCCTTTACCATTCTGGTGGCTCTTCTCTGTACTTTTTTCAAATTCTGCTATATCCTTTTTAAAATATAGCAACCGGAATTGCACACAATATTCAAGATGTGGTCGCACCATGGAACGATACAGAGGCATTATAATATCCTTGGTTTTATTCTCTATTCCTTTCCTTATGATTCCTAGCATTCTATTTGCTTTCTTGGGTGCTGCTGCACACTGGATAGAGGGTTTCAACATCACAAGGTATGTTCCAGTTTACAGTGCTGCCCATTGGACTGCCTGTTGTGACTACACAAGGACTGTGCGGCTGCATACCTTGACAACATTGTCATCAAAAGCAGAGACTGACCCACCCATCTTACCCAACTACAATCTGTATGGACCAGCCTGAGGAAGTCCAGGTTGATAGCCAACCCCAAGAAATGTTTTCTGGTAGGTAAGGACATACAATGCCTAGGACATTTAAATGTGAATGGACATATATGACCTCAACTACGGAAGGTGGATGCCATTGCCCAGGTCCCCACCCCAAAATTGAAGAAAGAGGTTTGTGTCTTCCTTAGATTGATTGGCTTTTACCACCAGTTCTTCCCTAATTTTGCAGAGCTGATGGAGCCGTTAAGCAATCTCCTCTGGAAGAGCGCTCCCAAATTAATTCAGTGGTCACCGGACCTGGACCTGGCCTTCCAACATCTCAAGAAGGCCATCCTGATTAGCTCTAATTTCTCTCTGCCATTTATTATGCAAACTGATGCCTCAGAGGTAGGCCTAGGAGCCATTCTGATCCAGGAAGTCAGGGGTAAAGAACATCCCATAGCATTCATAAGAAGGAAAATACTTTCTCGGAAGAAGCATTATGTGGTGATCAAGAAGGATACTCTGGTTGTCAAGTGGACCCTTGAAACCTTCAAATACTAGCTGCTTGGCTGTCTATTAATGGTGATAATGAACCACCAATCCCTCAAGTGGCAGGCTCAACATAAGGAGTCCAACGGCCATATTATGCAGTGGTTTTTGAGTCCCCAACCCTACTAGTTCCAGGTCCGCCATAAGGCTGGTCAGACCCACCTGAATGCAAACTTCCTTTCCTGGGTGGGGGTCCTGGTTGAGGCATGTGCTCAATGGGGCATGGTTGAGCTGAGGGGGAAGTTGTGTGATGGAGTATATAGAATGCTACCCGTCCCTCCACAAAGGGGGTATCAAAAGTCCCCTTTAAGAGAGTCAGCAGGCCAGAGTTTAGGGCTGGGAGGATGTGGCTCACAGGGAGAGGTTAAGAACCCAGCAGCCTTCAGGAGGGAGAGAGGTCCATAAAGCCAGAAGTTCTTCCCGGCATGCCATGCAAAGTAGTTCTGAGAAAACCCTTTCCCACTGCATCCCTTGGTACTACACTCTTGTTTGTTCAGATCCTATGTTTGGCTGCCAAGTTAGGTTTCCAAAATCCATTCTCCCACACTCCCAACCCAGTCCACTTACCCCGGTCTTCCAAATTCTGGAGAGACAAAACCTTACTAAGATATGGCAGTATGCTATATATATGTACAGTAAGAGCTGCATTATCCATCATGCTTGGAGAATAAGCTGCGACTCTGAATTGCATATGCTGGTTACTTGAGAGTTCATCACTTAGAGTAGTTTGTTATTCCCTTTTGCATGCTTTCAATTTCCCCAATGCTTTTTCCCTCTCATCCCCATATTTTCCTTCCCCTAGTGATATTCTCTCTCCTGTACTCTTCCTCTTTTACCTTTTAGTGGTATTTATATTTACTTTCTCAAATGTACCACTTGCTTTATCACATCAATACCCTAAGGGGCATGTTTACTAGAGTGTGTTAAACATTGACATGCATCTTAATGCATGCTAACAGCCTGTATTAATGGTTACTGCAGCCAACATGATAAAAATCCCATGCTAATGTCTTGGCATCTGATGGGACGGAGAGTGGGTGTGGACTGCACATTGTGGTTTGTGCATGGAATTTACCACACACTATCAATTTTGCAGTTAATATGGGTGCTCTTAACACCTCCTCTAGAGGTGCTGTTATGTGAGCCCATTTAAATAGCAAATGAAGTGAACGTGCGGTAAGGAACATTTCTGTGCAGTAACTGTAAGGGACAGGTTGGCCACATGCGATAAGTGCAAAAGCTTATCACACTTTAGCAAAATGCCCCTAAGTGAGATACAGCAATAACAAATAATTTATAAAGATGTACAGCAATATAATAATGTTAACAATCAAAAACTATCAATAAATTATATATTTAACCTCCTAGACAGTAGTCTAAAATAGATTGTATGGTCTTTATCTGCTGTCATGTTTCCATATTTATTTATTTTATTTATTTACATTCTCTTATATACCGCACTATTCTGCATCAGTGCGGTTTACATTGAACAAACTGAAATTACATTGAACAGGGCATTATAACTTGGAGATAACTTTTTTACATATAGCATGAAGGAATGGCCTGGTAGTTAGGGCAGCAGCCTAGAGCCAGAAAATCACACACTGGCATTCCTTGTGGCCTTGGGCAAGTCACTTAACCTTCCATTGCCTCTGATACAAACTTAGATTGTGATCCCTTTGGGAAAAGGGAAATGCATACTATACCTGAATCTAACTCGCCATGATCTTCTCATAGAAAGACAAGAGCTAAATTATATAAATAAATATGTTTCGATCCTCCTTCACCCAGGCTTAGTGTGATGCCACAAAGGTTTGTGGGGGTATACCCCTGAATTCCCTCCTCTCGTTTCATATGTGTCAAGAAAAGAAGTCAGTAAAATGAATATTCCAAATGGGTGAGTCCTGGATAATGGAGGTTTTGCTGTATATTCAGTTGTTTGTTTATCAAAGATCTTGCTAACAAGGTTCACTTTTCGAGCTTTTGTTATTACAGATTAGCTCAATATGGGTTAAAGTCACATGAGTTGAAAGAGAGAGAGAGAGCACAGAAAGTTTTCAATTTCCCTATTCCCCATGTGAGTTTCTTGAAAATAATTTTCTCATTTCTGTGATAAAGAGGATGGATTACCATAGGACACGATTTTCTGTAATCTGTCGTACGAATCTGATGCTTTGTTTTGCCTGTATTTGTTGCCGTTCTCTCCCTGCAAGCATGTTTATCGAGGTCTACCAAAAGCCCAGAAGCACATAGGTCAGGGAACAGCATTTTGATGGATTATGGGATTGTAACTGTCCCTGCCAGTTGACAGCTTTTATTGGCTGGGAGGATGAGCCTGTAAACCTTTATATAATTATTGTATTAGAGCCAGTGTGCCTCTGTGTTGTTGGCACTTGTTCAGGGATCAATGTGAAGATAATTTCAAAAATGAATAGTAAGTATCGATCGTCCCTTAGTGAGGCCTTATCAGTGACTGTGGCAGAGTACTGTAGATTATAACTTCACTGTCATTTATGATGATATGATACGTATTGTAGAATAGCAATTTAAAAAAAAGGCTGATTTAATTCACAATGGATTTTTACAGCCTGATGGGTAATAAATCAGAATCGGTGTAATTTTTAGGAATGAACACATGTTGGCAGTAGTTCAGGCCAGTTCCTGGGAGATCTGAAAATTACCAGAGAGGGCAAATATCAGCCGAGAACCCCTTCTGAATGATTGGCCCTTACTTGATTCTGACATTGAGATGACCTTGGGGCCTTAGCTAGCAGCTGCTGGTTAATTTTCTTCACTGAGGACACAGTTTAACTTTCTATCTGCCTGCCAATTACCTGACATTTTCAACTTATCACCTTCTATTTTTTTAAATTATTGGAAGCACATTCACATTTTGAAAATTTTTTTGTAGGCTTGTACTTTTTTTCCAGTGCTTTTGAAACATTTTCTTTGTTATATTGCAGTAAAATACCTCTCTGTTGGGCTATATAATTAGCCGGTTATTATTTGTTATCTGAAATATTGATGGACATTTATTTTGTACATTTTATGTAAATGATAGCCATGTGTTTCCTTACTTAGCCACATGTGGAATGTCACTTGAACTAGCATCTTCATTGTTTTCTGACCACATTAGAACAATGCACATTATGAAAACAAAAATCTGATTTTGACACATTCTACTAATATAAAATCTTCTGCATCAAGATAAATTTAGACCATACAATTGAACTTTAGAAAATAATAACTCTGCGTATGTTTTAGATTAAATATTTATTTAGCATCATAACATCATTTTTATATGGCTCCTTTTTGTTTTATATTTTCAGCTTGAATTTTGTGTGCAAGCTCAAGGCTGGTACAAGGTGAAACTTCAGCCTTATGCGACCCCCCCCCCCCCCTCTCCTGGGCTTTTGATAATTAAACTCAGCAATCATGATTATCACAACACCACCTATCTCAGAATAATCCTGTAAAGCAAGCACAATTTGACATCATGGACCCGATTTCCGAACGGAATTACATGGTATAGAGTCCAGTAAACCATGTAAATGTCTTAAATAGGGATATTCAATGGCACTTACATGGTTAGGGCTGTTGGGTATCCCCTTCTAAGTCCCCTGCACACCCTAATGCTACCCAGTTAGCACTAGGGCATGTTGATAGCATTCCGGGGCAGAGCGGAGGTGGAGACTTCCGCTAACTGGGTAGTGGTGATATTGCACCATCATCCGATTAGTGATCTTCGGCTAAAACTAGACCGCTTTTGGTTCGCCTAGTTTTAGCCACTGATTGCTAACCAGGTAGCGGTGAAATATCGCTGCTATCCAGTTAGGCTCCGCGTCTGTTTTCTCGGTGCGCTAAACCCGGATATTCAATGCTGTTGCCGCAGCATTGAATATCTGGGGTTGGGGGGCCGGGGGCAGGGCTATGCACCGTAGTGGCGTATAGCCTGCCCAGATGAATATTGGGCCTCATACTTTTAAATATTAAGCTTTGCCCACTCTCTCTGCAAGTAAGAGAATGTGCTGATGGCTCATTGAGTTTGTCTATCAGGATCTTTTGTTTTGCTTTGACTGCTGCTGCTCTTTGCTGTCCCTCAGAAGCTGCCTCAACCCCCCTCCCCCCCCCATGTGACTGCCTAGGCATGGAAAATGTTTGAGTTGGCCCTTTGCAACCCCCTATTATTAGTCAGATTGGTATGCCCCAGTCACCCCATGGAGAAGACAATAATAATGGTCTAGCCAAGTGGTATTTGCTCTTTGCAAATAATTGCTGTACTGCCAAATCCTTGTCCCTGACAGATTCTAATGGAGCCCCTCATGGACTTATTTTTCCCACAATAACTTTATAAGTATTTGAACACCATTTACAGATACAATGGAGTTAGGGTAGTTTCCAGATTTCAGATCTGGGCACTTGCTCACCCTAATCCCAATGGTGAGCAAGCTGTTCATATGAGAGAAGGAGGGGCTGCCTACTGGACTGACCCCTGGGAAGCTATCATAGTCTACTTTCATACCTAAAAGAATATTTTTTAAAAATTCATTACTATTGAATATTCCAAGCCCAAAGCAAAAAAAACCCAAAACAATAGCAAAAAAAACCCCTGGAAGATATAGCTGACATACAAGTGAATTAAGTATATTCTAAAATTATTCTAATTGAGCAACAAAATTCTGATAGTATCAAGGTATAAATTCTGCTTAAGAGATGCATTCTAGTTTGATCTCTCTCCCAAGTTATTTTACACTAAAGAGCTACTAATATTAGCTGTTAGATAATAAAATAGTTTCCAACCTTTTGTGTCTTGGCTTGATTTTCTAAATCAGCATACCACTTTTATTCTTCTGATCTTGTCTCTGTTCTCTCTCTCTCTCCCTTTTTCTCTTTCTCTGGTGTTTCTGTTTTAATTCTCTCTTGCCCTTTATCTCTTTCCCTCAGAATGAATACTGTAATATTTTATCTTCCCTCTTTCTCTCTCTTTATGCACTCTTCTTCTACGTCTTTATCTCCTTTTCCTCTCCGTTTTTCCTCATTCTTCATCCTTTGTCTTCTTTCTTCTGTGCTGTTTCTTCCATTCCTCATTCCTTTCCTCCTATAATATCTTCCTAGATTCCATCCCCCAAAAAAGAAAAATCCAAGGTCTTCTCTCTCTCTCTCTCTCTCTCTCACTCTCATCCCCAGTCTTCTTTCACCATTCCTTATCCTTTCTCCCTCATCATGGGTTCTTTCTCCTCTCCATCATCAAATTATATAGTCTTTTTACCTCTTTCTCTAATATTTCTTTCTCACCTCCCCCTATCCAAAATTCTCTCTACCCTTCTTCCTGGTTCCCATCCCTCCATCTCCAGTCCTCTCTCCCTTTCTCTTCATCCCTACTTCCCCATCTTGAGTCCTTGCTTTTCCCTTTACTTTCTATACCTCCCTCCCCCCCCCCTTAATTCCACTTTCAATATTCACTCTTCTCAATCCACAAAGTGTTCTACTCATATTCTCCTCTACAAAACCAAAAACATTTTTCCAACATCTCCACTTCCAGCCCCTAAAGACACATTTCTTAGTGTCAAATTTCCATGCATTGCTTGCACTACAGGAATGGCTTCTTTGGGTCCAGTGCTACCATCAGGTGAACTAGGTGGTGGCCTAGAACGCAGGCCTTCCAAGGGTGCCCATTGATGCTGCTATTACCCCTCTTAGGATCTACAGTGGTGGCAATGGCCACAAACAGCCCTGTGATATTTATCTTGAAACTTCGGCTGAGGCCCATAGAGAGCACAGGAGGGCCACTACAAGGCACCCATATCAGAGGATCTACAGACCCAGGAACCAATTCCTGGACATCACTGGATGAGCAGTGCCTCATCAGGTTTCATTTTGACAAGGCAGCCATCTACCATCTACCAGGTATGAACTAGAACCACTCCTCTACTCCACTACACAGAGAGGTCCGTCCATGTTTGTTTGACAAGATCATAAGCACTCTGGCTTTTCTAGCCACTGGCAGTTATCAGTTTCTGTTGGCCACCATTGCAGATCTCAGCCAGTCAGCCATTTCTTTATCTTTATCTTTATTTTTGTGCTTGATATACCACCCAGACACAGTACATCTCACAATTCCCAATGGGCTTTCTAACCCAAACTGCACAATATATAGCCTTTCCACAGCCTGTGCAGCAGAGGCAGCAAGCCATGATTCAGTTCCATTAGACAGCTCAGTTCCCATTGATACTGAGGCTCATTGACTGCAAACATGTAGCACTCATACCTCCATGAGAGAAAAAGGCCATCTATTAAAACAGAAAGACTTTTCACTCACTCAAAATGCAGATGTTCTAAATTGCACAGGGAGAGATAACAGATGTCTTCTAGGGTTTCCGATTTCACGCCACAACTCCTGCATCCTCACCCATTCCGGCATCTATAAGAGGTTTGAGAGCAGAGATATCACTAGTGGATGGCTGCTAGATAAGCCCGCACCAGCCCTCTCTATCACTTAGCTATGCACATGCTTGGAAGTTGCACTGTACCATAGTAGCTGCCACACTCAGCCCAAAGTGCCCAGGGTAGCAATGTCCACCTTGCACATGAAACACTCAGGTGCAATACCCAATATATGTCCTCTATCTTCCCCTATGTCTGAAGGTGATGGGGAAGACATAGGCATTGGTTACTAATCCCCATCATGGCACTACCCAAAGAAGCAGAGGTACTCTACAGCAGGGCCCACAGGAACACATGTGTCATCATTGATAGGACATTTGTTGATCTCAAGGGCTGCTTCCTATGCCTTGACTGATCCGGGGGTAAACTGCTATATAGCCCTACCAGATGTGCACACTCCTTATAGCACTATACAAATGATCAGTACTAGTAATAGTAGTAGTATGTACTACTACTACTGAGCATTTGGCAGAGCATGCATAGATCCAAATATGTTGAAACAGGGGACCATGATCAGACAGATGGTGGAACTGGTAAGATGGTGGTGACTTTTGCAGTGGTAAACAGTGGAGGTGTCCTTTCCAGAACTATGCTGACAGGCACATAGATGACACAATGGTGGCACTGAGATGAAAAGGGGGGGGGGGGAGGTTATGGCACATAGATACGTGTACTGCTGCAGGTCCCTGCACAACCCCATGATGGACTTATTGAGGATCTCTGCTACCTGCATCTCTCTATCCTGGAGTTTGATATGACATTCCTGGAAAGAGTGACCATATCATCAACTCTATCTTCTCGGCGTGCTGTGCATGATGTTGGACATTGTACTGCAGGAGGCATTTGGTACAATGCAGAAATTGCTAAGATCAATAGCTGGTGCTAGGGTTATCCTAGCGCATGCATCCTCCCCCACTGTATCTTCAAAGGGAGAGGGAGGTGTAAGCCGTAGATTGGACCCCTCAATGATATCCTCTTGTTCCTTTATTTAGTGCCCTAAAATTCCTGGCTTCCCTGATCCTCCAGCTCAACTGCCCTGCTACCATTTTATCAGGTGGCCATGGCCTGTGGCATGAGATCCTCCCCAGAGAGATGTCTGCTGGGGTCTGTGTTGCTGATCTTCAGATAATCTGAAGACTCTTCACCTTGTTGCAGCTGTCTACCCAGCCAATGTCATGTTAGTGGTGTATGCCCCTTCCACACATTCATACCATCTGATGGAGTGTTCCCAGTTTCTGACAGTGAATGGCACTCTGAGTGGTGGTCATGGTCCCATTGCATCAAAACTGGCCAAAGCAAGCTGCAGCATAAAAATGAGAGGGTAAGGCTGTGGCAGAAGTGATATGAATAGGGTCTAAATGCTGTGCCCTTCAATGCCACACATACTGCATGTCCACAGCAAGCCATGTGTTCAACAGTGCACATTGGAATCAGGTATTGGCCAGATGCAGGGTATGGAGTGTCACCAGAACATATTCCATCACCATACCTACAGAAGGCACATATACTAAAAGCACAAATTCCTATATATGTGTGTGGGTTCCAACCCAAAGCAGATGTAGGAAACTTTATAGAGACTGGAAAGTGACAAACAGAAGTTGGGCAAGAAGGTAGAACCCAAATAATTAGGGCTGAGGTGCATCCTGATCATGTATCTTCATAGAATAGAGTCTTGGAAGTGGCCTGTGTTCCTTGGAGGCCCCTTGTGGATGCTGTGACACACATTTAGCAGTAGTAGGGTATTGTGAGATGAGGTGCCTGACCACTGAAGCCAATCAGAATGAGTCACGACCTCTGTACACACTTACAGACTCATTCCATCCCAGACATATAGCCTCTCTGGACGTCTGGTTTGAACCGGATGTACAGAGGGGGTTCGCGATTCTGATCTTGTGGGGCATGTCTAGCCCTGCGGGAACAGAATCGTGAATAGTGCTGTACATGCAGGCCGGGACTGTGATTCAGCCTGGGCTGCATATACAGGGAAACGCTGTCTAATTCAGTCAGGGCTTTACAATGAAGCCACGGTGCCATGGCATCTGGTTGCCATGGCACTGTGGCTCCATTGTAAAGCCGTAATCCCAGCTGCTGGCTGAACAAAGGCTTTCCCCACAGCTCAATCCATGATTTGGCTTCCTAAGGTCAGGGTTGGGCTGCGGGGAATATCCTTCGGCCCCCCTGCCCCATCCGCGCCCCGGACCTGCAGAAAAATGATGTCCATGGAAGTTATTCCATCTCAGAGGTAGAATAACTTCCCTGCATAAATCACCGGCCCTGGACATAGGCCAACATTAGAATTGGCCTGTATGTCCAGGGCCAGTGACCATCCACTGTCCACCCTAACTCCACCCCGATCTGCCCTTTCCCCACTTCCATCTAACCTCCCCGTAGAACCGGTGGGGAGGTTAGACACCGGCGAGGACATCCATCCCTGCTATTCATGGGACAAAATCAGGCCCATAGTGGACTGGAGGTGAGGTTAACAGGGTAGCAGGCTGCCAGTGCAGCAATCTAGCATCAGGGAGTGGGGACAACAAAACTGCAAGTCTGTAAGACACCTTGACTTGTGTTTCATGTACCCCTGTCAGAGTATCAAGCACACATTCATATAATGAGTATCCCAGGTGGGTTAGGGTGATACTCGCAGGTGATTCCATATCCACACATAGCACCTAGATGGGGGGGATGTGGCAGAACATGCATGGTGAATGTGCAACAGATATTCACTGTGTTCCTGGAAGGTTCTTGATGTATCCAGGTCCCACCCCCACCCACCCCCACAGTCTCTTCATCAATATTTTTGTTGCACCTGCTACTCCAAGTCAGTAAGGATCTGTGGCTGGTCATCTGGTCTTCTCTATCCAGGACCATAGATTTGGTCCTCCTCTTGACCTCCTTTCACTTGCATTTTAGGTCCTTGGGCTCTCAAGTGCAGTGTTAGATGGCATTCAGTCACTGATAGATGCCTATCTAGAGCTTATGTTTCTTACAGGCACTCATATGGACCCTCTTCGGGCCCAGAAATACTGGCTGGTACTTGGGAACCACCTGCAACAACAGTTCTATTTCATTTTCCTCTCCCACTTGTATGACATTAGCATGCATGGTACTGTTCTTCAGTGGTTCCATTCTTTTCTCTCAAATTGTTCTTTTCTGATTACCTTTGGCCCACTTTCTTCATTTTCTTACCCTCTCATGTGTGGTGTCCCCCAGGGTTTGATGCTTGCTCCGCTTCTCTTTAAAAATTTTCTCTCACCATTCACCCTTCTGGTGCAGCAGTTCAGGATTTCAGCTTACAACCATGCTGAGGATATATTACTGTTTCTACATACTGATTCCCTATCCCCTGACTTCACTTTTATGAATAACTGTCTCTCTCAGATAGCCTCCTGGCTACACACAAACCACCTCAAATTTAACCCTAAGAAAATGACAGCAACCCGGCTGATTTGATCTACACTTCCACCTATTCTTTCCCCTCTACTCTGTGGAGCGCCCATCCCATTAGACCCTCTTTCAAATACTTCAGTGTCATTCCTGACCTTCCACAGAACATATTATCTCCATCGTCAAATGTTCTTTTCTTTCTCTTTGCCAGATCAGAGCAGTCTGTGCATTTCTCCCCATTCCCTCATTAACCACTCTGCTTCTATCACTTGCCATATCACGCCTGAACCACTGCAACACCATTTTTGTTGGTTTCCCCATTTTCAAATTAAAACACTTGCAACTCAATCAAAATACTGCTGCTAGGTTATTAGCCCATGTCTCTCATTTTGTTCACATTACCCCTCTGTAAATTCACTTTCACTGGTTTCCAGTACAATACTTTATCCAATACAAACTTCTTACCTTAGTCCATAACATCTTCCACACAAGCATACCCCACTACCTCTCCTCGCACATCATTCTCCATACTCCACACCATGCCCTCTGCTCAATCCACACTAACCACCTCTATCTTCCCTCTTCCTCGCAAAGCTTGTCTCTAATCCAGCTATCACTGCTTTTTATTTTCTTGGTTCCAGTCTTTGGAACCATCTGCCCTTAGTTCACCTTATGAAATTATCATATGCTAAGTTTAAATATCAACTCTAAATCCTTCTGTTTCAAAAAAACCTTTGACATCTCTCCTGGGTAATATACCCTAACCATAATGTTCCTGTCTCCTATTTAAGAGTGACTGTGTGTCTCTGTCCTATCTATGATAATGAAGTTCCTTTCACCTTCTTAATTGGTTTTCTGATGTAAACTGCTCTGTTACTGTCATGAAGGGTGGTATATGACATTTTAATAAACATAAACTTAAACCTTGACAGAGGTTGTCCTGTCTGGTGAGCAACCTTTGCTTTGGTGCCATGTCTTGGTCTGAGACAGCGGTGATCACAACCGGCCTGATATTCAGTTGGGCAGGATATTCAGTGCTGCGGTGATGGTATTGAATATCTGGGTTAGGCACTGAGAGGATTCACCCGCAGAACCTAACTGGGTAGTGGCAATATTGGACCGCTACTTCGTTAGCCATCCACAGCTAGAATTAGGTGAGCCAAAAGTTCTGTGCAGATTACCTCCTCCCCCCCCCCCGTCACTCACCCACATACATGCCTTATTAATACGTTCAAAGTCATTCCACTGCTATTTTGATCTATAGCTCTCAATGCTCGGTTTCCATTGTCTTTCTATCAAGAGCAGGTGCAGCCCAACCGTCAGGTAGCAAGGCAGTTGCCAAGGGTCACAGATTCTGTGGGTGACAAGTGCAGGGATTTCAAAGCTAAACAGTAGAATCTGACAGCCAGGGATGGAGTAAGACTTAAGGTTTGCCTAGGTCACCAACATCTTGAACCAATTAGAGCAGTGAAGGGGGGGGGGTCACACACCAACAGAGTAACTAGCAACTTGACCCTCCCCCACCATTTTGTTTAAAAAATAAATAAAAGGAAAAAAAGGTCTATACAATTACTGAAAGGTAAGAAAGAAAAGTTAGCATTCATGAACTAGAAGAGATTGCAGAAAGAGGAAGACAGGAAGAACATATTTGAAAAAAGCTAAGAAAATCTGAAAAAGTAGTCTATAGAATGAAGAAGCTAGTAGAATAAGAATAGCTGTTACAATAATAAGGAGGACAATATATTTTAGATATGTTAGTAACAGAAGGAAGTACAAAAAGGGCATATGAGACTTGGAGGTAAAGAAGAAGAATATATAGAGGCTGATGAGGAAAAGTGGAGTCATTTAACAAACATTTCTGTTCAGTATTCACCAAAGAAGATCTGGGAGTAGGATCACAGAAAATGTCCAGAAATAGGAACAGAATTTAACAGAATGATTTTCAGAAGACTGTGTTCATGAGAAAAGCAGATAAATAGAATGATCCAGATAGGATATATCCAATTATATTAAGGTAATTTAGGAACATTCTGGAAGATCCTTAATCTGACTTTTTCAATGCTTCTTCAGGGACAAGAGTGTTTTCAGAGGACTAGAGATGGGTAAAATGGTCCCTCTTCACAAAATGGAAGGAAAGAGGGGGTCAAGAACTACAGTATATACCAATTAGCTTGACCTCAATGGTAAATAAATTAATAGAATCACTGCTAGAACAGAGGATCGTGCAGTTTCAAGGGGCAATATCTCCAAATGGGTTAGTTTTGCACATTAGTAAAGCCAACTGCTTAAGGGTTAACTAAATCACTACACACTAACACCCTTAATAAATACCATTTAACCAAAAAATATTCAAAAATCTACCTATAACTTCTTTAACAGTTACTTATTACACAACTTAATAAGGTTTATATGACCTCAGGATGGCCTCACCCCTACATGTGGCGAAACTAATCACCATAGGGTTAAAATCAGACGCTCACATCATAGGTCACTATCCTTCTGTTTTGCACATACCATGACATTATGAACTTCACTTCTAAGCCAGGGCACGTGGAGTATGATCTCTGTCTTTGAAATGTACTGCTAATGCTCGGCAAAGTATTTGCATCGTGCCAAAGAGATCCTCCCTCTGGAGTTCATAAGCTTTTACGTATATGGGTAATTTATCAAGGTGTGCTTGGAAATTCCTCTTAATTAAGCCTGTGGCACCCAACAGAATGGGAAATAACTCGGTACCTTTCTGCCCCTTTTTGTTGGTCTCTGACTGCGTTTCTTGGTACTTGAAGGTTTTCTCCCTCAACACAAGAAGTCACTTGGAACTGATATCTCTATAATCAATGTCGTTCTGGTGTTTTTCTCCTTTACCACTATATCCAGCTTCCTCGCCTCCAGCTTTTTATCGGTTGGAAGGGAGTAATTCCTTTATAGTCATGATCCCAGTGTTTTTCAGCACAATGATGTTGTAGTATTTACAGAGTTTCTAATGAAGGAGGCGTGCTACTTCATTGTGCCTTTCGTTATAGAAATGTTCTGTTATTGGGGTTTTTGTGGAAAACAAATTCATTTAGCTTCTTGAGTCATTAAGAGGGGTTTTTTTTCATTATGTTCTAATAAATGTTCATTTTAGAGCAATTTCATTAATTAAGAAGTGACTGCAGCTTCTGCCCTTAAAAAAATATTCATAGCAAGTCACCTCAGCTCCCCCCCAATCAAAGCCCAAACACCTGACAGCCTGTACCCTCCTGAGCATTTTATTTACCTCAGTCCCCTCTGCACCTGCGTTAGGCAATGCATTAGGTCCACCCTCCAGGTGTTAATATGATTCCCTCACGCACCAAAGAGAGAGCTAAGCCAATTACTCCTGGCACTTACCAATAGTATCATTGTGCCCTAATGCCAAGGTATGTGTGAGCTACATTTGATACCAACCCCATTGCCAACTGAATTCAAAATGGCAGCTCTGACCCCAGCAGTAGTCTCATGATATAACCACTATAGGACAATCTACCAAATAAGGAATGCACTTGGAATCTCTGCTAACAGTGTCTTTGGAGTCAACCTCAAGATTATGGATGCTAGATTCAAGAATGCAGAATTCCTCAAGGCCAGGTTTGGAACCATGGAAAATGGAGTCATTGGGACTGACATCTCTGGCACAGAAGCAGGAACAACCATAGAAACTAAAATCTCTGAAGCCAGACTCTTTAATATAGAAACAACAGGCCTGGAGTCTCTGGAACTGTGGACTGTCTGCAGTATGGGAGCCCCTGAAAACAAGGCTGGAAGCATGGATGTTGAATTCTTGTGAACAGGGATAGCTGTAGCCTGTACTGGAATAATAGGAGCTACTGCTTTGCAAGCAGGAAATACTGAAACAAAGCTACGTTTAATAGACTGAAATACCAAGAGCTGTAGTCTTTGAAGTAGGAGGCATTTAAATATGGCTTGACGTCATAGACATAGGAATCTTTGGAGCAGGTGAGGGTACCCCAAACCTGAGGGTCATGTGAGTTATCAAGTCTTTCAGACTGAACAGACGAGGACTGTTCTCATCCAGCAAGGGGGTAACACACTATAAGGCTTTTCCTTTGAGGAAGAGGCAAACAAAGCACACCTGGGTCTTTTCTATAAGAAACTCCTGTGGGTGTCCCAGGAACCACAAGATGTGCTTCATAAGGAAACTCTCTAATACAGAGATGTCAGTTACCTATTTCAGGAAGGATACTTTTTGACCAATCCTGGCTTTGAACTTATATCACAAAACAGTGTGGTATGTATGGTCTCTGATTTTACCAATTGAAATTCATTCTGTAGGTTGATAATACATCATGACAGGGTTGTCAGAAAGCCAGGGCTGGCCAAAAAAACCTCCCTTTTAGAACTAGGTGCCTTGGCAGCTATGCTTATGCTTCTAGGGTGCCATTAAACTTTTCAGAGAAAGGCTCAGAAGGTTACTGAAAGGTTACTAGATATCTCCATGCATGGGCTAATTGTAGCTTTTACTTTCTTAGAAATGGTTTTACAGAATTTTTGAACTGGTTCACTAATTGGACAACTAGGATCTGGAATAGACTCTGTGAATATCTTTGATAGTATAATAGTAATTTGGAATTTCACACAATGATACAGGATTGCAAGCCTAAAAATTCCATTATAAAAAAAAATTAATAAAGGACATAGGACATTTTTCCCAGAATTTACCGGGCTGGAACATGGCACATCAAAAGTCATTGGAATAAGTCTCTAGAGCAGGAATACATACATTCAAAATGCAGAAAATAAATCCAGGAAGGGTTTTCCACAGAGCTCATGACCATACAGGGAAACTTTAATATGCAAACTGAAAGCATACCGATTAGCAGTAGGTGTGTGCATTAATTTGAAATGA
The DNA here is from genome assembly GCA_033557465.1 of Ichthyophis bannanicus. NCBI lineage: Eukaryota > Metazoa > Chordata > Amphibia > Gymnophiona > Ichthyophiidae > Ichthyophis > Ichthyophis bannanicus. The sequence continues at coordinate 17,380,948 of CM066036.1, read as the reverse complement.
CAGGGAACCCATCAGTGATATTTCCTATATCATTTCATGCCATTTCAGAATGAAAATGGAACAAAAAACCCTGAAATTTCATCAGTTCCCATCTATTATTACTAGTGACCACTAGCGCTCAATAGTGCTTGCAGTTGAACATAAGAATATAAGATATGGCATACTGAGTCAGATCAAGGTCCATCAAACCCAGTATCCTGTTTCCAACAGTGGCCAAACAAGGTTTTCACGTTGCTTATCCAGGGGTAAGCTGTCTCTCACCCATCACCCTCTCTTGCTGTTGCCTGAAGGCCCCCTGCCAGACATTGCCACGCCCATCCCCTGGCCTTTGGGTGCCTCTAGTGCTTGCATGCTCCCTGACTGTTGCAGCTGCAGAGCGAGTGCATTATTTCTTCCCTGTGAATTTGTGATTGCAATTTTAAAAAAGCAAGTCAGCAGGACTGAAGAGGTTTGTCCCTCTCTGATAATCCTTCACAAAAAGTGAGTAAAGGTGTGCAAAGGTGACGGGACCAGGCCTTCCTCTCTTGCAGCACTGACTGGGTGGCACTGAGCCTGGAGCATGGTCATAGCAGTGAAGATACAACACCGCACTCTGGAAGCTGGGGAGGAACGTGCCAGCAGCAGCTATAGGTGCTGAAGGGGCAAGTGATGCTGGATCTGGCCAGGGCACAGCGGGTAGAGGCCGTGCAGCTGCAGGCATGGGGTACTGCCCAGATGAGCTGCGGAGGGAGCCAGACTCCAGCCAAGGAGACTATGTACCTGATAATGTAGCCACAATTAAAGAAAGAATCCCATATTGTTTGAAGGAGGCTGTGAAAAAAGGGCTTAGGGTGGGCCTGATAGAGGGCTGGGAGTATGATAGGAGGCAGGGGATTGTGTGAGAAAGACAGGACGGGTGGGATGGTGTGTGCGTACGAGTGAACAAGTGAAAGAGGGACTGAGCTGTCAGGGTATGAATGAAAGAGGGAGGGTTGATATTTGTGTATGGGAACCTGGGACAGAAAGAGGAGTGGATGTGAAGAAAGGAAGGGAAAGAACAACCACTGGGCCTGGAGCAGAGGCAGCATGACAAATCACCCATGGCTTTAACTTTGCCACGCTGGCTCCACCATGTAGGCCCCACTGGGGGCAGAGGACTGCTCACAGTGCTTAGACCCCACAGATCTTATCTAAAGGTGGGGAAAGAGAGTACCTTGATGTATGGAAATGTAATTTTGGCTTGCACCCCCCCCCCTCCCGTTAATACATGGGTTGACTCCTATGAATGCTAAAGCTCTGTGAAAACACTGTTATACATTTGAGAGAACAGATTGAATGGAGTCATATGTACAAGGTCCTATGGTTATGCAAATATTTATGCAAATGAGACTCTCTGCACATGGCCCTGCATCCCCCTTGGGTGGCCCCTGTTAGCAACAGATAGAAAATTACATTTGTAAAAAACAACAACAAAAAATAACCCCAAAATGAAAAGTCCCTAAATGGCATAGAAAACTAAACAAAAACATTTGGCCTGCACATCCCTAATTATCAGTCAGGCAGACTCAGCAACTTACTTTTTGGAAGTGCTGGATGTGCAGAGAAAAAACTCAAGGCAACTTGAACATACAGGTTTCTTTTGTTCTTAAGCTGCTATGGGCACTCAGATTTAACTGAGTCCAGCTAGCTTTTTTATTTAGGTGGCTGAGTCAATCTATTAGCACCTTTACTTTGTCAGAATTAGAAGGTTACCTAGTTCAAGGAAGGAGACTGAAGGGCAGTCGTGAATTTCAGGACACTCTGTCCTGACATATTATGAGACCTATAGTGCTGATTTCAATGGATAGAATCAGGGACTATAAATACCACACTGCTTTAAGGATATAAAGTCTTTCTCCTGGAATTGGATAACATGGCTGTTTTGCATTGAATGGTTCATTCTGTCATAGAGTCCCCAGTTGGGGCATGGACAGATACTAGAGAGGAATTCCCAAGGGTTGGTTGAGGCTGACTTATGCCGGACAATTATTAATAAAACTGGAAAAAAACAAGTTTTATTTTTTCCTGTTGTGTCAGGATAAAAACAACCTGGTAATTGTTTATATTTCCCATGTCATTTCAAATCATTGCACATTTCTAATAATTTCTGGAATCTAATGGATTAGAGGATCTAAGGTAGCATGGTTTTATCAGACCCTGTTCATTTCTTTGATTAGATGATGAGAGGTGGATCTGGAAGAAGACTAAAGGTGATATACACGTACTTGAATTTCAGCAAGGATTTGATGCATTTCTGCCTAAGAAGTGTAGAAAAAAACCAAGCATGCTTAGCATGGGCCCTAAAGTGATTGCAATGGGTAATGGTAAACGGAATTCACACTGTGGACCCTTATTCGGCAGACTGATACTCAGTGGTATGTTCCTATGTAGCACTAGAGGCAAAATGTCAGCAAGATGACTCAGTGGTGCAGAAATGCATCTTGGGATAAATTGGGGCTTGAAGATAGAGAGGGCACTAGAGGGTAGTCCCAGGAGTGGGCACTTTTTTTCTGAAGGGGATAGACCATGAGATAGAATTCTATATCTTTGAGTCCTGTACTAGGGTACATAGATTTTGGGTGACATTAGGGGGAATGTTTACTAAACCGTCTTAATGTTACCGGTGCTAGTTGCAGCGATAATGTGAAGAATGCCATATAAGGAGTGGGCGTTCCAGTCCTAAGGTAGCAAGAATCTGTATCGCGCGATAGTGGGCACCGTGGCACGTTAACGTGCGTAAAACCCTAAGTACATGCCAGCGCAGTGCCAGAAGCTATAACAATGTAGCCCACTGGTTACTGCAATGACTGTGGAGGCAGAGGTCATGGGCTTGGTCCTGCAGTGGTGTAATCTAAAAAGGCTGTCTGAGGCATTTTCTTTTAATTTAAATCAGTGCTGCCAGCAAAAACACCCTCACAGTGCCGTAACCTAAGGTGCCTCATAAGGCACTCTATAAGGCGCCCCATAGGTCACATTATAATGTGCCCTATAGGGTGCTGTATAGGGGGCCTTACAGGGCGCCCTATAGGGCGCCTATGAGGCACCTTAGGCTACAGCACTGTGAGGGTGTTTCTGCTGGCAGCACTGATTGAAATGAAAAGGAAAAGCCTCAGACAGCATTCCTAAATAACACCACTGTGGGATCAAACACATGAACTCTGCCTCCATAGTCACTGAAGTAACCAGTAGGCTACATCTCTATAGCTGCTACCACACTGCTGGCTGGCTACAGAAAGACCGCAGGTCACCACACAAACTGTCTGCTGTGGTTACTAGGATAGGGTAAACCCACCCGTACCCATGATGCACTGCACATGTAGATCAGCAGTCTATAGCTGATCACATAATGGGGTATGCACCCCCACGGCACATAGGCCTGGTAGGGGGAACTGACCATGTGTGTTACTGGCAGAGTAGCTACAGACCGTGACATTGTGCAGATCCTGTGCTCACCCTGAGGGTGAGGTGGGGCACCCAGAACCAGGTCCGCAGCACCTGTCTTGGCTGAGATAGGCTATGCTGCAGGTCCCAATCAGTGCCAGTGTGTGATAGGTAGTTCTTGCAGACACACCTAGGATACACCTGTGTCCATCTGTATTTCCCAGTCATGTCTAGCCCTTGTGGACTATGATGCACCCAGAATAATGCATATCCTGTGTGGGTTCCATGGTCACATGTTATAGGTGAAGGGGGGTGTTTGGACACAAAAATGGATTATGTAGCACCACCCAATCCACCCTATGAGGCTCAGGGTGGGGGTGGGAGGGGGGAGGGGGGGTGGGAGGGGGGGAGGGGGGGTGGGGGTGGGGTGGGGGTGGGAGGGGGGGAGGGGGGGTGGGGGTGGGGGTGGGGGTGGGGGTGGGAGGGGGGGAGGGGGGGTGGGGGTGGGGGTGGGGGTGGGAGGGGGAGGGGGGGTGGGGGTGGAGGTGGGAGGGGGGGCAGGACCTCTAACCAACAGATCCACATTGTACATCTCTGCAATGGTGGCAGTAGAGAGGACCATCAACCCCAGTCTCGCTGGGGAACAGGCACCCTACAGAGCAGTCGGTGCAGATCTGTACACATCACATAAGGCAATGGCAGACAGGAAGAATGCTGGAGAAGTCTGCTGCCCCCCTACCACTATTTGACATTCACAGGCAGAGGGCACAGTCTCCACCCACTGCACCCTGCAAGGTGTTCCAGCCATACATATGCTAACTGCAGACAGTCTGCTAGCTAGTACATAGTACACAGTTCCTGAAGGAACTATGTGCACCAACACCAAGCAGGTTGGTCAGTGATTGGACCCCAAAAAAGAGAACTCATAAATATCACTTACGAGAAATGCTGCATAGCATTATGGGGGAACCTAGCCATGCCGTGGTCACTGCTCAGTCAGGGTGAGAGTGACCTCCCAGCATGGCATGCTGTGGCCAACCTGTCCGTGCAGGTGGTGGTCGGGCACTACAATGTCCCAGCCATTGCCCTATACCTTGTGCAGATGCATCCTGCCCAGGCCACCCTGTCCGGGCCATACCCACAGTACCTTGCTCCTCATTATGCACATTGGCAGGCTAATACTGGAAACAGTGCAAGCAGTGTGGGCTCAGTAAGGTGTAGGCAGCCACAACATACTGGATAGACATACACACACTCCCACACCTATACCAGCATTGTGCAAATATGGAGGTTTGTGGCAGCCCTGGCCGCCACACCAGTCCTGGGCACAGTGCGGGCATTGCTATGGTACGCAATACTGTTGGGGTCACTCCCCAGGGTGATAAACACTGTCAGAAGCAATAACAGAAACATACCCCACAGATATCAGAAAGGTTGCTATGATGAATCTCTTTCAACAAATCGTGTTTAACTTAGGATTTGTTAGCTGACATTAATCATAGCAACCTTTTGATATATGTGGAACGTGTTCCCAAGTTTAGGATGGCATTGCTAAGGTATGCAGGTGGCAGTATTGGGAGATGCTGCTCCACGCAGGTCCCAACAGCCTGACTCTCCGTGAGACTTTGGATAGTGCAGCCTGTGGGTGTGGGTGTTTCTGCCCCTGTTGGCCGCTGCTCTAGGGCAGAGATTCCCAACTCCGGTCCTGGTGGTCCAAACACTGTTCAGGTTTTCATACTGTCCCTAATGAACATACATGAGATACATTTGCATACAATGGGGTGATGCATAAAAATGCAGCACAGGCATATTTATTAGGGACAGCATGAAACCTGAATGGTGTTTGGCCCTCCAGGACTACAGTTGGGAAACTCTGCTCTAGGGATTGCACATGTTTATGGTATCTGTGCTCGGCAGGGTAAAATATAGGCATTTCAGGCATGTTTAATTTAACTGCAATAAAGGTTCCGTCTTTATTACCATGGTTTAGTACTGGGTAAAATATGGGGACAATGTTGGCAGGAGACACAGCTGGGACTTGAACTTGTGACGTTCTGCCCCTGAACACACTGGCTGTGTGTACTGCACCAAACTGTTGCCACAGGGGCAGATCATTCCCTGGGAGATAGCATGACTGTTCATCAGACAGACCTTGTCAGTTGCAGTGCACAGCACCCACCTAAACGGGGCTTGGCTGTGGTCTGCTGTGGGCAGATGCCCCTGCCCCTCCACCACCAGCATCCCTCCGCCACCATGCTGACATGCCCTTATGCCGGTGATGCTAGTGGTGCGCAGTCCCAGGCCATCCAGTGTGCCGGTAGGCAGCTGCCTATGGTCTGGGTTCTCAGGTAGGGGTGCCTACATGGACATGCGAGCTTCCCCCCGGCACCACCTGCCAATGTTATATGCCCTTGGGGGTAATCTCCCCTGTGACACTGTGGGACACACACTTGTGCCCATGTTGGTCCCTCGTCAGTTGCTGTCTTGCTGTTTTACAGTTTCGGCATTCCTATGTGCCACCTAGGCATCTGCCTAATCCGCACTGTGCCCCAGCTGGACCACAGCATGTGCCGCCTGCAGCCCCCTGTATCCCATTTACAGCATCAGTACAGTTGCCCTTTCCTACGTGCCCACTCTGCTGTTGCTGCACATGTGCACGCCCTAATACACCTGCCCAGTATAAACTACAAAAACCCTGATCACCGCAATTTCAATGTGGGATCATTCACTTTGTACGGGGACAGAGCATAGACCCTTCCAAACATGATATCTTCCTTTTTACGCTTTGTCAGTAGTGTTGCTTTATGTTTATCATTAATATCACTATTGGCAGATTGGTTATTGGGATTTCAGATGTGGTTCTGGGCATTTTATATGTTTATTTGCCTTTTTGGTTCCTGCACATGTATCACTACTATTACTTTTCTGGGTTTCCCTGCCTTTGCTGTACATTGCAGACTGAAATGGTTTCTCTCTCCTGCAAATGTGCCTCTAACGCGAGGGTTTCAAAGGCGTTAGTGTTCAGACCCGGATTTATTTTATTTATTTATTTATTTATTTATTTAAAGTTTCTTATATACCACGCTCTTTAGCATCAGCGCGGTTTACATGGAACAAAACATTCTCAGTACATTTGAAAACACGTATGAGTTACATATAACAGGGCAATAAACTTGGGAAAACAAGGGTAACTATCTACAATAATGATTGAACTATTTACATAAATTCAACTAGCAGAGAGATTTTAGTGAGCAGCGGAATTACAACAAAATTTTTAGTTCTAGAAGGTATGTCTTATGGAGTAGTTATGCATATGAATTTGTCTTATGACATCTTATATTAGGATTACGGTGGCTGGAAGCAGTGAATAGATAATGCTTGATAGCCTTCCTGAACTGCTTCATGTCTCGTATAGCTCTGATATCTGGAGGAAGTTTATTCCAGCATCTAGGTGCATAAGATTTAAATGCTCTTTTGATTGTTGATTGGGACCAATTTCTGGATTCACTGGGAATGACTAGGGTATTTTCAGCGAGTGGTCTCCTGGTTCTTGTCTCGGGAGGTAGACTGATGAGGTCTGAAGTCGTTGCTGGTGATAGATTACACAGGTACACTAAAAAAATTTTTTTTAAACTGCCTCTAATGTTTCGATTGATTTTTACGTTTTTTGGTGCGCTGAATCCAAATCTGGTAACCAATTTGCTCCATCACGTACAGATGTTTTGCTACATTGGGTTAGCAGTTTGAGGTGAACGTTTCAGATTGAGTGCGATCGAGATAAAAGTTTCTTGGATGAATTCTTTATACTAATTGTTTAGTAGTTATTCAAATAAGAATAAAGAAAATTGTAACAAGGCAGCACATAAGAATAGAGTAATGTCAACAAAACACACTGTGATGGTAGCAAAATTGTCTGCACTTAAAACAGCCACATACATGTGCACAAACATTGAGCATATAAGAGCGAGGTTAGACACAAAGCAAAGCAAAGAAATGTGCAAAAAATGTTGTACAGGTATGTATGTAAGAATAGAAAATGCAAACCGCACCATTGCAATACATGAAGACAAACACCCGATGGTGTGAAAATAAAATTCTAATAAATGAGATCCGACACTGTGGTAATAACTAGCAAATTTTTATTTCAAAGTTTAGTAAAAACACGATATTTGTCAACACAGTTTAGATTTTAAAGTCATTCTTGGGTCAATCAATCTCCTGGTGGGCCCGTTTCTTCTTCCCCCGAATGCTTCTCTTGGTGCGCTGCTTGGCGTATTTTTCATCTGGGGTTTCCCGCAGCAGCAACCAGCAGAAATCAGCCATCATAGTGGTGTTCCATCTTCCTTGGTACCTTCTCTCTGCATCCTTGATGTCCTGGTGAAACCTTTCACCTTGTTCTTCACTGTACGCCCCCAAGTTTTCGGGAAAGTAGTTCACATGGGAGTGCAAGAAATGGACTTTCAGGCTCATGTTACAGCCTTGTTCTTTGAAGGCATTGAGCATCCTGGCAACAATATCCTTATAGTTCTCATCCCGCCTGTTCCCCAAGAATTTGAGAACAACATCCTTGAAGGAATCCCAGGCTTCTTTTTCCTTCTCAGACATCGTTTCAGCGAATGCTCCATCTGAAATGAGTTTCCTTATATCAGGGCCAACAAACACTCCTTCCTTTAGGTTTGCTTCAGAAAGTCGGGGGAACTTTGAGCAAAGGTACCGAAAGCACTCACCATCTTTTGGAAGGGACTTGATGAATTGCTTAATGAGACCCAACTTAATGTGGAGAGGTGGTAATAGAATTTTCTCATGAGGTACCAAGCTCTCATGAAGAACATTTTTCTCACCGGGTCTCAAATACTCCCGAATTGGCCAGTCTTTTTTCCCCCAGTGTAGGTCGCGGGCCCGGCTATCCCACAAGCAAAGGAAGCAGGGATACTTGGTGAAACCGGATTGCTGCCCTAATAGCAAGGATAGAATTTTAAAGTCTCCACAAATCATCCACTTATGCTCATCATAACGAATCTTCTGAAGAATCAGGGCCAAATTCTCGTATTTTTCTTGGAGAATAACAGAGTGAGCAATAGGAACTGAAGCAAATGTGTTGCCATTATGAAGAAGAACACCTTTTATGCTGTCTTTTGACGAATCAATGAACAGCCGCCATTCAGCAGGATCATACTTGAGTTTAAACTTTTCCATCACTCCGTATATATCGTTGCAAAATACCAAATCTTCCTCTTTGCTGAAATACTTCAAAAATTGTCTCGCGGTTGCGGTACCAATAAAAAGTTGTTCCTGGTGACAATAGATTTTTCTGTTTAAGCCAAGAACCTAGCAGTTGGGCAGCATCTTTTGGGAGTCCTAAATCCCGGACTAAATCATTCAATTCAGCTTGAGAGAAAAGTTCAGGTTTCGGATCTGGTTCAGTTTCAAACTCGGAAGTACTGGACTCATCGGGAAAAGCCATCTGATGAGTCTCATCATGATCAGAACCGTCCACACAAATATGATCCAAAGATTTTGGTGGTTCAGGCACAGGTACTTCGTTGCTATGAGGCATAGGCCTAATTGCTGAGGGAAGGTTGGGGTAACTTATTACGTTCTTATTTTTTAAGTTGTATCCCTTCACAATGCAAGAGCAAAAATAGCAGTCACTGCTGTGGTCTCTTTGTTCATGCCACATCATAGGTATTCCGAAACGAAATGCTTGTTTTTTACCTTTCATCCATAAGCGTAGATCTTCCTCACATGTCTTGCACACTTTGTGAGGAGCCCACGGTTTGTCTTGATCGCCTAACTTCAAACCGAAATAGGCGAAATATACTTTTTTAATAAATGCAGAAATGTTCCTCTGCCGCTTTTTCACGGTATATTCCCCACAAATAAAACAAAAACTGTCCGGAGAGTTGACGCAACCTCTGGCTCTGTGAGCCATCACAAATACACAGCACTGCAAACTACAACTGTAGTGAACCACTTCGGAATAAAGCTGGATTACGACTGAGCAAACAAAAGGTAATAATGAACTTGCAAGAAACTGAAATTTGACAGGAACGTTCATGTCGCAACCACCGTGTTTGAGCGAGCGAACGAGGCGAGGTGAAACAGGAAAGAACATGCGCCAGCGCGAGTACTGGATTTAGCCCCCCGCCTCCCAATTGTCCTGTTAATGTATAAAATGAATACAAAACACTCTAAAATATCATGAGGGAGTGTTTCTAGTTAGTTAACCATTACAACCTCTATTTTGGGCCAAGAAAATAAACTGCAGTCTGCTAAAAAGAAATTATGTGAACATTCCTTATATGGGTAAGAAATCTAATTTTGCAAGAAAACGTGACGTGATGGAACATTTTGGCTATTTGTCCTGGATTCAGCACCCCAAAATCTATAGGAATCAGTTGCAAAACTGGAGGCAGTTTTTTGGTAGTGTACCTGTGTTATTTAAGGCCTTGAATGTGATGAGAAGAGCTTTGTACCTAATTCTACATTCTATAGGGAGCCAGTGAAGGTCCCTAAGGATTGGCGTGATATGGTCTCTCTTAGATGCTCCAACTAGGATACGGGCCGCAGCATTCATTGCTAGTTGCAGGGGGTTAATGGTGTTCTTTGGAAGACCATGTAATACAATATTCACATAGTCAAAGTGTGGAGTGACTATTGCTTGGAATATTGAGCGGAAGTCGCTGTATTCTAGCATGGGTCTTAGGTGGCGTAATGTTTTTATCTTGAAGTAAATAGTTTTTGCCGTGCTTTTTATGTGAGAGGTAAAATCAAGTCGTTGATCAAGGATCACACTTAGGTAACGGATTGAATTCTTGATTGGGAGCTCGGCGTCCCGTACCTTGAGGAATGCAGGGGGGGAGAATAGCTTGTTTCTTGTGACAATTAATACTTCAGTCTTTTTGAAGTTGATTCGCATGTTTTGATCTAAAAGCCAATCTGCCAATTTCACAGGTTAGTGTGCCTGGAGCCTCTCCCCGCCCACTCTCCGCCAATTGACCCCTATCTCCGTCCTCTGGGAGGCCTTACTCCACCCTTCAGAGCCAGATTTCACAGCGTTAGTGTGCCTTAAGGCCGCTGCCAATGTTATTGCGCGATATGTGACATTATCGTGCGATAACGTTACGTATCACGCGATAACGTCGCTGCTGCTATGTTAAGACGGTTTAGTAAACATACCCCTAGGATTCCAAAGAATGATAGTCATCCAGTGGAGCATCGAAACCACTGGGCTCAGTGGCCCAATTTATCGCACTGTTGTCATTGCCTTTCATAGTCCTCCTTCTCAAGGCCATTTCCAAAACAGCTACACAACTTAAGCTATAGCTTTTGAAGTTTTTGTGAAAAAGGTCTACAAAGACTTTTTAACCTGACTGCTTCACAAACTTGAATAATAATGAGTTACTTTGCATATATTTGAATCACATTTCATTACTGTGCAATTTGCATAAAGAAGTGGATTTTGTGTGAATGTTTATTACAAAGATTTTTCCTCTTGCAAAATATTTTCACAAAAAGAGGCTTTGGGCCTCATGCACAACCACAGGTTGCAGGACTGCAAGTCCCGGTGGGACATGCAGCAAGCCATCTGGGCTCGATTCCCCCTCTGGCTCTCCCTATATGCCTTGATGCTTAGGATGGGGAGAGCTAGTGTGGGGCAGGAGGGGGCGGAGCAGGGGTGGGCTAGCCCAGTCATACGCACAGGGCCGATTCATGTCATAGTCCCATAAGTGCTGCCAGACCTGTGAGGACGTGCTTCCACCTCAAAGGTAGAATAAGCAGCACTTCTGCCGTGATCAGTACAGGGAATCCCCCCACTGTAGCCTGGCTAGGTGCGGGGGGGTCCCCACTGCCCAATTCAGGCCACAGCAGGCCAACCTTAGGTTGGGCGGTGGGGAAAATGGGGGCTTGGAATGCCAGAGTTGGGGGCGCCTCCGGGGAGGACATCCCCGCAGGCGTCACGGGCATGCTGGGCCATCATTGGGCCCAATTCTGGCTACAGCAGGAACATTTTGTTCCCAAGGTCCAGAATCGGGTCCAAATGGGCCCATCTTGCTTGGTGTCGTCCAGACAGCCCGGACGTGCCCCTAACGGAATCCGGCTCCACATGTGGTACTTGTTGACATTTTTGTACTTCTTAATGTATGACACTCATTTTCCAAAAATATTTTGCAATTTAGTACATCAGGGCCATAGACCAACATGTGCTTTCAGAGTATACAATCATATATTCCATATATTTAAGCTGTATTTATGCAACATAATGGATTGTGCTTCAAGAATATTAAGACCTTGATTTACTAAATTGTGTTCGTGTTTAACATGGGAATTACTGAATGCTAGCAGTGCAAACCTGCATTAATAGTTAGAAGATAATGTTATAACAGGGTGCCTAGCTTGAGACATGAAAACCCGGCTATTTTAAGCCTATTTTATAAAGACAAGTGAGCGTATACTTGTCTTGATAAAATACTAGCACAAGTGGCAGAGTTTGCACCTTAAAGTCAGGCATGGATATTTACACCTGCTCTGTAGCAGTGCCTTGGTTAATTTTCACATTAAACAGCTAACATGAAAAATGCCCTTACGGGGCACGTAAAGAAGAGAGAATAGACAGGGACCACGCCGTCCCGTTAATACATGAGTCATTAGCACGCATGAACTTGGTAGATAACACAGAGCAGTGAACACCAATTCCACGTGCAGCTAATCGCACTGCTGTTCTTCTGTCCTGCAGTTAGCACGCAGTGCAAAAGTAGACGTTTATTCCCTGCATTAACTTCACAGCAGCCATCCCCCAAATGCCGGGAACATCCTCACCAGTTAACAAAGAGGTTTTTCATTTAGCATCTTTTAATTTTAGCTCTTAGCACACGGTAATTGCCAAATCTTGGCACACCTTAGTAAAAAGGGGCAGAATGATTTGTAATTTATTTTGATTTAAATACACACAGTCACACATTTTATGGACTATGTTAAAATTCCCCACCCATTTTTTTCTTTTAGCCTGCGTAGGCAACACGGATCTGTCAGCAAAGCAGACCCGTGTTCATGCCATATCATTACGTGCTAGGGAAAAATCCTTCAAAGCAATGTAATTTACTCACTATTGGTCAGTTTGACCCCTGACCCTGGTCCCTTGATAGAGTATCCTTGGCAACCCTTGATGTGTGTTAAACCAGGATATGCTTATTGGTCTCATCTGTGACAGCTTTCTAGAAAGTGCTTAACGTAGCTTGATCTTTTCAACAAAAATGAGAAATCCAATAATATACTTGATTCTGATCAGATGGGCATTTATTGAAGCATAGAAACAATAAATGAAACACTACTGGAACACCTACAACATTAGTGTGAGATCTGATGCCCAGATTTAGTTATTCTTACCTAAAAGGATAACAAGGTGATACAGTGCTTCGCTATAAAATAGTGACACAGTATAGTCAGAACACAGTGGTCTGCACAGGGAAAAGGCAGATGTACAAGGGACTTCTTGCAGAGTATTTATGGTTCCTTACATTCTTAAGTTGTTTTATGTATATTATCAGAAAAGCAATGTTATGATCACTTAAAACCAGTATTTTATAATAATGCTTAACACGGCCAGACAATTGAATAAAACTCACATCCTAAGATTACAGGCATTATTGAAGTAAACATGCAGAAAATGCAGACCCCCCCCCCCCTCTCTCCCCTCCTTCAGGACACTTGTTCTTGTTTACAGCTTGACTTGCTATAATTTTTAATGGGGAAAGGCAGGTTATACATTTTTAAATGTAATTAAAGTGCTGCTAAACAAAATTAGGAGACAAATGTTAACTTCTGGGAAATTTTGTATACTGTAAATGTTAAGAAAAAAATAGATTTTACTTCCGATCCAAAACGTATACAAAGGTAAAGAGAGAGAAGCTATGGAGCCCTTTTACTAAAAGTTAATATGCGTTAAGTGTCATTGCACCCATAGAAATAAAAGGACTGTGTGCACTTAATGGACATTAAAGGGCATAAAGGAAAGATCAGGGAAAGATGTGGTCTAAGGGGAAGAGAGTTTTTGTTATAAAGATAAGATAGGAGCAATCGTTACCAAATTGTGGGAAATAGCTCCACAGTTTTCACGTTTGTTTCTCTTTTTTTAAATATTTTATAAACTATTATAAATTTCTTGAAAAGTAGTTTGTCCTATGTCAGGACATGACTGAGTTTGGCAAAAATTAATAACCAGAATGCAATTTGAAAATTATGCATAATTCCCATAGTTGTTGATGAGAAGAAAGGTCTTATATGTTCTTCTTATCTAATAGACCATCCACATAAATTTCTCCTTATGATGAGATGTCATTTATATTTTCCTATCAGTATTTAGGATATTTTTGTAATACTGTAAATAAAAAGTAGGTGTGTTAACCCAAAACTGCATGTGAAGACAGGTTTTAGATGGTATATGGAGAGAGGAATTCCCATATCCAGGTCAGGATGTGGAGAATTTGCATAGAATTTTGCCTCTTGCAAAATCAGTACAGAACTCTACATCCACAAGCAGCAGCAATGTTAAAAAAGCTGTACATGGGGATATAAACCATTGAACTATCCCTAACATATGTATGGAAGCAGCTTTGTGAAAACACTGCTTCCACTGTATATGGACAGCCCGAGCCATCAGGATAGGTTCCCATCAATCTTCTTCCCAACTACCCCTTGATTTCAGTCCCTCCCATGATTGACAGTGCATCCATCTGATCCCATGCAGAACCTCTGACAGGTGATCCCCCCCTAACACATCTGATCACCTGTACCCCCCAAAGCATTTAATCCCATCCCACACACACAGAACTTCCACAACACAAAGATCTGACACCTGACTCTCCCAGCAAAGACCCCTGAAGGCATCGGTTCTCAATATGTGGGTCGTGACCACCACGGGCGTCGCCACAGGATTTAGTGAGGATCGCCTCACTCCGCCAAATTAAAAATTTTTTTAAAAAGCACACAAGTTGCTGCCACTGCCGAGTCCGCTTCTCGGCAGCGGCAAACTCACCGCCTCCCTTCTAATGCAGCCACGGCTCCCTGTCTCTTAGGGAACCGTGACTATGACTTTAAAACTGTTGCGGAGCCTTCCTGTCTCTCGAAGGGCTCCGTGCAGCATTGTCCCGCCTCCAAAGGAGCTGCACGGAGCCCATTTAGAGACGGAAAGGCTCTGCAATGGCTTCACAGGCACAGCCGCGTTTCCCTAAGAGACAGGGAGCCGCAACTACAGAAGAAGGAAGCAGACATGGAGAGGAGGGGGCAGGGAACCTGCAACGGGGCTGACATGAGGGAGGGAGGGGGGCTAACATAGAGAGGGGCTGACATGGAGGGAGGGGGGATGACATGGACAGATGGGGGGCTGACATGGATGGAGGGAGGGGGGCTGACATGGATGGAGGGGGGCTGACATGGAGGGAGAGGACTGATATAGATGGATGGAGGGAGGGGGCTGACATGGACCGAGGGGGGCTGACAGGGAGGGAGGGGGGCTGATATGAATGGATGGAGGGGTTGATATGGATGGAGGGGGCTAACATGGAAGGAGGGAGGGAGCTGATATGGATGAATGGAGGGAGGGGGGCTGATATGGATGGATGGAGGGATGGGGGCTGATATGGACGGAGGGCGGGCTGACATGGAGGGCGGGAGGGGGCTGATATGGATGGATGGAGGGGGCAGCTGACATGGAGGGAGGGGATGACATGGACAGAGGGGGAGAGAAGGGGGCTAACATGGACAAAGGGGAGAGACAGGGGGACATACTGGACAGACAGGGGATAAATGCTGGACAGAGGGGAGAGACAGTGCGGGTTAGGATTATAATGGGCTGATGGGGGAGCTAGCACTGCTAATGGGCAGATGGGGGGGCTAGGACTGGTAATGGGTTGATTAGGGAAGGCTAGGACTGGGAATGGATTGATCAAGGGGGGGGGTTGGGACTGGTAATGGGCTGATAGGGGGATAGGACTGGTAATGGACTGATGGGGGGCTAGCATTGGAAATGAGCTGATCGGTGAAGTTAGGACTAGAAATGGGCCGATTAGAGGAGGCTAGGCCTGGTAATTGGCTGATGGGGGGGGGGTAAGACTGGTAATGGGCTGATGGGGGGTAGAACTGGTAATGGGCTGATTAGGGGAGCCTAGCACTGGTAATGGGGTGGAGGGGGGACTAGCACTGGAAATGAGCTGAGTAGGGGAGGCTAGGACTGGTAATGGGCTGATGGGGTGGGGTAGGACTGGTAATGGACTGATGGGAGGCTAGCATAAGAAATGAGCTAATCGGGGGGGGGCTATGACTGGAAATGGGCTGATTAGTGGAGGCTAGGACTGGTAATGAGCTGATGGAGGGGTAGGACTGGTATTGGGCTGATTAGGGGAGGCTAGCACTGGTAATGGGGTTGAGGGGGGACTAGCACTGGAAGTGAGCTCATTGGAGGGCTTCGATTGGGAAAGGGCTGATTGTGGGGTGGGGAGGATAGAGCTGCTGGCCCTGGAAGAAAACTGGGGGCTAAGGCTACAAATGGGCTGATACGAGGGTTTGGGAGAATGGAACTGGAAGGGAGTGGATCTGAGAGGGGCTGCCATGGAATTTGTACTAGAAGGGACTGGTCAGTGGGGAAGGAGAGGGACTGTAAGGGAATGGACACCAGTGGCAGTCATGGGAATGCAAGTTGACATTGGAAGGTACTGGGAGTGAGGACTGGAAAGGGGCTGATACTGGGGAGGGTTACTTGGACTGGAAATAGGCTGATGGAAAGAAGTGAAGAAAACAAAAGAAGAGATAAGAAATGGCAGATGGACCATAGACAACAGAAAGAGAGCTAAGAGAAGACAGGGAAGTAGAAGCCTCAGATCGGGACCAGCATGATCAGAGAATAAACTGGTCAGACAACAAAGGTATAAAAAATAATTTTATTTCATATTAGTGATTTGACTACAAAATCATAATAATTTTGAAATCAAATATTGTTACTTGTTATTGGTATTAATTATTGTGGTTTAAATAAGTAAATTTTATAAATAAAAACATAATGCAAAGGCCTATAATATATTAATAATTCAACAAATGATTACAGCGACAATGCGTTAATGGTAAAGGAAGAGAGACACATTTGATTTTATCACTGGGGATCATCACAAGTTGAGCAATGGTAAAAGGGGTCATGGTACAAAAAAGGTTGAGAACCACTGCCCTAAGGTATTTCCAGTAGACCTTCCCCCCCCCAAAAAAAAAAGTCCCATCAGTGACATTACCAGAGGTTCCCAGTGTCTAGTAGAACAGGAGTGATCCCTACTCACTCCTGATTGGCTAGCCATACATCCCAAAATGGAAACTCTTATCCCTAGTGGTAATCTCATAGTACATCCACTAGTCAGGCTCAAAAATAAGGGCAAGATGCCTAGAAGCAGCTATAAATATCAATGTCTATAATTTTTCATGAAAACGTGGATTTCCTATGTGGAATAGGGAATTCACATCTATGCTGTAGACCCACCAAATCCGTTCTCTTTGCCTTCCCTCACAATACCTTCAGGAAGTTTAAACACCGTAAGCATCCCCACATTTTAAAAACCCCTGTTCTAAAGTGGCATTTACAATTGTGTGCCAAGCTGCCCATGCAAATGCTGCTATTTATATTTGGGGATCTTCTAAAATAACCCCCACAGTGTGTGATTAATTGTGACAATATTAATCCTTTGTCACTTGTAGGATCAGCTGCCTATTTTCAAATATACCTCTTACCTTTTCTAAAAAGTCGATACATGAGACTAAAATTAAGGAGCAGTTCTCAAAACTGGGATTTACAGCTATCATTTTGCTGTCCACAAAACAACATATAGCTTCCTGTAATGCAGTCTTTTGGCAGCCAACCACTAGATATCTTTTGATAGATGTCCACTGGATAGATACAGTCTCCTATGTGGACCATAAAAGCTACGTATTGCCTTGGTCTTCACTGCCAGTCCTCAAGGGCTTCCAATAGGTCAGCTTTTCAATATTAACCTGAGTATGGATGAGAGAACATTGTTATACCTCCATTTTATGCAACTGCTGTATCTCTCATACATATTCATTGGGGATATCCTGAAAATTGGGCTTGTTGGTGGCCCTCAAGGACTGGCAGTGAAGACCAAGTCCTTATTGAAAGATTATAACAGCTCACTGTGCTTTATTTGGTAGACTTATGGGTTTTCATTTCTCTTTTTCTCAGGTTTTTGCTTCATTTTATTTTTTGAACTTAGAATAACTGTTCAAGACTGACAGTAATTTCATACAAGAGACTATAGGGCAACCAAGATAATATGAAGTTTTGCTGATATTGCTATAAGAAACCTAGAGGTAAGAACCAGAACGGTAGTGGAAGGGAGTGAGAAGTATTTTAGATGATTAGGTCAAAAAGATTTAAATGATTCAGTTTCTTGAATGTCAAAAAATGTACATAAAAAAATGATGAGGTCAACATTTTAAAGGATTTGATTAGGGCCAGAGATGGACCATGACATACCAACTCAGATGTAAGGAGCTGCAAGGTGGAAGTAACAGAGTCTAGAGTTGGCAACAAAGGAAAAGGGCACAGATAAAAGCAATTTATCTGGCCAGTAGAGTTCCCAATGAGGGATTTAGGGAGAGATACAGGATGAAACGGAATGAGGAGTTTCAGAATAAATAAGAATTACACTCACCTGGTAATTGTGGTTCCTTGAGTGACTCCAGTTTAGTCCTCAACCTCTGGGTAGTGAACCTCCTCCTGCAACTTGGAGACTGGGCATGTCAAAACCCCATGACATCACTGGATATAGCCTGCTGGTCTCTCCCATCAGCCCCCAGTGAACTATTGACAAAGCAGACTCAAAGGAGCCAAAAATCAGTAACTTACTTTTTTTTAACTTAACACTATATTCAAGGGCATGCAGAACATATAACCTATCTACCTACTACTCCCCTTCCAAAAGGAAAGGGACTGCTTCCTGCATGCTCTCCTTTCTGTCGAATGCCTAGCCCTAAACAATCCAGAGCAATATAGCAATATATATAACAATATCATGATATAATATAACAATATAGCACAAAACAAATGGAAGCATCAAAACGACTGAACACCAGTGAAGGCCTATATCCACTTTTAACCTTGCACTTCCCCCAACAGAAAAAAACACTGCTAAGACCCCATCCCCAGACGGGAATGAGGACTAAACTGGAGTCACTCAAGGAACCATAATTACCAGGTAAGTGTAATTCCTGTTTCCTTATCGTTCCTCCAGTTTACTCCTCAACCTCTGGGATGTATCAGAGCAGTAATCATTGGGAGAGACCTTTCCAGCCGGATCTCAACACCGCCTCCCTGAAAATGGCATCCTTAGCTGCCAGAACATCTAGGCGGTAGTGCTTACTGAAAGTATGGAGAGACAACCAAGAGGCCTCCCTACAGATATCTGCTGTCAGAACAAAACTGTGCTCTGTCCAAGAAGACGCTTGCACTCTGGTAGAGGGAGCTCGTAAGCTCCCTGGGACTGTACGGTCCCGTAGAAGATAAGCCGAAGCACTCGCCACTCCAATCCATCCAGAAATGGACTCCTTCGCCGCCGCTTCCCTTTGCGGGGCCCTCTGAACACCCTGAAGAGAGACGATCCGCCTTGTGAAAGTTTATGAAACCTTTAAACACTGCCACAGCGCTCTCTTGATGTCCAAACAGCGCAAGCTATGGTTCAATACGCTCCCCTCCACCGCACCTAGCGCTGGAAGAGAGATCCTTTTAGTTAGGTGAATGTAGAAACCATCTTTGGCAACAATGACAGAACCAGCCGCAAGGCCACCTTCTGTCTGGAGACAGACAAAAAACGATTCCTGACAGGTCAACGTCTGCAAATACGAAAATCGCCTCGCCGAACAGATGACCATCAAACATATTGTCTTCAAGGCAAAACCCTTAATCTCTGCCTGTTGCAAGGGCCCCAATGGCGTGCTAGCTAACGCTCCTAAAACCAACTTGAGCTTCCCCGGTGGAATTAATAACCTACGAGAGGGCTACAGTCTGGTAACCGCCTGAGAAAGCGTACCACATCGACCTATGCATGAGAGCCACTCCCTGTCCTTTGCCCCGATAGCAAGACAGAGCTGCTAACTGAACTCTCCAGGACCTGCCTTTACCAAACCCATCCTGCAGAAAACTTAATACCAAGGGAACTGACACTGTTGTCACTCGAACGTGCCTCCGTGAGCACCCGTCCTCAAAGATGCGGCATATATGCACATATGCAAGGGACGTAGACTTTTTTTTTTTTTGTCCAATAAATCTCACCCCACAAGTGAAACTAATTTAATACCTAATGTGTAAGAATCACTTCTATAAGAACCTCATTATTCATTCTTTATCATTCATTTGCAAAATTCTTCAGTATTTATTTTTAAGAAATTTTTGTCGGAGATAAGCCGTAGGAAGGGCTGGGAAAATCCAGTCCCCCACCAGACTGCTAGCTTCTTTTATTTTTATTAATGGTTCTTCACCAAATCTAATCACTTATCTCAAATCCTTCGTTGACCACTCCAGGAATCGTCGCTCTTCTAGAAATATATCTGCAAGACGTGCACATTTTTTGTGGCAAGGTGGCAAAGACTGCTGTCGAGCAACTCTTTTTCCTTAAGCTTGCCCTTTCAATGGCCACCCAGTAAGCAAAAACCGATGCACCTGAGGCATTCGAAGGGAACTCTGTAGCAACAGAATCTCCAATGTCGGAAACCTCCATGGATTCCCGTCAAGCAACCATATGAGGTAGGCATACCACGGGCAGCCCGAGGCCCCCAACCACACGTTTCCCCAAAGCGCTTCAATACGCAGAACCACTTGACCTATGAGTGCCCCCGGTGGAAAGACATAGAGAAGACCGGACAACGGCCGCCATTGAAACAATGCACCGATGCCTTCCGACCTCCTTTCACGTCGTCTGCTGAAGAAGTGACCCATTTACATAGAGTGAAACGCCGCCATGAGGTCCATTACTAGCTGACCCCATATCTGACCAACCTGTGCGAACACCTCTGGATGCCACTCCCATTCTCTGGCATCTACTCGGACCCAGCTAAGGAAATCCGCCATCACAATGTCTTTACCCACAACATGCATCACCGAAAATGCTGGCAGCCAAAGCTCTATCCACACACACAGACCCTCTGCCGTGACCTCTATGGCCACACTTCTGGTTCTGCCCTGCCGATTGATGTAGGCCACTGCCGCGGAGTTGTCGGACAGTCTTTGCACCGCTTGACCTGTCACCATAGCTTCGAATGCCTGCAACGCCCGGCATATCGCTCACATTTCCAATTGGTTGATTGACCACTGGGTCTCCTGTGTACTCCAAGAGCCTTGCGCGAAACGATCTCCGAACGTAGCGGAGTTTAACAACGTTTTTGGCCAAGCTCCCGGAGGAAAGGTCCATAACCTTTTATTAGAGAGAAGCTGGAAAATTATGATTTATTTATTATTTTTTTAATATCCTAAGGTTTCCTAAACCTGTCCCTGTGAAACCACAGGTGTTTGGGCAACTTTCACTATAGAATACACAAAAGCACACTTCCCGCCTGTCCCTTCTTCCAACTACAAGTTAGGGCTCTGCTCTTGAAGAACCTAAAAGCTGGATATTTGCCTAATATCCCAGGACTTAACAGATGCTCCTCAGAGACATGATTAGGAGGGAAAGAACACCTGACATCAGAGATCAATGCCAAAACTGCTGTCCTATAAAACTAAGAATAAACTTAAAAATAAAGAGGACTGACAACAGCCCTCTTAAAGCTGAGGAAACCCCAAGCCTCAAAAAACCTACAAACAAAAGAAAGAAACACTAGACCTAAAAATCTAGCTATTCTGCCTGTCGTCTTCCTCACAAAGGCAGCTCGCTGCAACTCCCGCCACACGGTCCAAATACCTAGAGAGAAAATGGCTGCCCCTTTGCCAATGAATTTTGGCACCAAAAACAGCTGCCGCTGCAAAAAGAAGGCCTCAGCAGACTGACAGAGTCCGAAGGCCTTACCTGCAGGGCCGAAAGCCACGCAGCCTGCTCCTACCACCTTGAATACATCCAATCCTCAAGCCGCGCTGCCGCACTCAGCAGCCACGGCGTGGACCACTCAGCCGGTTCCACAGAGTAAAATTAAAATCCCGCAGCAACGGAGAGGCTCCGTCTCACACAGCTTAAGTGTGGCTGTACGGGTCCCAGAGCTCTCTCCCGTACCGTCCAGGGAGAGAGATCCGCACCGGTGAATGCCTGCAGCAAGTGAAAATAACTGACAAGGAGGGAAGGCGAGAGCTGCTACTAATTTAAAGAGCCAGGCTCACATTTTAAATTACTGTAAATATAAGGAAATTTGCTCCTAACAACTAAAGGGAACTAATCCCTGATTACCAATTAACCAAAGGTAACTGAATTAAAAGTAAAATTAAAGGTAAAAATCAAAAGTTAAATCAGAATAGAATTTGTCACACTAAATGCTCCTTATCTGTTCCCCCAAGTGAGCCCAGAAGCTAGGCTCACTACGTCCTCCTGCTGCATGGAGACTGGACACACTGGGGGCTGATGGGAGAGACCAGCAGGATATATCCAGTGATGTCATGAGTTTTTGGCATGCCCAGTCTCCAAGCTGCAGGAGGAGGTTCACTACCCAGAGGTTGAGGACTAAACTAGAGGAACAATAAGGAAATGTAGATCAGTAGGAGTTTAAACTTTATGCAGAAATGGAAAGGGAGTTAATGGAGTGATTTGAAAAGAGTTATGTAAGCATAGTGACACTAGCAGAACATTAATCAAGCAGCTGAATTTTGAATAGACTGAAGGAGAGACAGAAGGGGAGAAAGATGGTTCAATAGGTTAGAATTAGGGCCTTCCAGGGTGGAGCGGAAGCAACATCTATCGCTAACTGGGCAAAGGCGATATTGAGCCGCTGCCTGGTTAGTGATACATAGCAAAAGTCAGGCACAGGTAACTCTGCCTTTTGCTGCGTTAGCTAATCAGGCAGTGAATCAATATGGCTGATGCCCAGTTAACCTTGTGGCAATCTGGTGAACTCAAATATTCAATGCCAGAGCCAGTTATGATGCCAGCATTGAACATCTAGGATTTATGTTCGGTGCCAGCAGCTGACTGCATTAGCCGTGCTAGCCACTGGAGCTGAATATCCTCTCATAGGGAATACATGCATAGGTTTTTGATACACTCAAGCCATCCACTCTTTAAATCTCTATTTGTAAATAGTGGCTTTCTGAAATTACCATTTATACATACAGTAGATGTAATCTACATAGGACTGGCCCATCCACTAGGTAGACTAGGTGGATGCCTAGGGCAAAAGACCTAGGTGGGCGGCACACCATGATTTTTTGAAATGGAGGCTTTGTGCCACCGCTATGGTGCCTGTGGCAGGTCATGCGTTTTGGCACAAAAAACATGGCCTACCACTCTCCCTCCTCCAATGCAATTTTCTGTTGGAAAAGGGCAGGAGTGGCAGGCCATGTATGCATGCATAGGCACTGAAGCACACGGCCTGCCATGGGCATCAAAGTGGTGGCACAAAGCCGCTACTTTCAAAACAGTCATGTCACTGCCACAACCATCATTGACCCTTCCCCCACAAAATGAAAAGATGGATTTGGGAAGTGGCAGAGACGGGGGGGGGAGAGGGGGGGGAGGCACAGTTTGGGTGGGGCAGTGTGTGGTGGCTTCTGCCTGGGGCAGCAGAAAATGTTGGGTTGGCCCTGGATCTTCATGAATATGCTTCCTTTTGCTATTAGCCAGACAAAGTTATACTATTAGGCTACTATCAACCCATCCAGGGACTGCCGCTACACATGGCTGCCCATGCAGTTGGCATGGATCTGAGCATGATGAAGCAATTGTAACCTGAATCTCCCAAAACATGTGGTAACACTAGACTGAATAGGGACCAATCAACCCATCACTTGATTTTGTAGTCAGAAACAAGTAGAGGAGTAGCCTAATGGTTAAGAACACTGGCTTGGGAATCCAGAGACCAGGGTTCAATTCCTACTAGCATTCCTTGTGGCCTTGGGCAAGTCACTTAACCCTCCATTGCCTCAGGAAAAATCCAAGTTACAATGTCCCTGTTTAATGTACACTACTAAGTTTCAATGTAATTGATTTGATTGAAATGATAAAGTAGTATATGAAACCTATTAAATAAAAAATAGCCCATGGATCTATGATGGTGTTGGTTGTAGAAGCAGAGACCTCCAAGGGGTTCTCTGTTCAATGAAAAATGCCTCCATAGATCTATGACTGCAAGGTATTGGTCAGGTCAAAATCCCATGCAGTGACAGTGTTTCACAAATATTCCCCTAGTCCCCAAATCTAGCATTCATAAAAACAAACAGAGGGCAGGAAAGCTGCCAGAATAAACAAGCTCCCCCAGACAATAGGGAACATTGATCTACAAACCAGATTCAAACTCCTTTCCCTGACATCTCTCCCAAACCCTCTAAAACAATCCTTACCCTGAATGTAAACACAAAGTTTTCACCTAATGTGCCTAATCAACACAGGTTAAGTACAAAGCCTTCATGTTAGTTTTCAGGAACATGACCGCTAATGTTCCTTGCAACTAACACATCATGGTCCACTCAGACATGTGCTCCACTAAGACAGGCTCGCTTAACGACACCCATAAAGGTGTCTTTAGGTGAATCTACGTTAAGAGCCACACTTCTGCTAAGTGCATGGCCATTGCCTTGGCACTAACGGTAATGCACTCTCCATGCTCCATCCCATCCCGTGATGGCAGGCTAATGTGCATTTTAACATGCTGTACCTGGCATGATCCTGTGTTAGTGTTCCAGGCTGCCATGTGTCACACATTAAAATGCATGCTGACTGTCTGACATGCTTTAGTAGTAGGGCTCCTTGGTATGTGTATGGCCAAACAAATCTCCATTTTACATGAAAAAGAATCAACATTTGTTATATTCATCATAATTACATGGCTACTGTGCATGCTGCAGCATTTTGACATGTACAAATAAACTGTGTGCATCTTAATCTGCACGTGTCCAAAGAAAAACTCAAACTAGCCCCAAATGCACATGCCCAAAACACCCCTACTCCTAAGAGAACTAAAAGCAAATGAAAAAGCAAGCCCCAAAAGGACAATTTCAGGGGAGGAGGGCCTTGACCCTATTATAAGCCTTATATATTTCTTTCTTTGGAATGTGCTGGAATATTTATCATGTTACCAAATATTGTGTTAATAGCTTGATGTTAGAACGGCAGTGAAAACTATGAAAATTACCTCATAAAAATGCATAAAAAATTTTAATTAGGAATTGAGAAAGGAACCATTTAAAGACCAAAACCTCAGTATTATCACTAACATTTAGGTTCTTTTACTCATTGGTGGAACACATTTTCAGTTTTAACTTAGCATTTTTACGGTGCTACTAGACATACATAATGCCCTACAGATGCATATTATAGATAGGGCTACTGATTCTACGTATTTATCATTTGGAATTTTAGGTGTTTCTTTTTAGAAACATAGAAAAATGACGACAGAAAAAGACCACATGGCCTATCTAGTCTGTCCTTCCATATCAACAACTACAACAGTCCCCTTTTTTCCTTTAGAGATCCTCTGTGTTTGTCCCATGCTTTTTTGAATTCAGATACTGTCCTTATCTTTATCACCTCCATTGGAAGACTATTCCATGAATCCACCACTCTTTCTGTAAAGAAATATTTCTGCATATCACTCCTGAATCTATCCCCTTTCACCCTCATCCCATGTCCCTTCATAGCAGAACTTGCTTTCAATCGAAAGAGGCTCTCCCCTGTGCATTTATGCCACGGATGTATTTAAACAACTCAATCATGTCACCTCTATCCCACCTTTCCTCTAAGGTGTACACATTAAGACCCTTAAGTCTGTCTTCATATGCTTTATAATGAAGACCACTAACCATTTTAGTAGCCACATTCTGTAATGACTCCATCCTGTTTATATCCTTTTGAAGGTGTGGTCTCCAGAATTGCACACAATACTCCAAATGAGGTCACACCAAAGACTTATACAGAGGCACTATCACCTCCTTTCTTCTGCTGGTCATTCCTCTCCTTATGTACCCAAGCATCCTTCTAGCTTTTGCTGTCGCCTTTTCTACCTGTTTAGCTATTTTAAAATCATCAGACACGGGCGGAGCCTGATGTGCAGCGGGTAAGACGCTTCGCGCTGAAGCTCCCGAGAGGCCTACTCAGAATCCTGACTTAATACCTACATAAACTTAATATTTTGCTCCGAACTTACCGGGGTACCTCGGGGGGGATGGCGGCCCATAAACCAGCGCACTTGGACTTCGGGTCTCCTTCTTCTTCACACGGAAAACGCTCCAAAACAGAGGTGTCTTCCCCACAGAAGATGGTTCCACTTCGGGAAAACCCCGAAATGCACCAGGAGATCTTAGAGGAAATACGCGGCGTGAAGGAACTGGTGCAGTCCAACGGAGAAGCGCTTCGAGCCATGCGAGAAGACCTCGGTGTGCTCCAGGACCGACTTGAAGGTCTCTCATTACGGCAGGACAACTTGGCGGGGGTCCTCGACTCGCACGCGGTGCGTTTGGTCAAACTGGACAAGGCTGAGCGCCAGATACAGAATCTTCAAAAAGAGTTAGAAGATAGCAATAATCGAGCCCGTCGCAACAATGTGAGGCTCATTGGAATACCGGAGGGGGCGGAAGCAGGAGATATAAGAGAATTTCTGCTCAAAACTCTTCCCTCCTTGCTGAAGATCACCTTTCATAGAGAGCTGGAAATTGATCGAGCACATCGTGTTCCTACCCATATGGCGCTCAATCGAACGACCCCCCGGCCTATTATCTTTCGATTACTACGATATCAACAAGTGGAACAAATTCTAAACGCTGCCCGGGCGAATCATCATCTGGAGTTTGAAAGTCATAGAGTCTCCTTCTTCCCTGATTTGGCAAAGCCCACAGTTGACCGTCGGAAGAGGCTCCTTGCTTTTTGCCCTCGACTTCAACAGCTACAGGCTCGCTTTGGCCTGTTGTATCCAGCGAAGCTCCGAGTGACTCTCCACAACCAAACTAGGACATTCGAAGATCCTGATCTACTATCAACATTTTTAGACTCCAAAGAAGCAGAGCAGATGCGCTAATCCAACAACTTGGACTTATTATCTGCCGGCTCTGACCGCCATTTTGAAGGGCCCGACGCGGTGGTCATCGCCAAGCACAGAGACTGCCTGGACTTTTCTTTCTTTCTCTATATGACTCTCTTGGTCTCCTATCCCTCCATGATGTGTGCCTCGGTTGGATTTGGAGCACGCACGGTTATACAGGTTATATGTTTTCAATTTTGGCCTTCTCCGGGGTTTCTCCCCGCAGACACATGGTCGCCAGTAATTTTTGGGGTTTTGCTTCTTCTCTACCGCACCGTGGTTTTTCTTTTTTAATGTGGGGCGCTTCATTGTATTACATTAGCTTATCTTCTATCATGTTATGTGTACAGCCAGATACAGTTAATTTGAGGGACATTGTGAAATTGTGTGCGTTATCATGCTCAGAATTTTTAACCTTCCTGAATGGCCTTATGTAAGATCTTATCACTTAACGTAAAAGGCATCAATAGCCCAATTAAAAGAAAGAAAATCCTTAGCTATCTTAATCATGAGCATGCTGATTTAGTGTTTCTTCAGGAAACGCATCTAAACTCCGCTGAAACACTGAAACTCAATGCTAAGCCTTACATGGTGGCTGCCTATTCTCCCGCCGTTTCCAAACGGTGTGGGGTAGCCATTCTGGTTAAGAAGTCTTTGCAAGCTACTGTAATGGATGCTAGCTCTGATAAGGAGGGTAGATGGGCCCGTGCACACCTTAAGGTTGGAGATAGTGAATTCACGTGTATTTGTATTTATGCCCCGAATGTGGATAACCCTGCTTACTACGCAAGTATTGCGCAGTTAGCACAGGCCTCTGCCAATACTCCATTAATACTTGGTGGCGATTTCAATCAAGTACTAGACCCTTTGATAGATAGACAACCGCCTAGAACGAGTAATCCACCCAAGAGTCTTGCTACCCTTACAGCTCTGATGCAAGATCTTGCGCTAGTAGATATATGGAGGCTGCTTCACCCCTCCGACTTAGAGTTCACCTTTTTTTCTGCCCCCCATCACTCACAATCTAGAATAGATTTCTTTCTCATTTCCAAAGCACTGATTCCTCAAGTGGACACGGCTAGGACTCATCCTCTCCATATTTCAGATCATGCTGCCATATCCTTTTCATTACATGTCACTACGCGAGATGATCCTCCCCGAGCTTGGTTTTTTGATAGAACCCTACTAGATCAAAAAGATTTTCAGATTGACATAAAGGCCGCTATCCAAGATTATTTTCATTTTAACTCACCCCATGACACAGCGAGCTGGGCCTGGTGGGAGGGTTTTAAGGCATCTATCCGTGCAACTATAACCAGCTATCAAATTCGACAGGGGAAACAAAGAAAGCAACACTTACTGATTCTAGAGCAACAGATACAGGCTGGGGAGCGTCTCCTCACGTCCCGTACTGACCCATGTATTTTACTCCGTTTACAACGTCTTCGTTTTCAATACAATCAGCTTTTGTATACTGCTGCTGCTAAAAATATTGAGTCACAACAAGGGATGTATTACCGGGAAAATAACCGTGCTGGCAAATTGTTAGCAAATTCCCTGAAAGGTCAAAAAGAAGCCAAGCGTGTTACTGCTCTCCGTAATCCGTCGGGGGGGGGGGGGGGGCTTGGTCACTAAAGATACAGAAATCTTAGAACTCTTTCGTGATTTTTATACTCGGCTTTATCAATCTGAATGTGATTTTGAGCCAGAAGTATTTGAACGATTACTCTCAGGGGTACAACGACCGGCCCTATCTGACGAAGATAGAGAGGCCATGGACAAACCATTCACTTTATCAGAAATTCATTCTGCTATCAAGAGATGTGCCTCAGGTCGAGCTGCAGGCCCGGACGGTCTCCCTGCTGAATTCTACAAAACCTTTAACGCTGACTTAGCTCCAGTTTTGAAACTTTATTTTTCTGCTCTGGCCGAGGAGGGATCTCCTTCTGGGTCCTTTTCAATGGCAAATGTAGTAGTTTTGAGAAAGAGGGGAGAGATCCGCAACTAGCAGCTAATTATCGTCCAATTTCCCTCCTAAACGCGGACTATAAAATATTTGCCACCATTCTCTCCACCCGGCTCTCTGATAGGATGTCTACTTTAATACACCCAGATCAATGCGGTTTCATTCCCGGTAGATCAACTGCTGACAATGCTCGGACTCTATGTCATGTACTGACTACCGCAGTTAATCTTGATCGACCATTGGTTGGCCTCTCACTTGATGCTGAGAAGGCCTTTGATCGCTTAGAATGGCCCTTCCTGTTTGCAACTCTCCGCTGGTACGGATTCGGAGAAGGTTTTCTCCGTTGTCTCCGCACCATGTATGCACAGCCTGCAGCCAGTATCTGTGCTAATGCTTTAAAGTCTCAGCCATTTCCCCTTCAACGCGGTACTCGCCAGGGATGTCCACTGTCTCCACTTCTTTTCGATCTTGCACTCGAACCCTTAGCTTTACTAATCCGGCAATCGGAGGAGATTCATGGAGTCCCCTTCTCTCATAGGGAAATCAAAATTTCAGCATATGCTGATGACCTTATGCTCTTTGTCTCTCTAGACTCAGTGCCGGCTGTCCTAGAGCAAATTGGTAAATATTCACAACTTTCGGGTTATAAGATAAATTGGACCAAGTCGGTAGCCTTTCCACTCAATCCTCTGATTCATCAGGCAGATATGCAATCCTTTCCCTTTTTATGGCAACCTCGCATGGTCAAATACCTTGGGGTTCACTACTGCTCTCCTTTGGAAGACGCTATCTCCTTTAATGCCAAAGACTTAACCTCTAAAGTCCGGGCGCTTACTCACCGTTGGACTCCTTTATCACTTACCTGGTGGGGTCGCCTAGAAACCATAAGAATGATGATTGTTCCTAAAGTGAATTACATTTTAGAAATGTTACCCTGTCTCCTACCTCGACGTACATATAAAGACTTAGAGGGCCTTCTGACTAGATACTTATGGCAAAATAAGACACCTAGGATAGCGAAGCATAAATTGCAAGCAGATAAGGAAAATGGGGGTGTCAGATTCCCTGATTTTCTGAAATATCACCACTCTTTTCTTCTCAAACAAGGCGCTCGTTGGCTGGAAGATCTAGCACCGAGTAGACCTGTGTGGCTAGACATAGAGGAGGACCTCTGCAAACCGATTCCTCTTACTTATCTCCCTGGTATGACTCTCCCATCAGACTCCCACTATCCACCAATGCTTTTAGATACTTTAGGTGCCTTTAATACTCTTGTGCAATCTCTAGACTCCCGATTCTGTCCGTTAGACAGACTCCCGCTTTGGTACAATACTCGATTTCAAATACAAAATAAACCGATGGCGTGGAGCCCCTGGTACACTAGGGGCATTTGGATCCCTAACCAGTTGTTCCATGATGGTCGCTGGAAAACTTTTAGCGAATTGCAAATTGAATTTGGTCTCCCAGCGAAACACTACTTTCAGTTGGTGCAACTACAGCATTGTCTTCGGAGTGCTAAGGTGCTCCCGCCATCGGAATCCCATGCCCAGGGATTGTCGGAGACTATCCGATCTATCGGGAGTTCACCGGGTGTCGCATCTAACTTTTACAAAACCTTATGTAATGCTGTAAATAGAGGTACCCCTATAGCACAGAAAGCATGGGAGCGGGAACTGCATGTAACCTTGACCCCGGAGCAATGGAGCCTCGTCTGGAGTAGAGTGACACGGGTCTCCCGATCCGCCTCACTCACTCAGACACTCTTCTTTCTAGCCCACCGGTGTTTCTATACTCCTGACAGATTAGCCAAATGGAACACCTCCCAGGGCAATAGATGCTGGACATGCCATGCGGCCATTGGTTCACTAACTCATGTTATGTATGAATGTCCCGCACTACAGTATTACTGGCGTCGGGTCTGGGGTCGTATCCAATCTATTTTGCACTTTCAAGAGCCCCTTTCTTGGAGGATAGTGGGACTCCGCTCAGCTGCGGGGATCCCCTCTCTTCCAAAATCGGCTTACTTCCTTTTAGACTTTATGCTGGGCATCGCTATCTCCCTAATTACGAAATACTGGAAAAATAGCTCCCATCTGAGCCCCAATGAATGGTGGAATCATGTCTGTCTTTATAGTAAATGTGAACAAATACCTCATATGTTTGCTTCTTCCGTTCAGACCCCCCATCATCTGTCTAAATGGAAGATGCTCAATGACTATGTTCACAATGCTAAATGCTCTCATCTGACTGTTTAAATTTGTATAAATCTCTGTCATATGATCATTCTGTATCGCAGATACTATTTATGTTCGTTTTGATGTACGATCACTGTTGTTTGGCAGCGCTCACATGCTGATACTGTCGGTTTAGAGAAGAAGCATGGGGGTGGGGGGTAATAGGGTTTGCTTTTCTTTATTGTATACTTGTTTTGTCTCCTTTGGTGTGTTGTTTCTTTTGTTTGTTGCAAAATGAAAATAAAAGTTTAAAAAAAAAAAAAATCATCAGACACAACCACGCCTAGGTCCCGCTCTTCTTTAGTGGACAAAAGTACTTCACCCCATATACTATAGTGCTCCCTTAGATTGCATCAGCCCAGTTTAGTTTTTTGAGACAATAAGGTGCTTTCCCATGTTCAGAAAAATAGGAGTTTATGAGTTCATTTGAATTACAAAAAAAATAATTGTGGCTTAGGTGGATTCCAGATAAATGTCGTTCAATAACCCAACCACAAATAGCAACAAGCTGAAACCCATGAGCCAAAACCCGTCAATCGGCTCAATCCAACATATACACGAAGAAGTGAAGGGATAAGAAACACTCCCATCCAAAACCATTTTTTTTATGTCGGACCATATAATACCTTGTCTGGGGTCACTAAAATCAAACTCCCAGACACCGGTAAAACTTAGTCCATTTTAATCCATCAAGCAGTAAAAGATAAATTTTGAACTTAGCTGCCCACGGTGAGATCCTCAAGGTGAGAGACACGACACAGTCCTGCATTTCGGGCACAAAATTTAAAATGCCCTGCTTCAGGTCAACATTGTCATCACCAATTGAACACCGTCACCAAACCAGTGAATGAAAAAACTTTTGTAGGAGAGCACTTTTAAACAACATGGTGTCTGACTTCATCCAATCTTCTGAGCCAATCATGAGAAAGAGGGAGGAACCAAAAGTAAAAATAAAAGTATCCCTCAAGTAATCAAAATAAACTATGCCAATCCAGCTCCAAATTAAGGCCATGTGGAGCCACTGTATTAAGGCGAAAAATCCAACACTGCTCGATATACTGTAATTTCTGGGTCCTGTAACCCCCATACAAATTCAAAGAAATCCAATCAATTGCTCGCCACTGCAGCTCCTCAAACGAGTGGCTATAAGTGAGTATATGTTGCACCAGTGGAGCCAAAATCGCCTGGGTACGAACCCACGATGCGTGTTCAGATAACCGGACCCGCAGCGGGCGAATTGTATGGCCCACATAAATCAGACCACAAGGGCAACAAATCAAATACACCACATATGAAGAGTCACTCGTGGTGGAATGTTTAAATGACCATTGCCGCTGTGTATGGGGGTCAACCCAAGTAGTGCCTAATAAAGATCCTGGATAATAAGAACAATGTCCATAGGGATAATGTCCACCCTGATGCATAAGGGTACTAAACCTTGGGGAGGTTTTTACCAATTTGTCCCGTAAGTTGTTGCCCCTCATAAAAGCAATGCAGAGCTTTTTCCGAAAGCAATTGTGGACAGAAAGAATCCCCCAATGTTTTTGTAAGATAGAATGTACCGCATACATACGGTTATTGTAAGGTAGTATCCCAACAAATTTGATACTATCATCACCTGTCATCTTGAATCGATGATTAACTATACTTTTGTTCTTGTCCCCATGATTGACATTGTTGCGATTGTCATTTTCATCACCTCGTCCAGTAGCAACTCCACAGCAGTCAACTTCTGTAAGTAACCATTCCCGATGGTTACATAAAGCCCTCTTATAGGCTTTTCAAATGATCCCTTGGGGGTAACCCCGTTGTCGCAGACAGAAGCTCAATTCATCAGCATGTCGTTTAAAATCCCTACAGGAAGAATAAATCCGCCGTAGCCGTAAAAATTGGCCAAAAGGAAGCCCTCGTTTCAAAGTGGGAGGATGAAAACTCGAGTACTTCAAAAGAGTGTTACGCTGAACTGGCTTTCTAAACAAAGAAGTTGATAAACCCACTTCTCCCAATGTGACCAAAACATCCAAGAATTCAATATGATGGACACAAAGATTTAAAGTAAATTTAATATAAGGATCTACTTGATTCAAATAATGTACAAACTGCTGTAATACCGTGATGTCTCCTTTCCACAAAATAAAGATATCATCAAGAAACCTTTTCCAGAGAATTACTTCTGAAAACCATTCAGACAAGTGTACAAATTGTTGTTCAAAATGGGCCATAAACAAAGTGGCCACTGACGGAGCCACGATGGCCCCCATCACAATTCCAAATACTTGCAGATAAAAAGAATCTGAGTACCGGAAACAATTCTTTTCCAACACCAGTTGTAATAATGGCATCACAAAGTGTTGAGGAAGGCAAGCTGGTAATGGAAGTGTTAAATTTGAGATCACCTCCAAAGCCTGAGACTGTGATATGTTAGAATAGAGGACCACCACATCCAGCGTGGCTAATATAACTGTAAATGGTGGTAAAGCGACTGATTGTAACAGCAACAAAAAATGAGAAGTATCTCTAATAAACGATGAAACCTTGGAAGCCAAAGCTGTAAAAATATATCACAAAATTGGGACAGGGATTCTAACACTGACCTACAACAAGAAACTCCACATGGCTTTAATTTGGAGCTGGATTGGCATAGTTTATTTTGATCACTTGGGGGATACTTTTATTTTTACTTTTGGTTCTTCCCTCTTTCTCATGATTGGCTCAGAAGATTGGATGACGTCAGACACCATGTTGTTTAAAAGTGCTCTCCCACAAAAGTTTTTTCATTCACTGGTTTGGTGACGGTGTTCGATTGGTGATGACAATGTTGACCTGAGGCAGGGCATTTTAAATTTTGTGCCCGAAATGCAGGACTGTGTCGTGTCTCTCACCTTGAAGATCTCACCGTGGGCAGCTAAGTTCAAAATTTATCTTTTACTGCTTGATGGATTAAAATGGACTAAGATTTATCGGTGTCTGGGAGTTTGATTTTAGTGACCCCAGAGGAGGTATTATATGGTCCGACATAAAAAAACGGTTTTGGATGGGAGTGTTTCTTATCCATTCAATAACCCAAGACAAAGTTTTCCATTGCCAGCTTCTTCTCACAGCACCAGCTCCAATCTTATTTTTTTTACTTCTAGCATTTGCATACAAGCATTTTAGAGGCTGCATTTTATTCATATTAATCTGGTTATTGGTAGGTCATGGTAATTTGGAAGCTTTAAGCTCTGTCTGCTCTGTACTTAAGGACATTTAGGTTACTTATGTCTTTATTGAGTGGAGGAGTAGCCTAGTGGTTAGAGCACCTGCATAGTACCTAGACAATCAAGGGTTCAATTCCCACTGGCACTCCTTGTGACTTTGGGCAAGTCACTTTACCCTCCATTGCCTCAGAAGAAATGGCTGGCAATCTACTTCAGGTGATACATTGCCAAGAAAACCCAGAGGTAGCTGGGATGCTATGAGTCAACACTGACAAAAAAAAAATGTCTTTATTGAAACCTCTCTGTCGATATGCCCTAACTTCAATCTTTTGCTAGTATCCTTCAGGGATACATTGTTCTGAACCATGCCTCTTGGGTGACTGTTGGCTTTACACTATTATCTAGTTTAAAAGCTGATTTATCTCCTTTTTAAAGGTTAATGCCAGCAGCCTGGTTCCATCCCAGTTAAGGTGGAGGCCATCCCTTCAGGAAAGCCCCTCATTTCCCCAAAATATTGCTCAGTTCCTAAGAAATCCAAAGCCCTCTTCCTTGCACCATTGTCTCATCCACACATTGAGACTCCAGAGTTCTGTCTGCCTTTTTGGTCCTGCGCATGGAATGGGAAGTATTTCAGAGAATGCTACCCTGGAAGTTCTGGATTTCAACTTCCTACCTAAAAGCCTAAATTTGGCCTCCAGAACCTCCCTACCACACTTTTGTATGCCATTGGTACCAACATGTACCAAAACAGTAGACCTCTCCCCAGCATTATCTAAGTCCTTGACTAGATGGTGCATGATTTCCACTACCTGCGCACCAGGCAATCCTCATATCCACCAGCCACCCAGCTATCTACATGCCTAATGATAGAATCACCAGTTGTAACGGCTGTCTTAACGCTTCCCTTGTGGGCACATGGCCCTGGAGAAACTTCCTTGGTGCAAGAAGGTTTTACATCACCTGGAAGACAGGTCCTAGTTACAGGATCACTTTCTGCCACACCAGGGTGATGATCTCCTGCCACATGAACTCTCTCCTCCATGACAACACAGATGCTGCCAGAGATTTCACTTCAAAATACCTTGTTAGTCCTCTGACTTCATTATTATTTTAATATTTATTTGTTTATTTATTTATTTATTTATTTATTTAAATTTGTTTTTATACCACCTTTCTACAATTCAAAGAGGTTTACAGATAGCAAACCTAACAGGGCATCAAAATGCACTCTGTTTTACAATGAAACAAAACATATAACAGGCAACAGTAACTATGTACAAGGTGATATGAGAGAGCAATCAATCAACATTCAACATTTATACATTGTGCAACTCGTGTAACTGTGGGGTGTGTGTTTAGAAGATTGGTTGCTAGGTGGATAATGTCTCTTGTGATGAAGACATGTTGAAATGATCCTGGAAGAGGTATGTTTTCAATCTCTTCTGAAAATCATTCTGATCTGAACATGCTCTTAGGTCTGGAGGTAAGGAATTCCATAGTGTGGGTCTGAAAAGGATGAATGCATGGTTAAAAGTGAACTGCTTGTTCCTAAGCTTCTATGATGAGATGATGGTGCTATGCCTTTGAAGTCTCTCATTCTTGGGCCCTGCTCAAGGTTTGAAGGCAGGTAGCTAATTCTTTGTGTAAGGCCTTAAATGTCATAATGAGTACTTTGTATCTGATTCTTGGGGTAGTTTCTCCAAATGGGTTAGTTTTGTGCATTCTATGGCAGTCATGAACCTCACTTCTAAGCCAGGGTATGTAAAGTATGATCTTAGTCTCTGAAATTTACTGCTAATGCTCGGCATAATACTTGCATCGTGCCAAAGAGAGCTTCCTTCTGGAGTTCATAAGATGTAACAGATATGGGTAGTTTGTCAATATGTGCTTGGAAATTCTTTTTTTTTTATCAAGCCTATTGCTCCCAGTACAATGGGAAAGATTTCTGTATCTTTCTGCCACATTTTCTTTGTCTCTGATTGCATTTCTTGGTACTTCAGGATCTTCTACCTCTCCATCCAATCCACAGAATAATCACTTGGTACCGACACTTCTATTATCAATGCTGTTGTGGTATTCTTCTCCATTACCACTATGTCAGGTTTCCTGGCATCCAGTTTCTTATCCTTCAGAATGGGAATGCTCAGGTGATCATAACCTCTTCATTCTCTGTTATTCTTTTAGGGTCATGATCCCAGTGCTTTGCAGGCACAGGGATATTGTAGTGTTTACAGAGTTTCCAGTGGAGGAGTAGATTGTTGTTGTGATGGGAAGCCAGTGGAGTTGTCGTAGTATGGGAGTGATGTGAACTCGACAAGAAGCTTTGTAGATTATCTTGCCACAGTGTTCTGGGCCAATTGTAGGGGGTGAAGGATGTGTTTAGGGATACCTTGGTATATAATGTTGCAGTAATCTAGGATAGATGTGATCGTGGCCTGGCAAATGGTTTGGAATAGCTCCGGGGTTAATAGGGGTGAAGATTCTTTAGAGTTCTCAATCGGTGGTAGATGGAGAGGGTTGTTTTCTTTATATGAAGTTTAAAATTCAGTTGCTGGTCCAAATAATATGCCAAGGTATTTTACTTCACTTTCACTCTGATGGCTACATCGTCTAGTTTTAAAGTTTGAGGAGAGAAGGATAGGTCAGTGAAGGAATAGAGCTTGTGTCTTATCTTTATAGATGATTAGATTGTGAAGGCTGAGCCATTTTCTCATGTCTGCCAAGCAATTGTGTAAGCTAACAAAGTCAAAGGATGAGGTGTTAAATGAGATGAAGAACATGATGTCATTAGCATAAATTTGGTAAAGCATTTTGTGTGCTCTGAATATGTCACATATCAGTTGTATGAATATATTGAATAGGAGAGCCGAGAGGCTTGACCCCTATGGTACTCCTATATGTTGAATGAATGAGTGTGAAGTCTTCTGTCCAATTCTTACTTGCTGTGTTCTGCCTTCTAGATAGAACCTAAACCAGCTAAATGTAGTATCCCGAAGCCCAATGTCTTTGCCGAGAGAGGAAGTCAAAGGTGGATGAGATGTCAAGGATTATGAGGAGGAAACCTTGAGAAGCATTTTTTTTTTTTAAAACGTTTATTTTCATTTTACAACAAACAAAAGTAACAACACACCAAAAGATACAAATACACACATACAATAAGGAAAACAACCCCAATTACCCCCCACCCCTATGCTTCTTCTCTAAGCTAATAAGAGTCATCACATAAGCGCTTACACACAACAGTTATTGTACAGCAAACAAGCAGAAATGGTATTGATGATACAGGCTGATCCTGTGGCAGAAATGTATACAAAATTAAACAGTCAAATGAGAGCATTTAGCAGTTAGAACATAATCATGGAACACCTTCCTTTTAAACAAGTAGTGAAAGGCTTGAGTGGAAGAGATTGACATACAAGGTAGTTGCTCATAATTACAGTAAAAATGGACATAATTCCACCAATCATTGAGGCTCAGATGGGAGCCAATTTCCAGTATTTCGTAATGAAGGAGATAGGAAATAGCTATGCCCAGTAAATGGGCCTCCTGAAGAAACACTAACTCAGAATAATCATGATTAAGAGAGCTAAGGATTGTCCTTCTTTGGAATAGACTATTGATGCCTTTTACAGTCAGTAATGATAACTTACATAAAGCCATGCAAAATAGTTAAACAATCTGAAAAAGAAACATAATAGCGCACAGAGGTACACAATGTCGCTCATAGTACCAGTAAATGACTGCAGAAACAACATGATAGGAATTAAACTAAGGAAAACCATGAAGCGCCCCATATAACAAAATAAGCACCGAAGTGCCTTAGAGAAGAAGCAAAACCCCAGAAATTACTGGCGGCCTGATGTCTGCGGGGAGAAACCCCAAAGAAGGCCTGAATTGAAACATAAATCCTACAGAGCTATACGGGCTCCGAAACTAACCAAGGATCTCATCGTGGAAAGAAAGGAGACCAATAAGGTATATATAAAGAGAAAGAAAAGTCCAGGCAGTCTCCGTTTCAGGCAGCGATCACCGCATCGGGCCATTCAAAATGGCGGACAGTTCCATCGGATTCCATCCAAGCTGTTGGATTAGCGCATCTGGTCTGCTTCTTTGGAAGCTAGAAATGTTGCTAGCAGATCAGGATCTTCGAAGGTACGAGTTTGGTTATGGAGAGTCACTCTGAGCTTCGCTGGATATAAGATGCCGAAGCGAGCCTGTAACTGTTGAAGTCTAGGTCGAAAAGCAAGGAGTCTCTTCCGACGGTCAACTGTGGGCTTAGCCAAGTCAGGGAAGAAGGAGACTTTATGATTTTCAAACTCCAAATGACGATTCGCCCGGGCAGCATTTAGAATTTGCTCAACTTGCTGATATCTCAGTAGACGAAAAATGATGGGCCGGGGGGTCGTCCGATTGAGCGCCATGCTGGTAGGAACACGATGTGCTCGGTCAATTTCCAGATCTCTGTGAAAAGTAATCTTCAGCAAGGAGGGAAGAGTTTTGACCAGGAATTCTCTCATATCTCCTGCTTCCGCGCCCTCCGGTACACCAATGAGCCTTACATTGTTGCGACGGGCTCGATTATTGCTATCCTCTAACTCTTTTTGTAGATTCTGTATCTGACGCTCAGCCTCATCCAGTTTCACCAAGCGCACCACGTGCGAGTCGAGGACCCCCGCCATATTGTCCTGCCGTAATGAAAGACCTTCAAGTCGATCCTGAAGCACACCAAAATCTTCTCTCATGGCTCGGAGCGCTTCTCCGTTGGACTGCACCAGTTCCTTCACACCACGTATTTCCTCCAAGATCTCCTGTTGCATTTCGGGGTTATCCCGAAATGGCACCATCTTTTGTGGGGAAGGCAGCTCTGTCTTGGAACGTTTTCCGTGTGAAGAAGAGGGAGATCCGAAGTCTAAGCGCGCTGGTTTATGGGCCGCCATCCCCCCCGAGGCACCCCGGTAAGTTCGGAGCAAAATATTAAGTTAATGTAGGTATTAAGTCAGGATTCTGAGTAGGCCCCTCGGGAGCTTCAGCGCAAAGCGTCTAACCCGCTGGACATCAGGCTCCGCCCCCGAGAAGCATTTTGATTACCAGATAAAATTGTGTTTAGTAAAGATGTGATGTGGATTTTAACGCTATGATTCTTCCTGAACCCATGTTGATAGAGGTCCAAGGGGGCATAATCCGCGAGATAATCTTGGAGTTGGGTTTAGACTATTTTCTCAATTATCTTCGAGATGAAAGGGATACTGGAGATGGTCTGTATGATTTAAGGGAAGTGGGATCAAGATTCATGCCTTTCAGGAGTGATCGGATTGAACTTTGTTTCAGAAGTGAGGCCATAAGGCCTTGCGATAAGGATGTGTGCACAATGGGCATTAGATAAGGATTGAGGTATGATTTGGTTATCTTAACCCAAGATACTGGGCAAGAATCAAGTGCAGAAGTAGTTGTATTGAGATTCCTGATTGTGTCTTTGATGTTTTCAAGTGATAGTAAATCGAACTGCAACCAAATTTTTAAAGATAGCTCCTGAGGACATAGAGTAGATGAGAGATACCCTATAGGGAGGGCCACTTTGTCTTTAGCATGAAGGTTGCCATGCTCTGTGGGCATATTCTATCTAGTGGATTCCATTTCTTTGGTTTCTTTAAAAGTGATTTTGTGATGAAGAAGAGCTCTCTTGATTTATTTAATACATTCATCATGACATTATTGTAATATTCTTTCTTTCATCTTAGCGTTTCTTCAGTGTATAGTCTAAACTTCTCTATATAATTTGCATGAGAGCGATGGTCTTTAGAGTGGTGCCATATATGCTTGAGGTGACATAGCTCACTCTTCTGTTTTTGTAATGAGACTGAACCATGGAGCTTTGCTGTGGTACTTTGTTGGAAACTTCCTTGGAGGTGTGAGTGCTACAGCAGCCAGGATATTGTTCCATCCTTTTATCTTGTCTTCAATGTCTGTGTCTTCAGTCATAATGAGATCCATCTGGGTGATGACCATTTCGAGGGAGTAATTGTTGAAATGTTAAAATCTATGATGCATGGGTGGAATGGTGGGAGCAGCTGAATGATAAGGGTTGAAAGGGATGGAGAATAGTATAGAAGCATGATCTGACCAGGGCACTGGAAGGTTCATGTGGGTCATATGGGTAAGATCTAATAGGAAGTCATTAGGAATAAATATTAAGTCAAGGATGTCTCCTTTCTTATGGGTTGGTTTAGAAAGAATTTTTGTGTATCCAAGGGTTTCCATAGCTTCTAGGAAAGAGTTTGATTGAGTTGTAGGGGCATGATGCTAAGTTAAGGTCACCTAGCGGAATGTTGATGTGTTTTTGGGAGAGAGCAGGTTGTTTTTAGACATGAGGATAATTCAGAGTCCTTGTCATGAAGTGCTCTGTATGTTAGGCATACTAGTATTATCATTTGTAGTTATTAAGA
Source organism: Ichthyophis bannanicus (assembly GCA_033557465.1). Classification (NCBI taxonomy): domain Eukaryota; kingdom Metazoa; phylum Chordata; class Amphibia; order Gymnophiona; family Ichthyophiidae; genus Ichthyophis; species Ichthyophis bannanicus. The sequence goes on along the minus strand of CM066036.1, from coordinate 17,340,510 downwards.
CGTCGATGTCGGTGGTGGAATTGGCATTAATGGGGTTGAGTTTGAGATCATCCTTAGATATTAGGTAGATACCTCTGCCTCTGTCATTTACTCTGTTAGAGTTGTGTATTGTGAAAGAGAGCACAGCTGGTTTAGGAGGACAGAGTCAATTTTGGAGAACTATGTTTCTGTGATGCAGAGGATGTCTAGGTCATGGTCAAGAATAAAATCTACCAAGATCTGAATCATGTTTCAGGCTGAATGAGAATTAATGGGAGCACATCTGAGCAAGGATTCAGATGTGAGGTGCATAGTCTTTGATATTTAGTTGAGAGATCCTAATTAAGGAACAGTGCCTTTTTTGATGCTGGATTTGTATCTGGATTGTTTGAGTGTATTATGGGGATATAATTTATTTATTTAAGATTTTTTTAATATACCGCTTTTCCATTTTATCAAAGCAGTTTACAGTGAAACAGAACATGAATTACATGGAACAGTATAAAGAATTATATACATTTAAGTGTTTACAACGTTTCAACTATTTACAGTACATTGGTTCTTAGCTTAGTCATTATCTTATAAGGAGGGGACAGTTTAGGGCGGATTTCAGAACTGTGGTTGTGTACTTCATGTGCTGTCATAGTGCTCAGTGAAAAGGTAGGTTTTTAGATGTTTTCTGAAGTCAGCAATATCTGAAATAGGTCTTACGTGATGTGGGAGTGAGTTACATAGTGATTGTGAATAATATTCAAATACTCTGTGAAGTAGTCTTTGTGAAGAGGTGGACGGTATGGCGGCAGTTGAGAGGGTGTTCTGGTGGATCTTCCTCCTTGATCGTGTATCTGGGACTCTTTTGATTATTTCATTTAAGCATTCAGAGGAGCAGTTATTTATTATCTTGAAGGTCATCATTATGGCTTTATATTTTATTATAGAGTGGATGGGAAGCCAGTGGAGTTCTTTTAAGGTGGAAGTCATATGATCATGCTTCTTTGTTCTTATAATTAGCCTAGCAGCTGTGTTTTGTGCCAGCTGCAGCGGGTGTGTTGTACTTTTGGGTAGACCCTGGAGTATCATGTTGCTGTAATCCAGCTGCGGAGTGATTATTGCCTTGCAGATAGATCAGAAGTGATTTGGTTCTAGTATGAATCGTTAAGTTCTGCAGTATCTTCTTCTTGTAGACTTTAGAGGTGGTGTTGTTGATATGAGGTTGGAGATTGAGTCTCTGGTCTAGCAATACTCCCAGATACTTCACTTCATTCTTGATTGGAATTGGATGACTTCCGATTATCAGATTATTTGGAGGGTTGAATAAGGTTTTTCTTGTGTTTACAAGGGTTTCAGATTTGCTGTAGTTGATTATTAAGTTGTGCTGTGCCAGCCATTCGGTTATTTCTATAATGCATGAGGGGATGGGAGAGAAGTCCATATTCATGGTATCAGTTGATGAGGATCTCATTAGGTCATCTGCATATAGATGGTAATGTATGCAGTGATTCTGTATGATTTTGCAGACTGGTTGTATGTAAATGTTGAAAAGTAAAGCAGATAATGTTGAGCCTTGAGGTAGTCCTTGATGTAACGAGAAAGGTCTTGATTTGCTGGTCTTAATCTTCACTTCTGTCATTCTGTTGGATAAATAGGAGCGGAACCAGGACAGTGGGGTGTCACTTATTCCAATCTCTGACAGCCTGTCCAGGAGTGTGGGGTGTATTATTGAGTCGAATGCAGCTGTTATATCAATGAAAATGAGTATGAATACATGCTTGATGTTCTCAATCCCTTTGAGGACTGTTTTCATCAGGGATGTGAATAAGGTTTAGACTCCGTGGGTTGAGTGGGAAGTTTGTGTCTATGTGGTCCTGGAGTTGACACTGAATGGTCTTTTCAATTACTTTGGATAGGAGTGGTATGCTGGATATTGGACGGTATGAGGCTGGTGAGCTTGGGTCAGATGCTGTGTTCTTTAGGAGTGGTCTTATAGATGAGATTTTAAGCTGAGGTGGCATAATCAATTCTGGCTGACTCAGTAAGGAGGGACGTTATGAGAAGTATTAACAAAGTGCACATAGTGAAAGTAGGATACCTTTTTATTGTTCCCTCTATGCTGGCAGAGATAGAGCTCTGGGAGTTCGGAAGCTCTGTGGTGTACTCTATAGTGAATTGCGTCACATGGAGTAAATAGTCTAATGTAATAGGTCTTGGTGAAACACTGCTACAGAGTTTACCCAGATGCCTCTTGTAGTCTAATGGCCACTCTAATGGCATGCTAAGGTCCTTTGGTGAGGTCCTTAGGCACAGGCATGCCTGAAGTGCTGCTCTTTAATGTCCCTGGGGATGCCAGTAGTGAGGTCAGTGGGGGTGGGGAAAGGAGTCATATGGCTTACCTTCCCCATTTGCTGCTGCTGGATGCCATTTGGGGTGCTTTGCTGAGATGGCTTTCCCCCGATATCAGCAAAGGGCTATGATCTCCCTTCCCCTGCTCTCCAATGAGACCCAGCACTAAAAGGAGGCCTCCAGTTCCTGAGGCAGCAAAACAGCCCACAACATTATGGAACCTCCAGCATTTAACTCTATGAAGGGTGTTTTTTTCCTTATAAGCTTCATTTCTTTGCCTTTAAATATATGGCTGGTCTGTATTTCCAAAGAGCTCAAGTTTGATGTCATCTGTCCATAGAACTTTTTCCCAGAAGGATTGTGGTTTTTCAAGGTGTGTTTGAGAAAAGATCAGGCATGTATTTTATGTCTGTCTTTGAGCAGTGGGATCCTCCTTGGCCTCTGCCCATGAAGTCTTTCTTTGTTCAGTGTGCGGCAAATAGTGCGGATTGAAACTATCACTCTAGATTGCTCCAGATTAGCCTTAAGCTCTTTGGATGTTGTACATGGTGTTTTTCCAACAGTTTGCACTAACCTTTGAAGATTTATTGGTTTAGTTTTCCTCTTCCCACTACGTCCTGGGAGGTTCCTGACAGTTCCTTGAGCAGAAAACTTCTTAATAACATTGCAAGCTGTAGACACAGGGATCCCAAGGTCTTTGGAGATGGCCTTGAACCCCTTTGAAGTTTGATGTTTGGAGATAATGGTTTTTCTGATGGTCTCAGGCAGCTCTCTTGTCTTCACCATTGTGAAAATGGAATAGGGAGTGAATGTGGCCATTTTAAACATTAGAGCCATCATTCATTGGTTGATTCAACTCATGTGAGTACTGACAATTGATCACAGGTGCATCTAATTTTACTGCAGTGGTTCTTCTGTTTAAATTGATTTGAATTTTTTATAAGGGTGCCAATAATCATGTCCTCACAAGTGATACCAAAAACCACAAAGGAGAAAAATATCCAAACAATCAAAAAAACTTCCTTTAACAGTCATTCAAAGCCCCCATCATAGGCATCAAAATCTTAATTAACTGAAGAAACCTTCAGAATCTAATTATTTGTTGGACCATTTGCCATGAGAGAAAACCCTCCTGTAGCAAACATGTTAGGCTCATAATAAAGAATAAAAGGAATGTTTGCTACAGGAGGGTTTTCTCTCATGGCAAATGGTCCGACAAAAAATAGATTCTGAAGGTTTATTCGGTTAATTAAGATCATGATGCATATGATGGGGGCTTTGAATGACTGTTAAAGGAGGGTTTTTTTGATTGTTTGAAAAATCATGTCCTGGCAATGTCCCAGTTTTTATACTATTTCCTTTTTTAACTGATCTTGTTTCATTTGATTATTTTATGTGTCAATTATGTGTGCATATACAATCCAAAGCTATTTCACTGGCAGCTTTTTTTTTTTTTAGGAGATATTGGACATTAAGGGATTGAACTGCAACGGTGCCAATAATGTTTACCACAACTGAATAGCAAGTTTAAAGTCAGATTTAAGATTCATCTCTTAAAAGAAGCTTTCAGGGTCACGTGATGAGAGCTCTAGGGATAGTGGTCATCTCCCTAATTCCCTTTCTTTCCTGTCCTGATGATGGAATTGCTTTTAACTATTGTAGACCACTTTGCTTATTATCAAAGCCTATTTAACAAGCACTAAATAAAATGTTGACCACAACTCCTATTTTGGAGGAGAGATGAGAGAGGATTGATATGATATAGACATTTAAATACCACTGTGAAATAAATATGTAGGAGGTGTCCCTCTTCAAGTTGAAAAGAAGAACTGGAATGAGGGATCATAAGATGAAGATGAAAGGGGATAGATAGGCTCAGGAATAATCTGAGTAAATATTTATTTACAGAAATATTGGTGGATGCATGGAACAGCCTCCCAGTGGAGATGGTGGAGATGAGAACTGTATCTGAATTAAAAAAAAGCATTACAAACGTGCTTCACGTGCTAACATTTACACCAACTACCAAGCAGGCACACATGTCCATGACTTCATTGTAGCCACTGTTTCTGACAGTGTACCTCTAGTATTTTATGAAGACAAATAAATTCCTATGGGTCCGATTCTGAGACGTGCAGCTCCGCAAGCCGTCCTACCTTATTCCCCCTCTGACTCTCCCTGCATGGCGAGAGCAGCAGGACGGAGGAATAACTTCCTCGGAGGTGGAATAACTTCCCCGCACAAATCGCCAGCCCTGGACATACAGGGCTGACATTAGAATTGACCCTGTACGTCTAGGACGACCGCCCATTGCCCGCCCAGACTCCACCCCAAGCTGCCACTTCCCCCTCCCCCCCCCCCCCCCCCGTCTAACTTCCCTGCACAACCGGCAGGGAGGTTAGACGCGGTGGAGGAAGGCACGAATAACCCTTTTTGCTTAAAGCAATACATGCCATGTCGTCTTTATAACTGTTTAGAAATATGTTTCCCCCAAAATCCCAATTCTCTCTTCCATCAATAGCTCAGAATTCTCAGCAAATGTCTCTGCCCTAGTGATCCTTAAATTTCCTATTGTCTTTTTCAAAAAGCCAGAGTTGGTATTCTCCATTCTCTTTTCCCTATTCAAGTATGGGTTGAGTGAATGAGAGATTTAATTTTACTTGTTGATTTTAACTTTTTTGAGTATTGAATCATGAGCATCTTTGAAATTGCACCACTAGGTAAAGTAAACCTTTGCCAATTAGTACTACTGTTCTCAAGTTTCAAATTCATGCTAATTCCATCCTTCTTTGTATGGAAGGATAAGCACACACATTTCTAAAATAATTTTAGGTAAAAATATTATATTCAGAAGTTATGGCCCAACAAGGTAATACAGTTTAATTAAATATTCACAGTGATTACATTCAGCCCATAATATACTTCACACACACCGGAGCTGAATTCATCATTGAATAACAAGCTTAGAACAATTAGTATTAGCCATCACTCTGAGAAAGTAATGAGCTACCCAATATTAATAACTTATCAAGCACAAAATTTCTGGTTACCTTGTATGTTTTACTTTAATCGGCTAAAAGAATCAGCAAATGATAACTTTGCATTAAAATGTGCAGAAAGATGTGTTTAACGTTGGACCATATAACAGTTGGGTCAGTTGCCATTCGCTTAGGGATTCAGTGAAACATACAATTTGACCAGGGGTTCCTACACTTTTGCCCACAACTGAAAAATCAGTAAATAATTCTTGGATCTTAAGAGTTAAAAACCGATGAATGCTAAAGCTATACAGCCAAGCCAAGGTTGGAGCAATAGCAGAAAATCAAACTCTTCATGCCATTTGATTTCAAAGTTTGCCTTGACTTTGCCTTAGTTTTCTGTGCCTTCTTGAGCATCTCAATGTACATACATACATTTCTCCTCCTTTCCTTTAGACGTCCGGCACGCTACAGTCTAGGTGGGGCTTCTAATCTTCGGTGTTTATAAATTATGAATTTAGCGATTAATGTTCCAACTAATTAGGGCTTCATTGAGAGTACAATAAATCCATGTTCATGGATCTTTTTGCAGCATAGTTTCCCTTGTTGGGTTCCTTTTCTGGAGCTGAGGAGTGATCCACATGGAAAAAGGCACAAAAAACAGAGTGGAGGATCCAAAACAGGCAAGGGGAGGGGTGAGAGAGTTCTAGAGGGCTTATGTTTTTAGTTTCAGATTTTTATCTAATAAAGACCATTTTCTTTTTCTCTGGGGGTATTTGATCAGTGTTTATCAATTACAACCTAAGTTCAGAACCCCTATGTGTATGAAAATTTGTGATTTATTAAGTTGCATGCATTTTTTTTTTAAGTTGAATTTTATCTAGTAACACTAAACTGTAGATTGAGCTCCTGAAATGTCCTGTCCATCAGCAGTGGCAGCTCACATTCTCCCTCTGTCTCACACGGACACTCGCAAATACAAACTCGGAACGAGACACTGCTTCATCAAGTCCTCCCTTCCTTCTTCATTAAAACCAGAAAATTGTTCTTTGCCGATTTTGTCAGTGCAGCTTCCCTTCCCCAAAGTGCATTTATTTCTCGGACTCATACAGAATATCGCAGAAATTTGCAGATTTTAAACGGAAAATGTTTCTAAATGTACTTGGCACTCTGATAGCTTTTCTTTTTTACTTTAATTATTATTTCTATGTATAATATGCCTTCTGCGGCATTTGAGATAGTCAGTATACCATTACACATTTCGCTTTCTAGCACATTAACACAGAAAGATTGCTGTGTAGTACTTTATTATGCAAAAATGTCTACAAAGTGCTCTTTACTAAAAATATCTCTAGACTGTGCAAAATATGTGACCGATCTAAACTAAAAGCACATTAACAATAGAAAATGTGTTCTTTCACTGCCTTCTTTCTGTTCTTCATTAAATCTTATTGAATTTGTCATCTTTCCTTAATTGCATTTACGTGCATCAGTGGTGAGAGAATATATCTTTTATGAGGTTGAAAAGTAACAGTCAGACTGTTTGAAAGAAAAAACATAGATTTCTAACACCTTTAAAGTAAGGATAAAGTTTGTTATTAGCCACAACTGTGGTGTTTTTATTAGAGTAACACTTTGATGTGTTGATTATAATCAATGCAAATTATTGAGTTCTGCTGCTGGGTTATGTTGATGATAGAATGAGTTGCTTTGTGGCTTGTGTGTGAGGTCATTATTTATTTATTCCAAAAGATTTAACCCCACAATCGCCTGTATGTGGTGTTAACATTTTCAAACAGTAGTAAATTATAGTGCACTATGGAGTGAACAGCGGTCAGCTGCATTGCATAGACTACAATCTGGATTTCTCTCATGCTATGAAATTCAAGGAAAGTGGAGGTGTTCCTAGACAGAGCCTGCAACATGGCCTGTCCTTTAATTGCCATTTACATAGCAGTAGAATCATTCATTTCTAATTTGCCTATTATTCACTCTCTTTAGCATGCAATGTCAATGTCAGTACCGGGGCATTGGAATAAATTTAGTTTCTGAGACATTTCTGCACAGGCTATTTCTGCTTTTCATCTCTTGTCCTTTTTTTTTTTTTTTACCTTAGCAGGCTACTGCTTAGAAACAGGCAGATTAGGGCTCTTGTTTAGATATGATTTATGATGCAACATTAACCCTTCATTGAACTAGAAATGCCCTAATATTAAAACAGTTTGACACATGGAAAATCAAAAGCCCTTTTATTGGATGTGCTATTGTCCGCATCATAAGTTTCCCCAATGTGATGCCACAGTTACACCATCAATTTCCCTACTACTATCGAACACTGCATTGAAAAACTAATGGACAGAATCCTTTGTCATTTCTGTTTCAGTGACCAGCAAATAGCTCTAAGAAAGTCTTTCCCTTCTTATCACTTCAGGCATTTTTAAATGACACATCTGAGATTCTAAGTTAACAATTTATGGAAGAGACAGCCTTTCAAGGAAAGAATCACAATGGGCATGTTTAGTGATTACTTAATGGAATCACATTTAAAAGTCTACTTTTCCTGCTAAATTTCTAGTAAGTGAAGTGATGTTCTTGCATAAAACAGAGATGTATTTTATCAGAATAATTTATCACCTAAAATGTTTTTTTTACAACATTTTAATCTGGAAAGATCTCCTGTACTGTCCTTTTTTTTTTTAGAAATGAATTGCTATCAAACACTTCATCTGTTAACATTTTCAAGAGTTGAAGTCATAAGCATCGAAATGATATTTCATGGAATCTATAGCATTGTACAAGAATATTAAGGGATTGAAACAATATACAAGGCTATCTCATGTTGAATTATAATACCACATGGGAATGTGAATCTGACTTCTTATATTGGTTTGGAAAATTTTGGTGCATAAAGAAGGTGTACTAAATTGACATTTTGCATATAAAACCTGGAAATTTATGAGCATGAAGTTGATGTAGGTCTATTAAAACATTTTTGTATTTTATTACATGTTAAATGCATTAATTTATGAAAGAAACAGAAAAAATGTCTGAACATTGACCAAAAAATCTGAAATGAATAGAAAACAAACCACACTCTTACAGTATTACCAAACCAACTTTTGATGCAGCGAACTGCACTATGCTCTAGCGTAGCATTTCGCTACAGATTGTCCCTTGATAATCTTGCTCACCAGCTCAGAAAGCGACCTAGTGTGGGAAAATCATGGGCAAAACCATTGTGCTAAAGCCAGGCTCCGCATCTCGCCGCGCCACCCGGTTACGGGCGGCTGGACTGGACCTTGCCGCGTGGCCTTCATTAACCGAGGTAGGTCGGACTCGATGCTCTTCAGCCCCCACTCTCCCCACAATCCTCCCCCCACTCCTTCTCCACAAACACACTGACACCATTTTTTTGGGGAAAAATATGGTTGCAGCTTTATTAACCATTAAACAGATTAACAATCAACACCTATAACAATCCTTTTTAGCATACCCTATTGGAATGATGCATCACCAGCCATGTCACTAGCAAGGTGAGCTCGCCTCCGCTTTTTCCAACTTCCCTCCCCCACTTGGCCCCGACTTCGCCATGTCATTAGCAAAAGCCAGCCAGAGGTTGTCCGGGTCGGGGGTACCCCACCCCCGTCCCAAGCTTATCCTAAGGCTCCGGAAGATCGTGAAGTGGCCTGGTCCCGAAGGCTCACGATCTTCTTCTTATGTGTGACTGTAAGGCCGGTGAGTTCTCTTTTTTAAGGCATTTTGCCACCGAATGTCCCTCTCCACAACTTGAGCATGCATGGCGGAACTTGCAATCAGGAAATGGACACGAGGACTTATTGAATCTCCATCACACATCCCCTGCTCCTGTACCTCCAATTCTCTGCTGCAAAATGGCTCCTGCAGGCCAAAAGTAATGACCAGTACCCACAGGGATCCCGCCCCCCCAGTTTCCCTCCCCCAATGCCCCCAGGCCCCGGCTTAGCGGACATTTGCGTCAGCCATAGATTAATATCCTGTGAGCCCCACGACAAAAATTGATTCTCCTCCATTTTATCTCAGAATTTCTCATCGTACTTCAACCACGACCATCCCTCATGCATCTGTGCTGCCTCAAGAATAGAATCCACGTAGGACAACAGCATCCCATACTGTTCCGGATAATGATGTCCCCATACGTTTGCCAAACGCAAAAAGGCTCTTGTCCAGTTCACCACATTCCTGGACACCTTCTTGATTCATCTGGCCTTCTCATCCTCCTTTCTCTTTTTCTTCCTATCCCCCGACCGCCTCCTCCCTTCTAACAATCAGATGATATCAATATATCTCCTTTTCTTAATTTTACGATGCAAATTCTTCGGTACACCTTCCCATAACTCGGCATACGCAGCCATGGAGGGAGCTCCCCCCACCAGTTTACTCGACCCCCCCCCCATGCTGCCGCCCACTTGTCCCGCACCTCCGCCTTCCGATGATGACGATGACTATACCCATGACAAGGAAGAGGATGAATCTGAACCATGCCACCTCCGACACATGTGCTTCCACTTCCTACGCAGACAAAACAAAAAGAAACCTATTCAGAGTGAAATAAGAAATTCCATAAATTGAACTCTGAAAAGAATGGTAAGAAGACCCTCTAGCTTTTTTTGTTGGAGTATAACACACCAAAAGTGGGGGGAAGCAACACCACCCTCTCGCTGTGGTTACTCCATTTTAATCATTTGAGAAAGTAAACTATTTAATTTAATTATATCACTTAGCTGCAATCTGCCCCGAGCTCCTTTTCACCACAGAAACCAAAAATATATGACTTGGCACCAGGGCCGTCCCATCCATTGAGCGAGAATGTTTTTTGCACAGGGCCCCGCGTTTCAGGGGGCCCCGCACAAAAAAACATTCTGATCTAAAAGTAAAATTTAAAATAAAAATAAAAAACTGTCTGCTGCCGGGGCCAGGGCCGTGGCCGCCGCAGCAGAATCGAGTGTGCCGCGGGGCCCCCCTGCCCGGCAGAGCCTGCTCTCCCCTGCATCAGCTCCCTCTTTGCAGCTGCAGTCACACACACCGGCTTTCAGAGCGCGAGGGGAGAGTTTCTCCCTCGCGGCTCTGTTAAGCCGGCGGGGGCTGATGGGAAGTTCCCATCAGCCCCCGCGGGCTTAACAGAGCCGCGAAAGGGAAACTCTCCCTTCGTGCTCTGAAAGCCGGCATGTGTGACTGCAGCTGCAAAGAGGGAGCTGATGCAGGGGAGGGAAGGCTCTGCCGGGCAGGGGGGGCCCCGCGGCACACTCGATTCTGCCGCCGCGGCCGCGGCCCTGGCCCCGGCCCCGGCAGCGGCAGCAGACAGTTTTTTTTATTTTAAATTTTCCCTGGGCTGGGGGGTGGGGGTTTAGGAGTGGTGATGGGCTATGGGGGAGCTAAGTCTGGATATGGGCTGATGGGATTAGGACTGGTAATGGGCTATGGGGGGCTTAAACTGAAAATTGGGTGATGGGGGGTTAGGACTAGAAATGGGCTGATGGGATTAGGACTGGGAGTGGGCTGATGGGGAGGTTAGGACTGGTAATAGGCTATGGGGGGCTAGGACTGGTAATGGGTTGGGGGGTTGCTAGGACTGGAAATGGGCTGAGTGGAAGGGAAGGCTTGAACTGAAAATAGCTGATGGGGAGGGGGCTTGGAATGGAAATGGGCTGAGTGGAAGGGGGCTTTAACAGTAAATAGCTGATGGGGATGGGGCTTGGAATGGAAATGGGCTGAGGGGAAGTGGGGGGCTTGAACTGCAAATAGCTGATGGGGAGGGAGGCTTGGAATGGAAATGGGCTGAGTGGAAGGGGGCTTGAACTGAAAATAGCCAATGGGAAGGGGGGCTTGGAATGGGCTCTTATGGGAGGGAGCTAGGACAGGAAATGGGCTGATGGAGGGGCTAGGATAGGACTAGGAATTGGGTGTTGGGGGAGCTAAGATTGGAAATGGGCTGTGGTGGGGGCTTGGATTTAAATGTACTCAGGGAGGGGCTATAACTGGAAGTAGGCTCATGGGGGGCTTGGATTGGAAATGGGCTGAGTGGAGGGGAGCTAGGATTTGACATGGGCTGATGGTGGGGCTAGGAAAGGAATAGAAATGGCTGATGGGAGGCTGGTATTGGAAATGAGCTGATGAAAGGACTCGTATAGGACTGGAAATTGATGGGGGAGCTAGGACTGGAAATGGGCTGATGGGGGGACTAGAAGGGAACGGATACTGGGTGGGGCTGGAACTAGAAGGGAGCTGATGTTGAGGGAGATTAGAAGGGGATGGGGCTGGGTGAGTGAAATGGAGAGGGGAAAAATATTTTGTGTGGGAGGGAAGAAAAATCTACAATTGGCCGGGTGTTGGGAGAGTAAGTGGGGATTGAGGATGGAGGGGTAAAATTTGAGTGGATGAAATAGGAATGAGGAAAGAGCAAAAGGAGAAAGATTAGTATGTTAAAACAGATGTAGAGGTAGAATGGAAAAAAACTAGAAGAGTGAAGAAAGGACAAATGGACAGCAGACGATGGAGAGTTAGCAGAAGACACAAATAAACCAGAAGAAAGTGGCTGGAACAATTGCAACTGAAAAAAAATGCACAAAAGGTACAAAGATATCTCTTTATTTTGAATTAACTGGAATATGTCAGCTCTGGAAAATGTGCATCATTAACGTAGGTGCTTTGTTTAGTACAAGAGGAAATTAATTTATAGTTTTATTTCTACAGTGTTGTACATTCCAAGTTTGGCTTTTGGGATTCCCAGTTTAATTATTGTCTTCCTGTTTCTAAATTGTGATTCCTTGTTTGGTGATGGTCTATGTTCTGCATGTGTAACTGAGCTGAGGTACTCTGTTTATGTAATTCCTATTTGACATTGCCACTTGTTCTCTTTCCCCAGTAGGTCATGTATTGTTATTCTCTGAAATGTATTGGTTTAATATTTGCAGTGTTGCCTTTTGATAGGTATGCTATGGTGTTTTATGAGTCCTTGTAGTGCTGTTAGGATATGGCAGGTTTGCTATGGGTTTAAATGGGCAGTGTTTGTAGTAGTTCGTTATGTGCCTGGCGGTTGGCACTGTATTATAGTAATGTAGAAATCTTTTAATCTTTATTTATCCATACACTCATGAAGAAGCATGTTTACTAAAAGTTAGTTTATGGTAACATTATGCAAATATTTATGCAAACGAGGCCCCTTATGCAAATGAGGCCCCGCACCGAGTCTCCGCACATGGCCCCGCACCCCCCTTGGGCCGCCCCTGCTTGGCACTTTTCGGGTCTAAAGAATTTTTTGACCCTGCATCAGGTAAATTAAAAGGCTTGTAGTTGAAAAGCTTCAATCTTCAAAAAGGCAGAACTGTCAATGTTGAGAAAAACTGAGCCGTTGTGCTTAAGAAAAGCTAGCGTCTGACGTAGATGATGACAAAGCATCCTAAAAGAGAGTCTAAACCAATAGACATAAGGCAAGATTACTCACCAATCAGGGAGGAAGAGCCCTATGAATCAAGGGAACCTCCTCTCCTGATTGGACAAAGCACTCCTCCCCCCCCCCCCCCGCGGACCCGACTCCGGGCTCTGCATCTCGCCGTGCCACCCGGTTATGGACGGCCAGCTTGGACCTTGCCATGCGGCCGTCATCAGAAGTGTACGACAAGGGTGCATGCTTTCCCCCATCTCTTTAATTTATTTGAAAAACAAATCAATAGAGAAGCAGGACTGTATAAAGACAACCAAGGTGTGAAGATTGCTGATGACACCACAGTACTGGCTGAAAGTGAAGATGATCTGAAACATTTGCTTCTCAAGTTCAAGGAACATAGTCTTAAAAGTGGGCCTGCGCCTTAATGTAAAGGAGACAAAGATGCTGACAACTGCCAAAATTAATAAGTTCATCATTGATGGAGAATAAATTGAAATAGTGGATAACTTTAACCTGCTTGAATCAATAACCAATAAATAAATGGCAAGCAGTCAAGAAATCTGACAAAATATTACTCTTGGTAAAATGGCTATGAAGGACCTAGACAAGATTCTCAGCAGCAGAGATGTCTCTCTCCATACAAAGAATGGAGTGCTGTGCTGGAATTACCATCATTAGTAGGAGGAAGCGCTGTGTTGGAGATCACGCCACTAGATATGTTGGGAGGCAGGTTGCAAGACAGAAGATTCACTTAGAGCTGCATCGGAAGGGGATGGAAATGGCTTCAGAGTAAGAGAAGGAAACCGCAATGCAGCACCAACATTTATTATTTATTTATTCATTTAACTGGTTTTATATATCACTTTATCGAAGGCGACATGGCAATTTACATGAAACAGAACACAACGTTACATAGAACAGCATGGAATTAATGTGATTTAATGGAAATAATTGAAATGAACTAAAATAATTTAGGCTAGTATACATAGAGAAGTCATGTTATTACTAGAACAGTAGTACATAGTAACAGAAATGGTAAACAGCTTAATGTTAGATGACATGTATTGATAAGTACTATGTCATGGTTTGGGAGCCATTGTCACCACTGCAGACCCCAGAGAGAGGAATCAGTGGCTATAAAGGGGGGGGGGCAAGGGGCCATGGGGGGCAGCAGGATGGAGGACCTACCTAGGTCTACTCCAATCTTTGCACCGGCCCATTGGAATCAGTGTTGCAGGTCCCATAATGCATCAGCGTGATCTTGTCAGAAATCCAGGAATGGCTTAAAATCTCATTCCTGAAACTGGGTAATTTGGCAATTCTGCAATATCATACTGTAACTCATAATCAAATATGTGATATCTCAGCACCTTCCCCAACATGAAAGATTGATCATCAAGATCATGATCATCCTAAGACTGAAAAACAATTTAGGAAAGGCTAACCAGATTAGAAGCAGAGGAAGTATTGCACCAGCTCTTTGCTTTCTGCCCTACTAACATAGTGCTGTCTATGAAGGTAATTTTGAAAATATACATAATACCACAAAGGTTCAATGCAAAAACATTCAATTTATTGAATGTATTTGAAAAATGTGCAAACTTCTTGATTATGGTAGTCATAGTTCATAAAGAAAGAGCACCACCGTTGCTCTGGATGCAAAAAAACTTGATTTATCTTCCACCATCCAATCTCAAGACTCATTCAATCCACTTGATTACCTCTCTCAAAATATATTTAAAAAAGTCTTGCGTTCGATCCCTCTTGTAATAACCTCCCGCCATTAAACTTCCAAATGACCTCCCTCATTTCCCCTCCCCGTTCTCATCCCCTGACTACCCTTTGAATTCTCAAGCATTCCTCTAGCTGAGCCTGAAGGAGATACCGACTTTTCCCGCTTATGGATTGCTGTCTATGTTCTTCACTTGGGTTATAGCTGCCTCTCTGTGTCGGCTACCTCTGTTTTGTATTTTTGAAGTGTGAAAGCTATTTAAGTTTTGCTTTGAACAGGAATGTTCCTCTTTCTATAAAAAGATAATTTGTGCTTATCCCATGCCTTTTTGAATTCTGTCATCATTTTTGTCCTCATCGCTTCCCAGGGGAGGGTATTCCAGACATCAACCACCCTTTCCTATGAAAAAGTATTTTCTGATGTTGCTTTTAAATTTTCCTCCTTTCAACTTCATTTCATTCTCTCTAGTTTTATAGCTTCCCTGTCTGAAAGAGGTTTGTTTGTTTATTAATGCGTTTGAAGTATTTAATAATCTGTATCATATTTCCTCTGTCTTTTCTTTCCTCTAAGGTATTATACATATTCAGTTCCATAAGTCTCTTCTGATACTGCTTCTGATGCAAACCCCAAACTGTTTTGGATGCTTTCCACAGAATCACTTCAAGTCTTCTTATATTCTTAGCGAGATACAGCCTTCTAAACTGAATACAGTACTCCAAGTGAGGCCTCACTAATGACCTCACTGGGAGGTGATAATAGAGGAATTATCACCTTCACTTTTCAGCTGGTTATGCCCCTCTTTATCCAATGCAGTATCCTTCTGACTTTGGCCATCACTTTGTTACATTGTTTTGTAACCCTGAGGTCTTCAGATACTCTCACCCTGTCCCTCCTGCTCCACGCACCTCATCCTCTCAAGCTCCTATCACATATAAAGATCATACATAACATCAATTATGATTTCATGAACATGTGGATAGCATTCTAGAGGAACTTTGATATCATCTAGACACAAATGAAAAGTTTAAAAAAAAATGTTTCAGGCTGTACAGGTTGGCCACTTGGTTTAGTGGAATGTGCTGTACACTATGATGTGGCAGTTCTAAGTTTAATTTCTGGGCCCATTATCATTTTCTCTGGGATGGCCAGAACTGGACATACTTCAGAAGAAAAACTACATAGGACCTGTGGGTAGATAGAAAGAGTCTTGGTTATCCCATGTACTCCATTGTTGCTTGACTTGCATTGGTTACCAATAAAAGCAAGAATTATTTTTAAGCTATTATGTTTTGTTTTTAAAATTTTCCATTGGTTAGCATTTCAGTACATAATTAATCTTGTGGCATATCCAGCAAATAAAATAACTTTGTATTCTAATTATCAATTGTTCCTTGTCTTATCCTTCTGCTAAAATATTTACTCTAAAGTCTAAACAATCTTTTCCTAAATTATTTCCATATAATGCTGGTTTTTCTCTCTGGGCAATTTCTCCAAATAGGTTATTTTTCACATACCTTGACAGTTATGAACCTGAAATCACCTGCCTTTAGATATTAAATCTACACCCCATCATATGATGTTTTGGCATGCTCAGAAATGTTGTTTTTTAGAGGATTAATTAATTTGTTTTTAACATCTTTCTTTATTAATGTTTTATAATTTGTTTTATTGTAATGCTTTGGATTATTATGATTGTTATAAAGTGCTAATTTTGTATATAATCTGCTTTGAATTCCGATGGAATGCTAGTGGAATTTAAGAACTGATATCAAAATAAATGTAATTAAATCATTCAACAACTACATTAGTGAGCAGCATTTTAGCATCTCATTGGGTATTATTTTAGAAGCCTTATTTGTGATTTATTCATGTAAATGCAGCACTGGCACATGTCAATAACATCCACAAATAAATAGCTAGTGGTGTATTGGCACGAATGCCCATGCCCTACCCAAGAGCTGCCCAGATATGTGCTGTCCAGGTAATGCAAGTGTGTTACTTTGTAGCAAGGTGCCAAAAGGTGTGCTACCCTCCACACTACCTGGATAGTGGTATTTTAGAAATATTTCCATGTTTAGCAGAGCCCTGTCTAAAAGGGTAATATTTTAGAAAGCGTTCTACTAATCGCTGGAGCCATTTCTAAAACACCGCCAGAATTGTAAACATCATGAGCTTGATGTCTGAATTCTGATCCTCACACTTTTTCTAAAACATACCTTTACATTATTAACTAGGTCCCATTGCAAAAAATTAGACCTGTGGTAAAATGTCATATATTAATATCATTTGCAATGTGTGCCTTCAGTCAATACTGACTCCCGGATTTTCCTGACAGTGTGACCTTGTGTAGATTGGCAGGCCTTTCTTCCAAGGCAATGGAGAGTTAAGTAACTTGCCCCAGGCCACAAGGAGTGCTAGTGGGAATAAAACACTGGTTTCTTGGTTAGAAAGCCAGTGTTCTAACCATTAGGCTACTCCTCCACCTGTCAATAGCATTAGCAGGTGCTAATGTGATAACATACATGAGTAATGTTAGCGGGTAGGGTCTATGCAAGCTATGTTCTAGAGCAGTGGTTCTCAATCTGTGGGTCGCTACCCCCTCGGGGGTCGCCACAGGATTTAGCGGGGGTGGCCTCACTCCGCCATTAAAAAAAAAAAAAAAGCGCACAAGTTTCTGCCGCTGCCGAGTCCGCTTCTCGGCAGGGGCAAACTCACAGACGCCAATCTTCTGCAGCCGCAGCTCCCTGCCTCTTAGGGAACCACAGCTATGCCTGTAAAACCATTGCAGAGCCTGCCTGCCTCTCTCTCGACGGGTTCCGTGCAGCATTGTCCCACCTCCAAAGGAAGTTGTTTACCACTTCCTTTGGGGGCAGGACAATGCTGCACGGAGCCTGTTTAGAGAAAAAAGGCTCCGCAACAGATTTACAGGCATAGCCGCGGTTCCCTAAGAGACAGGGAGCCGCGGCTGCAGAAGAAGGAGGCAGACATGGGGAGAGGGGAGCAGGGAACCTGCAACGGGACTGACATGGACAGAGGGGGGCTGACATGGAGGGAGGGAGGGGGCTGATTTGGATGGATGGAGGGAGGGAGGGAGGGGGGCTGATATGGATGGATGGAGGGAGAGAGGCTGATATGGATGGATGGATGGAGGGAGGGAGGGAGAGCGGGCTGATATGGATGGATGGATGGAGGGAGGGGGGCTGACATGGACAAGGGGGGCTGACATGGATGGAGGGAGGGAGGGGAGGACTGACATGTGGGAGGGGGAATGACATTGATGGATGGATGGAGGGAGGGAGGGGGGCTGACATGGACAGAGGGGGATGACATGGAGGGAGGGAGGGAGGGCTGACATGGACAGAGGTGAGACTGACATGGAGGGATGGATGGAGGGAGAGGGGTTGGCATGGACAGGGGGCTGACATGGAGGGAGGGGAGCTGACATGGACAAAGGGAAGAGACAGGGGGACATACTGGACAGATGGGATAAATGTTGGACAGAGGGGAGAGACAGTGCGGGTTAGGATTATAATGGGCAGATGGGGGGGGGGCTAGGACTGGTAATGGGTTGATTAGGAAAGGCTAGGACTGGTAATGGACTGATCAAGGGGGGGTTGGGACTGGTAATGTGCTGATAGGGGGGTAGGACTGGTAATGGACTGATGGGAGGCTAGCAATGGGAATGAGCTGATCGGGGAGGTTAGGACTGGAAATGGGCTGATTACAGGAGGCTAGGACTGGTAATGGGCTGATTGGGGGGTAGGACTGGTAATGGGCTGATTAGGGGAGCCTAGGACTGGTAATGGGGTTGAGGAGGGACTAGCACTGGAAATGAGCTGATTAGGGGAGACTAGCACTGGTAATGGGATTGAGGAGGGACTAGCTCTGGAAATGAGCTGATTAGGGGAGGCTAGGACTGGTAATGAGCTGATGGGGGTAGTACTGGTATTGGGGGCTGATTAGGGGAGGCTAGCACTGGTAATGGGGTTGAGGAGGGACTAGCACTGGAAGCGAGCTGATTGGGGGGCTTCGACTGGGAATGGGCTGATTGTGGGGAGGGGAGAATAGAGCTGCTGGCCCTGGAAGAAAACTGGGGGCTAAGGCTACAAATGGGCTGATATGAGGGGATGGGAGAATGGAACTGGTAGGGTGTGGATCTGAGAGGGGCTGCCATGGTATTTGTACTAGAAGGGACTGGTCAGTGGGGAAGGAGGGGCACTGGAAGGGAATGGACACCAGTGGCAGTCATGGGAATGCAAGTTGACATTGGAAGGTACTGAGAGTGAGGACTGGAAAGGGGCTGATACTGGGGAGGGTTACTTGGACTGGAAATAGGCTGATGGAAAGAAATGAAGAAAACAAAAGAAGAGATAAGAAATGGCAGACCATAGACCACAGAAATAGAGCTAAGAGAAGACAGGAAAGCAGAAGCCTCAGATAGGGACCAGCATGATCAGAGAATAAATTGGTCAGACAACAAAGGTAGAAAAAATAATTTTATTTCATATTAGTGATTTGACTACAAAATCATAATAATTTTGAAATCAAATATTGTTACTTGTTATTGTGATTAATTATTGTGACTTAAATAAGTAAATTGTATAAATAAAAACATATTGCAAAGGCCTGTAATATATTAATAATTGAACAAATGATTACAGCGACAATGCGTTAATGGTAAAGGAAGAGAGACACATTTGATTTTATCATTGGGGGTCACCACAAGTTGACCAATGGTAAAAGGGGTCACGGTACAAAAAAGGTTGAGAACCACTGTTCTAGAGGGACTCTTGGGTTATGACTCTCAATTAAAACATGCACTGCAATACTTGAAACTGAAAAATAAGAGAACACAATAATAGAGGAAGGTACCCCTCGTAGTTGGGAATGAAGACTCATCATGCTATAGTCCAATAAGATGTTAGTTCAAATTGAGTTTAAAGCCTGAAGGAGCAAGGAAGAACTGACAACCCCCAAAAAGTCTGACTGTAAGAAGTAAGGCTACCACATTTTTGGTTTGCAAATGTGGAACACCATAGTGGTGTAGGGTGGGGCAGGACAGAGACCTCCCTCAAGCAAGTCACTCTATAATTAGGGCTTCTGCTTTTGGTTATAATGATAACCACCGATATACTGATAACCCCCCTCCCCCCCTCCGATTTGTGCTGTACCCTGATGGAATCATCATGGCAAAGATCCCTCCTGTTCTGTCCACAGGAGATCTGATCCCTGCCGGCAGAACAGGAACAATCTTTGCCGCGATCAGGGCTTAGATGAAGCAGACAGCCGATCCTCATGGGCTGTCTGCTACATCTAACCCCCGATTGTGGCAAAAATTTCCCCTGTTCTGTCCACAGGAGATCAGATCCCCACAAGCAGAACAGGAGGGGGAAGCCCAAAGCAACAGAGAGCCATGAGGATCAGAGCTTTCAGAAAAAAAAGCTGAAAAAAATTAAAGGGCAATACCTTAAAAAATGTAGAAGATGGAAGAATGGAGGTCAAGGGGTGAGAGTACTGGGGGGAGAGATAAGGGGAGAAAGTTCAGAAGGGGAATAGAGGATGGAAAGGGATTGAAGTAGGGATGGAAGAGTGAAAGGTGGAGGTTAAAGGGATGAATGCATGGGGACAAAAAATGATAACCTGTATATGCCGAAGTATGCAAACTTCCATCCAAAGAGCATACAAATAAGAACCTCCCCCCATACTACACCCACAGAGACACAGACACAGACACACACACACACCAGCCCCACACTAGACACACGCATGTACTTCAGCCCTGTACCCACTGCTATATCCCACACACAGACAGGCATACTCCCATTGCACCACACACTCCACAGAGACACTTGCTATCTGAAGCTACAACTATTATTATCTAAAGATGATACATACTGTATCTGAATGTAACTTCCTTAACCACCTAGCTGCTACCTGTTATAGGCAGTTTATCAAGAAAATAAGGCTATACAACTTTAAAACTATTTATCCTGATGTAGGAACTCGGGTGATGGTCTCACGAGAACATGTGGCCAGCACGAGAGAACCAGAAGGCATGTGAGCAAGGCCCTATGTTCTCTTAGAATGGAGCTTCTAAGTAGAGCTATGTAGTACTCCATGTCAGGTTTGTGAATAGGCGGATGCTGATGCTGTGGCAGAAACCTGGAGGGGGCATGATGCTGGGGCTGGGAGAAAGGGCCGGCCTTGATAAATTGTGTTTTATATCATTAAATGGAATCCACCTAAAAAGATGCTAAAAATATATTTTACACGCCACAAATCCACTGATAAACCCCTATTTTTCCAACCCGGCGAAAGCACCTACTGTAATTGCTTCAAAAATAAACTCCTAAAATCCCAAATGATAACACCTAGAACTGGAAGTCCTACCTATAATCTTCTACAACAGTGGTTCTCAACCCAGTCCTCAGGAAACACCTAACCAGTCAGGTTTTCAGGATAATCAAATGAATATACATGAGAGAGATTTGCATGCATGGACTCCATTGTATGCAAATTTCTTTCATGCATATTCATTGTGGTTATCCTGAAAACACGACTGTTTAGGTGTGTTCCGAGGACTATGTTGAGAACCCCTGTTTTAAAAATATTCAATTCTTTTATATCGTAAAGTATATTTTAAGTTTCTTACCACAACTATTTAGGATTCAATAATAATTTTGATTATATGTAATTTCTGTTTGAATAAAACAGAAATTACACTTACACTTTTCAATTTCAGAAATACACCAAAGCATTACAATTTCATGTGCTATATAACACATTTTATCTTCTAGCTAAAGGTCTGGTTTACAAAGGGGGGTTTCCCCCATAGACACAGAATAGGAAAACAAATCTTACAAAATCAAGCCCTAGCATTTTTCACTGATGACATTCACTAAGGTTAAGTATCATTTAATAGACATATATGCCAAATAGCTCTTGTCCAGTAATCCCTTCTACTTCTTCAATTCCAACTTCTTGTCTCTCTCATCCCCACCTGTCCCTCTTCTAGCCACTCCTTCCATAGTTCCAATGCCCCCCATTCCTTTAAACCTTATCTAGTTATATCACATCCTGCCTCCTTTCACTTCCTAGTTTCATAATCCCTCTTCAAGTCATTTCCCTCCTAGTTCCAACTTATTCCTTGGCCTTGCCCCCTCCTGCACTATCCCGTCAACTCTTGTCCAAATTCAATTTCACCTCCTCCATCACATCACTCAATATTGGTTATGTCACCCTCACTGACCTCAGCTCCAATGCCCACTCCTTGATTCCTACATCATCTACTCTCTTCCCTACTAAGGTTTCTTTGTCTCCACTTTTTCCCCTCCCTCAGTTCGACTCCTCCACCTCCTCGTTATCTCATTTCTGGCTCCCTTCTCATGTTTGTTCCATAACAATATGGTACTTCAATGCATACCCCCCCCCCCCCCCCATTATTTTTGTTCCATCTTCTCCCTCATCTATAGCCGGGTAAAACAGTACTCCCTCTAAAGCGCATGCATCACCAGGCAGTGCTCAACCACCACCCACTGTGGCTTTCTTTTCAAAACCTTACTGATGAATAGCTGAATGCTGCCTGATGATGTGCCCTACTGGATGTCATGGTCGGCCTCCTCCTCCAGTTAAGTCTTCAAGATGCTGCTCCATCTGAGCTCTTCCACATCCTGCACTAGTTTTCTCCTCCTCTCTTGACTGCTTCTTTCTGTGAGCATAAACAAACTGCTGCAGCAAACTCCCTCCTCTCTTCCTGCCACAGGGCCAGCCCAGCACCACATGGTGCTACGGCACAGAAAGCTGTTTCCTTTACTGCTTGTGCAAGATGGTGGAGATGGGCCTGAAGTGCTTTTTTGTCAGTACCATGATCCTGCGGCATGGCCTCTGCTCTTTTATCTTTTACTGCCAGCAAAGCCTGGAATGGGGCCCAGGGCTGTCCTTTTTAGTCTGGGGCCAGGCCAGAATTGGTGGGTGTAGGGGGTTTGCTTCCACAGTTTCCCCAGTGAGACCTCTTCTCCTTTGACTGTGGCAGCCTGCAGGCAGCAGCAGTATGTAGCTTTGGCACCAAATAAGACTGTTTTCCTCATGCCGCCACAGAGCAAAGGAAGAGATACACCTGTGCAGCATGAATGATCAAACCAAAAACAATGGGACTCACAAAATATAATTCACAAAAAACTTTTCTTTAATCAAAAATATATCATAAAACTCCCTTGGATAATTCTTTTCAAAAAGCATCTAATGCCAATAATCCCATTTGAAAGCATTGTATGGAATTCAAGCTGGTAGATTTATGGGCACCCATATATCACATGCCTGACTACCTCACAACCTCATCATCGTTCCATGTGTCGGCTTAACCATATTGTGGGGCCCTGTATCCCACAAACCAGCATAATTACCAATTATCACTAATATCCCATAAAGTCCAGAATCAAATGTTAATACAGGTGCAATCATGGTATAGTTTTTATTGGATAACCAATGGATATTACAAGGGCAAGTGAGAGAAGCTGACCCTTCGGGCACTAGGCACCTCCGGAAGGCTTCTCTCCCTGAGTGCAATAATCATATCACTTATATACATTTTTCTGATTTCCGTATACGTGCACAGCTCCCAAATCTATCTCCCCCCCCCCTTGTATCTCATCTCCTCTTGCCATCTGTTTCCTGTTACTTCCTTTCTATCCCCTTGTTCCTGTTTTGATACCCACCCAGGTTCTTTCTTCGTTTGCTCTTACTCCATACCTAACAGCTATCAACTGTCTTCCTTCTTCAGGGCTGATGTGCTCAGCATATAGTTTGTTCATGTTTGCTTGTTCATGCTTGCATGACTATTCCTGGGCCTTCCAGCTCAGTAATATGCAGTGAAAAGATTTATATGATTTCATGCTGGCCTGTATTTCCTTGCCCACTGTAATGACAGACTGGTTGATATATATTTTTATTAGAGCAGTCACTTATCAGGACCCTTGAGTGATTATGAACCAGGAACATATCCCTAAACCTTATAATCCCTACAATTCTCCCATTTTATTTTATTTTTTTTTATTGTGGAGGAGATAAGACCAAGTCAGAGAGATGACAAGAGAAACAATACAACAAAAGGACAAGGCAAAAATTAAAAAGATGCCAGCAGAAATTAAAAGGCCTTTTAGGCCAGCACCCAGAGAGTGAAACCAGGAGGTAAGGGATGAGAACCAATTACCTACATTCAGTCCTCCCTTAAAGTCATCCATATTTAAATCTGACAGGTGGCGTATTTTATCCATAGTATTAAGCACAAACACTGAATGATTCGCTATGACCGTACAACAAATAGTGGCATTAATAAAAGATCACAGGCCTCCTTCAGATGCAAGGAGCAAATCTAGTGCTTGTCTATTTTGTAGGGTCATTTGGGTATTTTGCTCTAATGACTGATAGCTTAGTTATAGAATCAGTAACAGCTTTCATTTGAACATACAGTAAGCATTGCAGACGGCGTATAGCCATACCAAGTTCAGCAGTTATGGCAGGGGTCTGGAAAGGTACCAAGGAAGTCCAGCATATAACCTATGTTTAATAGCAATGGAGAACACAAGGGTATCAAAAAGTTCAGCAGAATGTCCCGATAAGAGTTCAGTTCAAGGCATGTGGGTTGTATTGTGAACACGCAGAAGTAAAACTAATTGTCCATCAGGATGAAGGAAACAGATGGTGTCCCAAGGAGCAGGTTTGGCAGCAATCATCTTGGTCAACAACAGTTCATACCGGAAGGAAGTAGATCAAACAGAGCTGACCGTTGGAGAAACCTTCAACTGACTGACATGAGTCCAAGTGCAGTGACAATGTGAGGTCCTGTGAAAGTAGAGCAATCTCAGGATGCACAGACACAGTTTTTTTTTTTTATATACAATAGTCCCTATGAAAAATAAAGTTGACAATGGTGAGCTGGATACAGACTGTGTAGTAGCCACCCGATCAGCAATTTCTTGGAACGCGATCCGAAGCCCTGCAAGGGAAATCACGGGGGCTCTGGTCGAACCTCTCTAATGTAATTAGCCAAATCAAATAGACAATGTGGGAATCACTTATTCAAAAGTAGCCTTAAAGGGGTAAGCCTAAAACATGGCTTAGAAAAAGAGCAGAAATACAGCCTGATACACTAGCTTCCAGGCAGAAAAAGGATTAAGTACAACAGCAGTGAAACCCTGATATTCCTGGATACATGATAGCATTTAAAACATAATGCAGCAGACACTTGCCACTCTCCAGAGAGAGAGCAGAAGGAGAGAACACACAATACTGTTTATACCATTATACCATTCTACATAAATTGCAAACAAGCTTGAACCAGTTCAAAAGGTCACACAAAAGTCAGCATTATGTAGTTGCAGTAAGGGTCACTGTTGTCCACAGGTGTGCTGCATCAGATCTGAAATAACTTCTTATCAGAATGTCTTTCACTCGCTCCACCAATTCAGTTGCCTGAAATTCTACAAGTACAAACAAAAGAATACTATTTCCCTCCCCCCTTCTTCTTCTTGGATTGCGTTCTGGGATTGCTGCTCGCACATATCAGCTAATCCTGCTTCTAAAACAATTGTTAAAAGTCAAACAAATGGGAGGCAGAAAATATAAATTTAGATTCTTAAACAGTGTTCCAATCCCACTAACTTAATTGGTG
Source organism: Ichthyophis bannanicus (assembly GCA_033557465.1). Lineage (NCBI taxonomy): Eukaryota > Metazoa > Chordata > Amphibia > Gymnophiona > Ichthyophiidae > Ichthyophis > Ichthyophis bannanicus. The sequence continues at coordinate 17,315,389 of CM066036.1, read as the reverse complement.
TAGTTTTGAATGGATATATGTGCTCATTCTAAACAGCAACTAAAGACAGAACTCTTGGAACTGAAATTTAAAAGACTTCCAAAAAAAAAAGTACACTTTTGCTCTGGACACTAACACATAACTTTAAAAACAGATGAATTTATCCTAAAATCCAATATTGTAGCAAATAAAAACTGGGAAGATGAGTGAACGCCCATGGTGGCACTGGCCTGTTCATCAGTCATCAGTGCAGAGCTTAACAACACACACAGTAATTTACCCTGAATCTTACAGTTCAGGGAAGCAGACATTTAAAACGGATACTTTTTCATGAAAAGACTGGTGGACATCTGGAATGCAAACACTTCCCTTTGAAGTTATTTCAAAGCAAATCACTGAGAGTTACAGCCAACCTCGACCTCCATAAGGTGCTTGCCACAATATATAAAATCCCTGTTTAACTTTTAATTTTGCTTAATAGCATACACAATCAGAACAAAATCCAAACATGATTAACTTCTTATTCACTCAGGATTTAAATCATTCCCAAGTTGCAATCTGGCAACCACTGGCCCAGAATACCACATTATCCTTCAGGGCTCTTAACCTCTACTTTGAAGGTCAAAGGAAAAAAGGAAACAGTTCTCCCTTGTTGTATCAGTAGCAAAGAATTCTAAGCAGTTCAATTCCAGAAATCATAAAATCTAATTAAGAAAGCATTGATTGCGTGAGTGTTATACAGAACTAAACCAGGCACTTCCAGAAGGGAAACGGCTGCACTGGTAATTCTGCTTCAAAAGCAAAGTAACATTTGAATCACACTCTGCAGTTATCATAGCTGTTATTGTTCCTCTATTACTAATTTTGTTTCCAGAATATATATTACCACAAAACAATAATCAAATATCAAAGCATGGAAGATCTTCCCATTCATTCATTGATTCATAACAATTTATAACAAAAAATACATCACACATAGAATGGAATCAGGTCCCTAATTTTTCTAAACAGTTTTTTTTTCTTTTTCTCTCGGCGTCATTTCCGTACCTAGAAAGCTAGCAAGCTAATTACAGAGGAAAAAATACTTCCCCAAAAGAGTTCTGAACTTCATCTCCTGTCACACTTCGACTGAATAAATCCTTTATTTAAACAAACAAGAGAGACTGCTCAATCGAGAGTTTCCTCTAGGTAATGCATCCATTCCCAGAAGAAATCCCTTAGCAGCCTTCCTCCCTCTCTTTAGCTGAAACAAGCACCCATCTTATCCTGCTGCAGACAATTAGCTATCTTTCATCAGACGACAGATAGAGGCAATTATTCATTAAACACAGCTAGGCACTGGCCAGGTGACCGGCAATGTTCAAAAAACAAACCTCAAAGTTCAGAACTCCATAATTACAATTGATGTGTACAGTGTTATGTAACTAGACTAGTTCTTTTCAATTGATCTAATTGTCACCCTCTCTGGTCTGTGAGCATCCCAGATAAGGAAATTTTTCCCCCTTTTTTTTTTTCAGAACAATCTTTTATTCTCCTTCACTGTCCCTCAGCCTATAATCAGTAAACCTGGTGTTTTCACTGTGTGGGGACACTTAACTGACAGGCAAAATCCTGCCAGCAAACTCGCTTTTACCTATGCAGGATCGAAACCCTTTATCTGCAGGGGAGATAGTAATTTTTTCTTTTTCAGAACTTAAACAGTCACGCAGTCCTTACGCTTCGTCCTTCTCCAGCCATTCCCCTTGCGGAGATATGGAACCATGGATTGGGACTCCACACTCGCTTCGTACGCAATTGTATGTCTCAGGCACACACAGTCAATCCTAGAGATATTAAAACTTAAGGTCTGGGCAAAACTTCCTTTCCCTAATATTTACAACTATGTACAAAAATACTCTAAACAGTTTCACATAACAGAACAGACAGGACAGAACATTAATCACATAAAAGACATATGCATATGTAAGAATTTACTACTCACCCACTATAACCAGGTAAGCCTTCTGTCCTCACCAAATGGACAGGAAAACACAATACTCACAACATAGAGTCTTCCTAGGGTATCCAAGCACAGTACCAATTTTCTCTCGTCCAGGACGGCATCCACATCCCCTGAACCAGCAGGAGGTATCTCTCGGTCCCTCGTGGAACGATATTCATTTTCTCTCGTCACTAGGACGGTAACCTCGTTTTCTCTTGTCTAGACGGTATGCTCATCCCCTGTTTTCTTTTTGTTTTTGTTGTTTTTTGTTTTTGCTTTTTTTTTCTGTTTGTTTTTTTTTTCTTTTTAATACTTGGGCAATTTAGAAGAATTTGGGAGTGACTACACTCAATTTAAGGTGGGTGTTCGGCACCAATTGTGGGGCCCTGTATCCCACAAACCAGCATAATTACCAATTATCACTAATATCCCATAAAGTCCAGAATCAAATGTTAGTACAGGTGCAATCATGGTATAGTTTTTATTAGATAACCGATGGATATTACAGGGGCAAGTGAGAGAAGCTGACCCTTTGGGCACTAGGCACCTCCGGAAGGCTTCTCTCCCTGAGTGCAATAATCATATCACTTATATACATTTTTCTGATTTCCGTATACGTGCACAGCTCCCAAATCTATCTCCCCCCCTTGTATCTCATCTCCTCTTGCCATCTGTTTCCTGCTACTTCCTTTCTATCCTCTTGTTCCTGTTTTGATACCCACCCAGGTTCCTTCTTCGTTTGCTCTTACTCCATACCTAACAACTATCAACCGTCTTCCTTCTTCAGGGCTGATGTGCTCAGCATATACTTTGTTCATGTTTGCTTGTTCATGCTTGCATGACTATTCCTGGGCCTTCCAGTTCAGTAATATGCAGTGCAAAGATTTATATGATTTCATGCTGGCCTGTTTTTCCTTGCCCACTGTAATGACAGACTGGTTGATATATATTTTTATTAGAGCAGTCACTTATCAGGACCCTTGAGTGATTATGAACCAGGAACATATCCCTAAACCTTATAATCCCTACAATATTCACAAACCGTATACTTATGATATTAGTTGATAATGCTCTAAATGAGTACACAGCAATATCCAATATAAATGCTCAGCTTTCTACAAAGTAATGCTTATCATAAGCACATTCCAACACTGGAACTTCACAAGGAGTCCTCGGCAGTTCACCAGAAACTGACTCTGGCTGCTGGTTTCACCATACAAGATGGCTTCTCAAAGGCTATACTCTGCCATTGCCATAATCTATCGTCAGCCAACAAATGGCTCTGACCTCTTGCCCAGTCAGAGCCATTTGTTGGGTGAGAATAGTTTATGGCAATGGCAGAGTTTAGCCTTTGAGAAAGCCGTCTTGTCAACTGATATCATAAGTATACAGTTTGTGAAAATGGTTAAGCCGACACATGGAACGATGATGAGGTTGTGAGGTGGTCAGGTATGTGATATGTGGGTGCCCATAAATCCACTGGTCTAAGTTCCACACAAGGCTTTCAAATCGGATTATAGGCACTAGATGCCTGTTGAAAAAGGAAGTCTTATGATATATTTTTGATTAAAGAAACATTTTTTTGTGAATTATATTTTGTGAGTCCCATTGGGTTTTGGTTTGTATTTTGATTTTTGGCACTCTTTATATATATATTTGCAGCATGAATTATCTCCGGTCAGGGACAATTGGGAACCAGTTGGGGACTTGTATGTAAATCTGGGGACAATCTTTGAAAATCAGAGAAATCTGGTAACCTTGGTGACAAGACATACTTAATGCAGTATATCCAAAGTTTTATGACTTTCCAAAAATTATCTCTTTGAGCATCTAATGTTTAGCATGCTTCTTTTAAATATTTTTAGGGGTTTTTTTTCCTTTTCATAATTTAAACCTTTATTAGTATTTAGCAAAAGTCTATAACAACTGCTTTAAATTTATACATCACTTCCCAATATTTGGATCCCCCCATTAGTGATTCAAATCAATTCAGCTATCAAAACTAGCCACAAGAACTATTTTTTACTTATTCCTATGCAATATTTGCTGCATATAACTATGCATACCCAGTGGACATTGCAAACACATTGTCGATGTGAGTGTAAACATGGCGAGAAAAAATGAAAAACAGAAAAAAAGTCCAACCTTACTACAATAGCTTTAGAATTGGGGGGTGCCAAACCTTTGTGATTTCGAGGTAGCTCTTATTGTGTGAATGACAGCAAGCTAATTAGTAACAGCAGAGGCTACTATCCGTAACCTTGAGGTCACACATTTCTGTGCTAACGCTGTGTATGAGTTTGATGCCAAAGAACATTATGCTAATGGACAGACTTTTAATCTCAAATTTTGTGAAAACATTTTACAATTAATATATAACATAATGCTGACTAAATTGTATGCTGTAAGGAAAAGCCCACAGTGTTCTCTCTTAAGTGAATTTCATGGTTCATTTGAACAACAGCCAAAAGGTTTATAATAACAAAAGGGCTGCCTGTGCCAGTCCTTTACAGATTAAATAAGGGCTAGTAGGATGTTAAGTGTCATTGGCAATACCTAGTGCTCTTAACAATCACAGCCATTACTTATTCTAACAACAAAAGACCAGCTTGAAGGTTCTTAAGTATGTCACTCAAGTAAGACAAACACACTTTCATGCTATTTTTACTTAATTTAGCTGTCAAAGTATTTTGTATTAATCTCAACAACTGCAGAGCCAACTTAGTTCATGAAAATCACACTGTATACATCCACTCATGTATCATCTCCAAGTCAATGCTGAGCAACCAGCCTCTTGTTTTCCAATACTGGATCATATCTGAAGAGGGAAGAATAACGGGATTTAATTTTCAGCAACAGTATTACTATATGCATGCTGTATATCGTAATACTGTTTCAGTGAACCACCCTATATAATTTGTTTCATGTACACCTCTTTGACCCGGAGAAAGGCAGTGTATAAATCCAGCTAAATAAAATAAATAAATAAAAGGTAGGCTCCGGAAACACTGACGTTATGAAACCCATTAGTAGATCATGCCATTGGGAATGTTCAGGCCTGCTACTTGCACGATGGTTTTTTTCTTATACAGACTTGTTCCTATAGCCTTCAGTTTCCTGTGACAGCTTTGTCAAGATTCTGTGGGGAGAGTTTACAAATCCTGCTGCAGAATTTTCTAAAACCCGTGGCATCTTTTCATAAATTTGCATATATTTGCACATTAAGTTGCTTTGTTTCAAAAAAATATTTTCTGAAATTTTGTGCATGCACAGTTATTTACCCTGGCCTTTTTTTTTTTCCGGAAAGGTGCTGCTGGTGGTGATGGGGGTGGTGCATGATTTCCAGTGATTGGTATTGGGAAGAGAAGAGGTAGAGAGATAACGGAAGGGAGAGTAGAGAGAGGGTATGGTTCAAAGTGCAACAGTCTAGCCGGAAGCGAGATTCCATGCTGTCACCAGGATCATGCCTCACTGTACCACACTACCTCCTCCTTTCCTCAGAGAAAGGGCAATCATGGCATCACACTCAGCTGTTTCCCTAGAAAGTTACAGGGCAGCCATTTATGCTAGTCTGACCCTCCTTCTTGCAAAGCAATTACACAGAAAATGGGGAATTCAGCAAGAAGAATTGTATTTTGCAGCACTTCTTGCAATCACAGATTTACAGAAAATTGGGGAGCCCTGGCTATAACAGTTAATTTACATGATCCCTTAATGGTAATGCATGCAAGACATTTTTATTCTACAAACAGTTGCCTCTAATGCTGTTATATGGCATCATAAGGATGTTTGCTCATGGAACATCTATTTTTTTGGCTTTGCAAATGAAGGCTTATAAGCTTAATTAATACCCAATACATCTTGTGACCAAACTTATTAGTTCTGTACTGTACTAAGCTGCCATGGCAGTTCTGTAAGAGCTGAGTATTTTACTAAGCTCCTGCAATATTGAAAGAATCTATATTCTGAGAATTTGAAAACATGTCAGCCCACCTAAATTACATATTGATCAGGTTTAATTGCATGCCACCCATCAGTATTAGGTTTGAAAATTCATAAAAGAGAAATAATGTACTCTTTGTGGATGATTACTTCTGGGGCATTTAAATGAATTCCATCGCTTAACCCTGAGCTGAGACAGATTATTGAGTCTTGCAACATAGCTAGTAAAAGTCCAATGCAGAGGAATTGCAGTTTTTTAAATACAAGAGATCAACACAGAACAAACCATATAAATTCCTATAGATTTTCTTTTAAAGAAAATAGCAGAGGAAAACACTAAAAGTAAACATTCATTTGTTATGTCTTGAACTATATGAACAATCATTTTTAAAATCTCCTTGTGTTCCAATCATTATTTTATTTTAATATTTATGTAATGTTTTACTAAATATACTAAAATATGGAGCACTATCATGCCTTATTTTGCATAAGCAGCTCCAGTTTAAAATTATGTCTTATTCATAGTCATCATTTCTATCATAACAGGTTTGCAACAAGCTCTGATTTCATTACAGACTGCAAAGGCCACGCTCTGTAAAATATATATATCGATACAAATGTTCTGTGAATGTTACCCAAGAGGGATACGCTTTTTAAATGAAGGTCACATTGATTAGGAAAATGAATTTATCACTAGTTTGCAAAATGTTACACCATTTTAAAATTATGTTTGCTGGTTCTACAGGAGGCTCTTTTTTAAAGAAGAAATTGTGCTTATGTACAGTTTCCTTTAAAGATTATCAATACAGAGTAAAAAGGAGCAGCTGAAATCATTTGGTTTACTCGGATAATAGTTTAGAAGCTACATTTTATTTCGACACTCAGAGGTAATAAATATCTGTGAGAATAATTAACTGTCTTTATCTAGGCCTGGTCCTTAGAGATGCCTTTTTAGGACATTTTCAGTTGTCTTATTTTAATATCACCGTTCTGGTAGGTCTGGGAAATTATTTTAGATATTCAGGTAATATACTTTGGTTTTAGATCAACAAATGAACAAATTAGAAACATATTTACAGGAGCCTTATTATAGCCCACTCTACAAATTTCAACAAAAGGAAGATTTCAGTCTCTGGGACCTAGTTCCCTATCTGCTATCTCCCATTTGTGATCCTACAGTTGTTGCATGCTGACAGATATTCCGGCTTTCTGAAAAAGTAGCTGTCATAAAAGATCATATAAGGGAGATGCCCACTGCAAACTCCTTATTGCTGACCTCAGCTCTGCTCCTCCAGTTGCAAGAGGATATTCGCCCATGCACTTATTTAGGTTTTATTTATCTGCAGAAGGCCTTCACTGCAAATGCATTTACTCATGCCTAGATAGTACATCTCGAGGAATAGTTAGATTGAAGGGAGAAAGTTAGCTAAGGAGTACAATTGGCATGGAGAAGTGGCCTAGTGGTTGGGGCAAGGTACTTCAGGCCAGAAGGTTGGGGGTTCAAATCCCACTAGAGGACAGCAACCTTGTGCTGGAAGGACTGGGGTTTCTAGTCCCACAGGTGCTCCTTGTGGTCTTGGGCAAACCACTTAACCCTCCATAGCCCATGTTGCTTGTAAAATAGCTATCTCCAAGTTATAATGCCCTGTTCAATGTAATTTCAGTTTGTTCAATGTAAACCACACTGATGCAGAATAGCATGGTATCTAAGAGAATGTAAATAAATTCATAAGCACTGGTCACCTAACTTGGCCAAGCAAATCTAGATAGGGAATAGTAATACAAAATATAGGTTAACAATATTGCTTCTGTAACCCTCAATAATCCTTTCCTCTTGACTCAATAACAAAACCCCCTTCTCCCCCTCCTTTGTCCCTTGTCTATCAGATAACAAAAATGGCAGCCACCTTTTATGCCTGTTTGCTGTATAGATGTGTTAAATGACAGCAGGTCTGAAACCATCTTGCTCCCTCATAATCTCCAGTTTTACCCTGAGCACTCCTCTTTTCTTGAGACCCAGTCCATCCCCAGAACCAACCTGAAGCTCTCCATTACCAAGCCAGAAAAAGACTGCATTGCTTTGTGAGTTGTTAGAGAAATTTAAGACCTTGAGCCATCATGTGGAAGGGTCAGACTTCCTTATGCCTTAACAAAGGAGAACTTTAATGTTTTTTTAGGATTGGGAAGGATATCACGGTAGAGAAGGAGCAGGCCAAATTCTGGAGATGAGAGGGCTTCAGACCTCTTTAATCCATTGGGACAGGGAGGGGAAGTGAGAGAGGGGACTAACAGTCATTTTTGCATTGCGTGGCGAGAAATAAATAGGGTTCTTGGCCCTGATGTAATATTTTGCTTTAGGCAGGAGAGAGGTGATTGAAAGATGCAGTGTCAGTCCTGCTGTCATTTTCTTTTTCAGCACTTAGAAGGCTGGATAGGAGCTGTTGGTTGCACTCCCATATTTTATTTATTTACATTCTCTTATATACTGCATCAGTGTGGTTTACATTGAACAAACTGAAATTACATTGAACAGGGCATTATAACTTGGAGATAACTATTTTACAGGGAGCATAGGCTATGGAGGGTTAAGTGGCTTGCCCAAGACCACAAGGAGCACCTGTGGGACTAGAAACCCCAGTCCTTCTGGCCCAAGGTTGCTGTCCTCTAGTGGGATTTGAACCCCTGATCTTCCAGCCTGAAGTACCTTGCCTAACCACTAGGCCACTCCTCCACTATTGCTTTCATAGGGATGCTAACTGAAAGAACTTAGGTGCCAATACACCAACAGCAGTAGGGACATGAGATATGCTATACTGAGTCAGACCAAGGGTCCATCAAGCACAGTATCTTGTTTCCAACAGTGGCCAATGTGGATCACAAGTACCAGACAGGTTTCCAAAAGGTATGCTTTAGCTCCTGTTTTACCGATACTAATTTTTCTCCTGTTGCTGTAAGAAATTTTAGCATGACAAAATCAGTGTAAGACATAACACTTATGGGTAGTGCAGTGAGAATGCAATGGAGGTCATTTGAAAAGTCTTAGCCGTGATTTTGGACCGCCAGAGATATTTTACAAATGACGTCAGAAACGTCCAACTAAGTAAGGGGTGCATTGAGCTTAGACATCCCAGTACTATTTCAGAATTGTTGGGGAGAGCTGCAGGTATGCCCACATTTAGACTTGCTCAAGGCACAAACAGGCAACAGGAAAGCGCCTGTTGTGGCCTTAAAACATCCAAAGGGTATAGAGAAGATGGGGAATTTAGTAGCTAGCCTACATTGGGGTTTGAACCATGGCTAATTGGCTTTTAAGCCACTGCTTTAACCATTGTGTTATTAGACATTCATGTCCTGAGAAGCTCTTCTGGGATATCTATGTAGATATCTCTATAAATGTCCCTAAGGGGCCTGAAATCATGCCAGAACTTGCACATGGCTGCTTATTTTTCAGATGTTCTAGCTTTGACATCCCAGATTGCACTTTGACGTCCCTTTGTAAAATGTGCCTTAATCTGCTTAATCACTAGCTAGAAAACCCCACACTAAAGGAAAATAAACTCCCAAAAGAGCAACACACTAAAATCTAGCACATTTGGTTACTCTTCTCCTAGTGCTGAATCTTGATGCCAGCTCAGAGCTAGTGTAAAGATGCAGTAAAGGAGAAGAAGTTTAGTTTATTAATATTCATACTAAACCGTTCTTTGAAGAAAACAGCAGGGCGGTTTATAATGTAAATACTATAGCTAAAGGAAATTCTTATCAGCAGTTTTAGAGTATCATTTAGGGTAAGAAGGGAAGACAGATAACTATATCCCTCAAGCTCCAGGTCAGGGCCCCCATGGCAAGTACATTGCGGGAACACAAATTATGTTTTCTAAAGGTATTCCTGATAGACATCCTTAAAGAAATATGTTTTGAGTCCTGCCTTAAATTTGGTATATGAGGTCTCCAATCTTAATGAGCAAGGAAGACCATTCCAAAATGTGGGCCCTAAATAGAACAATGCTGAATGATGGGTTGATTCTAAGCATGTGAGAGCAGCCAGAGGAATGTTCAGAGGATTGTTCTATTGCAAGCAAAGATTGTGCTGAGGTGTGTGTAGAATTAGATAACTGGCCAGATAGTCAGGGGTTCCCTTGCATAGCCTTCTATGCATTAATAGCAAATATTTACATTTTATGTGATAGGAGACTGGAAGACAGTGTTGATTAATGAGAAATGGGGTCACTTGCAGGGCCAACCCAATCATTAGTTAAACCAGGTGGCAAAGGATAGAACATTCAAAGCTGAACAATCAATTCTGACAGTCGGGGGTGGGGGGGGGGCACATAAGGCTTAAAGTTTACCTAGAGCACCAACATCTTCAGACAACTTTGAGGCTGGCCCTAATAACATGATCATATTTCTTTGTGTACTATAGCAAACTGTCAACTGCAGTTTGAACACTACACAATAAGGGACAATTGTAAGAGGCAGATGAATTCTAATGCACCTTAAAGGAATGGGAATCCAAAAAAGAGACAAACCAATTACATACAGTTCCTGCTAGCTCTGTTCTAATCAGCTGACAAATGAGAAGTTGGTGGTCAATTAGATTAAAGGCAGCTGTTAGGTCCAATGAAACTAAAACAGTGTGCTCGCCTGCATCCAGTTTAGACTGGATGTCATTTACAAGTGTAGTAAGAATGGTTTTCTTACTGTGGCCGCAATAGAATCCTGATCACCTGGGATGGAGGTTGTCTTTATGGTGTATTCTGATAATTGGAGGAATATCACTTTTTCCATGACTCTGGAAAAGAATATTAGTAATAGGATGAAACAAAAGTAGCTGAGATAGGTCTCGGTTATGAACTTTAGGGATTGGGCAAATTCCCACCTCTTTCAAATAGAAGGGAACTCTCCCTAGATGCATGCTATTGCATATGATGGCACACATTAAGATGGTAATTTGATAAACTCCCACAGAGTTAATGTGTATTAGCATATCTTTATCTTATATCTTTATTCCCCAACACTGGGGCATTTGAGCAGTTTACAAAATTAAAAGTACTGCGAAAGTACAGGAAAGGAAAAAGAACACCAATTATAAGACAGGAAATGAAAGAAAAAAAAGGCATAGACTAGCAGAGAATGGAAGAAAAGTCAACACATGGGACAACTAGGGGGCAGAGGTCAAAGTAAAGGTGGGAGGAAGGTTGAAAGCGAGAGAGAACAGGTGGGCTTTTAGCATTGTCTTAAAGTGGGGGGAGGAGAGCTTACGGCAAAGGTCAAAGAGGAGGGAATTCCAGAGTAGGAAGCCAAGGAAGAAAAATGCAGTGGCCTAGGTGGATTTTAGGAGAGCTTGTGAGAAAGAAAGGAGAAAGAGACGGTTGAAATGAATCTAGCAGAGAGAATGATGTGAGGTATGAAGGTGGATTAAGTCAGAGAGATATTATGGGGTATTGGTGTGGGTGGTATGATGTACCAGGGTAAGGATCTTGTATTGTATGTGAATTTGAATAGGCAGCCAGTGCAAACTAATAAGCAGAGGGTGATGCGATCCAAGTGGGAGGTGTGAGTAAGTATGTGGGCAGCAGTATTCTGGAAAAGTTGCAGTCCATGAAGTTGGTATAAAGGGAGGACAGCCAGGGAAACATTAGAGTAATCAATACGGGACATCACCAGAGAGAGGAAGAGCATGGTCAAGGAGAAAAGTGAGAGAAAGCAGCAGATGGAATGGATCTGGCAAAAAGAATAGAATGAGCATTGGATAATCGAGGAAAGAGTGGAATCAAATGTAATACTAAGGTAATGCAGAGAGGAAACTAGAGGGGTGGGTATCAGCACCAGGGAGGGAGTCAGAGAGGGGGCACAGGTGGAAAAATAAAACCAAATTGCAGAGGTTTTGGAGGGACTGATGTGAAGAAAGTTAGAGATCATCCAAGAGGAGACAGAAGAGAGACAGCTGTTTAGTGGGGCGAAATCAGGGGTGGAGGGGCTGGTGTTGTGCAAAAGAAGAATGTCATCTGTGTAGTAGTAGGCTGAAATACCGTGCTTTTGAACAATGAGCATGGGAAGGGCCAAAAAGACATTGAAGAGGAGGGGAGGCGAGAACAGAACCTTGAGGAACACTGCAGGACAAAGAAGTGGGGGAAGAGAAAAAAGAGCCTGTGAAGACAGAGAAGTCCGGGATGAGAGATGAAGGTCAGTGCCAGTAATTCTGGAGTCATGTAAATGTGAAAGAAGGGTATGATGATCAACCAGGTCAAAAGCTGAAGAGAAATCTAGAGATACAGCCAGAGAGATGTTGCCATGATCGTGAGAAGTATGAAGCTTATTGAGATGGGAGAGAGCGATGGTTTCATGGTGACCATGATGGAAACCGGATTGACGGGGATGAACAGCAAGTGTAGCGATGAGATGTGAGGAATGTTGGGCAAACACCAGCTTCTCCAGGACCTTAGAAAGAAAGGGGAGGATGGAGATAGGGCACCAATAAGCAAGGGCATTAGGGTCCTGAGAGAGTTTCTTAAGAATTGTTTGAATAATAGCATGCTTCCAGGGATGTGGAAAAGAGATGGCAGAAAAAATGGAGTTGAAAATGTTGAGGATAAGTGGAAGAAGTGCCAGTGAAGGGGCAGTGAGCCAAGAAGAAGGAATAGGGTCCGAAGGAAAGATAGTCTTATGAGAAGAGGTAAGAGCTTTGAGGAGTTCAGCAATAGAGACAGAATGGAAGGAAGACCAGAAGTGAGAGAGGGCAGAGACAGAAAGGAAGGCGGGGGAAGCTGGGGGTATGGGAGAATGGATGGTGGGGAAAGGGGGGGTTGATAAGCAGGGAAGGAGCGGCACCGGGCAAGGATTTTATCAGTGGAGTAAGAGGTCAAGAGGGTGGGGTCAGGAGAGACGGGGGAGGGGTAGGAAAGAGGAGGCATGGAGAGATGATAGAGAATGGAGGACAGAATAAAGCTGATGGGAAGAGTTAGAAAATGAGGAGACAAGTTTAGAGTAGTAGGAAAGTTTAGCGGAATGGATGAGGGAACAATAGTTGGAATAACAGTGGTGAAAATGGGCAACAGAATCAGCAGAGGGGGACTTGTGCCAGTGGTGTTTGGCACAATGGAGATAGAAATGGTAGAGGTAAAAGCCAGAATGCTATCAAGGATGGTGAGGGGCAGAGGAATGAGGGTGGACTGGAGGGTGAAGAGGGTCAATGGTGTTGAGGGCCACCATCAGGATAGAATTCCATGATTGAACTTGGTGATCAGGAGAGAGGAAGATAAAATCGGGAGGGAAAAGCTGGTCGGAAGGGGAAACCACTGAAGGTCAGTGGCAGGGATGCGGTGAGTGAGAGGGGAAGGAGGACACGGATCATTTGGGAGAGGAGGATAAGATGGGGGGGGGGGAAGAAATAGGCTGAGGGAGGGAGAAGAAAAGACAAATGTCATTAGACCAGGGGACTGGGAGAGTTGAAATTCCAAAGGGGAAGAGGGCAGGGGACCCTAAGGGTGAGATGATAAGGTCAAGGATATGGCCAGCAGTATGGGCATGACAGAGGATGTGTTGATGAAGTCAAAGGTCAGAAAGGAGGGAGAAGACTGCGATATTGTAAGGGTGGGTAGGGGAATTTAAGTGAAGCTTGGAGTCTCCAAGAATCAAGAGATGGGGATATAAGAGAGAGACATCTGAGACAATAAGAAGAAGAGAATCCCAGAGATGAGATGAAAGAGAAGGGGCGGGCATAGATGAGGAGAAAGAAGAGAGGAGGGGTGCAATCCAGATGGAGGAGTAGAGCCTCAGGATAGTGGAGTGCTGGCGAGGAGAGCTTGCTAACAGAGAGAGAGGAATGGCAAAGAACTGCCACACCACTACCACTGTGGCCCTGCCGTGAGATGGGGAGGCAGTGGTTCAGGGGAGAAAGCCAGGTCTTTGTGAGGAAGAGGGCATCGAGGGTATGGAGGAGTAGCAAATCATGGATCAGAAGAGATTTAGAGTGCAGAGACCGGCAGTTAAGAAGAGCAGACCTGAGAGGTGATGGGGATACCTAAGAGCTATGAAAATGAGAAAGGGGCAGGGGTGGAGTTGAGAGAGGCATGGAAGAGCAATGGATAAGATTAGAGGGGTTTCTAGTAGATAAAGATGGGCCAAAGATGGAGGGGAACAACAGAGCAGGGCGCCAGCCCCAATGAACCAGAAAGGTAGTTATGGTAGACATATGCTCCTTGTAAGAGCCTGCATGTAAAAGAAGAAGAAAAAAAAGAAAGAAGGTGATAAGGAACTTACCTGTAAGGCAGCAAAGAGAGGGTTGCACCAGTGACAGACAGGTAACAGGAAGGTACAGCAGGGAAGATGGTTGTTATGACTGTCATCCCAGGAATCATGACCTGCTCTTTGGATACACTCCTTCAGCATGTGCTGTCATGGCACAAGATGCCACAGGAAGACTTGCTTTTATTGCCAGGTTTGGCTGGGAAGAATGTGCCCACATGTAATGAGGCTGCATCACTTCCAGGAGGCAGAGCAGCACATGGTACTGGAGAGGGGGACACAAGGCAAGCAGCACCAGTTCACAAAGCAGCACTGTAGGCAGGCAAGCATAGTGGAGAGGAGGCAGGCAGGAGAATCACTGCAAGCATATTTTAGGCTTACTTTATTTATTTAACATTTCTTATATACTGCCTTTCATGATATGGAGTGGAGGAGTGGCCTAGTGGTTGGGGCAAGGTACTGAAGGTCAGGGGTTCAAATCCCACTAGAGGACAGCAACCTTGGGCTGGAAGGACTGGGGTTTCTAGTCCCACAGGTGTTCCTTGTGGTCTTGGGCAAGCCACTTAACCCTCCATAGCCCATGTTCCCTGTAAAATAGTTATCTCCAAGTTATAATGCCCTGTTCAATGTAATTTCAGTTTGTTCAATGTAAACCGCCTTGATATCATGAAAGGCGGGTATATAAGAAATGTTAAATAAATAAAAAGGTAGCTTACATTGAACAAGGCATTATAACTTGGTGATAGCTATTTTTTTACAGGGAACATGGGACCATGGAGGGTTAAGTAGCTTGCCCAACACCACAAGGAACACCTGTGGAACTAGAAACCCCAGTCCTTCTAGTCTGAGGTTGCTGTCTGCTAGTGGGATTTGAACCCCTGGCCTTCGGTACCTTTCCCCAACCACTAGGCCACTCCTCCCTCACTTTTGAAAGGTGCAGTGAAGGGGCCTTAGTGGTGTAAAATGCACACAAACTAGGTATAAGCACTTATGCCTGCTCTATAGCAGCTCTAAATACCCGAGCTTATTTATTTTGTGGCAGGTGCAGGCCTGTGATCCACAGTGTCTGACATAAGCAGGCAGGCCTAACTAGCTTGACCTGTAAATGAAGCCTGTGAAGAGGCTCATAGGAATTACACATTCCCCAACATGCTGCTATTGTAGGATAGAACTCAGCAAGAGTGCTAAACTAACTTAGATAAGCAGAACTGGAAGATGGAAAAATACAGAAAAATATGTTTAAAAGTTACTGATAAGAAAGTACATCTGCAAGGGATTTAATTAGGATTGCTGACAGATGAGTTGCAGAGCCCTGCTCCCCTGCATGCACAAATTGGCTCTATGGCCTTGAGAGTATGAAAGTAACAAGTTGATGAACTGGCCATTGTAATTGGGACTGAAAGGGGGGTAAGCAGGTGCTGAGCCCAATGAAGGAACATAATTGGATAATCTTATCAGTACCGGGACCAATGGAAGGGGTACGGGAGGTACGGGAGAGTACCGGGACCAATGAAGTGTTTTTCTATACCTAGAATGGAACAGAAGTCTATAAAAGTTGTTGTATTGCTAGAAAACTTTGCTCAGCCATTTTGAAATTGACTTTGCTTGAGACTTGTGCACAAATAAATGATTTGGACCTTCTGAACAGACTCCTGGTATTATTGGTTTGTCTGCGCTTTGCTGCTACAATTTTATGCCCAAACACCTCCCTGTGCATGTCCACACTTGCCCACACATGCCTACAAAATTCTGATACTAGACGTAGTCCAATGATTGGACTGCAAAAAGAGAATAGGGTTCTTGGTTTGGATTAGATCTAAAAATTTGTCAGTGTCAGTGAGAAAAAAGATGGTGGTGGTATCTGGACAGAAAAGGACAATGCAGTATCTATGTCTGGGCATTCTGATATAAACTTATTGCTGAAGAAATCTGCAAAATAGTTAGCAGAGCGCTATGCAGTACTTTTATAGAAGGAGGAGTTCTGTGGTTGTGTTACTATGCTGACAATGTGAAAAAGTCCTTTTCTGGTTGAAAGTTGGAGCTGGATTGAATTAATTTTGAAAAATATATACAGTACAGTCAAACCTCGGTTTTCATGATTAATCCGTTCGAAAAAGTCTGACTAAAACCGAAACGTATGAAAACTGAAGCAATATTTCCCATAAGAAATAATGTAAATCCAATTAATCCGTTCCAGACACCCAAAAATATTCACAAAAAATACATTTTATAGAGAATAACTATATTTTTACATACAGAAAACAATGAGAAATAAATATAAATGACTAATGAAATGGATAAATGAACATTTAACATCACTGAAAGCAAGCTAAGTACAGTACTGTACAGTACAGTATGTTAACATCTGGCCTTAGCCACCCCTGACAAGCTGCTGTGCCCAGCTCTCTTCGGAATCACATTGAATTCAGTCCATTAAAATACCTTTACATTATCTGCTCAATGCTTCAGAATGGCAGAAAATCGTAATGATATAGCTTCAGACGTACCCTGCAAGAGAAAGAACTGCCTCCCACATTCATGCAACATCTCCTGCTTACGTTGACAGCTTTTCTTCCCTGCTACCGGGACAAAATCTCAGTCAAAAGACGTTGAAAACCGAAGCAATGCATGAAAACCGGGACAAAATCTCAGTCAGAAAAGACGTTGAAAACCGAAGCGTATGAAAACCGGGGCAAATGAAAACCGAGGTTTGACTGTATATATTTTTTACAGCCTCAAGATAGGTCTTTGCCCTCTCTTTATGCAGTTGTAGATTAGCTGACCGTTTCTCCTTCCTCCAAATATGCTCAGAGTGCCGGGTTTGTTGGTTAAGCAAAGAGAATCCCTTGTGATATCGCAGATGCACATGCTCCCTCTTTCTAAGTGGGACAACTACTTGGAGTGCCATACTCAGAGTGGCATCCCATTGCTCCACTTGCATTTCTAATGGATGGTTGAAAAAATCATGGGAGAACTGGGCATATTCTGCTTTAGTTCATAGAGATTAATTTTCCCAATTGCTCTAAAGTAAATTATACATTTTTTTTTTTTTTTTAGTGCCATTGAGTGAGTGTTGACTCATAACAACCCAGCTACCTCTGGGTTTTCTTGGCAATGTATCACCTGAAGTAGATTGCCAGCCTCTTCTTTCAAGGCAATGGAGGGTAATGTGATTTGCCCAAAGTCACAAGGAGTGCTAGTGGGAACCAAACCCTTGATCTTTTAGGTACTATGCAGTTGCTCTAACCACTAGGCTACTCCTCCAATGCATTTTTTAGAGGTTTCATATTTATTTTTCTTTATTTATTTTGCAAGATTTTTATACTGCCTTTCACCGGGTCAAAGCGGTTTACAATAAACAGTTTGAAATTGGTTTATGGAGAATGATTAACTATATACAGTTGTAAGGAATACATAAAAGTACATTTGAATAGTAGAAAGTGGCTTACCAGGCCAAATAACTATGTACAATGGATTTTAAGCACTTTGCTATGTACGGGTTGATTACAGTCAATTCTTTGAAGAGGGAGGGGGGTTCACCATGTGAGTGGTGGGGTTGAATATTGCATGGAGAGAGTGATTTGAAAAGGGACAGAAGGTGGTCTGTACAGGGCAGGTCCAAATTAGTTCCTACTTGGAGATAAGGAGTGATATCATTTGTCAACAATACCAGATCTAAAATGAGTCTTGCTAAGTGTGTGGAAGAACACACATGTTGTGTTAGATCCAGGGTAGCATAGAAATTAAGGAAATATTTTCCTCTGTTCTGATTAATTGATTTGCCTGAACATAAAAGTCACCAGCAGCTATGAAATTAAGAATATCAGGCAGTTAGATCTGAGATCATATCTAACAATTTGTCTAATAAGCCTAATGATGCAGAAGGAGGATGGTAAACAAGAAACATATTAATGGATGAACATTAAAACTGTAGTAACAGATCCTCAGAAGAAAATGAAATGAAGGAGTGTTAATTCTGATACCATGATTTTGTCTGAGCACGGTACAACTACGTCACCATGTCTAAAACACGAGGAAAATGAAAAGTCTGGAAAGCAACATAGGTGGAGATAAGTGGACTCTACCAGTCTCAGCCAGGTTTCTGTTACACAGAGAGGGCCCGATATTCATTCACCCGGATCCTCGAAGGGCGATGCGCCGAAGGGCACATAGCCCTCCCCGCCGACTCCCAAACCAGATATTCAATGCCACAGGAACGGCATTGAATATCTGGTGATTGCAGCCAAAACCAGGAGCTGCAAAAGCTAACCATGCAGCAATGATATTGGCTGCTGTCCAGTTAGCAATTAGCACTTTAAAGATAGACGAGGGTTTTCCTTGCCTATCTTTAAGTGCCGATCGCTAACCGGGCAGCAGCCAATATCAGTGCTGAATGGTTAGCGCCATTCTCCACCTCTGCTCCGTCCCGGTATGCCCCCAACATGTTCTGATGCTAACCGAATAGCATCAGGGCACGTAGGGGACTTAGATGGGGATATTCAACGGCACTAACAGTATAGGTACCGTTGAATATCCCCATCTAAGGCATTTACATGTTTACTGGTCTGTAAACCGTGTAAATACCTTTTGAATATTGGACCCAGAATATCTAGCTTGTTGTCAATAATAACACTTCTTATTGAATCACACTTGTTTTTGAATTGTAAACAAACTTGTTTATTGAATTGTAAACTGCCCTGGTGTAGTGAAGGGCAGTATATACAGTTCTGAAATAAAAATAAAGATGAAGCTCTTACATTTAGAATTGCAAGACTTAAACCATGACTGCAGGTCAACAAGAAATAGTGGGCTAAGAAGTGGAGCA
Organism: Ichthyophis bannanicus; assembly: GCA_033557465.1. Lineage (NCBI taxonomy): Eukaryota > Metazoa > Chordata > Amphibia > Gymnophiona > Ichthyophiidae > Ichthyophis > Ichthyophis bannanicus. The sequence goes on along the minus strand of CM066036.1, from coordinate 17,296,418 downwards.
AGGAAACAAGTACCTGTAATCTGGGCACTGAGAGGAACAAGAGAGTAGCAGCCAATGCCCCTAAAGAACAGGAATAATTGATAGAGTCATCCACAAAGAAAAAACTCAGATAAAAGTACTGATGGAAAGTATAAATTCAAGAGTCTCCTTAGGAACCGCTCAAAGGAGCACATCCTATTCCTTAGCTGCATTCCTTTAGTGCATGCACCCACGGCATGAGGATTTGGCATGACACCGCTAGCAAATGTAAGCTTTAACAACGTCTTTGATAATGTCTTCTCAGTTTGCTGTGTGGGAGGGGCTTGTGTCCTGGGCTGCTACTGACAGCCCAGGCAAGGACCAAGGCAGGAAGCCGATTCTCAGTTCACCTGGTGGGAAAGACTGGTATCCTGAGCCGCTGACGATGGCTGAGGCAGGGGCAAAGGCAGGAGACTGATTCTTGGTTTATTGGGTGGGAGGGGCTTGGTCCCAAGCAGCTGATAATGGCAGAAGCAAGGGCCGAGACAGAAGGCTTGTTTCTGAAAAGACAGACAGGAGAAAGTAGTACTGACAGTTCAATTACAATACCATTGCATAAACCAAAAATAAAAGCATGGCATTTCACCTCAGATCACCCAAGATCCTTACTAGTCCAGGAGGGCGCAAAACACCTACTCCCCTCCCTCACTTTGGTGGGCTAATTGGACCCCCTGGACCACCCCCACTGAAAGCCCTCAAAATACCCCCTTATTTACCTGTAAATATAGGGAGAGAGGAACAATACCCACTTATTTCTTCCCCTGGTGACACCATCTTCCATAATGGTGCTGCCTGATCCCTATGGGCCTGATTCTAATCAGGACACACAGAGGGAGTCGCGATTCTGATCCTGCAGGGCACCTATAACCCCAAGGGATCAGAATCGTGAACAGGTCTGTACATGCAGGCCCGGGCTGCGATTCTGTCCAGCCTGCATGTACAGGCCATGCCCAACTAACTCAGTCTGGGCTTTACAATGGAGCCACGGCGCCATGGCGTCCAATTGCCATGGCACCGTGGCTCCATTGTAAAGTTGCAATCCCCGGATGCCAGCCCCTACAATGCCTTTCCCGCAGCCCAACCCCAGATCAGGCCTCCCAAGGCCAGGGTCTTCTGCCTAATCGGGAACTTATTCCACCTCAGAGGTAGAATAAGGTCCCCATCTAAGCCGTCGGCCCAGATGTACAGGACTGACATTGTAATCGGCCCTGTACATCCGGGGGTGACAACCGCCCACTGCTTGCCCTAATACCACCCCTGAACCGCCCCTTCCCCGCCCACAGCTAATTCCCCATACAACGAGAGGGGAAGGAGGACAGGGATGGGAAAGGTTATGAATAGCGGGGATGTCCACCCATAAGAACATAAGAATATAAGATATGCCATTCATGGCTCAGAATGACCCCTTATGGGTATATAAGGACATGACACTAGGTTTCCATTTGCCAAATAAGGCAATGCTTTTCAAATGAAGGAAGCATTATCTTATTTGACAGACTGCCACTAACGGTGCATCAGTATGCACCATTAGGCACTGTCATTTTGGAAGATGGTGAAGAAGGACTCAGGATTGAGTAGGCATTGTAACTACTTCCTGAAGTTTAGAGGTTGGTGATTACATGGTGGGGGGGGGGGGGGGGGTTGGAACTACACTGGAACTCTCTGATCAAGAACCTCTCTGACCCAAGGTGCCCAAGCCAGGGACTGAATTTTGGGTTTCCAAGCCCGGGGTGCCCTGGACTACATAGGCCTGAGGGAGGGAGAAATAAAGGTAGGATCTGAGTGTCAGTGGGGGTCAAGAGTGTAGGGGAGAGGGTCAGGAGTGTCAATGGGCTCAGGAAAATGGGGCTCCAGAGCGCCCTGGGCAACCAGGAAAATTATGATGTGGGAGTCAGTGAATCTGGCAGGCTTGTTACTTTTTAATGTCTTCCTTCCTATCAGTGCATCATGCACTAACATGAAGGGAAACATTTTACATGTAGTGCAGCAAACAGCTGCACATTACTGCAACAGAGCGCATTGTTTGTTTTTATAGTGACTTCTTTTCAACAGAGTGGCAATTTGTATGCCATTAGTTTACAGTATTGTGAGTAAAAATGTATTTTAGCATATGTGCTAGAAAGCTATGTACTGAAACTCAGCACTATGTTTGAATGCAGCAGTTCCTGCATTGTTGTCCTAACTGGTTAACACTAGTTTCTCCAGGGTCATGTACCCACAATGGAATGGTTTGGGTGGCTGTTAGAATTGGCAATTCAATCATTAGGCATATAGATAGCCTGCTGGCTGCTGAACATGTGGATCACCTAGTAACCTGCCTGCCTGGTGCGAAGGTAGTGGACCTTACATGCCATCTAGACAAGGTTTTAGATAGTGCTGGGGAGGATCCTATTGTCTTGGTACATGTTGGTACATTTGTGGGAGGGAGGTTCTGGATGCCTAGACTTTTAGGTAGGAAGTTGAAATCCAGAACCTCTAGGGTAGTATTCTCAGAAATGCTTCCTGTTCCATATGCAGGACCCAAAAGGCAGCCAGAGCTCCAGAGTCTCAATGCGTAGATGAGATGATGGTGCAATGAAGAGGGTTATGGATTTGTTAAGAATTGGGTAACATTATGGGGAGTGGGGGGGGGAGGGGGGCTATTCCAAAAGGATGGGCTCCATCTTAACCAAGGTGGAACCAGGCTGTAGGCATTAACCTTAAAAAGGAAATAGAGCAGCTTCTAATTTAGATAATAGGGGAAAACTGACAGTTGCCAAAGAGCACATGGCTCAGAAGGATATATCCTTGAAGGATACTAGCGAAAGAAGGAAGTTAGAACATTCCAATAGAGAGATTCTAATAAATATTAAATAACCCAGATGCCTTTAAGTACAGAACAGACAGAGCTTAAAGATTCCAAATTATCCATGTCAACTAATAACCATATTGTTAACATGAACAAAATACAACCTCTAAAATGCCTGTATGCAAGTGCTAGAAGTCTAAAAATAAGATGAGAGAATATACAGCACTAAATAAAAGGTTAGATGTAATTGGCATCTCAGAGACCTGGTGGGAGGAGTACAGCCAATGAGACACCGTGACCCCTGGCTACAAACTATATCGCAAGGTCAGGGTAGAACAAATTGGTGGAGCAGTTGTACTCTGTGTTAGAGAGGACATTGAGTCACACAGGATACAATTTCTGCAGGAAACAACATACACTGTAGAATCTCTATGGATAAAAATTCCATGTTAAAAGAGGAAAGCAATGACAGTGGGGGTGTACTACCATCCGCCTGGCCAGAATGAACAGATGGATGATGAAATGCTAAAATAAATCAGAGAAGCTAGCAAAAGTTACAACACAGTAGTAATGGGAGATAAAGTTTCTAGATGAAATAAATGACTGCCTCTTGGAGCAGCGAATTCATGAAACAACATGAGGGGAAGCTATTTTGGAGCTAGTCCTTAGTGGAACACAGAATTTGATGCAAGAGATAATGGTGTTGGGGCCACTTGCAAAAGTGTTCATAGCATGATTGCATTTGACTTAATAAATGAAGGGAGGATAGCAAGGAACTCCACAGTACTACCTTTAATTCTCAAAATGGAGAATATGATAAAATGTGGAAAATATTTAAGAAGAAAACTAAAAGGAATAGCTGCAAAGATTAAAGGTTTACATCAATACATAGTAACATAGTAAATGATGGCAGATAAAGACCAGCATGGTCCATCTAGTCTGCCCAGCAAGATGGCAAGAGTAGGTGCACCTGTCCCTCTGTGCAGGCCACCCCTCCCCATGTCTTTGTTTAGGGGTAAACCCACCACTCCATGTAGGACACCCTTATTTGTCGAGACTTTATATGGTTCAGAAGTTAGATGGTACCGTTTATCTTGTTTTTATCCTATTGCTGTAAAAATACTATCTTTGAAACTCCAGATCAGATGTATTCTATGCTTTAAGAAAGGCTAAAAAAAACTGCCAACAGGGTTCAAAGGTGACGTCAGAGGTATAGCCAAAAAAGCATCTTTCAGGAAATAGAAAAAGGAGCCAAATGATGAAAACAGGAAACAACATAAGTTAGATGCAAGGCATTGATAGCAGGGAAAGGGAGAATTTGAAAAAAATAAGCTTGCTGTGGATGTAGAATTTGTAGCAAAAAACTGTGAGAGAGTCATTTGGACCATTAGATGATAGAGGAGTAAAAGGAGCGCTAAGGGAGGACACGGCCATAGCAGAAAGACTGAATGAATTCTTTGCCTCAGTCTTTATTGAAGAAGATGTGGGGAAGTTGCCCATGCCTGAAATGGATTTAAAGGTGATATTGTGGAAGAATTTAAACAAATATTGATAAATTGGGAAGATCTACAGGGTATTACAACAATTTGATAAACTAGAGAGTAGAAAATCACCTGGACCGGGTAGTATACATTCCAAGATGCATTAGTAATCTGTGAACTTCATTAAAATCATCTGTAGTACCTGAAGTTTGGAGACTGGTCCATGTAACACCAGTTTTTAAAAAGGTGATCCAGGAAAGGAAACTACAGACCAATGAACCTGACAGCAGTACTGGGCAAAACGGTAGAAACCACTATAAAGAATAAAATTGCCGAACATGTAGATAGTAATAGTTTAATGGGAGAAGGACAACATTTATTCAGCTAAAGAAAGTCTAGTCTTACTAATCTGTTATATTTTTTGAAGGTGTGAATAAGCAGGTAGTTAGAGGTCAGCCTCTATTAAGTTTTAGCTGGATCGCTATGATAGGGTAGTATACTACCCTCCGCAATCTATTTCCTGGATTCCTAATCTGCTGTCCATGACTTCTTTGTGAGTCCATATGGTAGGTACAGGTGGTCCATGGAGAACCCATGGAAAATTATACTTGAAGGCAGCCCCTGAATACCAGCATTTATGATGTAATATTGTACCTGTTTCTTTTTTCTTTTTTCTTGTTTTTTGTTTTTCTGTTTTCTGTCTCTTTTCACTCTGATCCCGACATTAACTGTGACCATTTTCCTCTTCCTCATCTCTGTTGACATAGCTTCTCTCTAATATTTGCTGCTACATGATAAGTCATATCATTTCTAGAAGCTACAAAATGCCTACGATCCTGCCACAAGTACATTTCAGCTGCAGACAAAATTATAACCAAAATAAATTATAGCTCTGATTAAATTAATTGTTCAGCATATTATACATTGTAATGGATTTACTTGACCCTGCTCTGCTTCCAATTAACATGTCGGTTTATTATATCTACAATTTCTTTAACAGTCAGTGCGTTCCAGCCCAGAACACCTTATCAAGAGCTTTTATAAAAATAAGTTTGAGCTTCACATTGAAAGCCTTTTAAGTCATGCAGGTCGGAGAATTGGTAAGCACCGCCTCTTCTCTATCTCTGGCATGCTATACCACTCACCAGAGAGGTAAGCAACCAGTGTTAATGCTTTCTCCAAAACATTTGTATTCCTGTTCTCGGTTAATCCAGTTACTTTTCTTCTATGGTAAGAAGAATCTTTCATAGAAAACAAACATTAAAGCTACAGCAGCTTTCTAATGCGTCTTTGCTGTTTGCTAAAATCACTGATATGCTCCCAACAAAGGATTGTGCTGCCCTAGAAGCTCATCTTTGAAATGATCTATAGTTGTTTCATTCAAGTAAAGACTCCAGTCTTTTTCTTAAATACCTTCTCCTCCCTAGGATTCAAATCACTATAATTCTTGTCCTCATTTCCTTGCTCCACTATGAGCTTCCATTCAGATTGTGTCTTTCTTCTTTCCAAGTCAGCATCAATGAGAGCTGGAAACATCATCTGCTTGGGATGTGCATCCATTAACTTGCATTCTATTTATTTGTGTGCCTTAAAAAATGTAGGGGCATGCTTACTAAACTCTGCCAAACAGTTGGGGGTTTAGCTCCCATTAACTTTTAGCATGGGCTCACTCTAATGGTTACCGAGTGGTGAAAACAGCCATATGATAAAACATGCTAATTACATAGCATGGGTTGGGATAGGCTCAGGCATGTTATGGGTATACAAAGGGTGTGGCCGGCGCTGACAGCAAGTGTGAACTGTCAGGATTGGCAATAGCACAGCTACACTTAGGAGATCTTTTACTAAAAGTGCGCTATGCAGGAAGTGCATGTTTTGGTGCTCAATAAACACGTGTTGAGACTAGCGGTACCTTTTAGCACTGGGCCAACATAGTTAGTGCAGGCCGATTTCTGTGCTGTGAACTGTGTGTTGAGCTGGTAAGGGGGAGGGTTGGGTCAGAGAATGGGTGTGATGAACACTGTACAGTTAGCATGGGATAAACACCGCATGCTAATTGCAACCCTTGCAATTTTTGTGGGTTCACCTAACGTCACCTCAATAGATGGAGTTAAGTGCACCCACGGTAATTGTGCATGCTGCTGTGGTGTGTTAAGGTATCGTTTAGTGTGGTACTTTGTGGGAACATGATGGACACACCCACGATAGTTCACAGCAGTTGAAACTACCGCAATTAGTTTTTGTGATAAAGTTTATTTGAAAAAGCCCAGTGCACTTTTATAAAAGGGCTCCTTAATGCCACTTCAAGAGGTAGCGTTAGTGCAGTTAGGTAGCATGGCCATGTCCCAGACCAAAAAATGATCCCCTCAAGGTAATAATCTCCCCAACTCAGCACCTCCCTGATCATCACCCTCCTTCTATAGACCCCCTTGATCTGAAACCCTCTCAACAGACTCCATTCAGCACCCCTCCTTAATAGATCAGCAACCTAAAAACCCTCTCTGCTCAAAAGACTCTCCCTGACAAGCTCCCCCATTCCAGCTGAAGAGACCTGTCCAACAAGTCATTTCCCCGCTCATGAGGTCATCCAACAAACACCCCTGAGTAGAAGCCCCCATCAACCATCTCTGACCCTCCTCCCACTCCACTCATCTTCCTCCCCCCAGGACTCACCTAGGTGTATCCCTGGTATTCTAGTAGACAAGGGGGAGGGGGTGTCCCCATATACTCCTACTCCATAGCTGCCATGGTTCAAAATAGCAGCTATGATCCCTAGTGGTAGCTTAATGGAGCAATTGCACTTATATGGCAGGTTGATCATCTTGCAGTAGTACAGTGAGACTACTGATAGGGGTATAACCATCATTTTGAACCCCAGTAGCTATGGGGCAGAATAAGAGGGGTGCTGCTCCTGCCCTTGGGTAAGTCCCAGGAGGGCCAGGGGAGTGAGGGGAGGATCAATGATTCCTTTTGGAGGCTTCTAAGAGAGGGTTTGTTGGGGGCATATCATGAGTGGGAAAGAGCTTTTTAGGGGAGTTTCTTGAGTGGCGGGAGCTTGTTGGAGGTTTGCTTATTGGGGGGATCTATTGAGGAGGTTACTGATTGGGGGCTTTGTTAAAGGAGATGATGATCAGAGGGATTATGTGCTGGATAGTTCAGGTTACATCATTGAGAGAACAGATTTCTTTTTTTTAGTGCCTGGTCCCTCATTAAATGCCTCAGGAGATAGCACGGGTGCAGCCATGCAATCTGCTGAGGCATGGAGTGTAGTAAGTGCTTGTTCTGTGCTGAAAATACAGGACAGATACTTGACACACCTTGCAGCTCTAACTGCACAGGCTTTGCATTCTTAGAAATGCAGTCTGTTTCACACACGAGCTAGAAAAGGCAAACTGAGCTCTGGAGTTTCAATGCATGGATAAATGACGGAGCAGGAGAAAAGGTTTTAGATTTATTAGGAATTGAAAACAGGGTGGGTTTAAAAAAAAATTATTTATGCAATTTCAAAATGAGTACAACAGAATCCATACAATTGGAAAAAAAAAGGAAAATAACAAAATACGCAGCATACTCCCTCAAGCCCCCTAAAAAAGAGGGGAAGGATACACAATACACAGGATATTTAAATAAAACATACAAAACTAGCACAGATAAGTAGAGCTACCAAATAATTCCAGCACCTTACCCTCCCCTCCCCCCCCCAAAAAAAGAGGATCGCATTAAAGGGTCTTAGACTGCAGATTGGATACCCATACCCATACCCATACCGTTTTGAGGAAATAAGGGCAGACAACTGCTGGGGTTCAAAGAAAACATAACTATTCCTGGGCAACTTAACCAGGCACTTACAAGGGAAATGAAGATAAAATAACTTACCCAATTGAAGCACCCCAAGTTTAAGAAGCATAAACTGTTGCCTCCTTTTCTGTGTTACCCTAGATACATCAGGAAAAAACCTAATGGAAAAACCCATAATTCTTTAACAGAAGAACAAAGAAACATTTTAAGGAGCCAGTCCTGGTCTACATCTAAAGCTAATGTGACCAACAATGTCGCGGCCACACCAGAGTCATACGCAGACCTTTCCAAGAACCCTGTCAAGTCTAGGCTATCCTCAGAACAGGCTGGGGTAGAAGACATACCCTGGCCCGAACATGCCAGTAGCTTTAGATCTAGCTGAATTCAAAACTCTTAAGTTCCTGTTCCTAAACATATTCTCCAGCAACTCCGTTTTCCTCTGCAAATTCTCTGAGTCTCTCATTACAGCATGCACTGAGTCCTGGATTTGATCCACCCGCTGTTCCAAAGAAGACATCTTCACAGGCAGGTCCACAATAAGAGCATCGTGCACACCAACTTGTTGAACAACAGAGTTAAACTGAGTGGCAAGCCTGTAAATGAGCCGATATAGACTGTTCCAGTTTATTCATGGTTTTCCACATTGAGAAAACTTCAGGCCGTGGCAAAATAACCCGCACAGAAGAAAGAACAGCTTCAAAGTCCGACATACCTTGGTTCACAGCAGAAGTAGGCAGAGCACACTCAGAAACTTGCACCTGCTCCAAAGTTGTAGTTTCCAGCCCCTCCACTTCGTCAACCACAGGAACCTTCAACCCCAGAGATAATCGCCCGAGGCAGGAGAGCACTTCGCTTGCAAGGAAGGGACAACAGAAACAGCTGCACCAACCACACTTGCTGATCATTCAATCCTGCTGGCTGTACCGGAGGAAGCCAGAGCTCTAGGCTCAACGAAACATCCGGCCCAAGGCTAGGCAGAGGTCTATCTTCCACCCCTGTCTCCACCAGCAAGCCACCCGAAGCTATCACTCCACCACCAGGATGAAAGAAAGCATCCATCGGCCCAGCCTGCCCAGTAGGCTCCAAGTGAAGTTTTGCTTTATGTTTTCGTGCTGTGTGAGGCAGAAGGAAAAAAAAGAAGGGTAATCTAGCAGACTTCACCAGAGCTGTCCTCGGCATCTACTCACAGAGCCGCCATCTTCCTTCCAGGAATTTAAAACAGTTTGGAGAACTGGGAGCCTATTACAAAAGGATGTGCTTCATCTTAACCCATTAATGCATGAATTCTACATTTGTTCCTAATACAATATTACGTGATCGAAGTGTTTTATGCGTGGTTTCATATGACCTGAGGCATAAAAGTTGAGCGTCCCCCTTTCGGGGATGCTATGCATAAATGAGATGCAACTCAGCCACTGGCACCAACATATAAAAAGGAGATAAAATGTCTTTTAAACTACAGGCTGGCCCAAAAAAAGTGAGAACATCTCATATATAAGTTATTTAAAAATTCAAAAAGACAGATGTAAACGATTGACAAATTAAAAAAAAAATGGCAACTGGAACTTGCTGAAATAAAGACTTTATATAGCTAAAAAAGGTAAATACGTAAGCTATTTAAGCTTTTAATTTACGAGATGTTCTCACTTTTTTTGGGCCAGCCTGTAGATCATGGGAGAAAACTGACAGTTGTTTAGAAGTGCATTGTTCAGAGAAAGGTTGTGATAAAAAACTGAAGTGGCCCACTCCAGGCAGGCAAAAACAGATGAGATAAATGACTCCAAATTACTTCCATCAATTACTACAGAGGCTGTGAACATAAATATAAAATATACTTTAAATATGTGAAAGCCAGAAGTCTAAAAAATAAGATTGGCGAGATACCTGGTAGAAGTAGGATACAAATTCTGCTGAATGACAAGGCAGATCAATTTAGTAGCGGGATGGCAACATGGGAAAGGCTTGATTTAAGATTTTGGTGCTCATAGGCAAGACCAGATAACAGATCCTGGGGGAGAGGGGGATGGGTAAATCAGAGATGCCCCAAAAGATTGGAGAGCCAAAGGAGGAACAGGGGGAAGCCATAGTGCCACAGCGGCACCCTTTTGAACAGCACAGATGTATTTCTTTAAAGTGGGAGCAGGCTCCCCTTTGCTCTGGTGTATCTGGCACCTTCAAAGTTTGGTGCCCTAGGCAAAATATCTATGCCTTAATCCTGGCCTGATCACCAATCACAGACAGGGTGCTCACACCTTAATCAAGATGCAATGAAAGAACAACAAAAAAAAAGGTGTCTCCACTATGTTTCTAATAACACTGTCCACTGCATTATGCTGACAAAACTAAACATGCTTTTAAAAAGGGGATGATTGGGCATCCCAGCTGCATTACTACAATAAATATAGAAGCCCCTCTGGTGATTTATTGTGAGTCTCTTCATCATGATTTTACCCAATTGTGTTTTTTTGCCCTTGAGGTAATACAACTTTCAATTCATGGAGGTGATCTGCATTGCCATCTACTTCAACATGGTGGATGTTGGTTTTATTCACCATTGCTCCAGATGGTTTGAGTAATGATCATGATTTCTTGATTTTTTTATAGTGAGAAGGAAAGTTATTTTCTAAACTGTGATTGACTACTTCACTAGCAATCTTATATATGAATGCGTCGTGTTTGAGGGCTAAAATGGACAAAAGCGTTCGCCTCCGCAATGGAATGAGTATGTCCTGTGCTGTTGTACAAGTTTGTTGAGCAAAATTATTGCTTTTTGAGACATACTTGTTTCTTCTTTTTTCCCAGTGAGAAATTGTTTGCAAGATTGATGTACTACAGTCCCTCTGAAAAAAGCACAGCAGTGCCGAAACACTAGCATCGGGCTTAGTGCATTAATCATCATTTGAGTACACTGTGGTCGTTTGTCTTCATGGAGTTCATGAGAACCTTGGTCTGCATTAACATCAGAAGCAAGCAGAATAAAAGGACTCACACTCCACAGACTCATGTTTATGAGCCATCAAAAAATATAAAAAATACTATATAAGAACAAGGGAATATATACATTTATTTATTTATTACTGATGACTTTTGATACCCGTTTTAAACATATTTTGTTCTTAGAAACATATAAATAGTTGCTTTTTTGGTTCTTTTATAATTTCATAAATCCATTTATGCAATTTAAGCAATTTTTTATTGCTGAAATTGGTTGGAAGTGCACAAGATAGGAATTTGGGAGGTGGGTATTCAGTGACTGTGGCGAGTGCTTCTACAGTACAGCAGCTGAACTTTGCACCTGGACATTTAATACTGAGATCATATCAGGTCACCGGCATTGAATATCCGGGTTGGCCAGACAGAGTCAAAGTTAACTGGGCAGCAGCGATAGTCAGCCGCTGCCTGGTTAGCTTTGGCAGCAAACATTAGGTGAGCCTTTCCATTGCCTGACCTTCGCTGCATTGGGATAACCGACTCATGGCTGAATATTGCCACTAATCACTTATCCCTGGGTGCCGCCTCTGATCTGCCCTGCTCATGTCGAGGGATTCAGTGACAGCACCCAGGTATATTCAGCGGAACTAACCAAATGTGTGAAATAAACCAAACAAAATCCTGAGAATTCAGGAAAATAAACAGGATAAACTGCAAGAAGGACATTTCCAAAGGCAATTAAGGCAGTTTGCAGATCCACAAACCACTTAAATCAGGGGTGTCAAACTCAAATACACAGTGGGCCAAAATGTAAAACTTGAACAAAGTCGCGGGCCAGCATTGAACAAATGAACCTTTTAATATGGACCCAAACAAGATTTGCTTTAACATTGAATATGAAGCAACACTTATTACTATACAATTTATAACTTAATAGTTCAGATATGCAAAAACCAATTTCAAATAAAAAAAAACATCAATGACATTCATTTATTAAATAATATTTAAATAATAATAAATAATAATTTTTAAAATAAAATAACAATAATAAAATTAATCAACCATTCAAGCCCATGTCTTGGAGTAGCAAGAAAAAGTGCATAAAGAAAACGTTAATTATTGCTCAGTTTGCTGCACACTGATCTAATCTGATGTGCCCAAGCCAGATACCTGGCATCTCTTCTTGGATGATAGTTCATCAATGTCTGGGCTCAGGCTTTGAGTTGAGGAAATCCTCAGTATCGAGCGAAGGTGTTCATCAGTCAGACGTCTCCTGTGAGATGTTTTGGTCATCTTCATCGAGGAGAAAAGTTGCTCACATAGATAAGTGCTGCCGAACATGGAGAGCATCTGAGCAGCTTGGGTGCGGAGCTGAGGCATTGTGTCAGGGATGAACTGTGGAAACTGGGCGGCGCCCACAGCATCATACTTTGACTTCAGCATGTCATTACACTGGAGTTCAATTAGCTCCATTTGGAGGTTGGTTGGTGCGTTTTCCACATTAACTGCAAAGGGATTACTGAGCAGTTCAAACCTACATTTCTGGACATCAAAGTCGGCAAATCGCCGGCTAAACTCAGCGCCGAGTACACTGAGTTTTTCAGCAAACTGTGCGCATGGGAACAAGTTGGTAAAGAACTGCGTTTTCATGGTTTGGCAGCAGGGAAAATGGCCAAGGTTTCCTTGCAGCATCTGATTCTCCCACAGGCACAGTTTAGTTTTAAAAGCCCTCACTGCAGCGTACATGTCTGTGATGATGCGCCCCCGCCCCTGAAGCTGCAGGTTCAGCGCATCGAGATGGCTCAAGATGTCACACAGAAAGGCCAGCTCACACAGAAACGTTTTCTCCCAAAGCTCTGCTGTGTCCTTCCCTTTGCTTTCCAGAAACTGACATATTTCCTCATGCAGCTCAAAACATCTATTCAGTACTTTTCCTCGGCTTAACCATCTCACCTCTGTGTGATACGGCACGTCTGCGTATTCCGAACCACACTCCTCCAGAAAAGACTTAAACTGGCGGTGATTCAGACCTTTGGCTCTTATAAAGTTAACTACTTGTGTTACTGTGGTCATAACATGTTCCATCTTTAGGGCTTTGCCACACAATGATTCCTGATGTATGATGCAGTGATAAACAGTTAGTTCACCTGCACAGTTCTCTTCTTGCATCTTCTCCCGGACCCTGCCCACCAGTCCACTTGTTTTACCGCACATCGCTGGCGCACCATCTGTCGTTAATCCCACGAGTTTATCCCACGGCAGCTTTATTTCAGTTACGCATTTGGAAACCTCCTCAAAAATTTCCTTTCCTGTGGTTGTGCCATGCATTGATTTGAATCCCAATAGCTCCTCCGTAACACACATATTTGAGTCCACTCCACGGATGAAGACTGACAGCTGAGCAGTATCAGATGCGTCGCTGCTCTCATCCACAGCAAGGGAGAATGCAACGAAATCTTTTCCCTTTTCCAAAAGCTGGTCATACAGATTGGTGGCAAGATCACATGTGCGATCAGCTACTGTGTTTCTGCTCAGGCTCACGTTTGAAAAGGCTTGCTTTTTCTCTGGGCACACGATGTCACAAACTTTCAACATGCACTTTTTCACAAACTCTCCCTCATTAAAGGGCCAGGCTGATTTTGCGATCTCTGCTGCCACAATATAACTAGCCTTTACAGCAGCCTCACTTTGTGATGTGGCTTTTTTGAACATATTCTGTTGTGAAACCAAACTTCTTTTCATCTCCTCCACTTTCTGGCTCCTTTGAGTCATGTCCAGGTCCTTGTACTTGTCATGGTGTTTTGTTTCATAGTGTCGTCGAATGTTATACTCCTTAGTTATAGCCACGTTGACTCCACAAATCAGACAAACAGGTCTGTCTTTTACATATGTAAACAAATATTCTGTCTCCCACCTGTCCAGAAAGTTCCTGTTGTCTGCCTTTCTTTTTGCCATTTTTGGGAAGGGGTTCCACAGTGACAGTTGTAGCTTGAGATCGCTATGACTTCTGTCACACAGGAGAGGGCGTTTCTGGGACCTGTCCTGATTGACGCGCCAAAACAACAGCAAGGCATTATGGGATTTGTAGTATTAGCGATGAATGAATGCGCTGTATAATACCGGCGGGCTAGCTCTAGTAGTCATTTGGTATAGCCTCGCGGGCCAAATATAATTACACTACGGGCCAAATTTGGCCCGCGGGCCAGAGTTTGACACCTATGACTTAAATGGTGCTGTGTCGGATATTCAGTATTAACTAATCAGGATTTTTTTGGTTCATTTCACATATTTGTTTTAATAAAAAAATTTTAATGTTAGAACTTTTTAACATGATAATCAACTTAACATATGTTAATTCATAGGTTAATTTGCATTAAATTGATTTAGCATGCACTTAGGGTCAGAGTTACTGACATGCATTAAGGGAACAATGTACAATATTTGCAAAACAACACACATTAATTAGCAAACATGATCATTATTTTCCCAAAATAAGCAATTGTTTAGTACAACATACCATTAGGGGGTCAGGCCACCAAATAAGGGCATTTTGCTTGACCTGTAGTAGTACTCTCATGGCATTAGAGCTAAGAGCACCCATAAAAGCAGGAGTAAGTGGCCATCGCTCCTGCTCCCACTAGTCACCAGGGATCCTGGTAAGACTGAGGAGGGGGGTCAAAGAGTGGTAGGCTCTGCTGGTCACATGGAAATTGCTTATATCATGGGGTGAGTGGGAATCAGAAGCCTTAAGGGGTGTCTGGCCTGAGAGTGTGGGGGTAGTAGGTTCTCAGATGCTTTAGGGGGGTTCAGAGAGGGAGCGGCTGCCAAAGGGACGATCAGAGGAGTCAATTCTGGGGGGGAGGGGTGATTTGGAGAGGGATCGGCTGTTGTTGGTGATTGAGGGTGGGAACTGGTACTGCAAGTTGGTATCTTTCCACATATAGATATAAAGTTGCTTCCACACATTTGTGGAAGATCCTTTCTGGAGAATATTTGCAAGAGGTTTTGTTTTCTTTAACTTACAGGAAGCTTTTCAAAATTGCTATTCCTGCTGCACATGTAGAGACATCAGCGTGCAAATTTGCACCTATTCTACAAGAAGCTTTTGGTTTGGCAGAGCCTCTAGTAAAATACTATGGGCATTCTCCATGTCACAACCTGGACATATGACTTATTCTCTTCATGTGGAGGCCAATTCCAGTCAGGCCATGCAGCTCCTGTGCGACCGATCAGAAGCAGAGCATACAGAGGTAGACCCAATTCTGATTCTGCAGGGGCTAGACGTGCCCGCAGAATCAGAATCGGATCTACGGCCTGGATGTGCAGGCCAGACTCTGATTCTGATTGGCCTGCATGCCCAGCCACATACCTGGATACCTCAGTCATGTTCCTGAATAGAGTCGCAGTGCCATGGCATCACGGCTCCATTCAAGAGCTGCAATCCCCGGCCACCAACTAAGCTCTTTTTTCCCTGCAGCCCGATCCCCAATCTGGCCTTCCAAGGCCTGGGTTGGGCAACGCATAACCCCTTGCGCCCCTTCACCTGTGTCCCCAGATTCCATGCCATGATCCCTCTTAGTCCAGGGGGACGTATTCCAACTTGGACGTGGAATAAGTCCCCCATCTAGATTCAAGGCTCTGGACATTCAGGGCTGACCTCTGAATCAGCCCTGTACATGTGGGGTCATGGCCCGCCCATGCCCTGCTCTCACTCCTCCTCTGATATGCCCCCTCCTGCCCCCATCTAGGCCTCCCCATACAAATCTGCTGTTCATACGGGGAGGATTTCTGGGGCCGGCAGGGGGATGAATAGCAGGAATAGACATGCCAACGGGACATCCATTCCCGCTATCTGTGAGACAGAATGTCCCCCATACTGTCTAAAATCAAGCTTATAATGTTATATAAATAGCTTATCCATATATAGTTATATGTCTGCCGTCCCACTGAAAATTTTAATCAAGGAGTTTATTAGACTAGTGGAGAAAAGATTAAAGATACATGATGGCATTATCAAAGCAGAGCCCCAGTACTTAATGAATCACCTGTTTATAATGTGAAGGGGCTACAAATATTTGTAAGGGAACATAAGAATATAAGATATGCCATTCTGGTGCAAACCAATGGTCCATCCAAACAAGCATCCTATCTCCAATAGTACACCATCCAGTCCAGGTGATTTGTTACATTTTAGTTTATAAAATAATTGTAATACATCTTCCCAGTTTATCAAAATCTGTTTCACTTCTTTCATGCATGAGTAACTTCCCTACATCTTCTTCAGTAAAGACTGAAGTCTTTCCACTATAGCCATGTCCTCCCTTAGTGCCCCTTTTACCTCTCTATCATCCAATGGTCCAACTGACTCTCTCACAGGTTGTTTTTTTTGCTATTAATGTACTTGAAAAAGCTTGTATTGTGCATTTTTGCTTCCACAGCAAGCTTTTTTTTCAAATTCTCTCTTTCCCTGCCATATCAATACCTTGCATCTAATTTGCTTGTGCTTATGTTATTTCCCGTTTTCATCATTTTGCTCCTTTTTCCATTTCCTGAAAGATGGCCTTGGGCAAGTCACTTAACCCTCCACTGCCTCGGAAGAAAGGCCTGGCAATCTACTTCCGGTGACACTGCCAAGAAAACCCAGGAGCTTCTGGGTCGCCAGGAGTCAGGACTGACTCGAAGGCACATATTGCATTGCTTTTTGGGTACAATAGCCTCTCTGACCTCACCTGTAAACCAATGTGGCAGTTTTTTTATTTTATTTATTTATTTATTTATTTTATTTAACCAGTTTTCTATACGGCCTTATCCTTCAATCAAATTTCCACCTTTCTTAAAACATAGAATACATGTAATATTGGCATCCCAGATAGTATTTTTAAAGAATGCCCATACTTAATGTAAACCTTTAACCTTAGCAGTTGCTCCCCTACAAGTCATTAGTGCTCATTTGAAGTGTTTTTCTCAGTTTTGGAGACCATATCTAACAAAGGACAAAAAAGATTTGAAGCAGTTCAGAGGAAGGCAGCCAAAATGATTTAGAGCCTGCACCAGAAGACATATGAGAAGAGACACGAAGACCTAAATTTGTATAACCTAGAGGATAGGAGGGACAGCGGAGATATGATAGAGATTTTTACATACTTAAAAGGGTATCAATGGAGAAACACACCTTTTTCAAAGAAGGGGAAGCTGTAAGACTAAAGGGCATATGATGAAGCTGCAAGGGAGCAAATTTAAAAGCAACATCAGGAAATACTTTTTCACTGAAAGGGTGGTGGTTGCATGGAATGCTCTCCTGATGGAGGTGGTAGAGGCAAATACAGAGATGGAATTCAAAATAACATGGGACAGACACAGTGGATCCCTTTATAGCAAGTGGCTGAACTCAAAGCAAACTTAAATATATTTTAATAGAGGGAGGGTGACTTGCACAGAATAGCAGATACAACTCTAAACACAGGCAAAGGGGGGGGGGGGGGTGACCTGCATGAAGCTACAGTTATAACCATTCTAGCCACCTTACTTGGCAGACTAGATGGACCATACTGTTTTTTATCTGCCATCATATACTATGTATGTTACTATGTTTTTCTCATAAGAACATAAGATATGCCTTACTGGGTCAGACCAAGGTCCATCAAGCCCAGTATCCTGTTTGCAACAGTGGCCAATCTAGGTCATACGTACCTAGCAGTTTCCCCATTTTATCATGCCTCATTTTATCATAGGTATTAATGTGATCCTTGCCATCCTCCCTCCATTTATAAAATCAAATACAATTATGCTATTGTGGTACACCCCCACTGCCATCTCCTTCCCCTTTTTACATGGAATTTCTATCCATAGAGATTCTATAATGTTTATTTTATTTATTTATTTAGAATACATTTGTATACCGCTACTTCCAGCGATCAGCAGCGGTTTGATTACAGATTGAAAATTGCCAAATCAAGACAGAAATTTCGGAGTATCAACACATTGATTTGAAAGGAGAGCACGGCACACAGTAATAAGGTCATAGGAGAGGAGTCAGAAATTTACATATGTACATTTTACATAACAGAATTCATGTTTCAAATTGTGATATCTTGTAGCCCCCTGGGATTTACATCAAATTGTAATGACACTGGAATAGATGTGTCTTTAGTTTTTTCCTGAACGCAATAAGGTCTTTGGTCGTTCTTAGCTCAGGCGGTAGTTGGTTCCAGAGGGTCGGGGCAGAAAATGAATATGCTCGGCGGCTAGTACTGGATTTGACGGATCTGATATCGGTTGGAAAATGTAGGGTGTCTGAGTTGATGGTTCTTCTGTCTCTGTTGGGTGGTTGCGTGCTGATAAGGGTGGAGAGAAAGGATGGAGCTATGTTATGTATGAGTTTGATAGTGGTTATCAATGTTTTATATTGTATCCGGGCAGTAATGGGGAGCCAATGCAGTTCGATCAATACAGGCGTGATATGTTCAGTAATGCTTTTTCGCATGATGATCTTCGCCGCCACATTCTGGGCCATTTTCAGGATGTTTAACGTTTTCTTTGGAAGACCCTGCAGGATGGCGTTGCAGTAGTCTAAGTGTTGTATAATGAGTGCTTGCGCAACAGACCTAAAATCGTGAGGTTTGAGGATGTTCTGTAGAGGTTGTAGTACTCTAAGTTTGTGGAAGATGGCCTTGTTGGTTTTGCGTAGGTGTTTTTCCATCTTTAGGTTGTTGTCAAATGTGACTCCCAGGTATTTTATCTCATTCTTTGTGTGGTACGTATTGTTACACAGTGTAATTGGTTCAAAGTTTGGTTTACTGGAGATAAACATCACCTCAGTTTTCTTATGGTTGATCGTCATGTTGTTTTGCTGTAACCATTGCAACATCTCATTCAGGCATGTTTCGAGTAGAGTATAGTTAGGGTCGATGGTATCCAGTTGCGTGTATAGCATAATATCATCTGCATAGATGTGGTATTTGATATTATGCTGTTGGAAAATATCACAGAGGGGCTGCATATAAATGTTGAAAAGTAGCGCCGAGAGAGCCGAGCCCTGAGGTATGCCTTGTGTTTGAGAGAATGCTTCCGCCTTTTCGCCATTGAATTGAACCTGTGGCATTCTGTTTGATATGTAGGAAGAGAACCATTTTAGGGGGGCTCCCAATATCCCTATCGATTCAAGCTTGTTTATGAGGATTCCATGATGGATTGTATCAAAGGCGGCAGAGATGTCAATGAAGATGAGTATAAACATTTTCTTCTTATCTTCAAGGCCTTTGAGGAGGTTGTTAAGCAGTGCTATTAACAGCGTTTTAACCCTGTGATGTTGTCTGAAACCGTATTGTTGCTTATCCAGGATTTCATGGTCATCCAGATGATCTTGTAGTTGCATAAGGACTGCCTTTTCAATGATCTTTGCTAAGAAAGATATGCTGGAGATGGGGCGGTAGGATGCTGGGTCGTCTTTGTTGAGTGAGTTGTTCTTTAGAATTGGCCTTATTATAGATTTCTTGAGTTGCGCGGGCATGATTCCTTGTTGTAGTGATTGGTTCACAATATGCGCGACTTGGTGGACAATATCTTTTTTTGCCGCCTTGACCCATGAAGCTGGGCAGGGATCTAGCAGGGATGTGGTGGTATTGATGTTTGTGATTATGTTGATAGTTTGTTGATCATCAATGTTGTAGAAGTTGCTCCATGCCTGATCCTGTTCTACATTGGTTTTCCGACATGTTGTGTTTAAACAGAGAGGGGGCGAGGTTGCAGTAAGTTTGCTTGCGTAGTAGTCTGCCAGGGTTTGGGGTTTTATTACGTCATCATAGTGGTCTGCCTGGGATGTTTTGGTTAGTGATTTCACTAGTTCAAAAAGCTCATGAGGCTTATTGATAGCCTTGTTCAATAGGTTGGTGTGATGGGTCTTTTTGGCGGCGTTAACTTCTTTGTATTTTGAGAGGAGATTGAGGTATTCCTTCTTGTGTTCAATGGATTTGATGTGTCTCCATCTTCTTTCAAGTTT
Source organism: Ichthyophis bannanicus (assembly GCA_033557465.1). Taxonomy (NCBI): domain Eukaryota; kingdom Metazoa; phylum Chordata; class Amphibia; order Gymnophiona; family Ichthyophiidae; genus Ichthyophis; species Ichthyophis bannanicus. The sequence continues at coordinate 17,276,404 of CM066036.1, read as the reverse complement.
TCTGAGTTCCCTCTTCATTTTGGTCAGTGTTTCCGTGTACCAGGGTTCAGAGTGGTGTTTGGTTGGATTCGGGGGGGGGGGAGTTCCATTTTGGGTGCGCTGCAGCCTTAATCCTGGTGTTCCAACTGTTTGTTAGAACATCGAGGTCCCGGTTTTGCAAATCTATGTGGGCCGTGATGTTACTTACAAGACTTTCCAAGTTGAGTTTGTTGAATTTTCTTCGCTGTTGTATCACTCTCTGTGCTTTCGCGTCCTTGGGTAGTGTAGGTAGTTTTATCCGGATGTCGATTCGATGGTGGTCGGACCAAGGTACCGGAGTTATCTTTATCAGAGGTTTCTCCTCGTTGTTTTGTTTAATCGTGGGAGTGAAGACCATGTCCAGAGTATGGCCCTTGTCATGGGTGGCGTCATTTATTAGTTGTTGATACCCTAGTTGGGTCATGGCTTCCAAGAAGGTATTTGCGTGCATAGGCGGAATTGACGCTAGGTTTAGGTCTCCTAGGATGATTTGGTATTTCTTGGGCTGGGTGGAGGATGTGTTTTCTAGTGCTGTGGCAAGTGTTTCATGTTGCGGCGAGGGGGCTCTGTAAATCAGGCAGATGGCTAAAGCCGTGTTTTCCACTTTAATCAAGTCAATGTCTAAATTTGAATTCAGGTATGTGCTTGAAAGTTGAAGGTTGGTCTTGGCTACGATGAGAACTCCTCCACCTCTCTTGTTGTTGCGAGGGCAGTTGTACAGGTTGTAGCCTGGATTGCTCAATACCCTTTTTAACATAGAGTGCAGCCCCTCCACCAATTTGATCTACACCATCATTGCGATATAGTTTGTACCAGTGGTGGGATCCAAACTGCCATGGAACCATTTCAGTCCCAGCCCCCCCCCCCCCCCCACCACGTGTATGCCTGCCAGGTTTCAGTTCCTTGTGTAGAGGCATTGAAGCGGCCATACACTTGGGCCACTGCACTCCGCCAAGGGTATGCAACTCACAGATTGCCCAGTTCTGACAGCATCGGGGACTTCTCCCAATGCTGCAGTCCCCTGATGCCATCGAACATTGTCAGACAGGGGAATTCCTGCCAGTGCAGAGCCGGCACAGCAATGCTGTGTTTGGCCCAATTCGGCAAATGTGGGCCATGGCAGGAACTGGTTCATGTGAAAAGAGCCAAACTGGCCGAATCCCATCACTGGCTTATACCTAGGTATTACGGTATCCCATGTGATGTCCTCCTTCCATCAGGTCTCTGAGATGCCAATTATATCTAACATTTCTTTAGTGCTATATATTCTAGATCTCACATTTTATTTTTCAGGCTTCTAGCATTTGCATACAAGCATTTTAGTGGTTGCATTTCATTCATATTAACAATCTGGTTATCAGTTGACAAGGGTAATTTGGAATGTTTCAACTCTGTCTGTAAAGGCATCTGGTTTACTTTAATCTTTAATGGACCCTCTCTATCAGGATGCCCTAACTTCCTTCTTTTGCTAGTATCCTTCAAGGATACATCCTTCAGAACCATGCGGTCTTGGGTGACTGTTGGCTTTCCCCTATTATCTAGTTTAAAGGCTGCTCTATCTCCTTTTTAAGAGTTAATGCCAGCCACCTGCTTTCGCCCCAGGTAAGGTGGAACCCATCCTTTTGGAAAAGCCTCTCCCTTATGCAGAATGTTGCCCAGTTCCTAACAAATCCAAACCCCTCTTCCTTGACTATCTTCTTATCCATGCATTAAGACTCCTGAGCTCTGGCAGCCTTTTCGGTCCTGCACGAGGAACAGCAAGCATTTCTGAGAATGCTACCCAGGAGGTTCTCGATTTCAACTTCCTACCTAAAAGCCTAAATTTGGCCTCCAGAACCTCCCTCCCACACTTTCCTATGTCATTGGTACCAACATGCACCAAGACAGCAGGCTCCTCCCCAGCACTATCTAAAACCTTGTCTAGGTGGTGTATGAAGTCTGTTACCTTCACATCAGACAGGCATGTTACCAGGCAATCCTCACATTTGGCAGTCACCCATCTATCTACCCATCAAATCATCAACTACAATGGCCATCCTAACCCTTTCTTCATGGGCACTTGGCCATGGAGAGTCCACCTCAGTGTGAGAGGGTTTTACATTACCTGGAGAACAGGTCCTAGCTCAGGATCACTTCTTGCCACACCAAGATGATGCTCTCTTTTCACATGACCTCTCTCTTCAATAGCAACTGAGAGACTGCCAGGGGTAAGGAACATCAGTACTATGTCCCTGTAGGTCTCATGTATATACCTCTCTGTCTTCCTTAGATCATCTAAGTCTACTATTATCTCACTCCCAGAGATTGTACTCGTTTCCTGAGGGCAAAGAACTCCTTGTACCTAGTGTACACATAAGACCCCTCACCAATTGAAAGAAATCATTCATGTGACACAGTGCAAAAGACTGGATAGCCCCCATCTTTCTGCTGGACAGCTGTCTGCATCTTTGTTTTAAGGATTTGTTTCAATATTTTATGTTGTTTACTTAAAGTTGCTAGGGATACTTCTACCAATCGAAATATACCTAATAAGTTTAATGGACTTAGTTCACCTCAAGATTAAAAACCCTTTCAAGGCCTACTTTAAATTTTTAATCCACATTCTGCAGCTGGGTTAATTTTTGCATATTTCAGGAAAATTGCACCCGTCTTATTCAATATGTTCTAATAGTGATTTTCCTTCAGCTATGGTCATGTATTATATACCATTTGATAGGAATATTTAGTCAGAATTTTGGATCCCAAGAGTTTTGGGCTCGGCCTGGAAAGGGTTAATTAATTTCAGGGCCTTAATTTATCTATTCCTGATGAGGATAACCAGCTGAAACTGTAAGTGAATTTGACCACTTCTTCCCCTTTAATAGGTTTAAGAGCCTATAAATCTAAGATTATGGCTGGAGTTGGTGGGAGAGAAAGAAACACTTGCTCAGTTTAGTTCAAAGTGGAAACATATAAATGTTCAATAAGGAGGTAGAAAATGAAGATCATTGTGGTACACACAACTCAAACCATCTAGATAAACCATTTTGAGTTCTTTCTTGTTGTCATCTGCTAGTTAAATAGAAGATAGACCATTTCAATATTGCACATCCTATGCCTAACTCAGCTAATCTTTGTGACAATATCCACTGATGAACAGTATTAAATATGGCTTTCAAGTGCACAAAAATTATCAAGAAAACTGTTTGAGTATCATCGAGTTCATATAGAAGTGTGTCCAATAATGTCATGCTTCCTAATCCCATGTTGCCAGTCATCTAATAAATTATTGTTGTCTAGAAAGTCATCTAACTGCTGATGAACCACTGCCTCTTATTTATTTATTTATTTATTTACATTCTCTTATATACCGCGCTATTCTGCATCAGTGCGGTTTACATTGAACAAACTGAAATTACATTGAACAGGGCATTATAACTTGGAGATAACTATTTTACAGGGAACATGGGCTATGGAGGGTTAAGTGGCTTGCCCAAGACCACAAGGAGCACCTGTGGGACTAGAAACCCCAGTCCTTCCAGCCCAAGGTTGCTGTCCTCTAGTGGGATTTACCTAATAATGGTAATTTGGACAGTAATTCTTACAGTCCATTAGAGAACCATTCACCTTTTTTATTAATGGATGCACCGATGCAATTTCAACTTATTAGGTAGTATACCATCTAATGTGAGGTGTGGACAAAAAGAGTCAAAATTCACCAAGAGATTCACATAAAATTGTAATTATGGGTACTGACACTTCATCTAGAGGACATTGATTTACTGGGTAATGCAAATGCATATCTTTATTTATTTATTTATCGGGCAGGGGGAGGGGGGTTTATATCATCTAATTTGGGAATCAAGGCAGTTCACAGGGAACAATAACCTAACGGGTTTACATAGAACTTCTAAACTATTGACAGCAAAGAACAACTGGATGATCCACAGCATCCACTAGGCAATGAAACACTCTGAATGTCCATGTTTGTCGATTTCACTTTGGCACAAAAATGCTGTACTAACTGATTAGCAGTGGGATCTGAAGGGCAAATGAACTAATCCTCGCACCACTGTAAATAACTCAGCTGGTTTAGATGGGACCTTTTGTATTTTCCAGGTATAATATTCCTTTCTTGTCTTCTGAACTAATTCTTTATAAATGCTCATCTGAACCACATAGGTCAGCTTACTGTTTTCTGATGTCTTTTTCTTCCATTTCTGCTGCATCTTATGCAATAACTTCTTCAAGGAATAGAGTTCCTCCACAAACCATGAAGCACTATGCTGATGTCTATTCCCATTTTCAATGTACATACACCATGATTTTCAACCTCTTCACTTGAAGTTTTAAGTAGAAAATCTGTACATCTAGATTCAGGGATTGATAGGTCAATTTTAGTTGAAATGATCAAATATCAAAATACCTTCATCGATACCAAGTTTTAATAGATATTTAGTTTAATGGAGAAAAAATTGTGTTACAATAAAATTAGCTGATGGTCTATGCATAATATGGTTACATTCCTTGCTTTATGACCTGTTGAAACACGAGAGTTCTTAGGAACAAAGAATGCATCATTAATGTGCCCCCTGTTATAAGTAGCTGTTTTAATTAGCTGTTCAAATCCCATTTAATATAAAGTTACAGAAATTCCACACTGACCCATCTTTGTCTAGAGTATGAAAGTATACATTTAAATCTACAATTAATACACCACATTTCTCCTTCCAAAGGGGCACCAAAGTAACATTCCCAAAAATTACAGACCAATAACTTTTCTACCTACAATCTATAAGTTGTTCACTGCAATAGATGCAGATAGAATATATGATCATATCAAATCCAATAACATCATGGCAATAGAGAAAAAGGACAATAGGAAGGAGCATATGGAACCAAAGACCAGTTAATGTTAAATAAGGCCATCATTGCCAGCGCTAAGAAATGCAGAAATGTCAGTATAATATGGATTGATTATAAGAAAGCTTTTAATAGCATCCCATACTCTTAGATAATAAATTGCCTTGATATGTATAAGATACTGTAAATCCTGGCTTGATAGAGTACATAGAATTCACCATGACAATGTGGCAAACTAACATATTTTTGAAGTATGAAGATGGTCAGTATATCATTCCTAACATCAAGATCCAGCGAGGAATATTTCAGAGAGATTCCCTGTCGCCACTTCTGTTTTGTATGACACTTAATCCAATGAGTACTTTCATCAGCTCTTTGGGATACGGATTTAAACCGAATACTAAAAAAAGGTAACAACCCTGTGGTAGCATCACATTTACTATTTGCAGATGACCTGAAGCTATACAGTTCCGGTGACCAACAATTTGCAGAGCAACTCCGTGCAGTGAAAAGTTTTTCTGATGACATCAGGATGACTTTTGGCTAGATAAATGTGCTAAGACAACTCTTTTTAGAGGAAAATTGAGCAAAAAAACCCGATCTCTCTGGCTGAGGGCTGTCACATCAAGGGACATCAACAGAAAGACATATATAAATATCTTTGAGTAGAAGAAGAAACGATACTCAAACAGAAATTACTGAGAGAAAAGATCAGTAAAGAACACTATAGAAGATTAAAATCATCATTGAAAAGTGCCTTAACATCATGGAATAAGATTCAAGTAATCAAACAAATGGCATACAGCTTTGGGATTGTAGATTGGCTTCTTAATGATCTTGAAAACTGGATGTGCGAACAAGAAAACTCCTCCATGCCCATGAGGTAATTTACAAGAATTAGTGTATGCTAAGACTACATTCTATAGCTGAATGGAGACTAGGCCTCATAGAGATTGATTACAGATACAAAGCTACTATCGTAGGCATCTAGGCCTACAGTATCTAACAGCATCATTGGATCAAAATATGTAAAGAGTGCTGAAATATGAAAATGAATATCCAGAATCTGTCTCCATTGTCAAACTTGGACAAGCATCCCGACAACCAGAAGGAATGAGTGAGAATCCACAAGGACACACAGGAAAAGAAGCAACAGAATTTGCAAAATAAGAGAAAAAGCTCTTCAAAGAATTAGATCAGCAAACAAGGAAAAATAAGTGCACAAATACAGTGGGAAATACAAAGTGTTACTCCAGGAACCCTTTGTCAATCAAGAATGGACAAATGGTTAAGGAGAGTTGAAATGAAACCGAAGGATGAGAGATTGATAGCTGAAGCCCAGGACAGCAGATTATGGAGGAGATGGCTTACAGTGAGCACTGAAAAAACTGGCAAAACAGGCAATATTGATTCTGTGAGAAAGACCTGCAAACAGTGACTCATCTCATAGCTGGCTGTGAAGTTCTGATGGCAGAAACTTTCTATTCAGAAAGGCACAACAAGTACGCCTCATCCATTGGAAACTCTGTAAATACTACAACATCACTGTGCCTGAAAGGCACTGGGATCATGACCCTAAGAGAATTACAGTGAATGAAGAGGTTATGATCACCTGGGACATTCCAGTTCTGATGGATAAGAAACTGGATGTCAGGAAACTTGATATAGTGGTAAAGGAGAAAAACACCAGAATGCCATTGATAATAGAGTTGTCGGTTGCAAGTGATTATTCAATGAATCGCGTGGAAAGGCAGAAAATCCTTAAGTATCAAGAAATGCAGTCAGAGACCAACAAAATATGACAGAAAGGTACAGAAATATTTCCCACTGTATTGGGAGCCACAGGCTTGATAAAGAAGAATTTCCAAGCACTTCTTGACAAGCTACCCATACATGTTACATCTTACGAACTCTAAAAGGAAGTTCTCTTTGGCACAATGCAAATACTATGCCAAGCATTAGCAGTTTAAAAGAACATAAGAACTGCCATACTGGGCCAAACCAAGGTCCATAAAGCCCAGTATTCTGTTTCCAGTAAATCTGAGAGTCTGAGATCATATTCCCTATACCCTGGCTTAGCAGTGAGGTTCATGATTGTCATGGTATGCACAAAACTAATTCATTTGGAGAAATTGCCCTGTGAAGAGCAGGAGAGTGAATAGTTTGAAATACATCATAATCAGGAGGCACTATTCTTGTATACTCTTATTATCTGCTGTGATAAGCCAAGTCTCAGCAATCCCAAGAACAGTAAGAAAATTACCAGTTACTATGTCATATGTCAATGTTGTTTTATTCATTATCGAATGAGCATTAATAAAAGCTACAGGTAGTTAACTTAATTCATTCTGATACTGACATCTTGCTCCAGATACCATTAAAACTTTATGAAGGACTAGAAAGCCATTCTCATCTCTTCTTAATTTATAATGTACTGTGACTCATCACCACTCTTTAACCTGTACTTATGTTAAGAAACACAAGATCCAATACCAACTATACGCTGGCACACCATTATAAATGACATACCACCACAGTCAATGACCTACAAAGAAATCCTCACCTCCAGTGGTACTTGGAGTGAATTTAGCATACCATCCATGAAACAAATAGACCAAAAAATATCCACTCTGAACACTATCGCCTCATCATCTGACCCATTCTTGGTGTCATGGATCAAAATAACCATGGAAGAGCTCAACCCACTCATACACAAGCATTCCTCACACAAGGCTTCATGCCACTGATCCTCAAAAAAACAACAACCATAAGACCAATCCTCAAAAATGCCTCACTCAATAGAGATGACCCCTCAGCTTACCGACCAGTCTCCAGCTTACCATTCATCACCATTCATCAGGTACTTCAGGCCGGAAGGTCGGGGGTTCAAATCCCACTAGAGGACAGCAACCTTGGGCCGGAAGGACTGGGGCTTCTAGTCCCACAGGTGCTCCTTGTGGTCTTGGGCAAGCCACTTAACCCTCCATAGCCCATGTTCCCTGTAAAATAGTTATCTCCAAGTTATAATGCCCTGTTCAATGTAATTTCAGTTTGTTCAATGTAAACCGCACTGATGCAGAATAGCGCGGTATATAACAGAATGTAAATAAATAAATAAATCACCAAAATGATAGAAAAAACAATGCAGATACAGCTACAAAACCATGTAAACCTACATTCTCCACTTGATTTTCACTAGCACAGATTTAAGCCCAACCACAGTGTGCAGACTCTACTAATATCACTTTTTGACAGTATCATCAAAGGCATAGATAACATAAAAAGAAGTTTCATACTCATCTTTTTAGACATTTTGGCGGCCTTCAATACCATTTCTCACAGCATACTTCTGCAGTGCCTACAATAAACTGGTCTCCACAACATGACTTTCAAGTAATTCCAATTATACCTAATGACAGACAGTAACAAGTCAAATGCAAATTAAACACAATACGCCAGCGTGTACCACAGGGGTCAGCCATATCATCACTAGTCTTTTTTTTTTTTTTTATTGAAATTTCAACCACCTTACAAAGCAAGCATAAAGAAACCACAGATGTATTATAAGGCAAAATCAACATTCAATAAGCAATAAACAAAATTAGCAATACATCGTCATAGCCCACAATCCGGGGAGATACTTTCAAGGAAAACAAATACCACAAGAAACAAATAGAGCAACTCTAAATTCCCAGGCAGCATTATTAACTTAACCCACCCACCTCCAGTTATTAATTACCCATTACCCAATTATTCCTTGTCAGCAAGAAATACCTCCAGCTGAGAAGGATCAAGAAAAACAAACTTTGAACCTTGGTACAAAACCAAACATTTACAAGGATATCTAAGAAAGAAAGTAGCAGAAATAGCGAGCAGTCTAGGTTTAAGGGCCAAAAAGGCCTGTCTCCTAGTCTGGGTCGCTCTACTAATATCCGGGAACATTTGAACCCTAGCACCACAGAACAGAGCTGACATATTCTTTTTTTTTTTTTTTAACTTTTATTTTCATTTTGCAACAAACAAAAGAAACAACACACCAAAGGAGACAAAACAAGTATACAATAAGGAAAAGCAAACCCTATTACCCCCCACCCCCATGCTTCTTCTCTAAACCGACAGTATCAGCATGTGAGCGCTTCCAAACAACAGTGATCGTACATCAAAACGAACATAAATAGTATCTGCGATACAGAATGATCATGTGACAGAGATTTATACAAATTTAAACAGTCAGATGAGAGCATTTAGCATTGTGAACATAGTCATTGAGCATCTTCCATTTAGACAGATGATGGGGGGTCTGAACGGAAGAAGCAAACATACGAGGTATTTGTTCATATTTACTGTAGAGACAGACATGATTCCACCATTCATTGGGGCTCAGATGGGAGCTATTTTTCCAGTATTTCGTAATTAGGGAGATAGCGATGCCCAGCATAAAGTCTAAAAGGAAGTAAGCCGATTTTGGAAGAGAGGGGATCCCCGCAGCTGAGCGGAGTCCCACTATCCTCCAAGAAAGGGGCTCTTGAAAGTGCAAAATAGATTGGATACGACCCCAGACCCGACGCCAGTAATACTGTAGTGCGGGACATTCATACATAACATGAGTTAGTGAACCAATGGCCGCATGGCATGTCCAGCATCTATTGCCCTGGGAGGTGTTCCATTTGGCTAATCTGTCAGGAGTATAGAAACACCGGTGGGCTAGAAAGAAGAGTGTCTGAGTGAGTGAGGCGGATCGGGAGACCCGTGTCACTCTACTCCAGACGAGGCTCCATTGCTCCGGGGTCAAAGTTACATGCAGTTCCCGCTCCCATGCTTTCTGTGCTATAGGGGTACCTCTATTAACAGCATTACATAAGGTTTTGTAAAAGTTAGATGCGACACCCGGTGAACTCCCGATAGATCGGATAGTCTCCGACAATCCCTGGGTATGGGATTCCGATGGCGGGAGCACCTTAGCACTCCGAAGACAATGCTGTAGTTGCACCAACTGAAAGTAGTGTTTCGCTGGGAGACCAAATTCAATTTGCAATTCGCTAAAAGTTTTCCAGCGACCATCATGGAACAACTGGTTAGGGATCCAAATGCCCCTAGTGTACCAGGGGCTCCACGCCATCGGTTTATTTTGTATTTGAAATCGAGTATTGTACCAAAGCGGGAGTCTGTCTAACGGACAGAATCGGGAGTCTAGAGATTGCATAAGAGTATTAGAGGCACCTAAAGTGTCTAAAAGCATTGGTGGATAGTGGGAGTCTGATGGGAGAGTCATACCAGGGAGATAAGTAAGAGGAATCGGTTTGCAAAGGTCCTCCTCTATGTCTAGCCACACAGGTCTACTCGGTGCTAGATCTTCCAGCCAACGAGCGCCTTGTTTGAGAAGAAAAGAGTGGTGATATTTCACGAAATCAGGGAATCTGACACCCCCATTTTCCTTATCTGCTTGCAACTTATGCTTCGCTATCCTAGGTGTCTTGTTTTGCCATAAGTATCTAGTCAGAAGGCCCTCTAAATCTTTATATGTACGTCGAGGTAGGAGACAGGGCAACATTTCTAAAATGTAATTCACTTTAGGAACAATCATCATTTTTATGGTTTCTAGGCGACCCCACCAGGTAAGTGTTAAAGGAGTCCAACGGTGAGTAAGCGCCCGGACTTTAGAGGTTAAGTCTTTGGCATTAAAGGAGATAGCGTCTTCCAAAGGAGAGCAGTAGTGAACCCCAAGGTATTTGACCATGCGAGGTTGCCATAAAAAGGGAAAGGATTGCATATCTGCCTGATGAATCAGAGGGTTTAGTGGAAAGGCTACCGACTTGGTCCAATTTATCTTATAACCCGAGAGTTGTGAATATTTACCAATTTGCTCTAGGACAGCCGGCACTGAGTCTAGAGAGACAAAGAGCATAAGGTCATCAGCATATGCTGAAATTTTGATTTCCCTATGAGAGAAGGGGACTCCATGAATCTCCTCCGATTGCCGGATTAGTAAAGCTAAGGGTTCGAGTGCAAGATCGAAAAGAAGTGGAGACAGTGGGCATCCCTGGCGAGTACCGCGTTGAAGGGGAAATGGCTGAGACTTTAAAGCATTAGCACAGATACTGGCTGTAGGCTGTGCATACATGGTGCGGAGACAACGGAGAAAACCTTCTCCGAATCCGTACCAGCGGAGAGTTGCAAACAGGAAGGGCCATTCTAAGCGATCAAAGGCCTTCTCAGCATCAAGTGAGAGGCCAACCAATGGTCGATCAAGATTAACTGCGGTAGTCAGTACATGACATAGAGTCCGAGCATTGTCAGCAGTTGATCTACCGGGAATGAAACCGCATTGATCTGGGTGTATTAAAGTAGACATCCTATCAGAGAGCCGGGTGGAGAGAATGGTGGCAAATATTTTATAGTCCGCGTTTAGGAGGGAAATTGGACGATAATTAGCTGTTAGTTGCGGATCTCTCCCCTCTTTCTCAAAAACTACTACATTTGCCATTGAAAAGGACCCAGAAGGAGATCCCTCCTCGGCCAGAGCAGAAAAATAAAGTTTCAAAACTGGAGCTAAGTCAGCGTTAAAGGTTTTGTAGAATTCAGCAGGGAGACCGTCCGGGCCTGCAGCTCGACCTGTGGCACATCTCTTGATAGCAGAATGAATTTCTGATAAAGTGAATGGTTTGTCCATGGCCTCTCTATCTTCGTCAGATAGGGTCGGTCGTTGTACCCCTGAGAGTAATCGTTCAAATACTTCTGGCTCAAAATCACATTCAGATTGATAAAGCCGAGTATAAAAATCACGAAAGAGTTCTAAGATTTCTGTATCTTTAGTGACCAAGCCCCCCCCCCCGACGGATTACGGAGAGCGGTAACACGCTTGGCTTCTTTTTGGCCTTTCAGGGCATTTGCTAACAATTTGCCAGCACGGTTATTTTCCCGGTAATACATCCCTTGTTGTGATTCAATATTTTTAGCAGCAGCAGTATACAAAAGCTGATTGTATTGAAAACGAAGGCGTTGTAAACGGAGTAAAATACATGGGTCAGTACGGGACGTGAGGAGACGCTCCCCAGCTTGTATCTGTTGCTCTAGAATCAGTAAGTGTTGCTTTCTTTGTTTCCCCTGTCGAATTTGATAGCTGGTTATAGTTGCACGGATAGATGCCTTAAAACCCTCCCACCAAGCCCAGCTCGCTGTGTCATGGGGTGAGTTAAAATGAAAATAATCTTGGATAGCGGCCTTTATGTCAACCTGAAAATCTTTTTGATCTAGTAGGGATCTATCAAAAAACCAAGCTCGGGGAGGATCATTTTGCGTAGTGACATGTATTGAAAAAGATATGGCAGCATGATCTGAAATATGGAGAGGATGAGTCCTAGCCGTGTCCACTTGAGAAATCAGTGCTTTGGAAATGAGAAAGAAATCTATTCTAGATTGTGAGTGATGGGGGGCAGAAAAAAAGGTGAACTCTAAGTCGGAGGGGTGAAGCAGCCTCCATATATCTACTAGCGCAAGATCTTGCATCAGAGCTGTAAGGGTAGCAAGACTCTTGGGTGGACTACTCGTTCTAGGCGGTTGTCTATCTATCAAAGGGTCTAGCACTTGATTGAAATCGCCACCAAGTATTAATGGAGTATTGGCAGAGGCCTGTGCCAACTGCGCAATACTTGCATAGTAAGCAGGGTTATCCACATTCGGGGCATAAATACAAATACACGTGAATTCACTATCTCCAACCTTAAGGTGTGCACGGGCCCATCTACCCTCCTTATCAGAGCTAGTATCCATTACAGTAGCTTGCAAAGACTTCTTAACCAGAATGGCTACCCCACACCGTTTGGAAACGGCGGGAGAATAGGCAGCCACCATGTAAGGCTTAGCATTGAGTTTCAGTGTTTCAGCGGAGTTTAGATGCGTTTCCTGAAGAAACACTAAATCAGCATGCTCATGGTTAAGATAGCTAAGGATTTTCTTTCTTTTGATTGGGCTATTGATGCCTTTTACGTTAAGTGATAAGATCTTACATAAGGCCATTCAGAAAGGTTAAAAATTCTGAGCATGATAACGCACATAATTTCACAATGTCCCTCAAATTAACTGTATCTGGCTGTACACATGACATGATAGAAAATAAGCTAATGTAATACAATGAAGCGCCCCACATTAAAAAAAAGAACCGCGGTGCGGTAGAGAAGAAGCAGAACCCCAGAAATTACTGGCGACCATGTGTCTGCGGGGAGAAACCCCAGAGAAGGCCGAAATTGAAAACATATAACCTGTATAACTGTGCGTGCTCCGAATCCAACCGAGGCACACATCATGGAGGGATAGGAGACCAAGAAAGTCATATAGAGAAAGAAAGAAAAGTTCAGGTAGTCTCTGTGCTTGGCTATGACCACCGCGTCGGGCCCTTCAAAATGGCGGACAGAGCCGGCAGATAATAAGTCCAAGTTGTTGGATTAGCGCATCTGCTCTGCTTCTTTGGAGTCTAAAAATGTTGATAGTAGATCAGGATCTTCGAATGTCCTAGTTTGGTTGTGGAGAGTCACTCGGAGCTTCGCTGGATACAACAGGCCAAAGCGAGCCTGTAGCTGTTGAAGTCGAGGGCGAAAAGCAAGGAGTCTCTTCCGACGGTCAACTGTGGGCTTTGCCAAATCAGGGAAGAAGGAGACTCTATGACTTTCAAACTCCAGATGATGATTCGCCCGGGCAGCATTTAGAATTTGTTCCACTTGTTGATATCGTAGTAATCGAAAGATAATAGGCCGGGGGGTCGTTCGATTGAGCGCCATATGGGTAGGAACACGATGTGCTCGATCAATTTCCAGATCTCTATGAAAAGTGATCTTCAGCAAGGAGGGAAGAGTTTTCAGCAGGAATTCTCTTATATCTCCTGCTTCCGCCCCCTCCGGTATTCCAATGAGCCTCACATTGTTGCGACGGGCTCGATTATTGCTATCTTCTAACTCTTTTTGAAGATTCTGTATCTGGCGCTCAGCCTTGTCCAGTTTGACCAAGCGCACCGCGTGCGAGTCGAGGACCCCCGCCATGTTGTCCTGCCGTAATGAAAGACTTTCAAGTCGGTCCTGGAGCACACCGAAGTCTTCACGCATGGCTCGAAGCGCTTCTCTCCGTTGGACTGCACCAGTTCCTTCACGCCGCGTATTTCCTCTAAGATCTCCTGGTGCATTTCGGGGTTTTCCCGAAGTGGAACCATCTTCTGTGGGGAAGACACCTCTGTTTTGGAGCGTTTTCCGTGTGAAGAAGAAGGAGACCCGAAGTCCAAGCGCGCTGGTTTATGGGCCGCCATCCCCCCCGAGGTACCCCGGTAAGTTCGGAGCAAAATATTAAGTTTATGTAGGTATTAAGTCAGGATTCTGAGTAGGCCTCTCGGGAGCTTCAGCGCGAAGCGTCTTACCCGCTGGACATCAGGCTCCGCCCCCCGAGCTGACATATTCTTAAAATAACTACGAAAAACAAGCATTCTATCCTGGTCTGACAGAAAAGTTACCACCAAGGTGGCTCTAGAGGAAATATTCTCTGGAATCCTCTAGGAACTTGGTAAGGTCCAGGGCCTCCATGCCCTTAACCTCATCAAACCCAACCAGAGAACCCGTAGCCAACTTCTTACCAGTAAGGTAATATAACTTAGAGAGGGCAATGGAGTCAGCCGAAGCCAACCCCAAAACCTCTTTAAAATACTTTCTCAGCAAAATTTCAGCAGAAAGCAAATGAGAAAAAGGAAAATTCAACAATCTAACCCAGTATCAGGCCCTTGCATCATCACTAGTCTTTAACCTGTACATACAGCCTATCTGTAATATCATTAAGAAGCACAAGATCCAATACCAACTGTATGTTGATGACATCATGATATACACTCCAATCGAAATAGACAAACTAGACTATTCAACCATGACAAAGTGTCTGGAGGACATGATCACATGGTGCAACAACAACTTAAACACAAACTACAAAAGACAGAAGCTCTCCACAACACATGAAACACGCCATTTATCCCCCCCCCCCCTTCATGACTGAACTATCACACAGAAGCATAACAGTTAAAAATGAAATCAGATACTTAGGAGTTACGCTGGATCAAAACCTGAACCTACAGTACCACATAAACATGACTACAAAGAATACCTACTACAAAATTAAGATCATTAAAAAAACAAAACTTTTGCTCAGTCAGGATGACTTCCGTACCGTCTGCCAGGCCATTATTATACCAGTCCTGGACTACTGCAATTCACTGTACCAAAGGCATTCCAAAACATAACATTCATCCACTTCAGATGGCATAGAACATGGCAGCTCACATCATCACCAGATCAAGAAGACATGATCATATTACACCCATAGTGAACCAACTACACTGGCTACCAATACATTCCCGCATCAAGTTCAAGATGACACTAAATATCTTCAAAATCCTACAGAATACCTCAGCAGACATCCTGCAAAACCTAATCATAAGAGACACAGACAACTAACCAAGAAGAAACAACAACGGGAACCTGATTGTCAGACCCAGTGCTTACTCAAAGACAAAGCAGATCACATCCAAGAGATCGTTCTCACTCTCCTCATCAGCCTTATGGAACACTCTCCTAAAAGACATCAGAACCAGAAGTACGGACTTCAGAAAAAAACTGAAAACATTCCTTTCTATAGAACACTTTGGAAAAATCACTTAGCGTAGCATAACACGATCACCTCCAACCAACAACGGACTCCGGCTCCTGAATACTGCAATACATGACAACACCCAAGAGACACTCATAAACTCACTTCCAAATCAATTTGTACATAGGTTCTCATGTTTAAATCACCCTGCATGCCATGTCATGTAATCCCCCCCTAATCACACACACACACAGTTTATCGTTTTGATGTAAACAGTTCTAAGTGACAATGTAAACTGCTTTGACTTAAGGATAAAGTGGTATTAAAAACTTGTTAAATAAATACAATAAATGAATAAATCACCATATACCCTAGTGGTTGGACCTGCTCTCCTTCTTGCCCCTTCACCCAAGCCAAAATCCTTCTTTTACTCTTAACTCATACACTTCTCAGTTAAAATTCTTCTCATTTTGCTCACCATGAATTGAGGCACATTTAGGGCCTTGAATGTAAAAGTCTGGAGGAATGTCATGCATGGGGAAGACGGTTTGAGATCAAAGATCATCATGGGATTAAACTGAGCATAGTTTAGTTTAATAGACTTGATAGACCACTTTAGAACCATCCAGAAAAGTGTACTGCATAAAACAAAGAAATAAGAGGTGGGGGAATGAAAAGTTGAAGGAGGAAGAAAACAAAATGTTGCAAAATCAAAGGCCTGAAAGAAATATAGTGAAGCTTACATGGAAGAAACAAATACAGCTTCTCCGGCTACTCGAGGGAGAAACTTGCAAGTCATCAGTTGGTTAGCAGGCTGTATCATTTTCTGACACCTCTTAACATCAGACCAAAGCCTGCTCAAATAGCCAATGGGTAAATTTCCTGTAATAATAGTGAGCAGATGGTGGGCAGTGCCAGCACTGGCGATTACGTTAGTATGTATATTCAGAGCTGCTACAAGCATAGTCCATGGCAGGGGACCCCAGCTACCCATTTAGTTTAGGCCTGCTGTTCCCTAATACACATTGCCTATTCAGCAAATGCTTCAAACAGCCCACAAACATGGAAACTAGATTGATGCTTTTAACACAAATACTTTAAGAACATTTTCAAAGCGATCATGACACATATTGTTTTTCTTTTTAAAATGTGTAAATTCAGCTTTGCACCTGCTACTTGTGCTTGGGGTGAAGGAGGGATGCAAAAATGCACATGCATTTGGGAATCAAAAATATATGCTATTCCTCCTCTCCCCTCCTCTCCCCTCCACCTAACCACACCTACAGGAATGCCTCTGGGCCATAGCTCAAAGTATTCAGCTATGGATCATACACATCCATTTATCACATTTCAGTCAGGCCATTTCACCTTTAAAAACTCTCCTCCCCAATATCTGGTTTTGAGTCACTCACCAAAACATCAGTAGAACTTCTGCTTTTCCCCTCCCAGATGAATCCTTTTGCTGGTTGCCTGAGGAGAGAACACTGAAGGAAATCAACAGTCTTCCCATAGCTGACAAATTGCTGGCTTAGACTTGTTAAAATCTGTTTTCTGTGCCTTACGTTCAGTTATATAAGAAACAATGTTGCATAGTGCAAATATTCTAAAAACTTGCAAAACTGCACCAATGAGGTACATATATATTAAAGCTTTCACACATCCGTAAATGAGTAAAAATGCACTGGTTTCTGAATCATCACATATCCACTGCTGGAAAGCTTAACTCAGCCCTCTTGTTAAAGGTGGTATTGTCAAAACCAGTAGCAATGGGAACATTTAGTCTCAGAAACAAAGACACTGCCTTTCTTTTCAAACCAGTAGAGCTAATCTGAAATATCTAGCAGATTTCCACCATCACAAGGAGCTTGCCAAAACCTGATCCTAATTTCTTAAAAGCTATGTTTTGTTTTTTTGTGTTTTTTTTAATCAAAAACGAGTGTTGGGAAGGGGGGGTAGATGAAATTTATATCACATAGAGATTCTGCCTCCTAATCCTAACATAAAGATGGTAGAAACAATTTAACCCAACTCACCTGATGGAGCAAGGTCTTAATTTTGTTATGAATTGGACCTTCACTCTGAAAATGGTTTGACATTCAGTCATTGAGTCCTGTAGGGTTAATACCTGCTCCTGTCTATTCTTATCCAGCTCAACCTATCATTACACTTGCTGTGTGCAGCTCCAAGCCAGAACGCAGAAAGGCCTGTCAGTCATAATATGTTAGAGCCTCTATAGGAACACCTGCTCAAAGCAAAATAGCTGCAGTCAGGGTTTATTTGCTATTGTCCAGGTCTAATTCTAATCTCTTAAAATGTTTAGTATCATATAAAGCTTGGGAATTACTCAATGGATTATTTATCTTTATTAGATTTATGAAGCCAGGCACATTGAGGTATAAAGCTAACCACCGGCTTCGCATGATTGCAAAATTTATAAGAATGGGTGTTCTCATATTTTGTTAATTAGATAATGATGGAAGTCAATTGTTTGAAATGTAAAGCAATTGTTTTCTAATACTATTTTAAAATAAGATGATATGAAGCCATCTTTATATTTGCGATTGGGTTAGCAGCAATAAAGAGTCGGAATAATGGAGTGGAAACAGGAAGCAAGAGCTGCAGGCAATGAGACACAAAGAAGAACTGCAGGGAAGGAAAGAGAGAAAGAGATGAACAGAGACATGGCAGAAGATATTATTGAAATGGGGAGAACACCCGACAAGTCTACCAGGCGGGAAGGGTATGTTGGGCTTTCTTAATAGTATGGAGCCTAATTCGCCAAAGGCCTTTTTACTAAGCTGGAGTGTCAAGAATTTACAGTATTTCCCAATTGATTCATATTATTTGCTGATAGCCTGATACCTCAGGCTATTTGCGCATTTCACAACTTACTACAGAAAAAATATCCGGCGCAATGTGAGGTAATGTATTGAGCTGTGTCAATGCAAATGTATGCGAAGGAACTCATTACCGAGATAATCTGTAGTACAACTTAATACAGGGTAGGGCAACAAGGAGAGAAGATGACTTCCAGCAGAACAAGAGTAAGACTCCTGCCCCCTCAAGAATCCTGGACTAATGAAGTAACATGAGGGAGTTGTAGAGGATGGCAGAGCAATGTCCAAAAGGCGGCTTATTTTTGGAAAGAGGATGGAGCTTCATAGCTAGCAGACGAGGCTTCAATGCAATACATTTTTTTAATCTTCTTGGCAGCTGTGGGAGTAGTGTGCACACTACAAAGCTCCAGCAGCAGGTTAGCACATGTTTTAGTGAAATGTAGCTACAGCATTCGCACCTTTCCCTGTGGAGAGAAAGAAAACCAGGCTGGGGTAGCCCGGAGTAATTAAGCATTTGAAATCCCCGCATGCATCTAATTTAAGCTACCTTATCCTACTGTACCTACTGTTCACCTACAAAGTATTTATAGTAAGGACTCCCCACTGGCACTGGCTCAGCACAGTTTTCTAAGGGAAACTCTGCTTACAGGATCAATAAATAGAATACCTTCTGTTCTGTAAAACACTGTAAAATTATTAAAAAACATAGGGATGTGTTTATTAAAGGTAAAGGTGGCCAGAGAAATAAAAGGGCTCTGAGCATTCAGTGCTCGTTAACATTCATAAACACACATTCAATCCTTTAACAAATGTCTTTAAATCTGTCTATCCGTCTATCTATAATAATGTCTGACACCATGTTGCCACCAAGTCAAACCTTAAATACTGTATCTTTCATTCAGTTTACGTATGAAAGTTTTTGCTAGAAAAAATAAATATCTAACATAACCACATTTTCAATAAGTGCTTTGAAACAAGAAGGTTTGCACCAAATATGTATGCCTAGAAAACTGGTTTCATATCTATGGAACTACAGAATACAGGTTATAAAGATTGATCATTTGTATAACTCCTGGGTATCACTCTTTGTTAGGTTCCTGGGCACATTGTGGGTAAAGAGCAGCAGACAATCCTTTATGTAGAGACTGTGTAGGAATAGGAGAAGGGTGAGATTACTTTTAGGGCCCTATCTTCATGGCAACAGCAGTATGGGATAGTATTGGCAACACAGGATCACATTTCTCTCTCACAACGGCAAGAACACTGGTAGTACTTGCATGAAAGAAAGACCTGGAAATCGACTTCTGTATCTTTCCACAAAAAGCCAATGAAGAGTCACAATAAAACAAAATGTGAAATAGTGCCGGAAGATAAGTCCCCCATATTGGGAGGCAGCCAATGAGATACTGGGGAATAGCTGAAAACTCTTCAGAGCAAAGCCAGCATGTTGTGGTTGAAACAAAGTTCTCAGGAAGTCTGACTGCTGATGTAGCTGTGCTGACATGGGTAAGAAGCTGCAAAGATGTCTTACGTATTGGGATGAGGATCATATGAAGAATGAACCAAGTAAAGCTAGAGGTGGTCAAGAATGAAATGGAATATGCACTGCTCAATCTGTTGGGTGTCAGTAAACTAAAATGGACTGGCATCAGACACTTTAAATCTGATGATCACATAATATGCCTGAAATGAATGACAAAAAAGAAATGGTGTTGCATTTATAATAAGAAAAGGCTTGCATAAACTGTTATGAAATAGAAACATAGAAACATGATAACAGAAAAAGACCACATGGCCTATCCAGTCTGCCCTTCCATATCAACCACTACAACAGTCCCCATTTTTCCTTTAGAGATCCTCTGTGTTTGTCCCATGCTTCTTTTAATTCAGATACTGTCCTCATCTCTACCACCTCCACAGGAAGACTATTCCATGGATCCAGTACTCTCTCCTTAAAGACATATTTCTGCATATCACTCCTGAATCTATCTCCCTTCACCCTCATCCCATGTCCCCTCATAACAGAACTGGCTTTCAATTGAAAGAGGCTCTCTCCCTGAACATTTATGCCACGGAGGTATTTAAACATCTCAATCATATTATCTCTATCCTGCCTTTCCTTTAAGGTGTACATATTAACATATTAACATATTAACATCCTTAAGTTTGCTTTATTATCAAACTCTGGAATCTGTTACCGGAGGATGTAGTAAGGGCTGTTAGTATAGCTGGGTTTAAAAAAGGTTTGGACAAGTTCCTGGAGGAAAGGTCCATAAACCACTATTAAAAAGGGACCCAGGATATCAATGCTTGTCCCAGTACAAGCATTGTGGAACCTGTGTCTTTTGGGGATATTGCTAGGTACGTATGACCTAGATTGGCCACTGTTGGAAACAGGATAATGGGCTTGATGGACCTCGGTCTGACCCAGTATGGCATGTCTTATGTTCTTATGTTCTTAATGAATACCATTAACCATTTTAGTAGCAACCCTCTGTACTGACTTATACAGAGGCACTATCACCTCCTTTCTTCTGCTGGCCATTCCTCTTCCTATGCACCCAAGCATCCTTCTAGCTTTTGCTGTCACATTTTCCACCCGTTTAGCTACTTTAAGATCATCAGACACAATCATGCCTAGGTCCTGCTCTTCTTTAGTGGACATAAGTATTTCACCCCCTATAATACATTGCTCCCTTGGATTGCTGCAGCCCAAATGCACAACCTTGCATTTTTTAACATTTAATCTCAGCTGCCAAATTCTAGACCATTCTTCAAGCTTAGCTAGATCCCTCCTCGTATTATCTACAACTTCCTGGGTGTCTACTCTATTGCAAATTTTGGTATCATCCGCAAAGAGACAAATCTTACCCAACAGCCCTTCCGCTATATCACTAACAAAGATGTTAGTGATACTGCAATCATTGAACTCTTAATTTCTAGTCATCTACGAGGAATGCCCATCAACACAGCAATTATTCAGGTATATGCATACAAAGCAGATGCAGAAGAGGATGAGGTTGATCAGTTTTATGGACATGTACAAGCTGAAATCAACAGAACATGCAAACAAGAGATACTGATAGTCATGGGTGACTGGAATGCAAAAGTTGGAAACAAAAAATGAGATAAAGTAGTCAAAAAATATGAGCTGCGTAACAGAAACAAAGCTTATGAAAGGCCAATAGATCAACAATCTATTCATCTCTATTCCTTGCAACATAAGCACTGAATATAGACTTGGGGCCCGAATTTCAAAGGCATTTACAGGGGTAACTTCCCTAGTTACCCGTGTAAATGCCTTATTCGGGATTTTCGAAGGGCACCTATATGGATAGTGCCCTTTGAAAATCCCAGATATGTCCCTAATGTGCCCAGATGCTATGCGGTTAGCATTGTGGCATGTTAGGGGCATTCCAGGGTGGAGCGGGCGCAGAGGAAAGGACTAATCAGGTAGCACCAATTTTCAATGCTACCCGATTTGCCCTCTGCACCTTAAAGGCGCAGGGGCTAAGTGGGTAGCATTCAAAATCGCTGCTACCTGGTTAGTTCCTGCAGCTTCTGGGTTGTGTGGCAAGAAACAGATTTTCAATGCCAGACCGCATAGGACCCCGGCATTGAAAAATCCAGGTTAAGCGGAAAGGGGGCGGACTATGCACCAATGCGGCACATAGCACTGCCCAATTCAAAATCGGGCCCATGGACCTCACTCAATAGATTGTACAAAAATAAAATTGACTACATCTATTAAAGTCAACAACAGAAAAGCTCAATAACATCAACAAAGGCAAAACCTGGAACTGACAGCAGTACAGATCACCAGCTAGTAGTATGAAATCTCAAGTTAAAGCTGAAAAAGAACTAGCGATTCATGAATGTAGCAAATTATGATCTTGAAAATATACCACCAGAATTTAAAAACTGCCTGCAAAATCAGTTTGCTGCTTTGGATACAAATGACAGAGTTCGAGAAGAGTTATGGGATGATATCAAGAAAACTGTGCTCAAAAAAGTGAAACGTCTGTACTAAAGGTGAAAACAAAATGGCCAAAATGGATGGCCAAAGAAACTGAAAATTGCTCAGTAATGCAGAGAAGCTAAAGCCAGAGGAGAAAGAGAGGTAGACACATAACATAATAGAATTTTTCAATATGTGGAAAGAAAAGATAGAGATGTACTACAATGATCTAAGGAAATACAATCAGAAAATATCAGAGGAAGAACAAAACCAACTTTCTTAAAATTTACAAGAGTTAAAGAGAAATTTCTAGCCTCAAACTGGAATGCTAAAAGATGTCCAATGAACTATATTGATGCTAGAGGAGATCATGCAAAGGTGGAAAATATTAAATGAGTCATTATTCCATAAAGATCAAGTGGATCACAGCTGTTTCAATATGTATCTAACAACCAGGAACCATTAGTGATGGAAGACGAAGTCAAAGCAGCACCGAAAGCAATATCAAAGAACAAAACACTTGGCATTAATGCATTCCAATTGAAAAATTGCAGCAAACAGTTGCAGCTGTGACAATAAATAAAAGACTGCCAGGAAATTTGGAAGGCAACATCATGGCCAACTGACTGGAAAAAATGAGTGTTCATAACAGTATCGGAAAAAGGTAATCCAACTGACTGTGAAAATTATCACACAATTGTTATCCTGCACCTACACCCCAGCAAGATTCTACTCAAGATCTATCAGTGGAGACTACAACCATATCTACAGTAGAACAAAAAATGCCTTAACTGTAAGCAGGGTTCAGGGAAGGGTGAGGAACAAGAAATATTAGTGTGGATGAGACAATAGAATGCCAAAAGGATATCTACATGTTTCACTGAGTACAGGAAGGCCTGGGCTTTTTATAAATCATGACAAATTGGGCTACATTAAGAAGCATGGGTCTACCAGAACACTTAATATTTCTCATTCATAAACATTGCATTGACGAAGAAGCAGCAGTTTGAAAGGAGCAAGGAGAAAAATAAGGCTTTTAAAAATGGCAAAGGTGTATGATAAGGCTGCATACCTTCCCCATACCTGTTCTTTTCAATTTTTAAGCAGGACAAATAGAGAAGGACTATATGAAGGAAACCAGGGTGTGAAGATTGGTGGCAGCCTTTGCTATGTTGACAATGCCATGCTACCTTTTGAAAGTGAACACAATCTGAAACATCTTGTTATCAAAATCAAGGAATATAGTTTTTTTTTTACTATGAGAGTTTACATTTTTTTCAATCACACATCCATGAAAGAAGAGTGGGACCTGGGGGTTTCTGATGATCTTTAGGTGGCTAAAGAGATAGAAAAGGTGATGCCAAAAGCCAGAAGAATGCTTGGGTAAATAGGGAGAAGAATGGACAACAGGAAGGAGATGATAATGCCTCTGTATAAGTCTTTGGTGAGACCTCATTTGGAATATTGTGTGCAATTCTGGAAACTACACCTTCAGAAGAATATAAACAGTATGGAGTCTGTGTAGAAGGTGGCTACCAAAATGGTCAGTGGACTTCATCATAAGGTATATGGGGACATACGTAAAGATCTCACTATGTATACTTTGGAAAAAAAGTGGGAGAGAGAAGATATGATAGAGATATTTAAATACTTCTGTAGCATAAATGCACAAGGCGAGAGTATCTTTCAATAGAAAGGAAGCTCTGCATCGAGGGGATATAGGATGAAGGTGAAAGGAGATAGATTCAGCAGTAATTTGCAGAAACATTTCTTTATGGAAAGAATGGTAGATGCATGGAATAGTCTCACAGTGGAAATAGTAGAGATGAGGACAAGGCCGGCACTATCATCCAGCAAACTACTGGGTGCCTAGAGCACTGGCTCTCTGCGGGTGCCCATTGCCACTGCTGCTGCCCCTCTCCAGGGGCTTCAGTGTTAGAAATGGCTCAGAAACTATGGGTCAGTGCTTACCTCAATTCACTGGCACTGCCCAATGGTTTCTGCTCTCTATTATTTGTATATTCCACTCCCCTTCAATGAGGACTTGAAACTGAAGAGACATAGTAGAGGGCAGAAACCGTGGAGCAGCAGCAACGAGTAGAGGTAAGTATTAGCTCATGATTTCTGAGCCATTGCCACCGCTGCAGGCACCAGAATGGAATGGCAGTAGTGGCAATGGAGTTGGGGTCAGCAGGGGGGGTGACAGGATGGAGGGTCCTGCCTAAGTCACCTCCAGTCCTTGAACTGGCCCTAGACAAAGACTGAATCTGAATTCAAGTAAGCATAGGAGAAACACATAACATCTCATAAGGAAAAAAGGGACTGTAGCAGCTGGTATGGAAGGGCAGACTAGATAGGCCATATGGTCTTTATCTGCCATCATGTTTCTCTATTTCTATTTAATGCATCAGTATTCAACATGAAAAGTACACTCACACTATCGGTATAAATTTACTGTGGTGCACTGCTTTAAAAAAATGGATTGCCCATGATCAGAATATTGATTCCCCACCCCTGATTAGCATCCTGAACCCCCCTCTCCCCTTATTAGCAATCCCACTCACCGCCACCCTACCGATCTCCATGGCACTAATCAGGGGTGCCCCTGGTGGGTTAGTGGTAGGAGGGGGAAGGAGAAATAACTAGGTGCTCCTTCCCCATCTGCATCCAGTAGTAAAATAGTTGCTCTGACCCCCTAGGAGTAATCTCTATGATTCAAGCTGCCAAATATGGGCATGAATTTTGTTTTAGTAGTTTGACCCCCTAGCATAAAACTATCGCTAGGGTTCAGAGCTTCAGTTTTTTTATGAGTATCAAGGAGGCCAATGTTCATGGACTGCTTCTGCACCCCAATTATCCCACCAGGGACACTCAGGATAAATGCCAGAGGAATCTGGGGGTGGGGAATTTCAATGATGTTAGAGTAATTAGTCTTCTGGTTTGGACTTATTCCATGGTAACTGGCAAAACAATTGAACTTCGAGTTGCAGCAGAGATGAACTTTGCAGAAGCTGCAATATGAATATGGCCTTGATTCTCTTTTCTGTTTAGAACACTCTGGGCAGTGACCTCTACTATCTGAAAATTGAGGCCAGTGATTTCCTCTGTTAGTTGAGGCAGCTTCTGAATCCACCATCTGCCGCCTGCGAACTACGCTGTCGCTGACTGACTTGTGTGTCAATAATCCAGCTACTACAGATCTAGTAAAATCCAGCAGTGAAACTTTCTCCACTATTTCACAATACACTCTGAATGAGTTTACCAGGGTTATATCCATCATTCCAAAGAATAGCCTGTGCCACCATTTCTTTGACTTCCTGTCATGTCCATACAAAGAACGCAACATATCTGCATGATCAACTCCCCCCATGTTCCTGTTATAATGTTCAGTAAGTAATGATAGATCAACCTGAATGTTGCTACCATCTTTCATTCTTCGAGCAGCTTCTGCTACATCTATTCCATGTGCTGTTGATAGCATGTGCACAGTTCTGTTGTCCTTCCATTTCATGAACACTATTCCACTATCGGACACACGCCAGTCACAGTCACCACGCTTCAACTTCTTATCTGCTTTGAGATTTGGAAGAAACTTTCTGTCTGGTCTTACAGTGCAGCAGGCATATATACCTTTCTTCAATAGGTAATGCGGCAGAACAACAGATGAAAAGTAATTATCAAAATAAAGCACATGATTTTTGTGCTGTAGTGACTCTGAGAGGCTTGCTACAACTTGACCTCTTAGACCAAGGCTTTCCATAGAAGTGTCAGTGACTTGAGAAGACTTTCCTTGGTATACCTTAAACTGATGGATATAACCAATTGTTTCAGCTCAACGCCAACTCTTGTAGCCTTTTTTGATTGGCTTCATTGGGTTATACTGCTTTATTGAGCTGCGACCTTTGAATAAAATCATAGTTTCATCAATTGACTGCATCTGTGATGGAACATACAGCTGTTGATATTGCATGTGTAATGAAAGGTCTTAGTTTGAATAAATCAAGTATGTTTTGTTCCAAATCATTATTGTCTGCCACATGGAGAATATGTAGAAGTTCGGAAAAACGGTTTCTGGACATTGCCTCCTGTATCATTTTGACACCCAAATCCATCTGTGTATTCCAATAATTTTTGTATGACGGCAACTTGGGATAACCCATGAGGAAGTTGATTCCCAAAAACACAAACAGCTCATTTGCTTCAATTGGAGATATAGACTTCTCTCCATATTTCAGCTGACGACAGACTGCATAACGGTTTGATTGGGATACAATATTGTCCACAATTTCTGGCGACAAGAATGTCAAAAAGTAATCAACAGGACTGCTGCAGGCAGCAAAAATATCCTGAGCTTGACCACAAGTCCCACCCACAAGCAATATCTTCTTATCAGCCATCTTCTTTTTGTGCCACTTGATGTTGTCCTGGGGTTCTGCTAATCGAACAGTCTTTCTCTGCTTCTCCACTACCTCTTCTTCCAGTATATCATTTGTGCCATTCGGGTACTTTCTCTTACCATGAGTGACTCTACCCTGTTCAACACTTTCTCTATGACCAGGTTTCTTACAAATTGCCGTAACAGTTGGAGTCGCTTCAAATTCATGTTCACTTTCAGATAATAACATGGATGCATCGTCATCAGTCGTGTTTTCACTGTTGTCTGGTATTTGAGCAACAACTACTTCATATTTTCGATGGTAAAACATAGATGTTGAAAAAGCCATCCTTAGATTCTAAAAAGAAATATGACATTCACCAAGTATTTTTCCATGTGTTGGTTTTATGTGTCAGTATTTTGTTACTATAGGCCAAGTCTTCCAAAATATTGAACAACAGTAATGTCTAAATTGCTGTGGACAACTTGCTGACTGATTATAATACTATTCATGTACTATAGGTGAATAACAACTAAACAGAAATAATTATGGACAAGTATTTCATTTGGGCACGTTGCCATTTGAACATCACCTAAGCCTGTTATACCTGTTACCTAGTAATGCTAGTTTACCAATGGGATTTCTCAGGCACACCAATACAGAATGTTTTATTGTGATATATTTCACCAGATTTTAATTAATACTGCACTAACACTATTTCAACACATATTTATACAAAGATTTTACCTTTTATGTGATTTTTTTGTTGAGATGTGTTTCCTGAGGAAATAGCAAGAATGGTGATTTGTTCTCGTGATGCTAGCACAGCATCCAAACAAAGATTGACCTAGATATCTTGTCACTACTGAACCTAGCGGACATAATTGTTACTTTGAATAATGGGACTACAAGATCCCAATGGCACATAACCGATTCATGAAGGTTTTAAATATTTTTTATGCAGTTTTCACCAATGGGACTTTTAAGTCCCATGGGCATAACAGCTAAACAAAACCTTAAAACTATGATGCAGATAGAAGTCCATCAGCAAGATGGGGTCTATCCAGTTTTTTGCATTGACTGCCAACTGTACGATTTTCTCCCAGTTGGTGAGGGGTCTTGTGTGTACTAGGTGCAATCTGCTCATTGCTCTCAGGGAACAAGTCCAATCTCTGGAGGCTAGAGTAGTAGACTTGGAGGACCTAAGGAAGGCAAAGAGGTATATAGATGAGACTTACAGGGATGTAGTACTGATGTCCCACCTCCAGTCTGGCAGCCTCTCAGTTGCTATGGAGGAGAAAGGTCACATGAAAGAAGAGCATCACCTTGGTGTGGCAAGAAGTGATTGTGTAGCTAGGACCTGTACTTCAGAATGTAAAATCTTCTTGCACCGAGGTGGTTTCTCCAGGGACGTGTGCCCATGAGGGAAGGGTTAGGATGGCCATTACGTGTGCCCATGAGGGAAGGGTTAGGATGGCCATCATTAGGCATGTAGATAGCTGGGTGGCTGGTGGATCGCCTGGTAATATGCCTGCCTGGTACAAAGATAATGACCTCATAGTGTTGGGAAGGAGCTTGCTGTCTTGGTACATGTTGGTATCGATGACATAGGAAAATGTGGGAGGGAGATTCTGGATGCCAAATTTAGGCCTTTAGGTAGGAAGTTGAAATTCAGAACATTCAGGGTAGCATTCTCTGAAATGCATCCCGTTCCATGTGCAGGAACCAAAAGGCAGGCAGAGCTCCAGAGTCTCAATTCATGAATGAGATAATGGTGCATGGTGAATGGTTTTGGATTCGTTAGAAACTGGACAACATTCTGGGGAAGGAAGGGGAAGTTTAAAAAGGATAGGTTCCACCTTATCTGAGATGGAACCAGGCCGATGCTATTAACCTTCAAAAAGGAGATAGAGCAGCTTTTAAACTATATAAATGGGGAAAGCCAACAGTCACCCAAGAGTGCATGATTCTGAAGGATGTATCCTTGAAGGATACTAGCAAAAGAGGGAAGTTAGGGCATCCTGACAGAGAGGTTCCAATGAAAAATTAAAGCAACCTGGATGCCCTTAAGAACAAAGCAGACAGAGCTGAAAGATTCCAAATTACACCTATCTACTGATAACCAGATTAATATTTATAAAATACAACCTCTAAAATGCCTATATGTAAATGCTAGAAGTCTAACAATAAGATAGGGGAGTTAGAACATATAGCACTAAATGAGAGGTTATATATGATTGGTATCTCAGAGACATGATGGAAGGAGGACAACCAATGGGACACTGTGATAACTGGGTACAAACTATATAGCAATGATAGGTTAGATAAAATTGGTGGAGAGCTTGTGCTTTCTGTTAGAGAGGGCATTCAGTCACATAGGATTAACATTTTGCATGAAACAAAATACACTGTAGAATCTCTTTTAATTTTTTTATTTATAAAACTTTTATACATATTACAAAGAAAGCAATCATGTTACAAGCACATAATAAATAATACAAGAAAAAACAAATTTAAAGAAAACCACCAAATAGTAGACCACTTCAAGAAGGAGTTATGCCTAATTAAAGAAGTACAAAGAAAAACTGAGAGGCCCCGAAGAATAATTCAATACTCCTATTCTTTAAGAGACTGACTCAAACTTTATCTTTCAAAAATTCGACCAACTGCTCAGGCTCAAAAAATAAATACCTTTTACCCTGAAAGATAATGAGACATTTGCATGGGAACCTAAGATGAAAAACTGCTCCAATGGCCAACACTTGAGGGCGCAATTCTAAAAAAGCCTTGCGCCGTACCTGAGTGGCCCGAGAAACATCCGGGAAAATTTGAATTACTTGACCACAAAACTTTTCAGATTTTTTGGGAAAATAAGCACGCAATATTTTCTCTTTATCTAATTCAGAGGTAAAGGAAACCAACAAAGTTGCCCTGGAAGAAATATCATCAGAAGTAGTTTCTAGAAATGCTGAGATATCTAGGGTAGAGGAAAGAACTTTATCAGTGGTCACTAAACCAGGGGTAACAGGAGCTTCACCTACCCCCCCTGAGGATTGGATTAAACTCCGCACAGGTAGATAATATATTTTAGAAACAGAAGAAACTTGGAAATCAGTGAACAGCAGAATCTCTTTTAAGTATTTTTGAAAAAGGATCATAGGCGATAAGTAATGCGTGCGAGGAAAATTCAACAAGCGAAGATTCCTAGCACGCATCACATTTTCTAACAACTCATCTTGACGATGCAGGGCAGTACAATCTTGAGCCATAGAAGCTAACATATCTTTAGTAGCTAAAACATCCACTTTAACAGAAGCAGCTCCCTGCTCAAGAGACAACATCCGCTTATCATGATCCACCAGTTTCTGTATAGTAGCCTTGGAAAACTCGGAAACACGCTGCAGAGAGGATCCCAAAACAGATTCAACACGGGAGATTGCCATCCAAATATCTTTTAGGGATAAATCTGCGGGCGGCGTTTGTGGTTCCCCAGGCAATGTAAAAGTAACCGCAGTAGGTAAGGGGGGAGGGAGTTCATTGTCTAACCGCAGAAAAGAACCCAATAACATGTCGGCTTCCTCAACCAGGCAATTCTTACACGACAAAGAGGACTCTGACGCAGTTAATTGCTCAGCCCCTTGAATGGGATGAGATAAACCCATTCCGCGGGAATCGTCGCAAGAGGAAACAGTACTTACAGATGGACTGGTCACAGCGGCATCCTCCACCAAGGCAGTGGAACAGGGAGAGGCAGATTTTTCCCCCACAGTAACATGGGCATCCATAGGTCCTATTACTTTCACTGCCTTGGATTGGGCCGTCTGAGTAAACTGCTTCCTTCGTTTCCCCATAACAGGGAAAGCTCCTGCGGCGAAATAACGCCGAAGGGGCGCCAAAGGGGCGGACCTGCCCCTTTGGTCACGCCCCTTCGGGCACGCGCCCACGGGACGCGCCCGCTTCGCGTCCTGCGAGCAGGGCAAGTTCTTATAGCCCAGGTAAGCTCCGCCCACAGCAGGGAGCGGCCTCCAAGCTCCAGGGACCAATCAGGCTGCAAGAAAAGAACTCCAGGAACAAACAAAACTCCTCGGCGTCCCGCGAGCAGGGCAAGTTCTTATAGCCCAGGTAAGCTCCGCCCACAGCAGGGAGCGGCCTCCAAGCTCCAGGGACCAATCAGGCTGCAAGAAAAGAACTCCAGGAACAAACAAAACTCCTCGGCGTCCCGCGAGCAGGGCAAGTTCTTATAGCCCAGGTAAGCTCCGCCCACAGCAGGGAGCGGCCTCCAAGCTCCAGGGACCAATCAGGCTGCAAGAAAAGAACTCCAGGAACAAACAAAACTCCTCTACACTGTAGAATCTCTATGGATTGAAATTCCATATTAAAAGGGGAAGGCAATGGCTGTGGGGTTATACTACCGACTGTCTGGCCAGAATGAACAGATGGATGATAAAATGCTAAAAGAAATCCGTGAAGCTAATAAAAATTACTATACCGTAATAATGGGTGATTTGAACTACCCCGGTATAGACTGAGTCAATGTCACAGCAGGACATGCTAGGGAGATAAAGATTCTAGATGAAATAAATGACTGTTTCTTGGAGCAGCTGGCTCATGAAATGACAAAAGGGGAAGCCATTTTTTACCTAGTTCCCACTGGAGCACAGGATCTGGTACAAGAGATAAGGTTGTTGGGACTCCTTATAAATGGTGATCATAGAATGATTGTATTTGATTTAATAAATGGAAGAAAGATGGCAAGGAAACCCACAGTGCTAACTTTTGACTTTCAAAAGGGAGACTTTGATAAAATGAGGAAAATATTTGAGAAAAAACTAAAAGGAGCAGCTGCAATGGTTAAAGATTTACATCCAGCATGGGTGTTATTTCAAAAAACTATCTTAGAAGCCAGACCAGATGTATTTAACGCTTTAAGAAAAGTGGAAGAAAGGCCAAAGAACAGCCAGCATGGTTTAAAAGTAAAGTCAGAGAGGCTGTGGTAGCCAAAAAAGCATCTTTCAGGAAATGGAAAAAGGAGTCAAATAATGAAAACAGGAAACAACATAAGCACTGGCAAGTTAGATACAAGGCATTGATACGGCAGGCAAAGAGGGAATTTAAAAAAAAAAAAGCTTGTCATGGAAGCAAAAACATACACATCTGGACTGCGGGCATGTCTAGAGCGAAGACGTGCTTCTTGGAACCCGATTCCGTAACTGCATGTGTAAATGCACACACGTTTCTGGAATCAGGACGGAGACATTAATGGCTCCATATGTACTACTCGCGACTCCAACAGATGTTTGGCATATGTGTGTTTGCGGGACATCCACATTATGCCAGTGTAGGCCCCTCTTGCTGTCTGTCAACGTGTTGTCTCTGAAAATGGCTCCACCCCCATGCAGCTCATTCCACATGCAACAGGAAATAGGATGGAGTGCCCCCTCCCCTCCCACCTGCCAAAAGCCATAATGCACACATCAACATGACAAAAGACTGCCCAACTTTAGTGAGGCAGAGACTAGGCTCCTAGTCACCATGGTGCTGCAGGAGGAGGAGGTGTTCTTGCAGGGACTGGGAAAGGATCAGGACCACCCTCACCCAGTAAGTACAGTAGAACATAGACAGACAGACATGGAAATAGAGAGAAGTGGGCATGCAGTAGTAGCACCCATGCAGAGACTGAAACAGGCATGCACAAAGTGAGATAGGCAGTTCAGAAATATCAAAGCTCTGTCATGAGCAGGATGCACAGCAACAGTATGGCAAATAAATAGCAGATCAGCACCAATGAACAATGCAAATGGGAAGAACAAGATGCATGCATGCACACCATGAAGGCCCAGTGTGGACACAGATATAGATGTGATGGTGGATACCGTGCAGTGAGCAGCACAAGAAAGTTAGAACTCACATGTCAGATATATGAAGCATGAAGCCAGAAAAATAGCTAGACCTGTTTCCAGTGCACAGTAGTGGCCAACAGAACATGAACAGGCAAGGTAGGGAGAAATCATCCCATAATGTCAGCAGTCAACATGCATGGTGTTTGCAGCACATCATCAGCATGTATGCCCAGTGCTGTACAATGCCACCTAAATATTGCCACACACAGAAGAAAGGGCCTCTGAGAAGCCCAGTCTGAGATAAAAACAAATGTAACACAATAGGAAGTGACATGGTCACAAGTGGAAATTGAACTCTGTCCCCTGAAAGCACTTCCTTAACCATTAGGCCAGCACTGCAACCTATCATAGCCAACAGTTACTGCAGTCCAGGTAGTGCCCCCCCCCCACACCTAAATGCATAGTGTATCATCACAATGGATGCCCAGAAGGTACAACCCATTGCAAAGTGGGATGGTAAAAGACCCTGCAGAGCTAATGAAATCAAAGGAGGGACACAAACAGCAGAGGGGATACCAGATACAACTGCTGAAAGAATGCTAGTGTTCTATGTACAGGACACCTCTGTGCTGCAATATATAAAGCGAGGGAGGTAAACCCCTCGTGATCCAGTAGTCCCTCTGTTGACAATGAAAGGTATAATCAGAGGTAGCAGCAGTGGTCAATCCCACAGAAACAATGGAGTGAACAATGACCCACCCAAGGGCCATGTGTGGGAACCAAACCCCAGTCTAATTGGTGCTAGGTAGGCACAGCAACCACTACCCCACTATGTTTGTCAGTACACACATAAATAGGAGACAGGAGGGGGCATGGAATGAGGCCACAGGGTAACCAATAATGGACCAAAAATATACCACGTATCTGCAGCTAGAGTGGAACTGAAATAGGAAAT
Organism: Ichthyophis bannanicus; assembly: GCA_033557465.1. Classification (NCBI taxonomy): domain Eukaryota; kingdom Metazoa; phylum Chordata; class Amphibia; order Gymnophiona; family Ichthyophiidae; genus Ichthyophis; species Ichthyophis bannanicus. The sequence goes on along the minus strand of CM066036.1, from coordinate 17,242,964 downwards.
CAGGTCCTGGTTGCTGTAGCACAAGCTGTCAATGTAGCAGACTAGCTAAATGGATGAAATATGTCAGGAGAAGTCCAAATATATCACAATACCATCCCAGTCTAAGCTGATTACAACATAAACTATGCGATAGACAGAAAACTGGGACAGTGATAATGTAGAGTTGTCTGAGACAATGGAGGGTGAAGGGACATGTCAAGAGCACAAGGATCATGAGTGAGAATTGAATGCTGGTCCTGTAGTGGCCAAGCTAGCATCCCAACCACTTCACTACACCACCATCCTGATGATGCCCTTCATACATAGCCAGCTACCTGGGTGCCAGGGCTGAAAATCAAATGGCACAGCACCCATCCACACACCCCTCCCCGTGCCAAGCAAACAAAGCTGCCAAGGACATATGATCTAGAATGGCTACATTTGCAAACATGAAACTGCATGGCCTGGCACATGTATTGAGGAATGTTAAGGTCTGTCTCTCCTCCACAGATGTTTCCGCATCCTGCATGACATGGAGGCATACAGGGTGTGATTCCGCACCATCTGATGGACCAGGCCATGCCTCATTCACCGCATCCAGCAGCAGCTGCTGCAGGAGCAAGGTGAGGGGCTGACATGCACCCTCTATGGAGGCAGGCTATCACAAACAACAGCACAAATTGCAACAACTGGGCACAAACCAATCTACGTGCTCCCTTCTGTGATGTCACAAAGAATCATTGTTTAAACAATCTCTCCTCCAAAAGAGCAGGTATAGACAATTATTACAATAAAAAAATCCCTTACTCTCTGAGATAACCCAACCTGAAGACCCACAATATTAATACGAGAAGAACATGAGAGATGGTGTTCTCAAGAGGAAGAAGACCTCAGTATTTTCCGCTAGTTAAATAATACAAAACTCCAAGGGAACGCTGCCACATGATAATATCAATATCAGTGACTGTCAAGAGGTCAGCTCATACATCAATGGTCTAGAAAAGACCTCTTGAAATGATGAAAACAAATTAAGAAATATCTCAAGCAGATAACAATGTTGAAAACTATAGCAACAGTCCTAACTGGGTAACCAATAATCTCGGCTGGGTTATACAATATTCAGTGTTCAATGTTCAATATTCAGTATTCAGATTCAATGTTCAATATTCAGTATTCAAAGACTGCCTGTCCCCTGTGCATGGTGGGGGCGAAATGGGCTACAGCTGCTGGCACAGGTCACGTATTGCTGCCCTATCAAATCTGTACCTGGAGACACAAACATCATCTGTAATGTCCATGTAATTGAACCTCAGCCTTGAAACTCTTGGGTGTGGGTGCCTTCTTGATGCCCTCCTCATTTCCTGGTCAACACAATGCAGCAGGGCCACCACATACCATTTGTGAATGTCCACCATGGTATCCTTACCCCCAGCAGCCACTCTAATGGGGACCTCCCAATGCATTCATACTTGCAGGTCAATGTGGTGTAATGTCAGACACAGTTACACTTCCATGCACGCATACACATTGCATATTCTGTGGATGTACATGGTTATCCCCTGGCAGAGCACAGGTCAGGCCCCAAACACATAAACATGAAATGAATGCTGAGCATGTACACATGCAGTGAATGTCATGCACGTAAATGTTCCATGCTGAGATTAAACAGATTCCGGCCACAAAAACATGCATGCACATAAATTGTAAACCCCTTACACATACACAGCAGAACAGACAACATGTGGCATCTTTCTGATTTGAATGGGGCTGGAACACATGCCTATTACCATGCAAAGTGGACATGGGACTTGAACCTATTTCTCTGAGTTACTGTGGTAGTGCTGGCATCACTATATTACATACACTGCCATGCTGATAGACATTGCTTACTGAGGTGCTACACAAGGCTCCATTTCCATCCTAGTGGTTACAGAGTTCCTTGAGGCCATGACTAGTACCTGGGATGGTGGCTGGGGTGCGACACCATTTCTGTGCATGTGCCCGCACGCACCTTGTTCTGGAGGCATCCATGGTCTGACATATCTCAGATGCTGAGATGTGTCCAATTGGAGCCATCTCCATGACATATATTGGGACTTCTTGTATGGCCATGCCCTCACATTTTGAATGTCTTGCTTGAGGGTGAGTGCTGATCTACTAACATGGTACTGAAGGTTGTGAGCCACAAGAGCAAGTTCTCTGAGGGTGAGGTGAATTTCATCCTGGAGGGACTCCTTGTCCACCTGCCTGTGTTGGTTGGGGAGAGTTCTTCACAGGAGGGGGGAAAAGCAAAGCAGAGGCAATGGCTGGATGTATGGCAGCAAATCAATGCTATGTACTACAGGAACCGCGACATTGAAGATGTGAAGCAGAAGTGGCAGCAGGTGCGGTGTGACACCGCTAAGAAGGTGCAGCATGTGGGCCTCGATGGCCAGTCAGAGCATATGACAGTGCTGGAGCAGTGGGACTTGGAGACAATAGACATAGTCACTGAGGAGGGTGTGAGATCACTCAACCCATCAGAGCCCTTCCAGGAGCCATATATATAGGTGCTTGTTGTGTCATGTCCTAGCACACTGGTGTTGATCCCCTCCTCTGTGTTAGTGTACACCCTTCCATCATTACCTCCTGCCTAGTGTTACATACTACTGCATGGCACCCACCATGTGAGTGTATCTGGTTTGTTGATGTTCTGTTGTCCACATACACAGCCACTTGCTCACAGGCTGCTGGCTGCAGGACTGGTGGCATCATGCACCTGTGTGGGGGAATGTTATCTAGGCCTCTTGTACATATGTGATCTGCCTTTGACATTGGGATTGTAGCTGCAATCAGAAACTGTCCTTCTGTTTCTAAATGGCCAACTAGGCCATATGCATGACTGCCACAGAGACACCCCTAAGGGGATTGTGGTCACTGGCTACATTATTGACGGATCTATTTTGTCTGTGTCTTCATAGGTGCTACTACTGGTGCACACCAGAGGTCTGTGCCTGCTCTGCACCCATGTCAGGGGATACAACATCGGGTCTGCCAGCAGCTACACAGGGCACAGAACAGCAGCTTGCCTCGGACAATGGGGCAGAGCTACTGGCACCAGCTGAGAGTGGTCCTGCTGATCTGGAGATCCTGGTTCCCACTCCAATTTCACAACAACAGAAGGGCACAGATAGACAAGAGGGATGCACCAGCAAGAGGTCTTCACAGTATATCATTTGGTGTACAGAGAGGTTGCTCACACATAGTGCGAAAACATAATGCGAAAACATAATGCGAAAACACTGTATTCTTGCCAAATATCAAATAATGCGAAAACACTGTATTCTTGTCAAATATCAAATACAGTCAAACCTCGGTTTTCATGATTAATCCGTTCCAAAAAGTCTGACTAAAACCGAAACGGACTAAAACCGAAGCAAGATTTCCCATAGGAAATAATGTAAATTCAATTAATCCGTTCCAGACACTCAAAAATATTGACAAAAAGTACATTTTATAGAGAATAACTATATTTTTACATACAGAAAACAATGAGAAATACATATAAATGACTAATGAAATGGATAAATGAACATTTAACATCACATTTAACTTTATTGAAGACTCTTGTTGAGGGGAGAGGGAGGAGGAGAGGTTATTGTTTGGAAGGGGAGCCATGTGGCAATTGCTGCAGCAGCACGAGCTCCCGAAGTCTCAGCCAGCACTTCTCTCAGCTGCCCGATCATCCACAGCACAGCAAACACAACGAGACTTTAGGACACCAATCTGATCGCTGACTCCGTCTCAACCCCGCAAGAGAAAGAACTGCCTGCCACATTCATTCAACATCTCCTGCTTACCCTGCTACCTCCGAGCCTGAGGGGGCGCTCCAGAGAACAGGCAGGCGGTGGAGAGATCGGGGCCTTCCTCTCTGCAATCCTTGCATGTGGGACTGGGCAGGCAGTGTAGTGTATGCAGACCAGCGCGAAGGTGACAGTATTGCAGGCACACGCGATCGGTGAGTCCGGGGGGGGGGGGGGGTGCTGCCGGGACTGGGCAGGCAGTGTACTGTCTGCAGACCAGGGTGTACGAAAACCGAGGCATCGACGAAAACCGAGACAAGATCTCAGTCGGGAAAAGACGTCGAAAACCGAAACCGACGAAAACCGGGGCAACCGAAAACCGAGGTTTGACTGTAATGCGAAAACACTGTATTCTTGTCAAATATCAAATCTTGATGTAACCTATTCAATGTATATATAATTATGTATAATTATGTAGATAGTTATCCCCAGTTCACACCCAGTTTACCTTCCCTGTTATCTGTAAACCTAGATCAGTCATATATTGACAGGTATATTGTTGTTCAATGTAAACCGCACTGATGATGAATAGTGCGGTATATAAAAAATGTTAAATAAATAAAAAAATAAAAAAATAAATAGTGAGGCCCAGCAGGTAAGAGGAAAGGTCCAGCTGGAGATGCTCCAGCAAAGCATGGCGCTGCAGGAGAGGTAGGTTGTGGCCACAGAGCAGCCGAACGCCTCCATAGACCAGCTGCATACTAACATTGTAGAGGTCCTGCAGGAGCTGTGCAAGGTACCAAGATGGCCACTCCCCAATCCAGCACAAGCCAACTGTAATGTGAAGCCTGTGGGGACAGACCCGGCCCTTGCGAGTGGTGCCACCACAATATCAAGCACCTCTGCTATGAGCGCTGCTGTAACATCTGGCCCCAGCTCCACTGGTGTCACAACTCATGCCTCTACAAGAGGACATCCAGCCAGGGACACTGCCATGCACCAGTGTCATGTGTTGGGCCTGTTTCTCCAGGCATCAGGCCTGGGCTGACATTCCCCCCTTTCTATGAGGACTTCGGGGAGACCAGTGATGACAGTGATGAATCCTCTCACTTCAGTGACACACCACCATCCACCCCTGTGACTGTGGTGACACAGGCCTAGGTACATATACCCTCTGAGAGGGGGAGGGGAAGAGGATGGGCAAGGGGCATGGCCTTGGAAGGGCATTTAACCCTGAGTTTGAATGTGCCAATTTATTCCAGTGGGAGGGGAGCTACATTCTGTGTTAGGGGAGCAGTGTGAGGGGGAGGGCAGGAAACAGGATACTGGGCTTGATGGATCTTGGTCTGACACAGTATGGCATATCTTATGTTTATTTTTAAGAAGGGACCCAGGATATCAATGCTTGACCCAATACAAGCATTGTGGAACCTGTGTCTTTTGGGAAAACTGCTAAGTACATATGACCTAGATTGGCCACTGTTGGAAACAGGATACTGAGTTTGATGGATCTTGGTCTCACCCAGTATGGCATATCTTATGTTCTTATGGTGGGTTCTGGGTCATGGTGGGGTGTTATGAGTGTCCATGTACTTTGTTGCAGTGTATGTGGCTGTGAGGGGTATGGGGGTATGGGTGGGTCAGGGTGATAGTGCAGTGGATAGGGCCACAACCTCTGTGGACAGCCTGGGTGACGGTGCCTGTACCTTTCAGCACATGGATGGCTGCATGTATATTGCTGTGGTGTAGTGGGTATGTAGATTCTCTTATGTGAGGGGAGCTGATATTTCTTTGGCCTTGTTTAGAGACAGACAGCTATGGTCACACTTCAGTTCCAGGGAACTGAATGATCTCTCTGCAGTTCTGTTTTCCTCCATACCACATCTAATGGGCACTGCATGGAGATCATTCTGTCCTCCAGACCTGCCATGTGCATATAGTTTTCTGTTTCCTTACAGGGCCACGGACTTATGAGCCCCCCCCCCCCTCATCCCCTTGATGGCTCATTTGCCTTCGCATTGGCTTCCATAATTTTTCATGCCAACCCTGGGGCTGATGGATCAACAGATGTCAGAGCGTGTTGACAAGATGTGTCAGGAGCATATTTTAAAACTGACATATTCCACATCCTCTGTATTAAAAGGTACCTCTTACATTATCTGCCTCCTTCACCACTCAAGGACATCATCTCCAGTCATTGGGAGAGATGATGGCAGGTAATGTCCATGTGTCCATGCCCCTCAGGACACCCTGAAGTCCTACCAAAAACCAAACTACACACTTGCAAGGAGGAAACCAACCACTCTGGAGTGAGGTGTAAACAAACCAATATTTAACTGACCTTATGGAGAATCACTGATTGCCAACCCAACCTGGCTGTGTTTTGGCACTGCCTTCATCAAGGGTTTGGCCTAAACAGAAAATACTAACACCACATAAAAACTGCTCCAGGATTAAACTTTGAGAATGCGGTATATCTAGGCAACAAGGTCTCAGACTAGAATGGGGTTATGAATCAGGGCTTATCATGCCTGATAATCAAACACCCTTTTGCATCAATGACCTTATGATGTCGCCTCAAAAGGATTTTTCTTTTTCTTTTTCTTGCAATTTTTCTTCAAAACCACAGCATGTATCTTTAAATAGTATAAATAGAACTAAAGTCTTTCTGGAATATAACTTTATGTGCTTATCTTGATGAAGACGACGACGACCCCAACACCAATCTTCAGCGCCTATGCGTTTCACCAATCTCTCAGTTTCCTCAGGGGGTTTACCAAAGCACTTCCAGATATTCAACATCAGCTGCAATGTTCTAGCTCATTGCTTTAACATAAAAATAAAAATAAAAGCTTAACTGTTCATCGCAGTCTCTTGGTGAATTTAGAGATTATATCCACACTCGTGTGCTAAATCATTACCTTCAGGATGTGACCATACTGTCTCAATCTACTAATTCTGAACGCAGATTCAACTCTCCAAACAAGGCCGCACATGCAAACTAAAGCTATGAAGACCGCTTTTATAGAATCTCCTACCACAGCTGAATAGACATAATTAATTACTAGACTCTCATTTGCTGAATATTCACATGGCAATCTCATATAAATGATTGAATTGCACAAGAGGAATTATCCTCTAAGAAGCAAATGCAGTATATTCTTAAATTTCGCAAGCATTCTCTCCCGATACAATACCTTAAGATGAATTCAACTTGCTGCCCACCCTCAAATTCAACGTTTATTGGAACTCTGGCCAATATAGGGAAATCTTCTATGTAAAACAGATCAGTGCAATTAAACAACCTGCCTGAATGAAATCAGGCACAGGCTGCCCAGTCGATTTGTACATTCAAACCATTTGGATGTATTGATTGTAGGTTATAAATCCAGCGTTATTCTCAAATTAATAAACTTTGGTCACGTGTCTTACCATTGAAATCAGTGTCTCTCTGATCTATACAAAAACAACGTAATTCATCAAATTTATGATCGAAAACCATGCAGTTGTCTACAATAGGTGCTTCTCTTCTTTTGCAAGTTAGTCTGCTACGATGTTCACCCATTCGTATCCTGAAGTGCCATGGCTTCCGGTTGCTATGGCACTGCTGTTCCATTTCAAAGCCACGATCCCGGCCATCAGTTCCTGCACTGCATTCCCCATAGTCTGACCCCCCATCCAGCCTCCCAAGGCCGGAGTCGGACTGTGGGGAATGTTCACTACCCCCTCCTGCCGCTTTCTGGCCCCAGGTCCGCTGACTCCTGGTGACTAGGGAAGTTATTCCACCTCAGAGGTGTTATAACTTCCCCGTGCAAGTCGCTGGCCCGGACATACAGAGCCTACATTAGAATCGTCCTTGTACATCCAGGGTCAATGACCGCCCACCGCCTGCCCTAACTCCACCCCCAATCTGCCTCTTCACCACCCCTGTCTAACTTCCCTGTACAACCGGCGGGGAAGTTAGCCGTCAGTGGGAAGGGGCACGAATAGCAGATCGGAATGACCCCAAAGAGGTTTTACAGTTACCAGTAAGTCACAATATCTGGTTCTATGAGTGATTCTGAGGATCAATTCTTACTATATCTAGGAGATATAAAAGAACATAAGGGCACTCATATTCCACCAGAGAAATGAAGACCCCTATTAATAAAAGCTCTACAGTTGCTTTTCTTTTTAAGTGGGAGAACCCTATGAGAATATTGTGGCTACAGTTTAGGTCATCTATCCAGAGGGTTGCTGTGAGTCGACACCGACTCAATGGCACTTAACAACAACAACATCCTACCCCAATGGTGGAATATCTATCTTTTTAATATTGAATTCTGGAGCCCATATCATGTAGCTGCAGCACACCATCACAGATTCAGCTTAAGGCTGAAAGAAAGTTCTGCAGTTGCAGTTCTAACGTTTATTTATATTTCTGCTTTTGGGGTGAAAGCCTGGACTGCCATAGGAACGGCAAAACACAATTTGCTGCTTTTGACAAACCGTGTGGCTATGCAGGACTTCTGTGTCATGGTCTGTGTTTATTTCTGATCTAAAAGTGTAACTGTTTGTATCTGTTATGAAGAATAAAACCTTCACCGAGGAGCCATTACTCTCACCATCTGTAACATTCCAGATCATTGATTTTGTTGTATGATTATTAGTTATGAATAACTCAAATATGAGCACTGTATAAATACAAATAAAAAAATAAAACTAAGGGTCATGTTTACTAAACCGTCTTAATGTGCGCCCGGTGACGTTATCGGGCAATAAGGTACCTTATCACCCGATGAAGGCACGTTACCGGTGATAAGGTACCTTAGCGCGTGATAACACGCGCAGCGGCGCAAATGAGCGTTGAGGGTGGAGAAAGGCTCCCAGAGGGCGGAGGAAGGCTCCCCAGGTGCGGAGAGAGAGGGTCTATGGGCGGAGAGTGGGAGGGGAGAGGCTCCCTGCACACTAACGCCGTGGAATCCGGGGCTGAAAACTAACGCCAGTGAAACCCTGGCGTTAGAGCAGATTTAAAGGGAATAGAAACCATTTCCGTCTGCAATGTACAGCAAAAGCAGGGAAACCTACAAAAACTGATAAGTGTGATACATGTGCAAGGAACAAAAGGGCAAATAAACATTGAAAAGGACCAGAAGAAAATGTAAAAAAAACATAACCAAGCTGGCCAATAGTGATATTAATGGGCAACATCAAAAAACACTCCTGAGAAAGCTCCAAAAAAATAATATTAATTTTGGAAGGGTCTATGCTCTGTCCCCATACAAGGTGAATGATCCCACAGTGAAATAGCGCTGATCAGGGTTCTCCCTCTCCATTGGACAGGTTTCCTATGGTATGCACATGTTCCGCAACAACAGGGCGGGCATGTTGGAATGGGTAACTGGACATATGCTGGAAAAGGGGACACAGAAGGCTGCAGGCGGCACATGCTGTGGTGCAGCTGGATCACAGTGCGGACTAGAGTGATGCCTAGGTGGCCCATGGGAATGCTGAAACAGTAGAACAGCCAGACAGCAACTGATGAGGGCCAAACATGGGCATGAGTGTGTCTCTCACAGTGTCACAGGGGATAGTACCAAGCAGGTACCCCCAAGGGCACAGAACATTGCCAGGTGGTGCTGGGGGAAGCGTGGACAGCTATGCAGGCACCCCTACCCCAGAACCTGCACCATAGGCAGCCGCCTACCCACATACTGGATGGCCTGAGATCACGCACCACCAGCAGCACCAGCAGAAAGGCATGTCAGCATGGTGGCAGAGGGGCACTGGTGGTGAGGGGCCAGTGGCATCTGCCCACAGCAGACCATGGCCTAGCCTTGTGTAGGTGGGTGCCATGCACTGCAACAGACAGGCCCTATCTGACAAACAGTCATGGTATCTCCAGGGAATGCACTGTGTCTGTGGTAACATGGTGGTACAGTGAACACAGCCAGTGTGTTCTGAAGCAGAAGGTCACAGGTTCAAGCCCCAGCTGTGGTTCCTGCCAACACAGTCCCCATATTTTACCCACTACTAAAACGTGGTAATACAGACAGAACCTTTAGTGCAGATAACATAAACATGCCCAAAACACCTACATTTTACCCTACAGAGCACAGACACCATAAACATGTGCATTACCTAGAGCAGAGTCTCCCAAAAGCAGTCCTGGAGGGCCAAACACCATTCAGGTTCCATGCTGTCTCCAATAAATATGGCTGGGCTGCATTTCTATGCACCGCCCCCATGGTATGCAGATGTATCTCATGCATATTCATTAGGGACAGCATGAAAACCCAAACAGTGTTTGGCCCACCAGGGCTGGAGTTGGGAACCTCTGCCCTAGAGCAGCGGCCAACAGGGACAGACACACCCGCACCCACAGGCCCCATTATCCAAAGCCACCTGGAGAGGCAGGATGTTGGGCCCTGCGTGCATCTCCCATTACTACCAATTGCATACCTTAGCAGTCCCACCCTAAACCTGGGAATATGGTACACATATATCAAAGGGTTGCTATGATCACTGGCAGATAGCAATTCCTAAGTTAAGCACAATCTGCTCATTGAGCTGTATCATACCAACCTCTCTGATGTCTGTGGAGTGTGTTTCAGGTCTGGTGTCTGACAGTGTTCACCACCCTGGGGATTGACCCCAACAGTATTGTGTACCATAGCCATGCCTGCACTGTGCCCAGGACTGGTGCGGTGGCCAAGGCTGCCAAGAGCCTCTATATTTGCACAATGCTGGCATAGGTGTGGGAGCGTGTGTCAGTCTATCCAGTGTGTGGTGTCTGCCAACACCTTCCTCAGCCCACACTGCTTGCACTGTTGCCAGTGTAAGCCTGCTAATGTGCATGATGAGGAGCAAGGTACCGTGGGTATAGCCTGGACAGGGTGGCCTGGCCTGGATGCATCTGCACAGGGCATAGGGCAATGGCTCGGACATTGTAGTGCCCGGCCACAACCTGCACGGACAGGGTGGCCACAGCATGTCCTGCTGGGAGGTCACTCTCACTCTGACTGTGCAGTGACCACGGTATGGCCAGGTTCCCCCATAGTGCTATATAGTATTTCTCTCAACTGGTATTTATGGGTTCTTCTTTCTGGAGCCCAATCACTGACTTAGCTGCTTGGTGGGTGTACTCACATCCCTTCCTGGAGCATGCACTATGCACAATGGACTAGCTAGCAGACTGTCTGTAGTTAGTATGTGTATGGCTGGAACACCTTGCAGGGTGCAGTGGCTGGTGACTCACTGTGCATGCTGCTGGAGAATGTCAGGTGGTTGGAGGGGCAGCTGAGCATTTCCAGGCCTACTCTCTGTCTGCCATTGCATGATGGATGTGTACAGCTCTGCATTGGCTGCCCTGTAGGGTGTCTGTTCCCCAGAAGGACTGGGGTTGATGGCCCCCTCTACTGCCACCATTGCAGGGAGGTCGAATGGGGATCTGTTGGTGGGAGTTCCTGTTTCCCACCCTGAGCCACTAGAGGGTAGGTTGGGTGGTGGTACATAATCTGCCCATGGGTCCTAACACCCCCCATCACCTACATCATGTTATCATGGCACCAACACAGAATATGCACTATTCTGGGTGCATCACAGCCCATAAGGGCTAGACTTGATTGACAGATACAGATGGACACTAATGTATCTGCCTTATAAGGTGTCCTATAGGAGACATTATAGGGTGCCTTGGCGGACAGTGCACTTTAAAATGTACCCTATGGAGTGCCTTATAGGGTGCCTTATGCGGCACCTTAGGCTACGCCACTGTGAGGGTGTGTTTGCTGGCAGCACTAATTAAAATAAAACTAATATGCCTCATAAAGCAATATTTACACATAAAGGGTAATGCCTCAATCAGCCTTATTCATTAGGCACACTGGGGGATCAAACTTATGACCCCATACCATCAGTCAGTGTATTAACCATTGTGCTACACCTCTGTCCCTGTGTTTACATGTCTGCGTGTCTACTTAGGATTACCGCGCGTTCACGTGCTTAGCGGCTTCTCGCACGATAATGTTATCAAGAACAATTGTTAAGGCCAAATTAAACCAATTAAAACCAGATATGAAAACTAAATAATAAAAACTAAAAATATCAAGAGGAGAAGGAAAAATGGGAGATTAAGAGGATAAGGGTGCAGGGAGGAAGAATCATAAAAAGTTGGTATCAAATAGTTTGTAATGATAATAAAACTTGCTTGATTTTACAATTTGGGGAGAAGGGGGAAGGGAGGACAGGAGTCGGTTTTCCCCCTCCCGTTCTGTATAGGCCAAACCCCTGACGAAGGCGGTGCAGAAACATGGCCATGTAAGGCTGGCAATTAGTGATTCTCCCTGAGGTCAATTAAATATTGGTTTGGTTACATCTCACTCCAGAAGGCTAGTTTCTTCATGCCACCCTAGTCATTATATGCTTGCTTGACTCTTAGTGGCTTATGCCTCCATTGGTGGTCCTGGGTCCTTCGAGATGGTGTGGCCTCTACTCTGTGACATGGTTGTAGAGGCTTACACAGATGATGATGCCTTTGGCAACCATTTGGGGTCATTTCACCCATGCTGGTCCTGACAGCAGATGACACTCTACAATACACCACATGTGTGTTTCCTGACTCCAGATGTTGCACTGTGCACACAGTTGGGCTGTTTCTAGGGGATCTTTCCACACTGTAGTATTGTGTTACACTGAATAGAGATGAGTGGGAGCAGAGTGGAACATTAGATGTTTTTGACCAACATGCTTTTTCTTCTACTTACAGGTTTCCATCGCCAGCAGGATACATTGTAAACTACACAAGGTCATGTTCATTACACAGGTATATAGCGATTATTCTGGTCCCTGTGTGTTTTTTGTGCATTGGACATGCTGTGCTGGTGGGACTTGAACCCATATTTCTCATGTTCCAAGGCAGTGCTATTGCCATTGCACTACACCTCCACTCTGTGATGTGTGTAGGTGTGGGCAGCAAAAGCTCACAGTGCAATGGTCACACATAGCTCAGGGAAGAGCGACATTACAACAGGGAGGCACATGTGCATTTTCAGGGGTGCGATCCATGGCATCCCTCACCACTGCTATGGACTCTGCCCTTTCCTGGTGTCCATGGTATTGTTTCTTGTTGTCTGTCCGGTGCATTCCACAACCCCCTTTAATGAGCAGTTGCATCCTGTGCTCTCACTCTCCCTGCTTGGGGAGGCCACAGTATTACATTGGTGATCTGTTGCACTGCCAGGCCTGTGTTTCTGTCTGTCATCTGGGAATCCTTTGCTGGGACTCTTGGAGCTGTCATATCACAGTGGACCCTTTAATGATCTCATTGTTTCTGTCCATCAGAGGCTCTGTGGAGCTCATTGTGCACCTGCTTTGATAGACATGGGTTATGGACATGGCTATATTTGTGGAATTGGGCTCATAGATGGCTAGACTGCGATCTACTTTTGGGATGTACCCATGTTTATGGTATCAAGATCGTCAACAGGAATTCACCTATTTGGGATGTGGCTGTGCTCGCCATATTCTGTTGAGATGCATGCCTTCGATCATGCCCATCTTTGGCGTGACTATGCCTCAACTGTCAGTACATGCATCTCCTCTATTCCACCACGTGCAGCGCCTATGCTGCTGTGCTGAGAGTCAGTATGTTTCTGATGTGATGTTGACTTTCCTAATGATGAAAGAAGCATGGTGATGCACTGTGGGCAATCTTATGGTTCCATACATGGCCTGGACAGTTATGGGTGATTGTACTGCAATCCACAATACTGTACGGTGCTGGACATGTGCACATTTCTGGATTCACAGGCTGTCATGTCTATGGCTTCTTGGGTTTGACTGGGGTGCAGTGCGGTCAGCACTTCTCTGTTTTACCGACTGTACTATTGGTTTCATCTCCAGCAGTACGTATCTGATACACATTTCTCAATCACACAGGCAGCATTGCCATTCTGATGCGTGCAACACACATCACAGACTTTGATTTCACTCACTGCATGTTTCTTCTTGCCAGGGCACAGTGATGGATGTAGGCGTGTGCTCATGCAAACTACCCATGGATGCAGATGTTGACCTGCAGGACCTTGTAAACACATGTATTAAATGATATGTGTGTCCAGACACACCTTTCATCTCAACATATAGTATATGGCAATGGAGGAACACCAGAGTTATGTTTGCATTGGTCAGCTCTGCATACAGTCTCTGCATTGCAACATATAGTAACATAGTAACATAGTAACATAGTAAATGACGGAAGATAAAGACCAGCATGGTCCATCCAGTCTGCCCAGCAAATATACGGCAAGAGTAGGTGCACCCATCGCTCTGTGCAGGCCACACCGCCCCATGTCTTTGTTAAGGGGTGGACCCACCACTCCATGTAGGACACCCCTATTTGTTGAGAAGTTAGATGAACCAGTAGTATTCAAAGAGGGCCACCTCTGGCTAATTGCTTCAACAGATCCCTATCAATAACATTGGACCTTCAATTAAGATCATACAACAGTGCAAAGGGCACTACTACATGCCCAATACACCATCTCCAGCAGTACATATCTGATACACATTTCTCAATCACACAGGCAGCATTGCCATACACACACATATACTATACCTACATATGCAGTCCCATTTTCAGGACATGGGAAATGTTGGGGAACCCTTGATTAGTTGCATTCACACATACAGCAATTGTGAACGTAGCTCATATAAACACTATTGTTCTCCTTCATGTTTCTGATGGAGTGTTTATTAATGTTTCTTTACCCTTCATACTTCCCTCACCTCTGCACTCTGTTTTGTAAATCTGCATGTTATGTTCTCCATGACTGTAGACATACCAGTTCAAGACATACTTGTCAGAGCCATTCTTCAGTATGGGAAGCATACCCATAAGTCCTACCCTTATTCCACATTTCCATATGTATAATGTGGATGTATGGGTGAATCACCGATGATGTAAATGGGTCCTTCCTGAATATGCTTTATATGTCTCTGTGGCTTCCTATGCCACCCTTCTACCTCTCCCACCTATGTTCTGTAATCCCTGTTTTATTGCCGTGTATGTGCAGGCTGCGGGTGTTTCAGGATACAGTCCTAGACATTTTCACAAGGTGAAATCTGAGCAGCAGATCTACAGGGCTTATTCATGTTCTGGAATGAACTCCATAATAAGAACTTTTTCAAGAACATTCATAGCAAAATACCTGTGAGAGAATTAGTTGGACCATTAAATGATAGAGGGATAAAAGAGGCGCTAAGGGAGGAAAAGTCCACAGTGGAAAGACTGAATGAATTCTTTCCTTCAGTCTTTACTGAAGAAGATATAGGGAAGTTACCTATGCTTGAAATGGTATTTAAAGGTGGTGTACCAGAAGAATTGAAAGAGATATCAATCAAATGGGAAGATGTATTATAACTATTTGATAAACTGAAGAGTAGCAAATTGCCGATGGTATATATCCAAGGATGTTGAAAGAACTGAAATATGAGATTGCCATACTATTAGTAATCTGTGAACTATCATTAAAATCAATTGTAATACCGGGAGATTGGAGAATGGCCAATATAACACCAATTTTTAAAAAGGGTTCTAGCAGTGATCTAGGAAAATACCAACTGGTGAGCCTGATGTTAGTACTGGGCAAAATGGTAGAAACCATTACAAAGAATAAAATTACTGAACATTTAGATAGTTATGGTTTAATGGGAGAATGCCAACATAGGGGTATGTTTACTAAACAGCGCTAACGTCGCAGTGGTGACGTTATCGCGTGATACGTGACGTTATCGCACGATTACTGTGTGAGAACATCACGTATCGCGCGATAACGTCTCTTCGGTGTTAAGGTGCACAGAGGGTGGAGTAAGGCTCCCCAGATAGCGGAGTAAGGCTCCCCAGGCATGGAGATAAGGGGTCAATGGGCGGAAAGTGGACGGGGAGAGGCTCCATGCACACTAACGCCATGAAATGAAGGCTTGAAAAGTAGCACCAGTGAAAACCTCACACTAGAGGCACATTTGCAGGAGAGAGAAACCAGTTTGGTCAGCAATGTACAGCAAAGGCAGGGAAACCATGAAAAGTGATAGTAGTGATACATGTGCAGCAACATCATAGTGCCCAAGTATGAGAGGGCACTACGGTGAGGCTGCAAATGGGGTACAGGGGGCTGAAGGCGGGACATGTATTGGGGAAGCTGTGGCACAGGGTGGACTAGGCATATGCCTAGGTGGCACATAAGAACTCAGAAACTGCAAATCAGCAAGCCAGCAACTGACCAAGGTCAAACATCCACACGAGTGTGTGTCCCACAGTGTCCCAGGGGATAGTACCCAGCAGGTACCCCAAAGGGCACATAACAGTGACAGGCAGTGCCAGGGGGAAGCACGGATGTCTATGCAGGCACCCCTAACCTAGATCCCACACCATAGGCAGCCGCATACCGGCACACTTGATGGCCTGGGACTGCGCACCACCAGCACCACCGGCATAAGGGCATGCCAGCATGGTTGTGGAGGGGTACTGGTGGTGGAGGGGGCAGTGGCATCTGCCCACAGCACACCAAGGCCAAGCCCAGTTCAGGTGGGTGGCATTCAGTGCAACAGACAAGGGCTGTCTTATGAACAATAATGGTATCCCCAGGGAATAACCTGCTTCTGAGATAACAGTTTGGTGCTGTGCACCCAGCCAGTGTGTTCAGGTGCAGAAAGTCACAGGTTCAAGTCCCAGCTGTGGCTCCTGCATACCATGTCCCTAACTTTTACCCTACAGAGCACATACACCATAAACATGTGCACTTCCCATAAACATGTGCACTTCCTAGAGCAGAGGTTCCCAACTGCAGTCCTGGAGGGCCAAATGCCCTTCAGGATCTCATGCTGTCCCTAATAAATATGCATGAGATGCATTGGTATGCAGTGCTCCCATTGTATGCAAATGTATCTCATGCATATTCATTAGGGACAGCCTGAAAACCTGAATCATGCTTGGCCCACCAGGACCGGAGTTGGGAACCTCTGCCCTAGAACATCGGCCAACAGGGGTACGAACATCCATACCCAAAGGCTCCACTATCCAAAGCCTCATGGAGAGTCAGGCTGTTGGGCCCTGCGCGGAGCAGCAGCTACAAATACTAGCACCTGCAAACCTTAGCAATGCCTGTACTGTGCCCAGGACTGGTGTGGTGGCCAGGGCTGCCAACCACCTTTATCGTTGCACAATGCTGAAATAGGTGTGGGAGTATGTGCATGTCTACCCAGTGTTTTGTGGCTGCCTACACCTTACTGAGCCCCCAATGTTTGCACTGTCTCCAGTGTTAGCCTGCCAATGTGCATAATGGAGAGCAAGGTATTGTGGATATGGCCCGGACACAGCAGTCTGGGCAGGATGCATCTGCACAGGGCATAGGGCAATGGCTGGGACATTGTAGTGCCCAACCACCACCTGCACGGACAGGGTGGCCACAGCATGTCATGCTGGGAGGTCACTCTCACTCTGACTGAGCAGTGACCATGGCATGGCTAGGTTCCCCCATAGTGATATGCAGTATTTTTCTCAGTGTTATCTGTGAGTTCTCTCTTCTGGGGCCCAGTTACTGACATACTTGCTTGGTGTGTGCGCTCATATCCCATTTTTGGGTGCACACAGTTCCTCCAGGAACATGCACAATGTACTAGCTAGCAGACTATCTGCAGTTAGCATGTGTATGGCTGGAACACCTTGCAGGGTGCAGTGGGTGGAGACTGACTGTGCCCTCCGCTGGTGAATGTCAGATAGTGGTGGGGGCAGTTGAGTTTTTTCAGGCCTACTGCCTGTCTGCCAGTGCCATATGCGATGCGTACAGCTCTGCAGTGACTGCCCTGTAGGGTGCCTATTCCCCAGCAGGGCTGGGATTGATGGTCCCCTCTACTGCCACCATTGCAGAGATGTAGAATGTGGATCTGTTGGTGGGAGATCCTGTCTTCCACCCTGCCCACAGAGAGCGGGTTGGGTGGTGCTACATAATCCACTTTTGGGTCCAAATACCACCCTTCTCTTATAACATGTGACCATGGCAACCACACAGGAAATGCACTATTCGGGGTGCATCATAGCCCACAAGGGCTAGACATGACTGGGAAATACAGATGAACACAGGTGTATCCTGGGTGCATCTGCAAGGACTATCTATCACACACTGGCACCGATGGGAACTTATAGCACAGCCTATCTCAGCCATGCCAGGTGCTGTGGACATGGTGCTGGGCGCCCCACCTCACCCTCAGGGTGAGCACGGGAACAGCACAATGTCAGGTCTGTAGCTACTCTGTGCCAGTAACACACACGGTCAGTTCTCCCTACCAGGCCGGGGTGCTATAGAGGCGCATACCCCATCATGTAATCAGATGTAGGCTGCTGATCTGCATGTGCAGTGCATCATGGGTACGGGTGGGTTTATCCTATCCTGATAACCACAGCAGACAGTTTGTGTGGTGACCTGTAGTCTTTCTGTAGCCAGCCAGCAGTGTGGTAGACACTATAGAGCTGTAGCCCACTGGTTACTTCAATGACTTCAAAGGCAGTGGTTATGGGTTTGATCCCACAGTGGTGTTATATAATAAGGCTGTCTGAGGCTTTTCCTTTTGATTTATATCAGTGCTGCCAGCAGAAACACCCTCACAGTGCCGTAGCCTAAGGTGCCTCATAAGGCACCCTATAGGGCGCCCTATAAAGCGCCCTTTAAGGTGCCTTGTAGAATGCCCTCTAGGGCACATTATAAGGTGCCTTGGCGGCACCTTAGGTTACGGCACTGTGAGGGTGTTTTTGCTGGCAGCACTGATTTACATTACAGAAAGGAAATGCCTCAGAGAGCCTTCTTACATAACACCACTGCAGGATCAAACCCATTACCTCTGCCTCCACAGTCATTGCAGCAACCAGCGGGCTACATATTTAAAGCTTCTTACACTGCGGTGGCATAAACTTAGGGTTAATGTGTGTTAACGTGCCAAGGTGCCCAATATTGCGCGATACAGATTCTTGCTACCTTGCCGACAGACTGCCCACTACCATATATGGCATTCTTCACATTAATGCTACAACTAGCGCCGGTAACATTAAGATGGTTTAGTAAACATACCCTATAGATTTAGCCAAGGAAAGTCTTATTTTACTAAACTGTTATATTTTTTAAAGGGTGAATAAACAACCAGATAGAGGTGAGCCGGTTGATATAGTGTATCTGTATTTTCAGAAATCTTTTGAGAGACTCTTGATGAAATTAAAAAATGTATAGGATTGGCGGCAGTGGACTATTGTGGACCAGGAACTAGTTAAAAGATAGAAAGCAGAGAGTAGGGCTAAATGGCTAACTTTCTCAATGGAGAAAGCTGAATAGTGGAGTACTCCAGGAGTTTGTGTTGAGCCTGTTGCTTTTTAACATATTCATAAATGACATGGAAAATGGAATGAGTGAAGTGATCAAATCTGCAGATAACACAAAAATATTCAAAGTTATTAAAATACAAGAGGGTTGTGAAAAATTGCAAGTGGACCTTGATAAATTGGAAGACAGGATGTTGAATTGGCTAATGAAATTTAATGTGGGGAAATGCAAAGATATGCACCTAGCAAAGAACAACCTAAACCATGGTTACGCAATGCAAGGTTCCACATTAGGAACCACCACCCAGGAAAAGGATTTAGGCATCATCATGGATGATATATTGAAACCCTCCGCCCAGCGTGCAGCAGCAGTCAAGAAAGCAAATAGAATGCTAGGAATCATAAGGAAAGGAATGGAGAATAAAACCATGGATATTATAATGCCTCTGTCAGTCCATGGTGCAACTGTACCTTGAATATTGTGTGCAATTCTGGTTGCCATATCTTAAAATTAGAATTAGAAAAGTTGAAGAGAAGAGTGATGAAAATGATAAAGGGAATGGAAGGATACACCTATGAGGAAAGGCATAAAAGGTTAGGGCTCTTCAACTTGGAAAAGAGGCGGCTGAGGGAAGATATGATAGAAGTCCACAAACCATTCACTGGACTGCAAAGTTGTTCAAAAATTTGCTTTCTGAAAGATTGACCGTATCACGTAGGAATTTGGAGAAACATGAAATTAAATTTTGACTGAATTTATCTTTATCTTTATTAAAACATTTGATCAACCGCTACTGCCGAAGCATAGAGTGGTGTACAATAAAAAAAAGGTCTACACTGCAAATCATAGAAAAGAACGCCATAAAATGAAAGGAAAGTAAAAGCAGAGCACACAGCACTAAAAGCAAATAAATAACCAGATAAATTTAACATAAAAGCTAAAAACTAAAAAAACACAAGGTGCAACAACACCAACAAACACACAACAACAACGGAGAGACAACTTTATGGTCAGGGAGGGGGACTGGCAGGAAGTTCGAAAGCCTGAGTGAACAGATGTGTTTTGAGTAGTGACTTGAATTGAGGATAAGAAGATTCTAATCTGAGGGAAGGTGATAAAGAATTCCAGAGGAATGGACCGAGAAAGAGAAAGGCGGAATGACAAGTCTGCTCTAACCGGGCTTGTGACGGAGAAGGCAGTGATAAACAGTTGGTGTGGAAAGACCGTAGTTGACGGTAAGGAGTGTGAAGAAAGACCAGATCCGCAAGATACAAAGGATGACCAGTATGAAGAGCACGGTGAATCAGAATCAGAAACTTGTATTGATAGTGAAAACGAAGTGGAAGTCAGTGCAAACGGAGAAGGAGGGGAGTGATATGATCAAACGGCCGGGAAAAGGTGATAAGGCGAGCTGCAGTGTTTTGAATAGATTGTAATCGTTGGAGCTGATATTTAGGGAGGTTAGCTAGAAAAACATTACAATAATCAAGCCAACTAATCACCAAAGCCAGAACCAAAGTGACCAGAGAATCAGGGGAAAAAAGAGAACGAGTAGCCCGAATCTGCCAAAGGGTCACAAAGGACCGCCGAGTGAGTGAAGAAATGTGCTCGTGAAAAGAAAGCGTGGAGTTAAATATTTAGTATATTTAATCACACAATGATGCTGACATATTGCACTAGTTCACCTGAAGTAAAAAAATTTTGCTCCTGATTTTCATCTGATGCTTCTTGTCTCAGTGTTCAACAATAGTCGGCCAGTATTGATAGGTTCCAGTAGCTCTGATACCGCTTTTCCATCGTCGCAATGTCCTGGTGAAACCTTTCACCATGTTCGTTGCTGACTGCACCAAGATTAGCAGGGAAGAAGTCCAAGTGTGAAAGAAGAAAATGAATCTTCAGTGACATAGTCTTCCTCTTCATGGTTTTGTATGCTTGAAGAATGTTATCAAGTGGCTAGATGTAGTTTTGTGCCCTGTAATTGCCAAGAAAACTCTCAGCAAGAACCCTGAATGCCTTCCATGTGATTTTCTCAGGCCCCACTAACAGATTTTGGAACCGCTTGTCACTGATGACATGTCTGACTTGTGGACCCACAGAAATGTCTGCCTTAATCTTGGCATCAGTTATTCTTGGAAACATCTGTCTCAAGTATCAAAATTCTTCACACTCCTTGTTCATCACTTTCACAAAGTTTGTCATCAGTCCAAGTTTTATATGAAGAGAAGGCAAAAATATCTTACTTTGTGTTGACAAGTGGTTCATGTGCCACATTTTTCTGTCCTGGAACCAAATGCTTACAGAGCGACCAGTTCTTTTTAATGTAATGAGACTCTCTAGCACATTCGCAAATGAAACAACAGTACTTTGTATACCTGAGCTTCATTCCTAGTAGCAGTGCCACTACTTTTAGATCACCACAGATGTTCCAGTTCTAGTTATTGTACTGTGTGTGCTTCAACAAGAGTTCCATGTTTTCCTGGGTTTCTTTCATGTGCGCTGCATAGGCAATAGGTATTGAAGGGTGGACATTGCCATTGTATAACTAGATAGCTTTCAAGCTTAACAATGACAAATCAATAAAAAGGCACCATTGTTGTGGGTCATGCTTGCAACCCAAAGCCTTACACACCCATCAATGTCAGGGCAGAAAAAGAGTTGTCAAC
Organism: Ichthyophis bannanicus; assembly: GCA_033557465.1. Classification (NCBI taxonomy): domain Eukaryota; kingdom Metazoa; phylum Chordata; class Amphibia; order Gymnophiona; family Ichthyophiidae; genus Ichthyophis; species Ichthyophis bannanicus. The sequence continues at coordinate 17,221,193 of CM066036.1, read as the reverse complement.
CTGCACAAAGAAATCTTTCATATTTTCTTGGTGGGTACAAAGACAGAAACTTTTGTACCTGGTGACAGTAAACCCCATCCTTGCAATCTTGAATCTGAAGTAGTTCAGCTTTTGTTTTTGACAAGCTTAAGTCTCTCACCAGGTCATTCAATTTGACTGTGTTATCAGATGAGGCACACCAGACATTAATGGTTCAAAATCTGGATGCTGTTTTCCATGTCTGGCCTGTGTATTGTGGCATCTTTATCTGCCTCAACTAGGCTCCATATCTCTGGTGGCTTCGGTACTGGTGTTCTCCAGTTATATCTGGTTATTTCTCTTCCCCATCCCTTCCTTCATGATGTCATCATCCATGCTTTCTCCTCCTGTACTAAGTCCTCATCTTCTTGACCTCTCTGCTGCCTTTGACACTGTTGACCACAATCTTCCCCTTGATACCCTGTCCTCACTTGGTTTTAAGGGCTCTGTACTATCCTGGTTCTCCTCTTACCTCACCCATCATTCTTTCAGTGTTCGTTCTGGTGGATCCTTCTCTGCCACTATCCCTCTCTCAGCTGGTGTACTCCAAGGATACACCACTCCTTTTCTCTTTTTCTCTCTCTATACCCAGTCCCTTGGTGCACTCATCTCTTCCCATGGCTTTCAGTACCATCTTTATGCTGGTGACTCCCAGATCTACCTTTCTACACCTGAAATCTCTCCTGCAATCCAGGCTCGGATCTTTGCTTGCCTTTCTGACATTGCTGCTTGGATGTCTCACCGCCACTTGAAATTGAACTTGGCCAAAACTGTGCTTCTTATTTTACCCCCTAAAACCTCCTCTCCCTCCTTTCTCAGTCTCTGTGGATAACTCTCTACTCCTCCCTGTTTTCTTAGCTCACTACCTTGGGTTTGTCTTTGACTTCTCTCTCTCCTTCTCCACACACATCCATCTGATAGCTAAGACCTGACATTTCTTTCTCTATAACATCAACAAAATTCACCCATTCCTTTCTGAACACACTACTAAGACACTTATCCACTCCTTAATTACTTCCCATCTTGACTATTGTAACATACTCCTTGCTGATTTCCTGCTGAATCATCTCTCTCCCCTTCAGTCTGTTCAACACACTGCTGCATGGCTAATCTTCCCCTAGCCTTGTCATGCTCATATTACCCGTCTTCATAAGTCTCTTCATTGGCTTCCTATCCATTTCCACATCCAGTTCAAACTTCTCCTGCTGACCTATAAGTGCATTCACTCTGCAGCTCCTCCCTATCTTTCCTCTCTTATCTCTCCCCACACCCCTCCTCAGAACTCCGCTCTTCTAGCAAATCATTTCTATCTGTGCTCTTCTCTTCTATTGCTAACTCCAGACTTCACTCCTTTCACCTTACTGTTCCTTATGCCTGGAACAAACTACCCAAGTCTGTATGTCAGGCACCTTCTCTGGCCCTTTTCAAATCTAGGCTAAAAACTCACCACTTCAATGCCACTTTTGGATCTTGACTCACCTGTTCTCCTTTGTGTTTTCTTACCATTCCCCCTAAGGGGTATGTTTACTAAAGGGCGCTAACATTGCAGCGGCAGAATTAGCACACGATAAGGTACGTTATCGGGCGATGAAGGCATGTTATCACGCGATATTGTACCTTATAGCGCGATAACACGCCTGCGGCGTTAAGGCACCCTAACGCTGTCAAATACGGCCCTAAAGGGTGGAGGAAGGATTCCCAAGGGGCAGAGTAAGGGGGTCAATGGGTGTAGAGTGGGAGGGGAGAGGCTCCAGGCACACTAATGCTGTGGAATCCGGGTCTGATCACTAACACCAGTGAAACCCTCGCGTTAAGGCACATTTGCAGGAAAAAGAAACCATTTACGACAGCAATGTACAGCAAAGCCAGGGAAACCTAAAAAAAGTGATAGTTGTGATACATGTGCACGGAACAAAAGGGCAAATAAACATGGAAAATGACCTGAACAAAATGTAAAATCACCATAACCAAGCTGGCCAATAGTGATATTAATGGGAAAAATAAAAAAAACACTACTGAGAAAGCTCCAAAAAAAAGATATTAATTTTGGAAGGGTCTATTCTCTGTCCCCCTACAAGGTGAATGATCCCACATTGAAATAGCGCTGATCAGGGTTTTCCCTTTTTATTGGACAGGTGTCTTATGGCGTGCACATGTGCGGCAACAGCAGGGTGGGCATGTCGGAAAAGGGCAACTGTACAGATGCTTGAAAATAGGCTATAGAGGGCTGCAGACGGCACATGCTGTGGTGCAGCTGGGGCACAGTGCGGACTAGGGAGATGCCTAGGTGGCACAAAGGAATGCTGAAACTGTACAGCAGCCAGACAGCAATTGATGAGGGCCCAACATGGGCACGAGTGTGTTTCTCACAGTGTCACAGGGGATAGTACCCAGCAGGTACCTCCAAGGGCACAGAACATTGGCAGGCGGTGGTGGGGGGGGAAGTGTGGATGTCTATGCAGACACCCCTACCCCAGATCCCGCACCATAGGCACACTGGATGGCCTGAGACTGTGCACCACCAGCACCACCAGCATAAGGGCATGTCAGCATGGTGGCGGAGGGGTACTGATGGTGGAGGGGGCAGTGGCATCTGCCCAAAGCAGACCATGGCCTAGCCCCGTTTAGGTGGGTGCCGTGCACTGCAACAGACAGGCTCTGTCTGACAAACAGTCATGGTATCCCCAGGGAATGAACCATCAGTGTGGTGAAGTACACACAGCCAGTGTGTTCAGGAGCAGAAGGTCATAGGCTCACGTCCCAGCTGTGGCTCCTGCCAACCAAATTCCCATATTTTACAATGGTAATAAAGACGGAACCTTTATTGCAGATAACATAAACATGCCTGAAATGCCTATATTTTACCCTACAGAGCACAGACACCATAAACATGTGCAATACCTAGAGCAGATTTTCCCAAATGCCGTCCTGGAGGGCCAAAAACCATTCAGGTTTCATGCTGTCTTTAATAAAGATGCCTGCATTTCTATGCGCCGCCCCCATTCTATGCAAATGTATCTCATGCATATTCATTAGGGACAGCATGAAAACCCGAACAGTGTTTGGCCCACCAGGACCAGAGTTGGGAACCTCTGCCTTAGAACAGCGGCCAACAGGGGCAGAAACACCCACACCCACACCCACAGGCTCCATTATCCAAAGCCTCATGGAGAGGCAGGATGTTGGGCCCTGCGTGCAGCAGCATCTCCCAATACTAGCACTTGCATACCTTAGCAATGCCACCCTAAACCTGGGAATACGTTACACATATATCAAAAGGTTACTATGATTAATGGCAGATAGCAATTCCTAAGTTCAGCACAATTTGCTGATTGAGCTGCATCATAGCAACCGTTCTGATGTCTGTGGAGTGTGTTTCAGTTCTGGTTTCTGACAGTGTTTACCACCGCAGGGAGTGACCCCAACAGTATTGCATACCATAGCCATGCCTGCACTGTGCCCAGGACTGGTGCAGTGGCCAGGGCTGCCAAAAGCCTCTATATTTGCACAGTGCTGGCATAGGTGTGGGAGTGTGTGTCTGTCTAGCCAGTGTGTGGTGGCTGCCAACACCTTACTCAGCCCACACTGCTTGCACTGTTTCCAGTGTTAGCCTGCCAATGTGCATAATGAGGAGCAAGGTACTGTGGGTATGGCCTGGACAGGGTGGCCTGGGCAGGATGCATCTGCACAGGGCATAGGGCAATGGCTGGGACATTGTAGTGCCCGGCCACCACCTGCACGGACAGGGTGGCTACAGCATGTCCTGCTGAGTGGTCACTCTCACCCTGACTGAGCAGTGACCATGGCATGGCTAGGGTTCCCCCATAGTGCTATATAGTATTTCTCTCAAGTGATATTTTTGGGTTCTGTTTTTTGTGGCCCAATCACTGACCTATCTGCTTGGTGTGTATGCTGATGTCCCAGTTTTGGCTACATGCATCTCCTCCAGGAACATGCACTATGGACTAGCTAGCAGACTGTCTGCAGTTAGTATGTGTATGGCTGGAACACCTTGCAGGATGCAGTGGCTGAAGACTCACTGTGCCTGCTGCTGGAGAATGTCAGATGGTGGTGGGGGGCAGCTCAGCATTTCCAGGCTTACTGTCTTCTGCTGTTGCCTTATGGATGTGTGCAGATCTGCATTGACTGCCCTGTAGGGGTGCCTGTTCCCCAGCAGGACTGGGTTTGATGGTCCCCTCTACTGCTACCATTGCAGGGCGGTAGAATGTGGATCTGTTGGTGGGAGATCCTGTTTCCTACCCTGAGCCACAGAGGTTGGGTGGTGGTACATAGTCTGCCTATGGGTCCAAACACCCCCCTTCACCTACATCATGTGACCATGGCACCAACACAGGATATGCAAAATTCTGGGTGCATCATAGCCCATAAGGGCTAGACATGGGTGAGAAATACAGATGGACACAGATGTATCACTAGGTGTGTGTCTGCAGGAGGCACCTATCACACACACTAGCACTGATGGAGACCTGCAGCATGGCCTATTTCAGCCATGAAAGGTGCTGTGGACCTGATGCTGGGCGCCCCACCTCGCCCTCAGGGTGAGCGCAATACCCGCACAATGTGACAGTCTGTAGCTACTCTGTGCCAGTAACACACACGGTCAGTTCCCCCTACCAGGCCGAGGTGCTGTGTGGGTGCATACTCCATCTTGTGATCATCTGTAGACTGCTGATTTGAATGTGCAGAGCATCATGGGTATGGGTGGGTTAACCCTATCCTGGTAACCACAGCAGACAGTTTGTGTGGTGACCTGAAGTCTTCTGTAGCCAGCCAGGGGTTTGTTAGCAGCTGCAGCCCACTGGTTACTTCACTGCCTGTAATGCCAGAGATCATGGGTTTGATCCCACAGTGGGGTTATTTGATAGGGCTGTCTGAGGTGTTTTCTTTTTTTAAAATTTAAATTAGTGCTGTCAGCAAAAACACACTCACAGTGCTGCAACCTTAAGGTGCCTCATAAGGCACCCTATAAAGCGCCCTATAAGGCGCCTTGTAAGGCGCCCTATAGGGAACATTATAAGGTGCCTAGGCGGACAGTGCACTTTATAATGTGCCCTCTGGAGTGCCTCATATGGTGCTTTATGTGGCACCTTAGGTTACGGAACTGTGAGGGTGTGTTTGCTTGCAGCACTAACTTAAATTAAAAAAGAAAATGCCTCAGACAGCACTGATTTAAAGTAAAGGGTAATGCCTCAGACAGCCTTACTCATTAAGCCCACGGTGGGGGGGGGGGGGAGGATTGAACTTTTGACCCCTGTTTTAGCAGTCTATGCATTAACCATTGTGCTACACCTCTGTTGCTGTGCTTAAGGGTCAGCGCGTCTAATTAAGGCTAACGCGCGTTAATGTGCCACGGCTCCCTCTATCGCACGAGAACAGACTTTATCGCACAATAACCCAAAATGCTACCTTAAAACCGGAATGCCCACTACCTTATACGGCATTTGTCACAGTAAAACTGCAACTAACGCCGGTAACATTAAGACGGTTTAGTAAACATACCCCTAAATGTATCCCATGTCTACAACTACTGTGTTGTCTGTCTTGACTAGATTGTAAGCTCTGATGAGCAGGGACTGTCTCTTACATGTCTGTGCAGTGCTATGTATGTCTTATAGTGCTATACAAATGCTCAATAGTAGTAGTAGTAGTAGTAGTACCATAGTTACTTATGGGGAACTTATTTCACATAAGCATTATCTCTTTCTATTCAGTGTTACCAGGAAAAATTTCATATGCCCATAGAGGCTGAATTAATCTCTGAGGCAAGCATTTGTCATCACTCATACACATGTCTTAACCAATCTCATCCTTTTTTAATGAGGATATGTTTAACAGGCTGTCAATCTCTGAACCAAGAGAGCAGCTCGGAGTATAGTTTATTAACATTTTACCCAAATAACCTAGGCCCATCCCCTGTAACATTTTTAAGGCCTGTGTTAGCACTTAAAATTTTTACATATGACTCGAGTGTTAACCAAGCAGCTGAATTTGGAATTGCCTGGAGGCTTTTGGGAGTTCTGGGTATGACACATTACAATAATCCAGATGTTTTATTACCATTACATGGGTAATAGTTTTGCATAGGTCCAACATTTTTGGTTCATTTTCAGTGTTTTGAGCTTTTTTTCTGATTTCTGAACTTTTTCAGTTTGCTACATACTTTTGCTTTAATAATTTTAAACATACTTTAGAACTTTTTATATATATATATACAAACAATCAGGGGCAACTCTATAAATAGACAGCGTGAGGTGGCTGCCTTAAGTGGCAAATTTTGGGAGGTGGCATAAAGTGCCCTTAAAACACCCCTGAGAAGGCTGCCTCACTTTGGTTCTGGGGTAAGAGGAGACTACCATTCTTTTTCTCATTCTTCATCCGAGCCAGTGAACAGGATGCCATTGCGAGGGGTGGTGGGAGTGAAAAAGAATTTCTAAACTAGACAGAGAAGTGGTAAAAAAAAAAAAAAATGGCAATGAGGGGGCCTAGGAGCTCGACTGCATTTTCAGCACCTGCTAGTCCCATACGCTCTAATACAGGAAGTCTGTGTCAGAAAGGAAAGGACTGTCAGACATGGAACATGTACATAGGCTCAGAGGTCTTGCACTGCCATTTTCATTTTCTTTCTGCCACAGGCCTGGGAGGATGAGACATGAGGAGGGCAACAGTGATGTGGGAAAGTGATGTATGGTGAGATGCTGGACTGATGGATGAGGGAACAGAAGGAGGGATGATAGAGGAAAGTGGGTGGGAGATGTTGGATGGTGAAGGGATTGATATGGACACAAGGGAAGAGAAGAGACAAAGATTATGGAAATGGAGGGAGGAAATAAAGAGAGATCTAGATATGATGGGGCACAATTGAGAATATGGAAAGATACTGAACATGGGGGGGGGAGAGAAGAGGCGAGATGCTACACTTGGAGAGGGAAGGGAAGAAGGGAGATTATATGGACATGGAGGGAGGAAGATGCTAGACATTGAAAGGGGAAGGAAGATGAGTAAAATGCTGGATATGGTGGGGAAAGAAGAAGGGGTATATGTTGGATATGAAGGGGGAAGGAAGCAGGGAGATGCTGAACGTGGAAAGAAGGGATGCTGGACATTGGGAAAGAGGTTGGATAAAGAGGGCATTGGGAGATGCTGGGAAGGTCGGCAGGAAGGGAAGGAGAGATGCAGGATGGGTGGGAATGATGGAATATGAGAAGGCAAGCGATATAAAGATGTCTCACATGCAGGAGGGAAGGTAAGAGAGAGGAGATGATGGACATGTATGAAGAGGAAGGTAAGAGAGATGGAAGATGCTGAGACAAGGTGGGTAAGAGATGGAAAGCTATAAATGGATGGAATAACTGGATGGTGAGTAGAAAGCTATGCAGAAAAATAATTGTATCCAATTTTTTTATTATTACCAAAAACAGAACATTTTTTAAGTATGCATATCAATGAATGCATAAAAGATATATAAAACAATATATGAAAATACATAGTATATAAAAACAAATAAAAATAAGCATAAACCATAATAAAAACTGAAAATCAATGCCATAAAAATCATGGTTTGAAAGATGTCATTCCTTGTGACTATTTATTTATTTAGCAAGATTTATATACTGCTTTCTAATTAAGTCAAAGCAGTTTACATAGAACATTAACAGCAGGAGAAGTGCTTTACATAGAACTGAAGATACATAGAACTGGGTTGGGTGGGATGAGTAAGTAACAAGGGTTGGAGAGGCGTTAACTGGGAACAACATGGTGGTCCTGGTGTTGGAGATGGTAAAGGTACATTATATTGTTAGGTGTTGGGGGGGGGGACTTAAGAGATTGTATGAAATTATCCTGGTTCATTATGTCCAAAGAATTCACTGAAGAGGTGGTTCTTAATATAAGATAAAATAATGAGAATAAATAAAATCAAGAGACAACAAAAGACAACACCCCCCCCCATAAAAGCAGAAAGACACAAAACCAAATAGAGAAAAAAGGGGGACGTGTCAGAGGGTGGGAAGGTAGAAGAGAGTAAGAATGGGAGAGAAATGAGATCACAATCAAACCCAAAAAGCACAACATGCCATTGAATCAGGTTTATCAGAATAAAAAAACCCAGCAATGAAAATAGTAATAAAATTGACAGAATAAATCATTGCAATACAATTCTCACAAATACAGAACCATATGTCTATCCAGTCTGCTCATCTCTATCAACTACTAAGTTCTAGAATCCCTTCCTCTCCCTTAGAGAGCCTCTGAACTTGCTCCATGCTTTCTTGAATTCAGAAAAAGTCATTTGCACCACCTCTGTTGAAAGACCATTTCACATAATTACCACTTTTCTATAAAGAAATATTTCCTTAGATCATTTCTTCATCTATCCCCCTTCACCCTATGCCCTCTCATTCTACAGTTTCCTTTCAATTGAAAGAGGCTTTCTTCCTGTTCATTTATACCATGGAGATTTTTAAATGTTTCTATCGTATCTCCCTTCTAGGCTATGTCAGCATCTCCAGGAACATGTCCATGTCATATGGGGATGTGGCAGAGGTATGTATGGGGCGTTCTAGAAAAGATATAAGTGCTCACCCAATTTCAGAAATGGTGAGCACATCTAAATGCACCAGCAGTAACATCCATGTCTATTCCTGCTACAGGGCATGAATAGGCATCGAAAAGCTCTTTTCTGCCATCAGAATAACTGGAGGGAGTAAAGAGACTAGACCGATACGTACAATAGGTTTCACAATGAAAAAGTAAACAGAAGCATATGTTTTCTAGTCAGCATGCAGATGCATGTTTCCGCTTGTATGATAGCAGGCAACGACGCTAACCTTTTATCGCAGGGACATCTATGTGGCCGGGGAAGCCGCTGTCCATTTCAGACATGGGGAAGCCTCAAAAATTGAGACGAATCATGTGCATGGATGGCCGTTTTACAGATGTGTTGATCTGGAAGTCCCAGATTGCACCTAGATGTGATTTCTAGAATAGGTGCTTAACCAAAACATGTTTACGTTGAATTTAGTTTTACATTTTATTTTACACTGAATGTGTTTGGTTTTGTTTTTCTGTATTTTTGTCAGATATTTAAATTGTTTGTTAGTACTGATTCTTTGTTTATGATTGTTGACTGGATTTATTTCACTTACACTCTCCTTTCTAATTTACTTACATTTTATATTTTAGTGTGCAACCTTCATTTGTCACTCCGCCTTCTTGCTGAGGTATACTTCTCCTGTTCTGCTCTGACATATATCTCTGTGCAAACAGAGAATGTCTGAGTACGCATACATCTTTATCCATGGTTAATTTCAGTTTACCCTGGAGCTACAGATCATGATTAGCAAATAATGCTCTGTAATACACTGAGCAGATCTGATTTTCTTACTGAGTTTCCTGCAGAAGGGAGAAACAAAGATTGGCACGGCTTCTCCCTTTTGACAAGGAGCTAACTGGTCACTCTTTGGGCCCTTTTGCTAAAGTGCACTATTCAGTTAATGAGCGATTTGACACATATTGATTGCACACTTGTGCCCACGGCAAGTTACCACATGCTGGTTAATGTACTGCCAGTTGTGCAATAGGGTGCTGATGGACGAGTTAGGAGTGGAGAATGGACATGGAGAGCACATTGCAGTATGCACGAGTATTGCGCTGTCAATATTTCAATTAGCCCAGGTGCATTTAACTTATTCTCCATAGGTGGAAGTAAGTGCACCTGCGGTAAAAGCGCCATGTGTTAAGGTATTTATCTATGTGTCAAGTGCTCGGAACATGCTGGCCCTGTCCCGATAGTTAATCCCGCGGCGCCGCTGCGCTCGGTCCCGAGGCCGGCGGAGTAAACGGTCCCCGGGGGCCGAGCCCGCTGGTGTCTGAGCTGGGGGGGAGGGGCGGGGGTGGCAGAAGTGTGCCGGCGCCGCCAGCATCGCGGCCATGCTGTGATGTGGGGCGAGCTGATTGGTGCCGGCCGCTTGTGAGGCGGAGTCAGCCAGGAAGCGTGGGAGATTGCCGGCGTGCGATCTCCCTCTTCCTTTCGTGGTCGGCGAACGGAACAGGTGTCCCTTCCCACCCACCCTCGTGTTATGGTTTCGAGGGGCAGGGGGTGGGGGACTGGTTTTGTCACAGCTGGGTAGGGGATAGTTAGTGGGGAAGTCATTGCGGGTCTGTAGGCGGGGTAGCGAGCTGGCGCTCGCCGACCCGGTGGGGCATTTGGTGGCTGATGTCGCTTTGCAGGGGAGCGGTGTGCTCCTTAGGTTGGGAGAGACATCACTGTTGGGGTCTCTGCCCGGAGGAAGGCAACTGGAGTTGGCCTTTGCTAATAGCACGGCGAGGCGGGTGGTAGGGGGAAAGGGGGTGGATGATGCACCACCTTGCTAAAAACGGCTGGTGGGGGGCATCATCCGGATTGGGGTGGGGGGGTTGTTGTGTGGAATTAAGAACGTTGAATTGACCCATGTTGGGCCGGTGTTGGTTTATGGTCTATGTAGCTGCAACCAATAAAAGATTGTTATGCCAAACCTCAATGAATGCGTTTTCTGTGCATGGAGCAATGATGAGTGGGAAAAGGGGGGGAGGGGGTTGGAGCCGAGGGGCAGCTGAGATTCTGATGGAGTATGCAGGGCCGTACATCCTGATACCTTGGTTACTGCAAAGGCTTTGAACTTAATGCACCTTAGGTGGTGTGCTAAATGCATGTTAAATGCAAAAAGCTAATGCACTTTAGTAAAAGGGCTCCTTTGCGCTAGCAATACCATCAGAAGCTTGGTGATGGTGGCTAATAAAATTACCGGTAAGTCATATAAGGCAAAATATTCCTATCTATTCAAATTTCATATATAAGCAGGGCTTCTATTCTTAGGTATTTATCCAATGTAAAAATAGGTGGAGTTTTTCCATCTAATTGGGGGTTCTCTGAGGATACAACAAATGTTGTTTAGCAGTGTTTTCATGGCACAGGTTCCATAGCAGTGTACCCTTTCCAGCTGAATCAGATACATATATTTGTACAGCCGTTACTTAGCACAGAAAAGGCACAAACAGATTGGAGGACCCAAATCAGGCAAGGGAGGGGGGTGGGGTGAGGTGAGTATTGGGGGAAGTGCTGTTTTTTGAATGTTTATCCAATAAATGCTATTTTTTTTGTTTACATTTGGGGTATTTTATTGATTAAAATCTAAAATCAGAGGCTCTGTATATAAGCCACCTTTAATTCACAAAAATTTAAAATGTATGAAAGTCCAAATATTGCCTGCTGCAGTTCTACTTCATCTTCGAATCTGACTAAGCAAAATTACCATGTGTGTTAGTAAGGAGTCATGGAGGACAAGCTTAAAATTTCTACGAAAAAAAAAAAAGAATTAATGGGAATTAAATAGCTATGCTTTCAACCATGAAGAACATAGGTACCAGAGGTAAATCTACATGTCAGAAAGCAGATTTATAATTAGTATTCAAAGTACCATAGCAAGCTATTGGTAAAAGAAAGATTCAATCAATAATTACCAGCAAGGCATGCAAATGGCTCATTTGAGTAGTTCATAAGATTTGAGCACTCTGGCGTTTCTTTTTAAACATTTTCATTGTTTGCACAACTAGGGACATACATTTCATTTCCATTTTGTTTCATTACATTTTGCTCTGTGCTATGTAGTTTCAATATGTCATCTATGGATCCATGGCTTATCACTTTGATATTTTGATAAGGTGGTATAAAATGGATTTATAGTTTGGTCTGTATAGGCTGATGATTGTATGTTTGTAAGTTATTCTTAACCTGATGTAGTCTTGTAACCGCTTTGATTGTAAGAAAGGCGGTATAAAAAACCTGTTAAATAAATAAATAAATATGTACCGTACTAAACTAAATAGCACATGCTAAAACATAACTAAATAACATGAATCACTGTAAACTTACAAAAATATGGTCTGACGACATGAAAATAAAAGTGAAAATGTTTACCCTGCACACTCTCAGGTTTCGATATTTTAAAAGAAGCAATAGATAGATGTCATATTTAAAAAATGTACTGTAGCTCCGATGCCCTCTATATCAGTGCAAAAGAGAAAAAATAAACTCCCTATATTTTGATTACAGACTTACCCCTGAATAGAATAAATGAATATATTGTCAGCTGTATCAAAATATGCATGAGGCCAAGTACCTCTTTTACAATGTGCCCAGCAGGGCTGTACTAAGGACCGTGCAAGAGCTGCGGCTGCACAAGTTGTCAGTACAGAAGGGGCGCTAATGTCATCACTGAGCTTCCAGGAAACCTGACAAAAGTGGGTTCCTGCATGCAGCTGGGTGGATATGGGGGCATCAGGATCACCAGTTGCAAAAGGTGCATTGCTAGCTTGGTACGGTCCCGGTGCTTAGTCACCAACACCTGGGACTGGGTAAGCAGAGTCCTCTCTCATACTGAAAGTAGCTTTAATGAAGAGTAGAAGCCAAAACTACTTGTTTGCAGAAGTTATAGCATTATTTCACTTACCTTTAATGCAACAATCAAATATAGTAATATAAAATAAGTCCCAATTAGAAGCATATATCCTTTGAATAGTGGGATCCATAGCTGTTTACTATTGTGTCATTTCAGAACATGAAAAAGTTTTTTAGTATGTGCTATTAATAAACTATTCACTTTAAAAAAGCACTCATTATAAAAATGTAGGGGAGCATATTCAAAGGGATTAGCATGGTTTGCAGACCTGCAATCCACGTTAATCCCTCTGAGTGGGTTATTCTGTGGCACATACAAGCTTTGTTCTACTGAATTATCCCCTACTAAGCCATCTGAATACCCTGATGCTAACCACATATCGTTGGGGCGTTCTGGGGGCTGGCACCCAAGGTTAGCCAGTCAGCAGCAATATTGAAGTGCTAACTCGCTAATCTAAACCAGCTAAAGTTAGGGAGAAAAAAAGCTGGCCTAACATTAGCTGATTTAGCTATCCGGCCAGTGGCTGAATTTTTCCACTGAATGGATAGCTAAATTGCTATCAGGGCAAACTGGATATTCAGTGGTGCTGGCTGGATATGGCCCTGGTTTTGAACATAGTGCTTGCAACAAAGCCTTCTTAAAATTCTGCAGAGCTTTTGTGCAGCCTCTAGACAAGTCACCACATGGTTTCTTTCTTCTGTCTGCTTCATTTTAGAATTTCATCCTGACCCTTTTAGTACGTTATTTAGAGGCGTTGTCATTGCTAAGGATCTGCAAAAGGCAAAAATGTTGGGTTGATTTTTGTCTGTATTCTGGATTTTCAAATAGTTTTTTTCAGTTCATTTCACACATTAATTTTAAATTTAAAAAAGTGTTATTGCATATGCGAAAGCACATTTTAGAAAGTCTGTTTATGGAAGTGAAAACATAAGAAAATGTCTGTCAATTTTAGAAGAGAAGGTGTGCACGTGTACACTCTTTCTAAAATTTCCATGTGTCCACCCCTTGACATAAAGATATTTTTATAAAGTGTGCATTGTCAATGTACATGTGCTTGGATTGTAAAATGGAAGCTCCTACGCATAGAAAACCCTGGTAGCTAGCCATGGTTGCAAAGATGCACAACCAAATTCTAAAATACAAAACTATGAGCACCCCTGCTGGAACAGTCAGATAGATTTGGAAAATGCAAAGGGCTCAACAGTTGTCAGCATGTGCAAAGTCAGTAAAGTCAGGTAATTTTGTGATTCTGCACATGTAGCTAACCCATGCAAGTGCTGCTCTGTCATCAAACTGCATGTGTGCTGCATGCACATGATACATTTTTCCCTGTGGAAGTACAGTAACATATTTCTGGTATCTGTGCATTCTCAATCCAATGATATGACTCAATAGGAGCCCCCCAAAGTTCCAGCTGAGCGTTTCCTTGGCTGAGACCCTGCAGCTGGTGAGGCTTATCCTTGCAAATGAGGATGTCCTTTACTGGCCTGCAGGACACAGGGCACCACATGCTACTGCACAAAGAGTCTGGGAGAGGATTTGTTTGACCCTAGCCAGGTAAGACAATTTTTTTCACATCTATACCTACAACTCACAACCTAGGTGTAGGTTGACACCCAGCGTGTAGGCAGGGAAACATAGAAATCAGGGCCTCCCCAACTATTGGCCAAGACTGGGTAATTAGCCAGGGCAATAATTTCTGAGGGCTTGCATGCAGCTGCAGCAGTTAAAGCAATAAAATACATCCTCGCAGCCACACACACTCATAAAGCCAGCAGCAGAACCTTAAGCTGCAGGGAGAGTAGGAACACACATACAATCAAAGCAAAGGTAACAAATGAAAAGTATGATGTGCAATGATGCATTTGTACAGGAGTGTTGTGGCTGTGACAATGGATGAGGACAGATGAATTGTGAGGGATGGGTGGTGTTCTGAGGATCATAATTGTTGAGTATAAATGTCAGAAGCTCAGGGCGCAGCAAAAGGTGCAATGTTTCCCTAGGACACCTAAACCCCTTGTTGTGGATGTGATGGAACTGCCATGATCATTACTGCTGCCTGCCAAAACACAGCCCCCCCCCCCCCAGCCATACACAAACTCTCTCTCTCTCACACACACACACACACATGCACATACATCTTTCTTGCCAATGTGTGATGTAGACAAGCTAGACAGGGCTGCCACATGACAAGATGTCAAGGTATCCCAGATGGTGTCGTATGGAGATGTATGGAGATCCAAGAGCCATGTTCCCATGGCAGCTAGATAATGCATGCAGACATTCATCTAGGCAGGCAGGGCCCTCCCTCATACTGGGCAGAAGCAGGACTGATTTGTGGCAAGTAATAAGGAAAAAACGGCATTGCTAAAAACAAAAAAACCTACTGTTCCGTGTTCACCAAAGAAAATCCTGCAGAAGGGACATGCATGACTGACAGAGGTAACAAGGGGAACAGAGTAGTGTAACTCCATTCATGGAAGAAGTGGTTTATGAACAACTTGCAAAACTGGAAGTGGACAAGGCAAGGGGACTAGATTAGATACATCCAAGGATACTGAATGAACTCAGGGAGGTTTTGGCAGGACCTTGAAAAAATGTGTTTAATGGGTCCCTTGTGATTGGGGAGGTGCTGCAATATTGGCGAATGGCTGACACGATCCCTCTTCATAACAGTGGCAGCAGAGAAATGGTAGCAAACTACAGAATGGTAAGCCTTACCTCAGTAGTGGCAATAGTAATGGATATGCTGCTGAAAAAAGTATAGTACGTTTTCTAGAAGCCAGCGTATTGGGAGATCCAAGGTAATATGGCTTTACCAAGGGTATTGCAAAACAAATCTGATTGATTTCTTTGACTGTGTGATCAGAGAACTAGATCAAGGGCATCTGAAGAAAGGAGGATGAATAGTGGAGTGCTACTATTCAATGTCTATATGGGTGATATTTCTGAAAAATCAAAAGGAAAAGTTTGTATTTTGGTAGATGGTATGAAGATTTGCAACAGAATGGACACTTTGGAGGGAGTAGACTACATGAGAAAAGTTCTACAAAAATTAGAAGAATGGCCAAATGCTTTGTAAATATATTTTAATGCAAAGAAGTGCAGAGCGATGCACTTGGGATGCAGAAACCTAAAGGAGCTATAACGCATTAGGGAACGAGAGGCTGGTGTGTATGGAAGAAGAGAGGAACCTCAGAATGATAGTATATGAGGATTGAAAGGTAACAAAGCAGTGCGACAAGGAGGTGGCCAAAGCCAGAAGGATGTTAGTTTACATACAGAAAGGAATAACCAGCAGGAAGAAGGAGGTATTAGTGTCTCTGTACAGGCCATTGGTGAGGCCTCACTTGGAATATTCAGTTTTGGAGACTATTCCTTGCAAAGGATACAAAAAGATTTTAAAATGATTCAGAGGAAGGTGACCAAGGTGATATGGAGCCTGAAACAGAAGGCACATAAGAGTACTTTCATTCCAAGACAAATCATTTGGAGCCTAAGAGCTTGTCCTGTCTGCCTCAGGTCAGCTGCCATGCATGACAAACTGACTCTACTAAGGAAAGACCTAGCTGCCATGCATAAAGAAGTGACTCTACTGAGGGAGGAAATAGCTGCAATGAAGAAGTGACTCTACTGAGGGAGGAAATAGCTGCAATGAAACACACCTCTTCTAGGATACAAACTGAACAAAGTCCACCACCGCTCCCACAAAGAATCAAACACCCCAGGAACAAATGGATCACAGTGGGTTCTGGTAGGCTGCGACCTGTAATGAAGAAACATCCTATACATCAAGAGATATCACTGCATAATGCCTACTCTGCCTTGGCTAATGAGGATGCTCAATACATTGAAACTGAAGGGCCTTTAAATGAGTCAGACAATGCCCAAACTCCTGCTAAAGCACCAAATATGAAGAAAACCTCACCAAACAGAAAACTACTACTACTTGGAGATTCCATCATCAGAAGCACCAACTTGGGAACACATTTCAAAGTAGAGAAGATAGTCATGTGCCTACCAGGCTCGACAGCCAGCAGGAATAGAAACCAAATTGTTGAAGTACTTATCGCAAAAAGTGAACACTCCAAACTTGATGTTGTTATCCACTTGGGCACAATTGACCTGGCTAGAAACAGTGCCTCTACAGTCCAAAAGGACTTCCAATCTCTGGGAGAGAAACTCAAGCCCATTGTTAACACTGTTGGATTCTCAGAGGTTCTGCCTGTTCTTGGTAAGGGGACAAAAAGGCTGCATTGCATTAACAGCTTTAATACATGGCTCCAGACCTGGTGCAAACAAGAAGGATTCAGATGTATTGGTGACTGGGGAAACAGATGGACCAACAAGAGACTATACTGTGCTGATGAACTACATCTCTCTGTCGCAGGGAAAAGAATCTTAACCCTGGAATTACCGAGATTTTTTGCACATACTGAATACCATTGGGGTCATAAATGACCCCACGACGAATTGTAATTGTTAACCATGAACATTTTAAACTAAACAGACAAAATATTAGTTTGAATTAATTATTTATTATATGAAGGTTAAATGTTTTGAAATGTAATGTTTTATCATAAAATTACATGAAGAAGAGTTGCCATGAAAGCAGTTTTTGCATGCACTTGATGAACACAGTAAAGTACAACAGTCATTTGCATGAAACACAGATAATTTCTGAATGTTCTTTGCAAACATTGTGCTTGCAGGAGGTGCAAACTATGTTGCTTTTCTTGTCTTTTTCACTGGAACAGCAGTGACACCTTGCCCTTTTCTTTGGGATCCCGACATTGCAAACAGCATCAGTGGCTTCTTCTATGCTGGAAGAAGTCTCGCTGCAATTACTCTGAAGCAGCTGCTTTCCTAATTAGAAGAGGAATAGACGATGTCGGTGCTTTGACTTGGACTGCCATTCTGGATTTAGTGATATACAAACAATGAAGGCGTTGAAAGCACTGATGTCCAACGTGTTGTAGAAGATTGTCACTGGCCAGCGTCTTGTCATTCGTTTTGTGGTATACGTGCGCAACATTTGATCTGCCGTATCTACTCCACCTTTACTAGAATTATAGTCCAAGATCATGCATGTTTTTTTGTCTGGACATGTGTTATCTACTTCTTTTTGATCATGCAAACTGCTCAGAATAGCAACCGCTTTTCCTTTCTTCGGGCAATAGGAAACCAGAGTGGCGTCATCGCAAAAGGCAAACAGTGAAGTGAATACCTCTCGGCCCTTTGCTGTTACAAATTCTGGAGGTAATTCTTTTCTGTTCTTTCAAATTGTCCCCAAAAGTGTCATTTGTTTTTCTAGCAATTTCCGTGACAAGGATAAACTGCAGAAGAAATTGTCAATAGTAACATTTCTGCCAGATCGCGTCAATCCTTCAGTGAGTTGCAGCACAACCTTTCCACCCTGATTCTGTTCCCTGTTTTGTTTCCCTTCCTGTATATACTTGAAGACGCAGAACATAGGATGTTGCACTGTCCCACAATATCCATAGCTTTATGCCATATTTCCCAGGTTTGCTGGGAATATATTGTCTGAATGGAACACGGACACGAAATGTAAGCAGTTGCTCATCCACGGTAACATTTTCACCAGGAAGAAAGGCGTCACTTAGAGTTGCTTCCCAGGTATCAAAAACATGTCTGATTGGAGCAAGCTTATCCATGCCTCGTTGTTCACGTCTGTTGGTTGCATCATAAAATCTGAGAGCACAAGAAATTTGCTGAAAACGGTTACGGGCCATATTTTTGCCGAAAACAGAACGACCATCTTCAAGGTTCCACAACTGAACTATGGATACATTTTGTGACTTGTACACACCTGAGAGCATCAGAAGTCCAAGAAAACGTTGAAATTCTCTGTCTGTCAAATCTTTCCAGGTGTCGTCATAAATGTGTCTTCCTTGTTTGCTCGTCCACATCATGATTTCATTCAATAAGTTCTTCCTCATGAACAAGTGGAATGCTGCGAGAGGGCCATCAACATTTTGTACAGCATACCTTGTAGGGCCTTGTTGTACAGGCATGACATTAGCTCTGGCGTATCTTTCAGCAGCTTGCTTTATAGGTTTCCTGTTCCATGATGTGGCATCCTTAGATACATAGGCTTCAATGGCAACATTTGTGCTTATAGTTGATGACCTCTTAGCTCCTTTATGACTACAACTAAGATTCCTCACAGATTATACTGACACTGAGGACTCCTGCCGTCTTCCCCGTCCAGCACAGCCTCAACCTGTAACTTGACTCTTTGCTGCAGGCGATGTTACCGGCTCAACATCAGTCTCACATTCACTTGGCGACCAACTGCTGTCGCCATCTGAATCATGACTGTCATCATCAGATTTATCGCCTAAACTTGGCTGATATGCTTCTTCGCTTGCTGAATATGCTGCATCATCAAACGTCTCAGAGCCGTCACTGTCAACATCTCATTGCAATATTTCTCTTACTTGGGCAGCTGAATACTTTCGTTTTGACATCATAAACAATAACCTAAAATAAATAAACAAAGATAAAGTTGAATAAAACGCAAAGCAGTTTTGTTATAGGTGTACAATAATCATGATGAATGAGCTGAAAGCCTTTAGATTTCATCGGAAATAATAAGAGAACGTATGATATCAATTACAGAAAATGTGTAATTTTCATAAAATAAGAGTACAAAAAATAAATGATACATAATTAATGATAAATACCTTTGTCAGATCAAAAACTTCACAAAACTGCAAATTCTATCACGATCCAAACCGGATGTAAGCAACTGGGGTTAAAAATGACCCCACTGGTACTCTGTGCTGCAATTCATCACTAGCGTCACCTAGCAGATGAAAATTATTGCTCTCATGGCACAATATAAAGAGAATATTGACATGTGAAAAGTCATAAAAAGATTGCATTCTTGAACAACTGATTTCCGAGATACACATTGTGAAACTTGCAATGGGGTCACTTTTGACCCCATCGGTACTCCCAGAGTTAAGTGAAAAATTCAGGCAGTATGTGTATATGCATTTAAACTAGGAAAAGAGAGTGACGGATGTGGAAGGTCAAGACCGGCATGCCACCCCCAGCAAAAGCAGAATAATATCAGAAACAGCCATACTTTTACATCACATATCAAAAACAAGTGGGAAGATGTGGGCAGAACAAAATCAATGCAAGATACATACAAGCCAGGTAAATGCTGGAAAGCAATGAGCACAAATGCTCGAAGCTTAGCCAACAAAGTTTCGGACCTGGAAGCCCTAATGGTGGAAATGGATTTGGACTTTGTGGCCATTACAGAAACATGGTTTAATGAATCACATGATTGGGATATAGCCATAGCTGGCTATAATCTATTCAGAAGAGACAGATAAAATGGAAAAGGAGGAGGAGTAGCCTTGTATGTTAAAAGCAATATTAAAGCTACTGAAATGCAGGGGACATGGGGAAAAGAAGAAGCGCTCTGGAATGCGTTGGAAAGAGGAGATGGCACTTTCATCCATACTGCTGTAGTCTACAGACCTCCGACTCAAATTGAAGAGATAGATAACAATTTGATTATAGATATCGCCAAGATAGCCACAAAGGGGGAAGCAATCATTTTGGGTGACTTTAATCTACCTGATGTGGATTGGATTACTCCTTCTGCACATCTGGTAAGAAGCAAAACAATTGTAGATGCTCTCCAAGATGCATCACTCAAACAAATGATGATGGAACCAACCAGGGAAAGTTCAACGCTGAATTTAGTGCTCACCAACGGTGACAGCGTGTTGAATGTCTGCGTGAGTGCCCCTGTGAGCAGCAGCGATAATCACACGGTGTGGTTTGAGATAAAAGCCAAGGTACAGGCCAAACATAGCAAGCTCAAAGTCCTAAACTTCAAAAACACTGACTTCAATAAAATGGCCGAGTACCTAAAGGAGGAGATGATGGGATGGAAGGAGATAAGGGAAGTGGAATTGCAATGGGCTAAACTAAAGGTGGCAATAAAAGAGGCAACAGACAAATATGTAAAAAAAGTAAACAAAAACAAGAGGAGAAGGTAGCCTATTTGGTTTTCCAAAGAAGTGGCTGCTAAAATAAAGGCAATAAACACAGCTTTCACAAAATTCAAAAGCTTGCAAAGAGAAGAACACAGAAATAAATACAGGATCAAACTCAAAGAGTCAAAAAGAGAAATAAGGACAGCAAAATAAAAGGCAGAGGAAAAGATGGCTAAAGATGTTAAGGGTGGCAACAAAACTTTCTTCAGGTATATTCGGGAAAGGAAGAAGATGAGAGTTGGAATTGCAGGACTCAGAAGTGCTGGGAAAGGACTCGTGGAAAGTGACATAGAAAAAGTGAAATTCCTAAACAAATACTTCTGATCTATTTTTACTAAAGAAAATCCTGGAGATGGAGCAGTTGTGACTCCCAAATATAAAAATGGGAATGTAGTAGATACCACACCATTCACAGAAGATGAGGTGTTGGAACAACTTGCTAAACTGAAAGTGGACAAAGCCATGGGACCGGATGGGATATATCCTAGGATACTGAAAGAGCTCAGAGAGGTTCTTGCAGGGCCGTTAAAGGATGTATTCAACAGATCCTTGGAAACAGGAGAGGTTCCTCAGGACTGGAGAATGGCTGATGTCATACCTCTACACAAAACTGGTGACAGGGAAGAAATGTCAAACTACAGACCCGTGAGCCTTACCTCGGTGGCGGGAAAAGTAATGGAGGCGCTCCTGAAAGAGCGAATAGTGAACTTTCTCAAAACCAACAGGTTGCAAGATCCGAGGCAACATGGTTTTACGGAAGGACGGTCTTGCCAAACAAATCTGATTGAGTTTTTTGACTGAGTGACCAAGGAACTAGATCAGGGGCATTTCTGTTTACTGTACATTGGTTATAGTTATATGACGTTATATGTAAAACAAATCCATGATTTGTTGCCTGTTGTTATTTGTGAACCGCAGCTGATCTTAGGAAGCTGCGGTATATAAGAGATTGTTAAATAAATAAATACATCTACCTGGATTTCAGCAAAGCCTTTGATACTGTTCCTCATAGGAGGCTTGTCAATAAACTCAGTAGCTTGGGGATGGGTACCAAGATGGTAAACTGGATTAGAAATTGGTGGACTGACAGACGACAGAAGGTGATGGTACATAGAGCTCACATGGATGAAAGGAAGGTGATTAGCGGGGTTCCCCAGGGTTCGGTCCTGGGCCCGGCATTGTTTAATGAATTTGTGAGTGATATTGCTGAAGGACTGAATGGAAAAGTCTGTCTTTTTGCAGATTACACAAAAATTTGCAACAGAGTGGACTCCCCCGAGGGAGTGGATAACATGAGGAACTATCTACAAAAGCTGGAAGAATGGTCTAATGCTTGGCAATTACAATTTAATGTGAAAAAGTGCAGTGTCATGCACTTAGGTAGCAGAAATCCAAGGGAAATGTATGCAATAGGGGGTGAGAGATTGGTGTGCATGGTTCAGGAGAAAGGCCTTGGTGTGATTATCTCTGATGATCTCAAGGTGGCAAAACAGTGCGACAAGGCGGTGGCAAATGCCAGGAGGATGTTGGGCTGCATACAAAGAGGGATTACCAGCATAAAGAAGAGGTACTTATGCTACTGTACAGGTCACTGGTGAGGCCTCACCTGGAATACTGTGTTCAATTTTGGAGACCATATCTTGCAAAAGATGTAAAAAGACTGGAAACTGTTCAGAGGAAGGCGACCAAAATGATTTGGAACCTGCATAAAAAACCTTATGAGAAGAGACTTGAAGACCTAAATATGTACACTTTGGAGGAGAGGAGGGATAGGGGAGATATGATTCAGACCTTTAAATACTTAAAGAGGAACAATGAACAAACAAACCTCTTCCAAAGACGGGGAAGCTGCAAAACTAGAGGGCATAGCATGAAGCTGCAAGGTGGAAAATTGAAAGGCAATGTCAGGAAATATTTTTTCAGTGAAAGGGTGGTGGATGCTTGGAATGCTCTGCCAATGGAAGTGGTGGGGGCAAACACGGTTACGGAATTCAAAACAGCATGGGACAAGCACATCGGATCCCTTTACAGCAACAGGATAAAAACAAAATAAACGGAACCATCTAACTTCTCAACAAATAGGGGTGTCCTACATGGAGTGGTGGGTCCACCTCTAAACAAAGACATGGGGAGGTGTGGCCTGCACAAAGTGACAGGTGCACCTACTCTTGCTGTATCTTGCTGGGCAGACTGGATGGACCATGCTGGTCTTTATCTGCCGTCATTTACTATGTTACTATGTTAAGAAAAGACTTGAAAACATGGAGGAGAGGAGAGATAAGGTGGATATGAAACAGACCTTTAAACATTTAGGGCCCGATATTCTGTTGGGTGGGCTATGCACTACGCTAGTACATAGCACTGCCCACTAAACCCATATATTCAATGGCGTGGCAGTTGGCTTTGAATACCTGGGTTAGGCGCCGTGTGGAGTCAATCGCAGAGACTAAGCAGGTAGTGGCAATATTAGACTGCTATCCGGTTATCAGCTGCAGCTAGAAATAGGCAAACCAAAAGCTCACCTAGTTTTTGCCATGGAGGGCTAACCAGGTAGCGATCCAAAATCGCTGCTACCCAGTTATCGGAACACCCCGCCTCTGTTCCATCCAGAATGCCCCCAACACACCTCGATGCTACCTGGATAGCATTGGGGCATGTGAGGGGCATAGTCGGGAATATTCATGGCAGTAACCATGTAAGTGCTGTTGAATATTCCTGGTTAAGGCATTTACACGGTTTACTGGGCTGTAAACCGTGTAAATGCCTTTTGAATACTGGGTCCTTAGAGGATATTAATGAACAAACAAACCTTTTTCAAAGTCATGTAAACTGCAGAACTAGGGGATATGAAATGATTAGAGATACGTAAATGGAACATCAGGAAATATGTTTTTATGGAAAAGTTGGTGGATGCCTTGAATGCCCTCCCATAGGAGGTAATGGGAGCAAAACAATGACGGAATTCAAAAAGGCCTCGGACAGCCATAGAAGATCACTACAATCACAAAGGGATGGAATCAAGGCAAACATAAATAACTTCATAAATAGAGAGGGCTAACATGTCTGGAGCATCAGGTACAAACTTGAACAAAAGCATAGAGGGGGAATATCCTGTACAGGGCAGTAGATGCAGCTCTACACTCAAGACACTTTACTGGATAGACTGGATGGACCATGCTGGTCTTTATCCGCTGTCATCTACTGTTACTAAGTGAGAACCCAACCATAGGAGAGCTAGCATTACAGGGCCTAAATAGCACACAAACACAGAGCACAGACAGCTACTAGGAACCCAAGTTGTGTTGGGAACTAGGTCTCTTCTTTCTGTGACCTTCTCTTCAACTGCCAATTCTAAACTTTGTTCTTTCCATCTTGCTGCTCCTTATGCCTCAAATAAACTACCCCAATCAATATGTCAGGATCCATCTCAGGCCTATTGAAATTCAGGCTGAAAACTCACCTCTTTGAGGCTGGTTTTGGATCCTTAACCCCTCAGTCTCCTGTTCACCTCCTATATGTATCTTTACCATTCCCCTAGATATATCCTAGTACCCAGTTTTTGTGTTGTCTTTCTTGACTAGGCTGGAAAATGTAAGAAGCAGAGATTTCTCTTACACGTCTCTGAACAGTGCTGTGTATGCCTTCTAGTGCTATACAGATAAGTAGTAGAAGTAGTAGTAACAAAGTATATGAGGGTTTTCTGATTCAAAAGGCAGATGCTTTCATGGTCCCTTTATTGTGAAAATTCCACAGCTCCCACAGTGCCCATCCTCTAGAAAAGAGCTTTACATACCAGTAGTCCAACAGAGATAGCAGTTGTAAGGATGTTAGGGGATGAACAAGTGAAGTGATTGGATTCTTAAGAACATAAGATATGCCATACTGGGTCAGACCAAGGTCCATCAAGCCCAGTATCCTATTTCCAACAATGGGCAATCTAGGTCACAAATACCTAACAGTTTCCCCAAAAGACACAGGTTCTACAATGCTTCCATTGGGGTAAGCAGTGGATTTCCTGGGTCCCCTTTAATAATGGTTTATAGACCTTTCCTCTAGGAACTTGTCCAAACCTTTTTTAAATCCAGCTACACTAACAGCTTTTACTACATCATAATAGTGTGCATCCCACTCATATCCCTTAGACACTTTCACCTGAAACATGATATTAATGCCTTCACAACATAATCCAAGCCACACAGAGGACCTGAATCTAACTGTTGTAGTGAATTTGAAAAGAGCTGCAGTAGAAGTAAGGTAAGCAGCAGCACATGAGGCATACATGGCATAAACAGGATAGGTTCCATGCACGGTCATCTGCACTTCACAATGCCATGGGAGACATCTCTGATAGTGATATAGCGGAAGGGCTGTCGGGTAAGGTTTGCCTCTTTGCGGATGATACCAACATCTGCAATATAGTAGACACCCAGAAAGGTGTAGATAACATGAGGAGGGATCTAGCTAAGCTTGAAGAATGGTCTAGAATTTGGCAGCTGAGATTTAATGTTAAAAAATGCAAGGTCATGCATTTGGGCTGCAGCAAT
Organism: Ichthyophis bannanicus; assembly: GCA_033557465.1. Taxonomy (NCBI): domain Eukaryota; kingdom Metazoa; phylum Chordata; class Amphibia; order Gymnophiona; family Ichthyophiidae; genus Ichthyophis; species Ichthyophis bannanicus. Next base: position 17,196,134 of record CM066036.1, on the reverse strand, counting down.
CCATGGGAGCAATATATGGGGTGAAGTACTTTTGTCGACTAAAGAAGAGCAGGATCTAGGCGTGATTGTGACTGATGAACTTAAAGTAGCTAAACAGGTAGAAAGGGCAATGGCAAAAGCCAGAAGGATGCTTGGATGCATAGGAAGAGGAATGGCCAGCAGAAGAAAGGAGGTGATAGTGCCTCTGTATAAGTCTTTGGTGCGACCTCATTTGGAGTATTGTGTGCAATTCTGGAGCCCACACCTTCAAAAGGATATAAACAGGCTGGAGTCAGTACAGAGTGTGGCTACTAAAATGGTTAGTGGTCTTCATTAGAAAGCATATGAGGACAAACTTAAGGATCTTAATATGTACACCATAGAGGAAAGGTAGGATAGAGGTGATATGATTGAGATGTTTAAATACCTCCATGGCATAAATGCACAGGAGGAGAGCCTCTTTCAATTGAAAACCAGCTCTGCTATAAGACATGAGATGAGGGTGAAAGGAGATAGATTCAGGAGTGATATATGGAAATATTTCTTTATGGGAAAAGTGGTAGATGCATGGAATAGTCTCCCAATGGAGGTGGTGGAGATGAGGACGGTGACTGAATTCAAAGAAGCATGGGACAAACATAGAGGATCTCTAAAGGAAAAAAGGGGATTGCTGTAGTGGTTGATATGGAACCACTAGATATGGACAGACTAGATAGGCCATGTGGTCTTTTTCTGTCATCATGTTTCTATGTTTCTATGATATCAGTTGCAGGAGTTGCACAGCATATACACCATTGAATATCAATGTATACCAAAGTTCCTGATGCAGATGCTGTACGTGGTGTGTAGCAATATGCAGAGGGCCTCTCAAATCAACCCCAAAAGGTATAGATAGTGCTGCTTCCAATCACTCGTGTCTACTGAGTGGGAAGAACATCAGCACCCCTGTCCCAACGTTTGCTGTCAGCAGACCAAAGATACCCAGGTCAGGGTCTAGAAAGAAAATAGGGCTTTGTATGTCCATAGAGAGATAGATCAGAGTTGGATACATGTAATCCATCAGATTGCATCACAGCACTAGCAAAGCCCTTGTGGTAGCAGTAGCAGCTACAGCAGCATCTCCAGCACCATCTCCACCACTGACCATAGTTGCATCAGGCCAAGACATTCCTGATGAAGAGGAGGACTCCACTGGCACAGTGGAGGACAGCAGCAGAGAGGGAGAAGTTATAGAGAAGAAGAGAAAGCTAGAGGTGGCGGAGGCAGAGGCAAAGGCAGAGGCAGATGGGTAGGCTGGGGATCTACTGGAAATCCTAATTATTCAGCCTATGCCTCCATGCAGGAGTAGATGGCTCAATGCCATCTTCCAGATAGGAAGAGAGAGTGTGGGAAATAGGCTACAAATTATGCATAAGGGTTTTTTGGGATTAATTTGTACACTGGGGAAACATTTGTTTACTTTTGCAAGACATGCTGGTGGCCTAGGTGGTCAAAAATAAGGAAACCTTTGTATTCTCTGATACTGTCTGTACCCTCTGGTATGTGATGAGGTCCACAGTTTTGCTACTTTAGCTATGCAGTTATGCCTTAGGGCTCTGGCCAGGGGCATGTGAGCACCTATGTGCTTAATACAGGACCCCATCCACATCATTCCGTATATCTTAATAGAATGCTCAGTGGATATGTGTAAGAGGCATATTATTGCTATGTCTACCTTGATCCAGATGTGTGGACACATTCAGTAGCCACTCTCAGCAATGCAATCCTAAGTGGGATGTGTGGGTTATCTCTCTGGAAACACTTCCAACATTATGCTGAAGGTGACTGCAGATGATTAAGCATTCCCTTGTAAAGATCAACTCATTAATAACAGCACCAGCCTGTTATAGGTCCGCCAGTCATGCCAAGTCAATATGGTTAAGAACATAAGAACATAAGATATGCCATACTGGGTCAGACCAAGGTCCATCAAGCCCAGTATCCTGTTTCCAACAGTGGCCAATCTAGGTCATACGTACCTAGCAGTTTCCCCAAAAGACACAGGTTCCGAAATGCTTGTACTGGGTCAAGCATTGATATCCTGGGTCCCTTCTTAATAATGGTTTATGGACCTTTCCTCCAGGAACTTGTCCAAATCTTTTTTAAACCCAGCTACACTAACAGCCTTTACTACATCCTCCGGTAACAAATTCCAGAGTTTGATTACACATTGAGTGAAAAAATATTTTCTTTTATTAGTCTTAAATAGTTTACCCAGTAGCTTCATTGCATGTCCCCTAGTCTTTCTATATTCTGATAACGTAAACAATCGAGCTACGGGGGGCGGAGCCTGATGTCCAGCGGGTTAGACGCTTCGCGCTGAAGCTCCCGAGAGGCCTACTCAGAATCCTGACTTAATACCTACATAAACTTAATATTTTGCTCCGAACTTACCGGGGTACCTCGGGGGGGATGGCGGCCCACAAACCAGCGCGCTTAGACTTCGGGTCTCCCTCTTCTTCACACGGAAAACGCTCCAAAACAGAGTTGTCTTCCCCACAAAAGATAGTTCCACTTCGGGAAAACCCCGAAATGCAACAGGAGATCTTGGAGGAAATACGCGGTGTGAAGGAACTGGTACAGTCCAACGGAGAAGCGCTCCGAGCCATGCGAGAAGACTTCGGTATGCTTCAGGACCGGCTTGAAGGTCTTTCACTACGGCAGGACAACATGGCGGGGGTCCTCGACTCGCACGCGGTGCGCTTGGAGAAACTGGACAAGGCTGAGCGTCAGATACAGAATCTTCAAAAAGAGTTAGAGGATAGCAATAATCGAGCCCGTCGCAACAATGTAAGGCTCATTGGAGTACCGGAGGGGGCGGAAGCAGGAGATATAAGAGAATTCCTGGTCAAAACTCTTCCCTCCTTGCTGAAGATTACTTTTCACAGAGATCTGGAAATTGACCGAGCACATCGTGTTCCTACCATCATGGCGCTCAATCGGACGACCCCCCGGCCTATCATCTTTCGATTACTGAGATATCAGCAAGTTGAGCAAATTCTAAATGCTGCCCGGGCGAATCATCATCTGGAGTTTGAAAGTCATAAAGTCTCCTTCTTCCCTGACTTGGCAAAGCCCACAGTTGACCGTCGGAAGAGACTCCTTGCTTTTCGCCCTAGACTTCAACAGCTACAGGCTCGCTTTGGCCTATTGTATCCAGCGAAGCTCAGAGTGACTCTCCATAACCAAACTAGAACATTCGAAGATCCTGATCTACTAGCAACATTTTTAGATTCCAAAGAAGCAGACCAGATGCGCTAATCCAACAACTTGGATCTGTAATCCGCCGGATCTGCCCGCCATTTTGAATGGCCCGACGCGGTGATCACAGCTTGGAACAGAGACTGCCTGGACTTTTCTTTCTTTCTATATATAACTTTCTCGGTCTCCTATCCCTCCATGATGTGCACCTCGGTTGGATTCGGAACACGCACAGCTATACAGGTTATATGTTTCAATCTAGGCCTTCTCTGGGGTTTCTCCCCGCAGACATATGGTCGCCAGTAATTTCTGGGGTTCTGCTTCTTCTCTAATGCACTTCGGTGCTTATTTTTTTTATATGGGGCGCTTCATTGTTTTTCATTAGCTTATTTTCTATCATGTCATGTGTACAGCCATATACAGTTAATATGAGGGACATTGTGAAATTATGTGCGTTATCATGTTCTTTTTCAGAATTTTTAACCCTTCTGAATGGCCTTATGTAAGATCTTATCACTGAACGTAAAAGGCATCAATAGTCCAATCAAAAGAAAGAAAATCCTTAGCTATCTTAATCATGAGCATGCTGATTTAGTGTTTCTTCAGGAAACGCATTTAAACTCCGCTGAAACACTGAAACTTAATGCTAAGCCTTACATGGTGGCTGCCTACTCTCCCGCCGTTTTCAAACGGTGTGGGGTAGCCATCTTGGTTAAGAAGTCTTTGCAAGCTACTGTAATGGATACTAGCTCTGATAAGGAGGGTAGATGGGCCCGTGCACACCTTAAGGTTGGAGATAGTGAATTCATGTGTATTTGTATTTATGCTCCGAATGTGGATAACCCTGCTTACTATGCAAGTATTGCGCAGTTGGCACAGGCCTCTGCCAATACTCCATTAATACTTGGCGGCGATTTCAACCAAGTATTTGATCCTTTGATAGATAGACTGCCGCCTAGAACGAGTGGTCCACCCAAGAGTCTTGATACCCTTACAGCTCTGATGAAAGATCTTGCGTTAGTAGATATATGGAGGCTGCTTTACCCCTCCGACTTAGAGTTCACCTTTTTCTCAGCCCCCCATCACTCACAATCTAGAATAGATTTTCTTCTTATCTCCAAAGCACTGATATCCCAAGTGGACACGGCTAGGATTCATCCTCTCCATATTTCAGATCATGTTGCCATATCTTTCTCATTACATGTCACTACGCAAGGTGAACATCCCCGTGCTTGGTTTTTTGGGGCATAGCTATTTCTCTAATTACGAAATACTGGAAAAATAGCTCCCATCTGAGCCCCAATGAATGGTGGAATCATGTCTGTCTCTACAGTAAATATGAGCAACTACCTCGTATGTTAGCTTCTTCCGTTCAGACCCCCCACCACTTGTCTAAATGGAAGATGCTCAACGACTATGTTCAAACTGCTAAATGCTCTCATCTGACTGTTTAAATCTGTGTAAATCTCTGTCACATGATCATTCTGTATCGCAGATACTATTTCTGTTTGTTTTGATGTACAATTACTGTTGTTTGTAAGCGCTTATATGATGATACTTATCAGCTTAGAGAAGAAGCATAGGGGTGGGGGGTAATTGGGGTTGCTTTTTCCTTATTGTATGCTTGTATTTGTCTCCTTTGGTGTGTTGTTTCTTTTTGCTTGTTGTAAAATGAAAATAAACGTTTAAAAATAAAAACAATCGAGCTACATTTACCCGTTCCACTCCGTTCATTAATTTATAGACTTCTATCATATCTCCCCTCAGCCGTCTCTTTTCCAGGTTAAAGAGCCCTAACCTTTTTAGCCTTTCTTCATAGGAGTATCCTTCCATCCCCTTTACCATTTTGGTGGTTCTTCTCTGAACTTTTTCTAATAACTCTATATCCTTTTTAAGATACGGCGACCAGAACTGCACACAATATTCAAGGTGCGGTCTCACCATGGAACGATATAGAGGCATTATAATATCTTTTGTTTTATTTTCCATTCCTTTCCTTATGATACCTAGCATTCTATTTGCTCTCTTGGCTGCCGCTGCACACTGGGCCGAGGGTTTTAACATGTTATGCACAATGACGCCTAAATCTTTTTCCTGGGTGGTGGTTCCTAATGTGGAACCTTGCATCATGTAACCATAGTTTGGGTTGTTCTTCCCTAGGTGCATAACTTTGCACTTGTCCACATTAAAGTCCATCTGCCATTTTGATGCCCAGTCTTCTAATTTATCAAGATTCTCTTGCAATTTTCCACAATCCTCTTGGGTTTTAACAACTTTAACTAGTTTTGTGTCATCTGCAAATTTGATAACCTCACTCGTTATTCCACTTTCCAGGTCATTTATGAATATGTCAAAAATCAGCGGACCCAGCACAGATCCCTGGGGTACATCACTATTCACCTTTTTCCATTGGGAAAATTGGCCATTTAGCCCAACCCTCTGCTTTCTATCTTTTAACCAGTTCTTGATCCACAGTAGTACACTGCCTCCTATCCCATGACTCTTTAGTTTTGCCAAAAGTCTCTGATGAGGGACCTTGTCAAAGGCTTTCTGAAAGTCCACATACACTATATCAACCGACTCACCTTTGTCCACCTGTTTATTCACACTTTCAAAAAAACATAACAGATTAGTAAGACAAGATCTTCCTTGTCTAAAGCCATGTTGGCTGTCTCCCATTAGGCCATGACTATCTACATGCTGAGTAATTTTATTCTTTATGATGGTTTCTACCATTTTTACCGGTACTGATGTGAGGCTCACTGGTCTGTAGTTTCCCGGATCACCCCTGGAACCCTTTTTAAAAATTGGTGTTACATTGGCGATCCACCAATCTTCAGGTATTAGAGATGATTTTAATGATAGTTCACAGATTACTAATAGCAGGTCTGCAATCTCATATTTCAGTTCTTTCAACACCCTTGGATATATACCATCCGGCCCAGGTGATTTGCTACTCTTCAGTTTATCTAATAGTTGTAATACTTCTTTCTGATGTATCAATATTTCTTTCAATTCTTCCACACCTTTATATATCACTTCAGTCATGGGTAACATCCCTACATCTTCCTCAGTAAAGACCGAAGCAAAGAATTAATTCAGTCTCTCCGCTATCGCCTTGTCGCCTCTTAGTGCCCCTTTAACTCCTCTATCATCTAATGGACCAACTGACTCTCTCACAGGTTTTTTGCTGCGAATGTACTTGAAAAAATCTTTATTTCACGTTTTTGCTTCCACAGCAAGCTTCTTCTCAAATTCTCCCTGTGCCTGCATTATCAATGCCTTGCATTTGATTTGCCAGTGCTTGTGCTGTTTCCAGGTTTCGTCGTTTGGCTCTTTTTTCCATTTCCTGAAAGATGCTTTTTTGGCAACAACAGCCTCTCTGACCTCATATTTAAACCATGATGGCAGTTTTTTGGACTTCCTTCCACTTTTATTAAAGTGTGGAATACAGCTGGTCTGGGCTGCCAAGATAGTATTTTTCAACAACACCCAAGCTTGATGTAAGTCTTTAACCTTTGCAACTGCTCCTTTTGGTTTTTTCTTAACTACTTTCCTCATTTTATCATAGTCTCCCTTTCGAAAGTTAAAAGGTAGTACTGTGAATTTCCGTACTATCCCTCCTCCATTAATTAAATCAAAGGCTATCATGCTATGATCACTATTGCCAAGTGGCCCCAACACCCTTATCTCTTGCACTAGATCTGGTGTTCCACTAAGGACCAGGTCTAATATGGCTTCCCCTCTGGTCGGTTCATGAACCAGCTGCTCCAAGAAGCAGTCATTTATGTCATCTAGGAACTTTATCTCCCTAGCATGTCCTGCCGTGACACTGACCCAGTCAATACCAGGGTAATTGAAATCCCCCATTATTATTACTGCGCTGTAACTTTTATTAGCTTCCTTGATTTCTTTGAGCATTTCATCATCCATTTGTTCATTCTGGCCCTGTGGTCGATAGTACACCCCCACTGCCATCGCCTTCCCCTTTTTACATGGAATTTCAATCCATAGAGATTCTATAGCAAATTGTGTTTCCTGCAAAACTTTAATCCTTTGTGACTCAATGCCCTCTCTAACATAGAGCGCAACCCCTCCACCAATTTGATCAGCTCTATCATTATGATATAGTTTGTACCCAGGTATCACAGTGTCCCACTCGTTGTCCTCCTTCCACCATGTCTCTGATATTCCAATCATATCTAACCTCTCATTTAGTGCTATATATTCTAACTCTCCCATCTTATTTTTTAGACTTCTAGCATTTGCATACAAGCATTTTAGAGACTGTATTTTATTCATATTAATTTGGCTATTGGTAGACATGGGTAATTCGGGATCTTTAAGCTCTGTCTGCTCCATACTTGAGGGCATTTGGGCTACTTTACTCTTTTTTGGAACCTCTCTGCTTTTGGTAGTATCCTTCAAGGATACATTCTTCCGAACCATCCGCTCTTGGGCAACTGTCTGCTTTCCCCTATTATCTAGTTTAAAAGCTGCTCTATCTCCTTTTTAAAGGTTAATGCCAGCAGCCTGGTTCCATCCCGGTTAAGGTGAAGCCCATCCCTTCGGAAGAGCCCCTCCTTTCCCCAGAATGTTCCCCAGTTCCCAACAAATCCAAAACCCTCATCTCTGCACCATTGTCTCATCCACGCATTGAGACTCCGGAGCTCTGTCTGCCTTTTGGGTCCTGCACGTGGAACGGGAAGCATTTCGGAGAACGCTACCCTGGAAGTTCTGGATTTCAACTTCCTACCTAAAAGCCTAAATTTAGCCTCCAGAACCTCCCTACCACATTTTCCTATGTCATTGGTACTGACATGTTCCAAGACAGCAGACTTCTCCTCAGCACTATCTAAGACCTTATCTAGGTGGCTCGTGAGGTCCGCTACCTTTGCACCAGGCAGGCATGTTACCAGGCGATCCTCATGTCCACCAGCCACCCAGCTATCTACATGCCTAATGATCGAATCACTAACTATAACGGCTGTCCTAACCCTTCCCTCATGGGCACATGGCCCTGGAGAAACCTCCTCGGTGTGAGAGGGTTTTACATCACCTGGAGGACAGGTCCTAGTTATAGGATCACTTCCTGCCACACCAGGGTGATGCTCTCCTGTCACGTGACCTATGTCCTCCATGGCAACAGGGATGCTGCCAGACTGGAGGTGGGACTTCAGGACTATATCCCTGTAGGTCTCGTCTATGTACTTCTCTGTCTGTCTTATGTTTTCCAAGTCTGCTACTCTAGCCTCTAGAGAACGGACTCGTTCCCTGAGAGCAAAGAGCTCCTTGCACCTAGTGCACATGTAAGACCTTTATAGGTACTTACACATTTTAACAGACAGGAGAGCTGTCTGTTAAAATGTGTAAGTACCTATAAAGCTACGATTATCCCAGGGGTGGGTGGGTGGGTGTGGGGAGGGATAATCATAGCTTTATAGGTACTTACACATCATGGTTATACCTAGCCAAGGAAATCTCCACTATCAGGTGTATAGACCCCACTATAGAAGGACGAGGGAGGAGTGGTCTAGTGGTTAGGACAAGGTACTTCAGGCCGGAGGGCCGGGGGTTCAAGTCCCACCTGGAGACAGCAATCTCAGGCCGGAGGGACTGGGATTTCTAGTCCTGTAGGCACTTCTTGTGGTCTTTGGCAAGCCACTTAACCCTCCATTGCCCATGTTCCCTGTAAGTATTAGTGTATGTGTCTCATATCCCCTCGTGTTAAATGTATCCCCCAATTGACCACTTTGACCTGGTGAAAAGCGGGATATAAATACAGCTAAATAAATAAAATAAATAATAAATACTCTAACAATCAGCCACCAGACTTCAATGCTTTCTGGGTGATTCTGCCATTCATACCATCTCTGAGAAACAGCACAGTTTACTTGGGACATGTTATTAATCCCATCTTCCACTGAATAAGCCAGATGATATGTTGCTCTGTGGACATAGACAAAGGCATGAAGACATAGGTTAGGTGGAGGCCTACATACACCTACACCAGCATAAACACCATGTATTGTGTGGCATACATATCCCTAGGACTTAGGGTAATAGGTGGCCACACATAGATATGTTTCAAGTCCTAAGCATTGGCCATGCCTGAACATGGCTGCAAGTGGACTGAATGAAGTCCCTTAATGTCTACACAAGTTGCACCATCTGACCATATCACCCTTAAAGTCTTTGGTTTGATACTCTCTTCCTTGTTTGGTTTGTTGTTGGATTTGTGAATATTTATGCCTCTTGTTTTTGGGCCCACTGCCTATATGTACAGGTTTAAAGGGACTGTGAGGGCCTATCAGAGCATGCTGGATCTATGGCAATGTAAGGCACAGTTTTTGGCTCCATATTATGATGTTCCCATATTTTTGTCTCCTTGCTTTTTAAAGTGGTAATCCCATGGAAGGAGGGAACCCCTTTGATTGCTTCCTTCCATGGGATTACCACCTTAGAAAGCAAGGAGACATCATCCAGCACAACATTATGCCAACATATTCAGGGTTGGGAGCAGGCAGCAGGTGTGAAGGGGCAGAGGGGCAAGAAATAGGGAAGGGACAAGGGAAGAGATAATCTTGTAATCCTATTATGCAAACCCAGAGAGGAGAAGAATCAAATGGCTCATGTTAGGAGGATGAGAAGGGTGGAGGGCTGCTTTTAGAGGATAGGTTGGGGAGTTAGGGGAGAGATTACTGGTTGGGAGAATGGGGATTATTGCACTGGGATGGAGAGGAAGGTGGTGGTGGTGGGGGGGGGGGTGTTACACAGGGTTTGTGGTAGAAGGTGGTGGAATGCCTGGGGCACTGAAGAGCATGGGAGATGGCGGGGGTGGGGGGATAGCCAGGGGGTGGGGAGTGTTTGGTAGTGACTAGGATCCTCCTATGTATATACCTTCAGGTTGCTACAGCTACTACTACTAGTACTTATTTGTATAGCACTACAAGGCATACACAGCACTTTACATATACATATAAGAGACAGACCCCGTTCTATAGAGCTTAAAATCTATTCAAGAGAGACAAGCACAACATAGAAACATAGAAACATAGAAATATGACAACAGAAAAAGACCACATGGCCTATCTAGTCTGTCCTTCCATAACAACTACAACAGTCCCCTTTTTACCTTTAGAGATCCTCTGTGTTTGTCCCATGCTTTTTTGAATTCAGTTACTGTCCTCATCTCTACCACCTCCACTGGGAGACTATTCCACAGATCCACTACTCTTTCCGTAAAGAAATATTTCTGCAACAAACAGGGGAAAACTAAGGGGAAATGGTTATAGCACACATGGGTGGTAAACAGGAGAATAAGAGGGTCAGGATCCAAAAGCAGCCTCAAAGAGGTGGGTTTTTAGCCTGGATTCGAATAGGACCAGAGATGGAGCCTGACGTATTTACTCAGGTAATCTTTTCCAGGCATATGGTGCAGAAAGGTAGAACAAAGTCTGAAATTGGTAGTCAAAGAAAATGGCACAGATCAAACTGATTTGCCTGATGATTGGAGTTCCTAAGGAAGGATGTACAGAGAGATAAACAAGGAGAGGTAATGAGGAGCCACAGAATGAATGTACCATACTTGGAGGTCAATAGGATGAGTTTGAGTTGGATGTGGAAATAGACAGGGAGCAAAATAAGTGACTCGAGAAGAGGTGTTACATAAGCATAGCAACACTGACTGAAATTATGCAGCTGAGTTTTGAATGGATTGAAGGAGAGAGATGATTCTTAGGAAGAGCAACGATGATCAGGTTGCAATAATCTAAATGGGAGGTGACTAATGAGTGGATATGGGTCTTGGTAGTTTGTTCAGAATGGAAAGGACAAATTTTGCTGATACAACAGTTATGGTTATGTGCCTAGAAAGAGAGAGAAAGTCAAATATGATCTGAAGGTTGTGAGCCAAGGAAACAGGGAGGATAATAGTGTTATCCACAGAAAGACAGAAAGGAGAAAGAGGGGGGAATGTGGGTTTAGGGGGAAAGAAAAAAAGCTTAGTCTTGGCCATGTTCAGTTTCAGATGTGGCAGTGGGGGTCATTCCGATCATGAATAGAGAAGACTGGACATCCGACATGACATCCAGCTCCCTCTATTCCTCTAGCCCAAGTTCCCCACACGTACTTACGAGATGTGCAGGGAGCTCTGAGTGAGGGCTAGAGGGGTGGGCCAAGGGAGAAGCAAGGGCGGGTCATAGGCGTGACATCTAACCCAGATGTACAAGGCCTATTCCGTTGAAGGTCCTCTATGTCTGAGGATGTGGAGTTGAATAATTTACCCCACGGTCGGAGGGATGTGCCAGCACCAACAAGGTGAGCCAGACCATGGAGGTCCCTGTAGCCCAATCCTGGCCTTGGCAAGCCCGATAAGGGGTCAGGTTCTGGGGAAATGGTGCATTGCTGAGTTGGAGGGCAATCGGGGCTCCAGCATGGCATCCTGGTGCCATGGCAATGGGACACCATGGCACCGGGTTCCATGCAGGAATCCAGGCAACCTTGTATGGGGAGGGGGCCAGACATCCAGGAGATTGGTATCGGAGCACGGACTGCCCATCCAGGCTGGTTGCACCCAATTCTGATCACATGGGGGCAGCCCTGTGGGATCAGAATCAAGTGCAAATCCAGCCAGTCCAGATTCTGGACATTTGGAAGGACAGGACGTGCCCTGATCAGAATGGGCCTCAGTGCGAATAGTGTGGAAAACGTAATTGCCTGGGGTCTGCAGCTGGTGGGTGCCTCGGGGCAGGAAAGCCACTAAGGGTCACGATATCGAGAGGGCTGCAGTGGAACCCCGCATATTTCTTTTTTAAAAATGAAGTAGGGACATGGTTGCAGTGTTCTGCAGTGCCGGGAGCCTGATCAGAGGCCTCCCATGCTGGGTCACGGTTTCAGCAGGGAGCCAGGGTCTGCGGCTGCACGAGTGGCTGAGCTGTGACGAAACTGAGCAAACTGGAGCTGTTCTTGGCTGAGCTCTGGCTGTTTAAAGGGGCCACAGCATCAAAAATGTAATGTTAAAAAAATGAAAGAAGTGGGGATCTAATGTTAGCTGTAAAAAATTACTTTAATGGGCCTGAGGGGACCTTATCAGGGATAATCTGTGAGGGATAGGACATAGAGAGGATAGTTGGAGGTAAAGAGGGGAAAATTGTTGTGGAGCCATAACTGTGTTTTAGAATATGTTGAATGGCAGAGGATAGTGGAGGAGTAGCCTAGAGGTTGGGGCAAGGTACCTCAGGCCAGAAGGTCAGGGGTTCAAATCCCACTAGAGGACAGCAACCTTGGGCCAGAAGGACTGGGGTTTCTAGTCCCACAGGTGCTCCTTGTGGTCTTGGGCAAGCCACTTAACCCTCCATTGCCCATGTTCCCTGTAAAATAGTTATCTGCAAGTTATAAATGCCCTGTTCAATGTAATTTCAGTTTGTTCAATGTAAACCGCCTTGATATCATGAAAGGCAGTATATAAGAAATGTTAAATAAATAAAAATAGTGGGAGTATGAACAGGGTATAGAGACCACTTTTGAGGAAGTAGTTAATGATTTTATTATAATATTACTAAATCCCTCGGTAACGAATTCCCAAGTTTGATTATGCAAGAATGAAATATTTTCTCTTATTAGTCTTAAATGGATTATATTGTAGCTTCATTGTGTGTCCTCTAGTCTTTCTACTTTTTGATGGTGTAAACAACTGATCTGCATTTACCCGTTCTACTCCATTCATTAATTTATAGACCTCTATTATATTTCTCCTCAGCTGTCTCTTTTCCAAGCTGAAGAGCCCTAACCTTTGGAGCCTTTCCTCGTAAGAGTATCCTTCCATCCCCTTTACCATTTTAGTGGCTCTTCTCTGTACCTTTTCTAATTCTGCTATATCCTTTTTAAGATACAGTTGTGGTCAACATTATTGTCATCCCTTGAAATTCAACCCCTTAATGTTCAATGTCTCCTAAAAAAAAAGCGGCCAGTGAAATAATGGCTTTGGACTATATATGCACACATATTTGACACACAAAAGAATCAAATAAAAGAAGACCAATTGAAAAAGGAAACAGTAGGGAATAGTATAAAAACTGAGACATTGCCAGGATATGATTATCATCACGATGTAGTTGCTTTTCACGGATGTCTCTGAAAGTTTGAAAAGTCTGCGGGAGAGAAACAACCGCGGGAGAATGGTTGGAGCTGAAGTGTTGGCGTTTTTTCATGTGATCGGTAATGGGAGTAGGTTTTGCTTTCTCCCTTTAAAATTGGAAATCTTTTCAGCAAATTGATTCTCCATAGCAGAGATCAGCTAAGTGACTTTTCTTGATTTCTAAAAACAGCCAAGCTTGAAAGAATAAATGTACCGGTGTGTACTAAGGGGTCCTTGTCTCCTTAGTACTTGTAGGGGTTGCATCCCCTTTTAAAAAGAAAAAAAGGAACATTACACTGAGAGAAGAAAGTGTGTAATCTTCATGGTGTACGTTCCAACAAAAATTTATTAGATTAGGGTTTCTCTTATGAATGGTTATAGTGAATTTGTGGGAAACACTTTTGGGTTTTTGGGTTAGGATAGGATATGATTATTGGCACCTTAAGAAACAATTCAAATTATTTTGAACAGAAGAACCACATTCCCATTACAGTAAAATTAAGTGCACGTTATCAATTGTCACTATTCACGTGATTTGAATCAACCAATGAATGATGGTTCTAATGTTTAAAATAGCCACGTTCACTCCCTGTTTCATTTTCACAATGGTTAAGACAACAGAGCTGCCTGAAACTATCAGAAAAGCCCATTATCACCAAACATCAAACTTCAAAGGGGTGCAAGGCCATCTTCAAAGACCATGGAATTCCTGTGTCTATAGTTCACAATGTTATAAAGAAAATTTTTGCTCATGGATCTGTCAAGTACTTTCCAGGATGTGGTGGAAAGAGGACAATTAATCCAAGAGTTCTTTGAAGGTTATTGAGAACTGCTGGAAAAATACCATGTACAACATCCAAAGAACTTAAGGCTGACCTGGAACAATCTGGAGTGGTGGTATCAACCTGCACCATACGCTAAACACCAAACAAAGAAGGATTTCATGTGTAAAGGCAAAGGAGGACCCCACTGCTCAAAGACAGGCATACCTGATCTTTTATTTATTTAACTGGTTTTTATACCACTTTACCATTTCAGTCAAAGCGGCTTAGATTGTAACTTGAACTTGGTAATGTACATTGAACAGGAGCATTGATAACTTGGATTTTTCTGAGGCAATGGAGAGTTAAGTGACTTGCCCAAGGTTACAATGAATGCTAGTAGGAACTGAATGCTGGTCTTTTGGTTCCCCAGCCTAGTGCTCTAACCATTAGGCTACTCCTCCACTCCACTCCCTCTTTGCCCAAACCCACCTTGAGAAACCACAATCCTTCTGGGAAAATGTTCTTTGGACAGATGAAACCAAACTTTAACTCTTTGGCAATGCAGACCAGCAATACATTTTTACAGGTGAAGAAATGAAGCTTATAAGGCAAAACAATACCCTTCCTACAGTTAAATATGGTAGAGGTTTTATAATGTTGTGGGGCTGTTTTGCTGCATCAGGAATTGAAGGCCTGGAAAGTATTAAAGGAATCATGAAGTCAGAGGTCTACCAAGGTATTTTGGTGTGAAATGCACTACCTAGTGTCAGAAAGCTAGGTCTGGGTCAAAGGTCCTCCAGCAGGACAATGATCCAAAACATACATCCAAAAGTACAAAAGAATGGTTAAAAAGAAACAAATGCACTGTTTTAAACTGGCCAGCAATGAGTCCTGATCTCAGTCCAATTGAGAATTCTTACAAATTATCCCTGCTAAGGTCCCCTCCGACTCTATAGTCTACATTTGCTCCTGGTATAGTATGTCTTGAGCTAAAGAGGCCAAAAATTGATTTTAAAGTCTCTCTTGGCTTGCACAGCTTTCATTTATAAGCTTCACATCCTTTCTATACCCCAACTGTACGTCTATCAAACACTCCCCATCTCCTCTCCTCTCCCATCCCACACCCACTCCACTTCCTTTCTCATGTTCAAAAAAGTTAAAATCCCTCCAAAAAAGCAACCCAAGCCTATAGATAGATGTTATACCACTCTAACCCCATCCCATTCATATCTCCACAATCCCACTAACACTCCATCACAACACCAATCCAAAACACATACATAAAAGCTACACAAAATCACAACCACTCACCACCACCAACTCAAATAGTTGTCCAAAGGGTCACATAGAGGAGTGCACAGAAGGAAACACTCTGTTGTGCTGCTTCATTGGCACATCAGCAGCCAGATGCTGCAGAAAAGCATCTTTTTAAAATGCAACTAACAACTGATAGGAAATGACATTGCAGCAGGAGGGAACAGATCTCACCATTCCCTCCACAGAAGAAAATACATAGGGGGCATTCTGTGACGTGAATAATGGCGTTGTTTGTGCGGGCCAGATGTCCAACTTGCGCTCAGATACTGACCCCGATTCTACCATCAGTGCTCCCTGCATGTACACAGCGTTTGTGCAGGATTGCTGGATGTGGGTGGGAGGAAGCAGTGTTGGGGAGAAGTGGGGGAGTGGCCACATGGTGGAACATACAGGGCCTATTCAGGTCAGGCCTCTGTATGTTCCCTGGCAGTCCCCAGAATGTCCAGCCTAATGCACCCCAAAGGTGGAATAAGTCCTGGAGATATTTGCGATCGCGTGCCGCAGCCCCCCTCCGCCCTGCACCCCATGCCATCGGCCCAACCGGGCTCCTGCAGCCATGTTCTGGGCCATTGGGCCTTCTGTGCTGCTTAGGCCGTGCTCTGAATGGGCCAATAGGGGCCATAGTATACTGAGCCATCTGGCAGACAGCTCATTGCTATGGTGCTGGAATGCCACTGCTCCCTCGCCCCAGTAGTGCTGTTCTGGCATTGGGACGGGCACTTCCCCATACATCGATCTCCTCAGCATACAGGGAGAACCCAAACGTATATGTCCCTGATTCTTTCATCGCGAGTATGTCCGGGCCCTATGTGGCAGAATTGGGTATATCTCCGGTATGTCAAGGTTTCGGCCTGGCACTGAGACCAGATGTGCAGGGACCTGAATCAGCCTCATAGTGTATGAACACACATGGTGAATCTGGCCACTACATAGCAGCTAAGCACAGTGCAGCAGACAGTCTAGTGACGTCCTTTTGAAGTGCAACCAACAGCTGATATGAATGATGTTGGCACTGGGGAGAATAGAGCTCTCCAAACCACCTCAGAAGAAAGTGCATAGAGCAGGAACAAACACAGGGTGAGTCTTGCACAACTCAACAGATTAATACAGCTGAAACATGTAGGCCCTGTCGGTCTTTATCACTTTCTCTTGATGATTTTTTCCTAAATCATTTTCCAGCATCTTGCTTCCATTTTCCTTAACTTCTCCTCCTGTCTTCTTCCATCCCTACATCTCTCTCTGATGTACAGTAGATCCTTGTTTCATAATTTTTCTCCATTTTTGTCATCTTCCTTTTTACCTAACTATATTTATATTTCATTCCTACTTCTCCTCCTCTAGTCTTTAGTCTCCCTCTTTTCATTTCTTGATCTTATTCTTTCCACCTCTAGTCTCTTTCTTAAATCTTACTCTCTATTCAGATTCCCATTCTCTTTCTTTTTATTAAATTTTACTACTTTTACATATATAAATGATCAGAAGAAATTCAGAAACAATACTATAAATTTCCCCCTTTTACATCCACTATTTTACCATCTCACAACTCCTTCAAAGACCTATCTCTTTCCTCACATACTACATAGCCCTTTGTCCTTTTCATTTGTCACCCAACTCTTCCAGGTTCTGCAAACCATCTTCCCTCCCCATATTTCTGTACTGTCTCACAGCTGAATTCATACACTTCATTCAGTCATCTAGTCCACTTTATCTTCCTAATATTTGATCAATTTCTTAGTCCCCTCCACCCTTCCAGTTAATCCCCAAATCCCCATTTGTCCATTCTATCATGTCCCTGAGTCTTCACTCACAATCCCACCCAAGAATTGAGTCTGTACGTACAATCCCAATACTCAGCCGATTTTAAAATCTGTCTATTTTGGTCTCTCACCAAATATTAGAATCTCAACTAAGTCAAAATCCCTGCTCTGCTCTCTCATATCCCTATGTATGCAGTATTTGCTCTCCTGCCTCCTTCCCCCCTTCCCTAGCATTCAGTAATTTACTTTCTTCTCCTTCCTAATTGATTCTGCTTTTCTCCCTCCTCACCCTAGCATCCATTCCTATGTAATCAACCTTGTTTCTCTCCCCTCCCACAATATCTGCCCTCCTTTCACTTCTTATCCTCTCAACATCTGCTCCTTCAGCCCCAGCCCCAGCCGCAGCCCCATCTATCTCTACTTCCAGCCACTTTCCAAGCATCACCCCTTCATTCCCAACTCGCTTCTAGTCTCAGCCCCAGCCTAAGCCCTAGCCTTAGAATCAACCCCCTTACAGTCTCATCAACCTTAGCATCAGCCCAGCCTCTTCACCCCATCCTTCCAGCATTAACATCAGTCTCCTTCCAGTCCCAGCCATCTTCCAAGCATCAACCCCTTTCATTTCCAGCTCCCACATTCCAGCCCCATTCCAGTTTCAATCCCTATACCCAGCATCAGCATCAGCTCCCTTTCCAGTTCCAACCCCTCTGGTACTATCCTATTTCCTGTGCGAGCATCTCCAGCATCAGCATCGGTCCCAGCCCCTTTCTTGTGCCATTCCCCCAACAGTCCCATCCTACCTCACCTTTAGCTCTCTTCATTCCCTGCCTCCCATTTGCCCCCATCCACTCATAGACCCCTCAGCATCAGCCCATTTGCAGTCGCAGTCAATCTCCCCCTCCTCCACCCAAGCATCAAGGCCATTTCAATCTCAGAAACCTCAGTTTTAACCCCCTTCACTCTAACCCTTCCTCAACATTAGCCCTCTCCCACACCCAGAATCAGCCTCCTTCCAGTCCCAGCATCAGTTTCAGTCAGTGAGTCCCCCTTCTGCTCCAGAATAATCTTTTAAACAGAGGTGGGAGCACATTCCTTTGCTCCTGCTGCATATGTACTGCTTATGGCAGTGCTGCCAGAGGCCCCATGGCCTTTTTAAAAGGGGAAATTAACCATTACCTGTCTGTCATGTTTTCCTCTTTTAAAATGCTACAGGGCCAATGCAGTGCTAAGTAGGAGTAAAGGAACAGGAAGACGCTCTTGCTGATGTGAATGGGCGAACCGGTCAGACATCTATTTGGTTCCCTTTAAGCTTGAGCACCCTAAGTCAGTGCCTCGCTGGCTTACCCCTTAAGCTGGCTCTGGGTAACACTGACATGTCTAAGTATTAGAAGGTGATGTTACTTACACCTGTAAAGCCCTGAGTGATGCTGCTCTTTTTTGAAAATATTCTTTTTTCAGATTACTTCTTATGATGTGCATGTTATGATATAGGTGAATCTTTGCTCTTGCTATATATATTTTACAAAGGGATCTGCATTCAGTGAGACATTTCTAAAATACTATTGCAGTTTTGCATGCACAGATTTAAAAAGCCATTTTCCTACCTAGATTCCTTGTACAAAATTTGGTTCATATCTTCTGGGTGGATCATCTTGCTGTGCTCATTCTGTTCTGACCTAGGAAGAGTTATCTCCCTAAAACTAATCAAGAAATGTATGAAGTTAGTCCAACAAAAAGGTAGCTGTGATTAGGGAGTGACCTGAGTGGGTGAAAAATCTACACATGTATTACCAGATTCATATAGAGAATACATGCGTATGGCTAAAATTGTCAGCGTCGGGATTTATACCTCCTCCCTGGCACATTTAGGTTTTTAAAAAGTGCATGTTTTGGCCAGCCTTTTGCAGGAAGTTAGGCTCCTCTGTAGCTCATTGGCAGCACTTATGCATTGCAATTGTGAAATGCCAACTTCAGCACTTACATGTATTTGATATATGTATAAATCGCCATGTCTCCTCCACTGATTTTCTCAAAGTGTAGATTTGTAAATGGCACCTTCAGCTCTACATATTGGCACATGTATATGCCCTCCTGCACTTTCTCATTTCCATTTTATAAAAGGCTCTAAGTTTGGCAGCGGCTTTTCTGAAATGCTGCCGGAATTCTATTCTCCACGTATTATCTAAAAGGTGCCTTAAAATGATGTACAGTAGCTAGTAGTGATGGTTCTTTTCTGTTATTTTAGAACAATTCTGTTTGACAGTAGATGACTCAAAAGAAGGCTCAGGATCCATAGGTGAAGAGTTATTTTAGAAAAGGATTTCTAGGTTTGGGATGAAGGTTCACATAGGTGTCTTTATAAAATATTAACACAAGTCCTGCAGAAATTACACCTAGATTGTGGCTGCTGACATCTACGTCTGTTCGGCAGCAGGCATAAATGTTAGTGCATAACACAGGTGCGTAGGCATATAGGGCCCGATTTTTGAAGGCATTTACATGGGTAACTGCCTTAGTTACCTATGTAAATGGCTTATCCGGGATTTTCAAAATGCACCTACACGCTTAGTGCCCTTCGAAAATCCCAGATAAGTCCTTAACGCGCCCAGATGCTATGCGGTTAGCATCGGGGCGTGTTAGGGGCATTCGAGGGCAGAGCAGGGGCAGAGAAAAGACCTAACTGGATAGCAGCAAATTTTGATGCTACCCGCTTATCCCTCTGTGCCTTAAAGATAGGTAAGGTTTTTCCTCACCTGTCTTTCAGGTGCAGGGGCTAAGCAGGTAGCATAAAAAATCGGTGTTACCTGGCTAGCTCCTGCAGCTTCTGGGTTGTGCGGTGAGATCCAGATTTTCAATGCCGGGGCTGCATATTTATTTATTTAAGCAATTTTATATACCGTTTTTCTGCAAGGCAAAATGGCTTACATTGAACAAAAAAAGGAACATTTACATGGAACGGATAAAATTATGTACAGGTAACTTTGGTATAGATGATACAGCGTTAGAATGAACAAAAGTACAAAAGTACAAAAAGTAATTATTTACAGGTGACCTGGAGCCTGTGTGGTGAGGTGTTGAGTTTGCCTACTTGGGGAAAGGGCTGTGTGAGGGGAGTAGGAGGATGTGGTAATGGTGAGGAGTGTAGGAGGGTTAGAGGGTTAGAGGGTGAGTAGTAGATATGTTGAGAGGGCTCGGGGTAAAATCTTGCAAGGGATTTGTGGCAGTGGATGCATTGAAATGTTCTTCGAAAAGAAAAGTCTTGAGGTGTTTCTTGAGGAGGGTGTGGGATTGGATGGCCCGTATGGTGGGGGGTAGTTTGTTCCAGTTGTTAGGGGCGTAGAATTGGAAGACTCTTGTGCAGGTGCATTGAGGTTTTTTGGAGCTCTGTGCAGGAAGAGAGAGGAGGTTTGCTGTGTTTTGGCGCCTGAGTCTGTTGTTGTTGGGGTGCTCGATTAATAGTTGTAGCTGTTCCGCCGTAGTGTTGGAAAGGGCTCTGTGGGTGAGGCAATGGTCTTAAACCTGATGCAGGATGCAATTGGTAGCCAGTGTAGAGATTTCAGGATAGGCGTGATGTGGGAATGCCTGGTTGCCCCAGTAATGAGACTTGCGGCTGTGTTCTGGGCTAGCTGTAGGGGGGGGGGGCGATGATGGCCCTAGGTAGTCCTTGTAGGATGAAGTTGCAGTAGTCGATGAGAGGGATGATGGAGGCTTGACAGACTGTATGGAAGCTATCATAGGGTAGAAGAGAACAGAGGTTACGCAGGGTTCTGATTTTGTAGTAGATGTTTTAGTGATGTTTTGGATATGAGGCTAGAAATTCAAGAAGTGGTCCAGGGTTACACCAAGGTACTTGATCTGAGTTTTGACTTGTATTTCAGTGTTATACAGTTTGATGCTCTGTGGGGGGTTGAAGCTGGGATCTCTGGTGATGTGGAGAAGCTCTGTTTTGCTGCAGTTGATTGTGAGATTGTGCAGCTGTAGCCATGCGGTGACCTCTGTGAAGCAGGTGGCAATGGTGGAGTAGTCAGGGGAGGAGGCGTTGCATGGGGTGAAGATCATTACGTCATCCGCATAGAGTTGTTATCCAACATTGAGGCTTTGGAGGATGTGACATGTTGAAGAGGAGGGAGGAGAGGGCCGATCTTTGAGGTACTCCTTGGGGAAGGGTAAATGGCGATGAGGATTGGTTTCCAGTTTTCACTTGTTGGATTCATTGGGAGAGGTAGGAGTGGAACCATTGACCCTGACATTGAAAATCTGGGTTAGGAGGAAGGGGTGCGGGCTATGCACCAACACGGCGCATAGTACCGTACAGATGAAAATCGGTCCCATAGTTTATAAAATGCATGTTAAGTCCGTTTCCACCTATGCTCTGCTCAGACTCTTCCCCCCGAATATGCCTGCTGTCCAAGTACAATCCCAGTTGCATCACACATACTTTTAGGTTTAACTTAATTTTATAAGAGGCTCTTTATCAAGTAAATCAGCATTTTACACATGGAAAAGCTTCATAAAAGCATCCAAAAGGAAGGAAAAAGCAAGATCGCTGGCTTTTGCTAGTAAGTCTCTCAACAAGACACAAGTTAAGTATCCAGCACACATACAGTATTTGTTTTTATTGCATTTAAATGGATCACGTATGAAATTCCAGCTATTAGCTAGAAGGATATTGACTTACAGCCTAGACAAGGGTTCCTATGGATAGAAGGAATGAGGCAATCCACTTGCATACATAGGGAATAAAACAACAGAATTTACAAAGAATCAGACCAGCAGACAAGGAAAGTCAGATGGCAATTGCACAAATATACAGTAGTGAGAGATGCACTCAAAAATCACACATCAATCAAGAATTCACAAAGAATGGCTAAAGAGAGGTGAGCTTAAACCTAAGGATGAAGTATTCATGCTGAAACAAAAGACAGTGCACTTGAAGCAACATGGCTCACAGCAAGCACAGAAAAAATGCAGCTTTTCTATAACAAATCTGAAAATTGCTACACATCTCATTATGAAATATGGCATGAGTGTTAATCTCCACCATGCTCTCCCCCCCCCTGCCATTTTTTGCCCCATTAAGAAGCTAACTTTTTGAAGTTGTGCCCAGTTAATATGTGTTTTCATGAGCCTATGTTACCCCTATCCTTTAAAGCTAAGTATGTGCATATCGGACTTCATAAAATACAAGCATAAATAGCACAGAATATGCCTTACTCCAGTGCTAGAGCTGGTGAAAATGACCGGGTGTATATTTCACAAGTACACACATAAATGATGGTATTCTCTAATTCCCATGCCTACTTGCTTGCACCTCTCATGCTCTTTCTAAACTCTGCCATGTACACGCTCACAGGGAAAGTACGCAGCATGCAAACAATGCACATACTTTCACATTAGTTGGTATTCTAAAATACCAACATTTATGCACTTTATTCCCACATAAAAATAGGCAACTATTTATAAAATCACCCCTTAAATTCCTATGGTGATATAACACAAATGTTGATGTCATGTTTCTGTGTGCCTACTTTGTATACACATATACTCCCAATAGAATTTTTTTAAGACTGTGCCTGAGCATGTAAAATACTATTCTAGATGCTCAAGTCCTAATTGTTTATTAGTATATGAATCCATTTTAATTTAGAAATTAGACATGTCTGTATATAAATATTACTCCAATCCCAAACCTCCTAAAAAATAAATATTACTCAGCAGGATATTTATTTGGTTCACTTTTATATACAAACATGAGTTATGCTTTCTCATGATGCCCTGATTTTATTATTTTTCTCAAATGTCCTAACTTAAAATGTAATTGACCTCTTCCCTGTTGAAAGATTTTCTTATAACTAATCCCTAAAAAATAAGTGGCCAATAGTATCAACAAAATGATCTGGTATTTCCGCATTTAATCACTGATGAAAACATGTAAATGAGGCAATTGTTTTATTTTATTATTTTTTTTATTCCTTTAACTACACTTTTTGATTGTTTTTCCTTCTGGCAGATACAATGCACAGACACTGGATATGACTTCTCCAGCCAGATACAGACTGTTCATCAAATGTAGCTGGGTTAAGCACATTATATCTGGAATTATATCTCTTCACAATTGGAATTGTCTGTCTGTTCTGTGACATCAGGGCTGGGAACCTCAATTATTCTCTGATCTTCCCCACAAGCAAGATAATAATTGGAAGTTGACAAAATTCAGGCTCAGGTTGGAAGGTATTGATTTTTGTTTGTCTTGCATCTTAGCATCAAGGAATAAGACTGTCATGTATACTAAAACATGGAATTTACTGTCTTCATAAAAGTTTTACTAAATTAGCCAATACAGAAAGTCACTATTGGCAGTTTTTTCATTACTAAAGCATCTGATTTTAGTTGCAGTCCAAAGATCAGTATTTTCTTGGGTGTATACCAATAAATAATAGCTCATTTTGAAATTCAGAGAATAGTTTTAAAACCTTGCTCAGAACAAAGTTCCTACCAAATTGCTTGTTGCTATTTTTTTTTTCAGGTCTTATTTGGAGGCCAGTTGTATTTTAGTTTGGTTTTAACCCACTTAATATTATTGAGGCAAGGGAAGGAAAACATTGTGGGTTTAGCTCACACATTTTTTAGATTGCAGTACAAGTCAAGATACATTCAGGTACAATGGGTATTTTCCTGTTCCTGGAGGGCTTATAATCAAAGCGGCTGATATTCAGAAACCCTAAGCTGAATAACCACAGATGTTAGCCGGCTAAGGGCACTAAGAGATATCTCCACAGGCAACTTTGATGCTATCGTGATTATGTGGGGGTAATCTATAGGCAGCGTGAAGGCAGTACCGTTGACTATTTGCATTGCATCAATATTCAGCTGCTATCTGGATGATTTTTGCCCTTATGCAGATAGCTTTTCCGCATAACATAGAACAGCAAAAAAGCTGCTCTAAGTAGTATCTGGATAGCCTCTGCACTTAGAGGCTGAATACTGCTACTATCGGGATCATGCCTGGACTGACCACGCTATCGGGATATTCAGTGCTGGCCACTAGCTGGATAATCGTGCTGAGTATCCAGAGGTTTTTTTTTTTAATGCTGTGTATTTATTTTATTTATTTTATTTATTTAGCTGTATTTATATCCCGCTTTTCACCGGGTCAAAGCGGCGTTACATTAAGGGGTGGGGGAATTAAGTATACGGGCAGGGCCATCACCGGGGAGGCAACATTGATGATTTTGACATAGGACAGACTTTGGACATGAGACAGACTTTTGGACATGGACAGGTTAGTATAGCTTATGATCAGTGGTTCATGGTAGACTAGATCAGGGGTTGGTGCGCTTTTCGGTGGGAGTCGTGTTGAAGTGTTCCTGGAAAAGGATGGTTTTTAGCTGTTTTCTGAAAGATGGCAGGTCTGCATTGTTTCTGAGACAGCTCGGTAGAGAATTCCATAAGGATGGAGCATAAAGTTCAAAGGCTCGGTTGCAGGTCCGTTGCGAGCATTTAGTTCTTTTGTGAGGGACGGTGAGGGAGTTGCTGGAGGTTTGTCTTGTAGTTCTGCCGTGGGCTGGATGAGACAGTAAGGTGCGGAGCTGGGTATTTTGTGTTTGATGTATGGCTTTATGGGTGAGGAGGATGGCCTTGTATTTAGTCCTTGCTTCGAGGGGAAGTATGTGGAGGTCTTTCAGAACTGGGGTGATGTGGTCGGTTTTCTTTGCTCTTTGAATGATTCTTGCTGTGGTGTTCAATGAAGTTCGGAGGGGGTTGGTCTGTGAGGCTGGAAGTCCATGGTAGATTATGTTGCAACAGTCCAGATGTGGGAGTGTCGTGGCCTGCATTACTGTTCTGAAGTCTTGATGTTCAAGAATGGGTCTGAGACGTTGTACTGTTCTTGCCTTGTGGAAAATAGTTCTGGAGGTTTTGGTGATTTGTTGTTTTAAGGTGAGGGCTTGGTCAATAATAATGCCCAGGTATCTTATGTGTGGTTGTATTTGAATGCTTGTGGTTCCTATGTTGAGGTGTGAAGGTGGTGTGAAGTCTGGGTCTTTTGTCACTATGAGGGCTTCAGTTTTCTTTATGTTGATTGATAGGTTGTTTGCTTGTAGCCAGTCGGACACCGCAGAGAAGCATGCAGTGAGATGGGTGTTTGTTGGGTTTGTGGTCGTAATGGGGGCGTAGAGCATGATATCGTCAGCATATATATGGAAGCTGATGTTGTGATTGCGTATGACTGAGCAGAGTGGTTGAAGGTAAATGTTGAAGAGCATGGCTGAGAGTGTGGATCCTTGGGGTACTCCTTGGTGTTGCTGGAATGGGGGGGAGGTCAAAGTGCTGGTACGGATTAGTTGTTGCCTGTTAGTTAGGTAGGATTGGAACCATTTTAGTACGGTGTCTTTGATCCCAATTGTCCGTAGTCTGTGAATGAGGATGTTGTGGGAGATGGTGTCGAAAGCTGCAGATATATCAAGGAAGATCATGGCATATCCAGAGTGCTTTTTTTGTGTTCCTATGAGGAGGGTGTTCATCAGTGTGGTCATGAGGGTCTCGACACCATGTAGAGGGTGGAAGCCGTGTTGTTGTGGGTCCACTATGTTGTTGGTATCGAGGTGTTCCTGCAGCTTCTGTTGGACGATCTTCTCGATTATCTTGGCAGTGAAAGATAGGCTTGCTATGGGTCTGTAGCATGCTGGATATAGGGGGTCCAGGTTTTGCTTTTTTAAGGATGGTCGTATGATTGCAGTTTTGAGGGCGTCTGGCATGTATCCTTGGGAGAAGGATTCATTGACGATATGGGCTAATGGCGTGCTCAGTTCGTTTTTGGATTTCTTTATCCAGTCAGTGGGGCATGGGTCCAGCGGGGAGGTGGTGGTGTTGGTGTTGGATAGGCTGCAGTGCCAGTGCTTCTGAATATTGGCCCTTTTGAATATCAGGCCCTAAGTTTATTCCTGAGACAATGAAGGATGAAGTGACTTTTCCAAGATCACAAAGAGCAGTAGGGGGCTCTGATCCCTGGCTCCTCTAGCATTGAGACCACTGGACCACCAAAGAATAGAGGTTCCAATTCAGGCCAGTGGACCCTTTAATTTAATGGTACCACCATGGAAAGACCTTTCTTTCCTTCTCTTCACTGTACACTACAGTGTCCCCTTCATGCAGCCTATCCATCACATGCTAGCTGTTACATATGCTCTCCTTCTTTGGGCTGTCTGGGTGGGCAGGTGGCTCAGTGGTTTGGTACTGGTGTCAGTGAGCTGTTTTTGGGCTCTTCAGTGTACCGGTTTGATTCCCTCTTACTCCTTTTTGGATCCCTTGCCCATTTTGCCCTTATACACACACCATCCACACAGCTGGCCCTTCAGACCATCCCCTGACGCCCTTTCTATTACTGTTGTTTACTCCTCTGCTTGCTGGGTTCACTGCACACCATTTCATGGTGTGTGTGCATGTGTTAACTCTAGCTCACGTCCCCATTACAGACTGTGATATCAGCTGCCTGTGATCTATGGCCTTACACCTATGGCTCCGTTTCTCATGTGCCACCATGTCTGCACATCCCTCAGCGCACCTTCTACTGTCTGTGCGCCTTTGATTGCAGCCCCTTCGGACGCTGCTGCTTCCTGTTGGCTGTGACGTTAATGCGCAGTAGATCCAGGGCGCACTGTACCACGTGTTAGGCGCCTTGTAATGCACGTTACCTGACACAGCTTGCTTTAACGATGCACCGCCCACTCCTTTATATGGGCATCTGTAACATTCCCGAGGAAATTAATGACGGTAACATTACCGCGGTTTAGTAAACATACCCCTTGGTATCAGATTATCACATACTGCTAGCAGAAACCTTACGGTCTCTGAAGTTACTTCATATTGAGGGAAATTTATTGACTTTTTACACCCCCACAAAAACTGGAAATTTTAGTCAAAATGCTTAAAATTTACAGTAATTTCTCATGTCACAAAACCAGCTTCTGTAATCAAACCCACCCCCTATAACCATCTATCACCAACCATCTTGAACAATTTTCAGAAGACTGTGTTCATGAGAAACTAGCTAAACTTAAAGTAGACAAAGCGATGGGACCGGATGGGATACACCCTAGAATACTGAGGGAACTTGGGGGCGTTCTAGCAGCTCCACTGACTGACCTTTTCAATGCCTCGTTGGAGTCGGGAATGGTGCCAAAGGACTGGAGAGAGGCTCATGTGGTGCCTTTACACAAAAGCGGAAGTAAGGATGTGGTTGAAAACTACAGGCCGGTTAGTTTAACTTCGGTGGTGAGTAAATTATTGGAAACGCTGCTGAAAGAGAAAATAGTGAGGTTTCTGGAGTCCAGCGGATTACAGGATCCGAGGCAGCATGGATTCACCAGAGGCAGGTCTTGTCAGACAAATCTGATTGATTTCTTTGACTGGGTGACCAGGGAGTTGGACCGAGGGAGAGCTCTAGATGTGGTGTATTTAGATTTCAGTAAAGCCTTTGACACTGTTCCTCACAGGAGACTTATAAACAAACTGAGCACCCTAGAGATGGACCCTAAAGTTACTGCTTGGGTTAGAAATTGGTTGGGTGGGAGGCGACAAAGAGTACAAGTAAATGGAGCTCATTCTGAGGAGAAGGATGTTACCAGTGGTGTGCCCCAGGGATCTGTCCTTGGTCCGATTCTTTTTAACATCTTTGTTAGTGATATAGCGGAAGGGCTGTTGGGTAAGGTTTGCCTCTTTGCAGATGATACCAAAATCTGCAATAAAGTAGACACCCAGGAAGGTGTAGATAACATGAGGAGGGATCTAGCTAAGCTTGAAGAATGGTCTAGAATTTGGCAGCTGGGATTTAATGTTAAAAAATGTAAGGTCATGCATTTGGGCTGCAGCAATCCAAGGGAGCAATACAGTATAGGAGGTGAAGTACTTTTGTCCACTAAAGAAGAGCGGGACCTAGGCGTGGTTGTGTCTGATGATCTTAAAGTAGCTAAACATTTAGAAAAGGTGACGGCAAAAGCTAGAAGGATGCTTGGGTGCATACGGAGAGGAATGGCTAGCAGAAAAGAGGAGGTGATAATGCCTCTGTATAAGTCTTTGGTGCGACCTCATTTGGAGTATTTATTTTTATTTTATTTAACTGTATTTATATCCCGCTTTTCACCGGGTCAAAGCGGTGGGACATATAACAAAGGGGGGGGGGAATCAATGGTGGGGGGGGCCCATCACCGGGGGTTCAACATTGATGATTTTGGGATGGACATAGAGACTGACAGGGTAGCATAGTTACTGTGTGCAATATAGTGTGCAATTCTGGAGACCGCACCTTCAAAAGGATGTGAACATGATGGAGTCGGTGCAGAGGGTGGCTACTAAAATGATTAGTGGGCTTCATTATAAAGCATATGAGGACAGACTTAAGGATCTTAATATGTACACCTTAGAGGCAGGGCCGGCCCGTCCATTGAGCGAGAATATTGTTCGCATAGGGCCCCGCGCTTCAGGGGGCCTCGTGCGAACCACATTCTCGCTCAATGGACTGCTGCATAGGGAGCCGGGGAATCCCGTGCAAAGCCACGGCTCCCTCTGCACAGCCCGCCAGCGTGAAGAGCCTTTACCTTCACGCTGGCGGCTGTTTCAATGAAGCCGCGAATGCCGGGAGAGGTTAAAGGGCATTGCCTTTAACCTTTCCCGGCATTCGCGGCTTCATTGAAACAGGCGCCAGCGGGAAGGTAAAGGTTCTTCATGCTGGCGGGCTGTGCAGAGGGAGCCGGGGCCTCGCGCGGGCTTCCCCGGCTCCCTCTGCAGCCCCTTAGACGGCGCAGGGCTCTTCAGGGGGGCGGCTAGGACTGGTTGGGGGGGGAAACAGACTGGAAATGGGCTGTGATGGGGGGAGAAACGGACTGGAAATGGGCTGTGATGGGGGGGGAGACTGAAAATGGGCTGGGATGGGGAAACAGACTAGAAATGGGCTGTGATGTGGGGGGGGGGGAACAGACTGGAAATGGGCTGTGATGTGGGGGGGGGGAGAACGGACTGGAAATGGGCTGTGATGGGGGGGAACGGACAAATTGGGCTAGGATGGGGGGAAACAGACTGGAAATGGGCTGTGGTGGGGGGAACGGACTACAGTTGGGCTGTGATGGGGGGAGGACTGCAAATGGGCTGTGATGGTGGGGGGGATAGGACTGCAAATGGGCTGTGATGGTGGGGGGAATGGACAAAATGGGCTGTGATGGGGGGACCTTGGCCTGGAAATGGGCTGATGAAGAGTTGGATTAGGACTGGAAATGGGCTTATGGGGGCTGGAATAGGGCGAAGTGGGCTGACGAGGGGGCTAGGAATGGAAATTAGCTGATGGGGGAACGTGGAGGAAATGGGCTGATAAGGCACTGGAATGGAACTGGAAAAGAACATATGGGGGCTAGGACTGGAAATGGGCTGATGAGGAGCTAGGATAGGACTAGAAATGGGCTGATGGGGGGGAACGTAGACTGCAAATGGTTGATGGGCTGGAATAGGACACTGGAAATGGGCTGATGGGGACTGGAATAGGACTGGAAGTGGGCTGATGGGAGTTGGAAAAGGGCTGGAAATGGGCTGATGGGGAGCTTGGAGTGGAAATGGGCTGATGGGGGGGGCTGGAATGGAACTGGAAAACAGCATATGGGAGGCTAGGACTGGAAATGGGCTGATGTGGAAGCTTGGGAGACTGGGATTAGAAGGGGGCAGATGCTGGGTGGGTCTAGAACTATAAAGGAGCTGATTTTGGGGGAGGACTAGAAAGGGATGGGAAATGAGAATGGAGAGGGGAAAAGATATTTTGTGTGGGAGGGAAGAAAAGTCTACGAAGGGCAGGGTATTGGAAGAGTAAGTGTAGATTGAGAATGGAAGGGTGAAATTTGAGTGGATGATAAAGCAATAATGAAAGAAATGGAGGAAAGAGCAAAAGGGGAAAGATCAGTATGTAACCGTGTCAGATCGGACCCGGCCTCCTATCCCTCCTGCGCAACCCTTTCCGACCCCCCCACCTCCCCCTCCCCCCCCCCACCACCTCCCCCTCC